>CM031241.1:434402671-435602671 GCA_018340775.1 Taxus wallichiana var. yunnanensis | reverse complement strand
TGTTAAGTCCATTAATATCTTTGGTGATTCTCAATTGGTTGTAAACTAAGTCAAAAGTATATACCAGTTTCAAATGAGATACTTCAAAAGTATAAACATCACGTAGATATACTTTTGACCACCTTTGATCATTACGAACTTCAAACCACCGCATGATCTACAAATAAATTCTCGATACCATGGCCTGCTTGGCTTCTTAGATACCTGCTTTGCCCTCTTACTCTAAAATATTTATCATAATACAAAGGCTACAATCACCCTCTTATTTACCTCGTGAGGTCTACTCTGTTGAAACCATTTCCCCTAACCCACGTGACCTTTGGTATAAGCAATATGCAAGATAACTTTCCCTTTCCATTCTACCCACCGATATCACTTGTAATGGAAAATGTACCTTTCTTAAATTTGTCTCCCATTATGTCATCATGGGTGGTCTTCTTTACAAGCATGGCTTCAACAAAATTCTTTTACGATGCCTTACAAGTTCTGAAATTCCCTACACCATTAAGGAAGTCCACGATGGAATTTTTGGAGGTCACTTTAGTGGTTTTGCTGTCACAAAATGCATTCTTCACCTAGGCTATTATTGACCAACCCTAAACCGTGACTATTACGATTATGTCAAACGTTGCGTGAAATTCCACCAACATACTAATCTCCATCACACACCTAGTCATGCTTTAGCGGTCGCATGAGACCTTTGGCCTTTCTCTCAATGGGGTTTGACCTTGTCGATGAGATCAACCCCCATTGTTCACAATGCCACCAATGGATCATAACCGCCATCAATATTATACTAAATGGGTAGAATCCACCCCCTCATTTCTACGAAAGTTGAGAAAATATGTGAATTCATCAACCATCACATAATTTTTCATCTTGGTGTTCCTCACTGCCTCATCACTGATAATGGAAAGCAATTCAAAAACAAAATCCTATGCAAACTATGTGATGCTTTTGGCATCCAACTGAGTTTCTCATCACCTTATTACCCACAAACCAATGGCCAAGCTGAATCGACCAATAAAACCTTGAAAAAAATTCTTATGAAGGTAGTCAACGATACTGGGAAGGATTGGTATGTGCACATTCCTTTCGCCTTGTGGGCCTACTGCACTAGTACTCACACTTCGATTGCTGGCACACCTTTTTGTATGGTCTATGGTACCAAGGCTGTCTTACCTCTTGAAGTCCAAATTCCATCTCTTCGCATCTTAGTTCAGGACATGCTCAACAATGATGACTTTCGCTAAGATCATTTGGTGCAACTTGAGTTATTAGATGAATGTTGTCTTAATTCTCTTGACCATCTCCAAATCTACCAAAAACATATCAAATGTGCCTATGATAACTGTTTTCATGAACAAACCTTTCAGGTCAATGACCTCGTCCTGAAGGAAAATCAACATGTAACCAACAAGGAGAAAAGTAAATTGGGAAAATTTTCTCCTAATTGGTTCGGACCCTATATTGGTACCCATGCCTATGGATTAGGTGCTTATCGTTTGTCTTCCTCAAAGGTAAACCCAAACTTGAGCCCTCAATACCTTGCATCTTCGACCATTTTATTATCGATATCAAGTTCTATACCAATTTTTATCGGTTGATCGCTCATCCTTTGAGTGTTGTCCACCTTCTATATTACCTATTTTGAGGATCCAAGACTCAACAAGAATCATGTGATTACCCATCACCTTTTAGCATTATCTTTAATATGAGTACCACGACTCTATTCATAGCATGATTCTCATAGATACTTTTTTTCTTCTTCAAGGTGGAATCCCATGGTCGCTTCATCACTTGAAACCACCTCTTTCATAGCTAACCTCTCTGTGCTATGGTCTTGTCTTCTAAACAAGAACCTAATCTTCCTCTATAGTCTTGTCCATGACTTAAACGTTGAAAAACAAAAGGTATACAACTCCTTGAGTCAAACTTCCGAAAAGATGACTCCCTCAAAAGAGACATCTCTTCACTCTAATTCCACACTATAAATAGACCGATCCCTTACAGAGAGCTATATCAAGTCATTTCACAAATCCAATAAAAATATCCAAAAGATTCCCGCATCGATCAATCTATTTAAAACAAACAAATGAAGAAAAAGATGAAATATTTGTCATGGAATTTCCTATTTTTGATCCTAGGTTTCTTATTTCTATTTATTAATAATATAAAACATAGTAGAAATACTATATACAATATCCACACTATTCTAACCATTAGGGTTGGGATACAAAATCCATATCAACACGAGATGGATATGTTACATCTTTAGAAATAGAATGGGTTAGAAAGGAAACTATTACAGATGAAATAGAGTGGGAAGGGAATGAGAGGAACGTATTTTCTTTCAAGCAAACACAAATCAAGAAATACTTATACGAGTTTTAGATAATGAGTGTAATATTTGAAATGATTAAAATAATCAAGAACACTAAACAAAGAATAGCTTAAGATCTTGGACGTAAGAACAATCTCTCAAGATAGATGAATCCCACAACACAAAGTTTGCAAAATAACACCTATTTCTATTCCTCAATGATTAAAAAGAAAATACAAAGTTTTTCTTCTTCTTCACAATAGCTCTTAATATTCTAAAAATTTCTCCTCTTTTTGGAATGCATAAGCATCCCTTATTTATAATAGAGAGAGCAGAGAGAAAATAGGATAAATCCTAGAAAATAGTCATTTAACGAGAGTCCTATTTTGCTTGACTCTCACGCAGGAGAACAAGTCAAAATTTGCTTCCTATGTGACGAAACAAAAATGAAAAAGACATGACAATTTCTTGATAGAAATGACATGAAACATTATGCTTATTCTGCTTTGTCATCCTTGTCTTCCTCCAACGAAGCCTACTTGTCATGAAATTCTTGGAACTTCCGATTATGCCCTACATCTCAGCTTCATCTGGTGCACTAGAATAATCACTTAGAACCTCACAAGTTTCTTGAGTGTCACTTGCATTGCTAGGAAGTTTCTTCAATCTCTTGTTGAGTTTCCTTAGTGATTCCAAAACATTCTCGATCCTTATGAACTTATCAATGGTTGTCAGATCGAAAGACGAAGCTGGTTCATGTTGAATTGATTCTTGAATTTGTTTATAGAGATCATCAACAGGTAGAATATTTAAGCTTTCATCCAACACCTTGGTGAAGATCCTAGATAACTCCTCTTCTATGTCATTGGTGGCATCAACCAACTGATCTCTAGATTCCCTCAACTTGCTGCAAGCTTCACTGAGAATATTTATCCTGAATCTAATGGCTTTGGCTAGCTGAAATGCTTATCCCCATGTGGAATGATTCCTTCTTCCATTAAGATCCGGGATGGAACCTGTTTCAGTGCATTGAGAGCCTCTAAAGTTAACTCAAGGTTCCCGACTTCCTATGAAAATTCATCATCCATTTTTTTGCCATCCTTCTTTATTTCCTCCAAGGATTTATAAACCTCCACTATGTCATCAATGACCTCTCTTCCTTGTAGGAGTAGCCTCTAATCCATTCATCAACCATTCTTCCCCTTCTCGTTGATCTTTTCAATCATAGGTACCAATGAGAAATCAAACTTGATAGGAGTAGGGGTAGAAGATGATGGTGTTGACTAAGAGGGCTTTGAGAGCTTGAGCAATACTTTACGTTAACTGTTCAAATTTCTCCTTTAGCTCATCTCTGCTCACCTTCATTTCCCTTAGCTTCTAGCATAACATGTTCATGGCATCCTGCACATCTTGTTGTGCTCCTTCTATTGTTACCTTTCCTAGATCAACCCTTGTAATCTAATAATCAGTAACCACTATATCCTCCTTGGTTTTTTCAGCCACGGGAGTGGAAATCTCTACAAACTTATGCCCTGAGGCATCCACTGAAACCCTTGAAACCATTTTGGGTTTCTTGGCAGATTTGTAGAGAGGCCTTGAGTGAAATGAAGTCAAGGTTGGTAGGGGAACTACCACCTTCCTCTTCCTCGAGTCTGATCAACCAACCATTGAGGTACAGTGGAAGAAGTTTCTCCTATCGGAGGTGTTATGGTTGTATCTGCAGGTGGAGGAAGGTTTACTTGTGGAGTAGTGATGAGTGTAAGTGTGGTGACTATGGGGATAGATTTAGGGAATGAAGGTGTGGAAGGAGGAGGCATTTCTATGGCCATCTTAGGTCCAACAGAGAGAGGTGAGAGGTCGAGAAAATGTTAGCCATGGCTGATGAGAGTGGCATAGAAATATGAGATGAGGAAGATTGGGAGAGAGGAGGTAAAGATTCTAGAAGTCAAAGCTTGAGAAGCAAGAGAGAGACTTACTTCTATGAGCAATCATCAAAAGGAGAAATGAGAGGTTGACCAACCTCATCTTCTTCAAGGAATTTTTCCTTGTTCTGGTGGAGGAGGTGAATCTAGTACCTCAACTATTTGTGAAGGAGTGGCAGATGATTCGGCTCCTTGCTTTTCTCCCCTTCTACAAACTTAAATTTAATCTACCTCTTGGTAGGGATTTTATCCTCCCTCTCTCCCTTGGAGGGTCCTACTTCTAAAGTAGATATTTTTGAAAATCTCTTTTCCTTATAGCTCATTCCCTAAGAAATGAGCCATGCCTTGGTATGGACAAGAGTCTGAGCAGCTCTTTTAGTGATAGAAGATTTTTCAGCAATAGACCAATCAATGGCTAGGAATCCAAGTTGGTCTCCATCCGACTATTTGTACCTAGTGTCCAGAACACTTTCATTATCCATGGTGCCTTCAGGGATATCATCCAGATCTAACATCTGAATTTCTTCAAGCATTAGTCTGTGTTGTTTTTTTTTCTTCGATGGCAACTTCATCCCAAAGATCAACCCAGATATCTTCCACATTGGGCACATGTAGGTACAAGGTTCCATATGACTTGAGGACTCCTCTGATGTTGAATCCCTCCCTGAGCTTCATATGTTTCTTTAATTTTTCCTGAAGCTCATGCACCACGTTCTTGGCCTTAACCATGGTAGAGCATGTATACCTTCCAATGGAAATAGGGAAGGAGATGACAGCTTGTGCTGCTTTTTGTTGGAATTTGTGAAAATCCAACAATTGTCTGGCTAACTCCATGAGGATCAATTTGTCACCCGGGAACCTGGGAAAATGGAAAGGGTTACCCTGGAACCTCACCACCCAAGATAAGTAAAATTATTGAATTGCAAGAAAATGCAACCCCATTTTGACACTTCAGCCCATGCTTCATCAGAAACCCTTCTCTTCCTCAGATCAGGATCCAACCTGCAAATGTTTTCATAGAAGAAGGCATCATTCACTCTTCTATATTGGTCTTCAAACCCTTTTATTATCAGCTAAGGGAAGTATCGATATATGTGTTCCATTTGCTCGATTTCCCTTTGCATCTAGCCCTGGGTAGTTCCTCATTCCTATTGCTACATAGGTGACATATGACATCATATAGAACTTGCGGTAGACAAGATTGTTTTCATTTGGGAGTCTATTTCATCACTTATTAGGCTACCCCAATCAATCCCTTGGTCATTCTTCTTTATGATGACCATGAACTGGTACATCCATCCTTGGAATTCCTTTGACTCTGGGAGCCCAAATAACCGGCTCAACAGGGTGATGATATCACTGACTTCAAGAATAAAATCACTTCTAGGGACCAACTTAGGAAACCTAGAAACAACTGGCTTAGCCTTGATCAAGAACTTCTTGTTTACATGCTTGATGCAGTCTTCCTGATCTTTGTCCCAGGCCTTTTGTGCTGATTTAAGGTCTAAATCAACATACTCCACAAATTCGAGGCAACTTTAGGAGTTGATCAAAATAACCTCCATCTAATTTCACTATAGACTCTCCTGCTTGATTTCTCACTGAGCGGGAGGCTAAGTCATAGTGGGAAGCGCAAGCCAGATGAATTCAGGGCATTGAGCTGATATTGGAAATCCTACTGCAAGAGGGAGACCACTTGCACTACTATCGAATTCATCCAAGAATTTTGAGAAGAATCCTCAATTCTCTTCCAAAAGTCCTCCATATCTATATTACCGAGCTCTGTGTCCCGAATGTCATAATTGTAGCTTATGTAGGAGGAAGACTCCATCTTCTGATACTTATACTTCATCTTTCTTGACTTATCCTTAGATTGGCTAGAGGTCCGACATGAGGAGTCTCAAGAAGAAATGCCTTGATGATTTATGGAAGAAAAATCAGGCTTGAAAGCTTGTTGAATAGGTGCACAGACCCACCACACTGTTCAAATTTTGAAACTTACAAAAACCTTCAAAAACCCGACAAAATGAAGTGTATGTCGGAAGTTAGGACTTGTCAGCATCAATGAAAACCCGACACACTGTGGAAATGAGGAGGTGTCGGACAAGTTGAAAAACCCAACACACATGATAGAACCTAGAGGATGTCGAGCAGGTAGAAATACCCGACACATTGCAGATTTGATGGATGTTGAGCACCTGGAAAAACCTGACACAAGGTGGAAAGAGCAAGATGTTAAACACCCTGCAAAACCCAAAACAAGTATATCGGGTTTCTAACATGTCAGAACATGAAAAATTTCTGCCCCATGATTACTTAGGAATTTTTAGAATCATCTTGAAATCCACAAGTTACAACCTATGAAAAACAAGTAAATAACCTAGGGGTAAATTTCAAACAAGAGCCCTCATGGAAAAGACAAGAAACAAGAAAAACAACCCAAAACCCTAAAACAAAAGAAGAAGGAAAATAAATGAAAACCCCAAGAAAACACTTCACAAATAACCCAAAAAGCTTCTAAAAAGAAAGAAGAGAAGAATACCTTCAACTAGATTGAAAAATGATCAAAAATGGCTAGCGAAATCAATCGGGAAGCTCGATCGGGTTTGGAGGTAGAGGAAGCATCAATGAAAATCCAACGCAAAAAAAATGAATGGTAACAAATGATGTGAAAAAGATGACTATTTATAATAACCTAGCATTAATTACACCTCATTTGACACATGTGCCAACTAGCCGAAACAACTAGACATTAATGACATGTCATCATGCTTGGAGCATCCAAAAACCTGATACAAAGGTTTTGATTCAATTTGGGTTTCGGTTTTGGGAAACAAGTGACATAAAACATGCATTGGATAAAGCATGTTCCGATGCTTGAAAGTTCCGAAAACCTGACACTACTAAGGCAATCGGGTTTCGGTTTCGGGAACATGAGGCATAAAACATGCTTTGGGCAAAGCATGTTCCGATGCTTAGAAGTTTTGAAAACCCGACATAAAGGACTTAGATAATCGGGTTTCGGGTTTCGAGGAAACATGAGACATATAACATGCAAGAAACATGTTTTCATGTAATGAAAACTGAAAACCCAAAATCTCTTTCAAAGGGAATTTTTAAGAGATTTGTCCAAAATTTTCCTATGGTTATCTCATTTTTAGCTGGAATCACTAAAATGAGATAACAAATGCTCCAGTTGGGGACTTTCTTTGAGACATCAAGGAAGATAAATCATGTATCAAAAATCTTTATCCATTGGGCTATGGAGTCGGGAGAAGAAAAAAAAACAAACAAACCAAGAAAGAAAGAAATAAAGCAAACACACAACAAAAAATAAATTATAATACAGTGCAAGAGAACATCTTGCATTACTGAAGGAACAACTTTAGATGTTGACCACTAAAAGGTAGAGGGAACAACTCTCCATCAAGATATGATAGACAAAAGCTATTTTTTTGTTCAGCTAATGGATTTTGAAAGGACCTTTCCATAAAGAATCGAACTTGCCATGCATCCCTTTTTGTTCCCTTCTCTTATCCCAGAGAAGTACTAGATCTCCAATCTGGAAATCACGTTGCTTTGATTTTTGTCAAATATATTTTTGAATTTTCTCTAATGATCTACAATGCGATCCACCACCTTGCTCCATTCTTCTTCTAGCATGGCTAGGTACATTATCCTTTTCTCAATGGAACTTTGAAAAGTTTCATCCTCAACCACTTTATCCAATCGTAAGGTGAAATTCTATAGAGATAGGAATCTCAACATTAATTCCATACAAAACTTGGAATGGGGACATTCCAATAGCTCACTTAGGAGTAATCGATTTGCCCATAATGCATCATACAACACTTTGTGCCATGTCCTCTGATTCTCATCGACCACTTTTCTTATCATGGTCACTGGTTTTTGTTGCTCGATTCATCCCGACCATTGCCTTGGGGGTAATAATTGAATGAATGAGCCAATGTGATCCCAAATCCATAGCAAAAATTTTTCAACTCATGTGATGAGAAATTAGAAGAATTGTCAGCAACAATCTTGTGAGGTATGCTTTGAATCTAACAATTATATTCTCCTTGAGAAAGTTACACATAGCTTTGGAGGTTGCTTGTTTGATTAGCGTGGCTTCCACCCACTTGGTGAAATAGTCTGTGGTGGTGAGAACATAATTATGACTGACACTAGAGGTAGGATTCAGTACTCCAATGAAGTCAATTCCCCATTGGCGAAAAGGTTCTTTAATTATCACAGGCTTTAAGGGGAGAGCTGCCAGCTTAGGATGACCAACGAAATGTTGACAAGCTTCACACTTAGCCACCCATTTTGCTAAATCTCAAAAGAGAGTAGGCCAATAGTACCTAGCCCATAAGATCTTGTAAGCCATCACGGAGGAAGAGAAATTTCCTCCGCATGCTAGATTGTGGAAGGATTCTAGCAACCTTATCTACTGAGACTTATCAACACAACGCAAGAATACACCATCAATACCCTTCTTGTATATACCATTATCCCAAAGAATGTATCTTGCGGACCTTAATTTAACTGTCCTATTTTCTTTTTGACTTAAATGTGGGGGCATTTAGTATAAGTTAAAAATAAAGTGATATTTGCATACCATTCATTAGTTGTGCTTACAAAAAGCACCATGGGTAGTTCTGAAGAAGTATCTTTAGTTTCCTTGCATTCTGTCTCAAAATTGTTTTCTGCGATCAATTAGCACATGCCTCTTCCTCGTACCAACTTGGTAGGTCTGATGTCCAAGTCATATTCTTGGAATTTGGCTATCTAGTTACCCCATTGACTACCCAACTCTTGTTGAGTCAAAATGGACTTAACTGCAGTATCAGGAACAAGAACAAGAGTGTGAGAACTCAACACATAATACCTGAAATGCTTCACTACTCTCACCACTACATAAGCATGCTTTTCAATTTGTGACATCTTCAATTCATGTTCCTTTAGTGGGCAGCTCATGAAAGCAATGGGAGCTTTGATTCCTTCTTCATTCTCCTACATCAGGATGGCTGATACTTGTATGTGCGGAAGTGTAGCTATACATGATGAAATCCTTCTTGAAGTTTGGGCATACCAAAATAGGAGCATGAGCAATTGCTCTTTTTAATTGTTTGAAACAAAGCTTCCTTTAGTGCTCCATCAAAATTTATTTTACCTTTCATCATCCTAAGGATATCCTTAGTTTTATTGGAAAAGTTAGATACAAATCTTCTTAGGAAATTGACCTCTTTGAAGAAGGAATGCACCCCAGTTTTTCTTGTAGGTAGGGTAAGGATTTGGATGGCTTTCACCTACTCTAGGTTGATCTTTGTTCCTTCTTTAGTCATGATATGACCCAATAACTTACCTTCTATTACTCCGAATATGGACTTTTTAGGATTTAATGAAATCCCATGATGCCTGCACCTTAAGAGTACTTACTCCAAGTGATCATAATGATCACTTCGCTTCTTAGAGAAGACCGTCAAGTCATCCAAATAAACAACTATGAATTTTTCCATCAAATATCTAAAAGCTAAGTCCATAGCTCTTTGAAATGTGGCTTCGATGTTAATCAAACCAAAAGGCATCCTCTTGTAAGAAAAGGTCCCCCATGGGGTGGTGAATGCTATTTTATGTTGATCTTCAGCGGCTACCTCGACTTGATTATACCTAGAAATCAGTCAAGCATGGATAAATTTCTGATCCAAATGATATCTGCGCAATAGTTGATCCATGATATGCAATGGGTAATTTTCTTTCAATGAATACTGATTAAGGTTCTAGAAGTCAACACAAATTTAAATCTCACCACTCTTCTTTCTGATGGGGATGATGTTAGCAACCCAAGTAGAATGATGGATTGGGAAGATAATCCTTTCGTCTAACATCATTTGAATTTATGTAAGAATAGTCCCTGAGATCTTTGGATTATAATGCCTTTGCTTCTACTTGTAGGGTTTGACATCAGGTTTCAAAGGGATGTTATGTTGCACATCCTTGGGCTTGAAAGACTTCAGATCCACATAGGACCACGCCAAGACATCCATATATCTCTTCAGGAGTGTAGTGAATCTTCCTTTCTCCTTAGGAGAACAACATTTTCTGATGTTTAGTATTTATGGTTGGTCAGAAGAGCCTAGATTAACTTGATCTACCTCTGACAAGGAAGCACCTTCAGCTTGCTTTTATCCTAAATAAAATGGTCATGTTTGTCAAACGGACCTTCGAGAGAAACCAATCCCTTCGGAATCTTATTACCTTTGAGTTGGATGAATTCACCATCAATCTCTTGATATGAATTCGAGATGGACTCACGAAAAGCTAATTTTGATCCTTCAAAATAGAGCTCACTAAAATTATCAGCTTTCTCTAGAAAAGACAATACCATTTGATCATCATTGAACACTTTCCAAAGTGTTGAATTATTTGGAACACTTGGATGATAAAAAAATCTCAATGGTATACGTGTTTTATTTGAACTTTGGGTGAGGAAGGAGAAGAGATGCGAGACATGGCTAAAGAATCAAATTTATCATTGTAATCTCTCAAGACTGACCTTAATGGAAAAACCATCAAAGCATTGTATGTTGTCCCATACCTTGTTTCGTAATGCCTTAGGCGATCATTTTTACTCGATAGATCCCCTTACTTGATTTACAATCAACTCAGCATCTCCCTACACTTTAAGATTTCAGATTTCCTTTTTCCTTGCCATTTCTAATCCCAATAATAGAGCTTCGTATTCAGCTGTGTTATTAGTATTGTCAAACTATAGCTTGAAGGTGAAGGGAAAGATCTCGAAATCTGGAGATATAAGAACCACACAAGCTCCTGATCTAGTAGTTGAATAGCTCCCGTCGAAATCAAGGGTCCAAATGTCATTAGGATCTTCTTCTTTGATTTTTATAGAATGCACCTACGATGTCATGAAATAATTTCCCAAGCTGCATCTTTGAAGAGAATTTTAGCCTTGGAATCATCTAATTTAGTAACCGGTACTTCACTTGTGCTTCGGGATGGAGGACACGAGGAACTCCATTTACTAGAATTTTAGCTTTGGTCCAATCCATATTGATTTCTCCTCTAACATCTTTGCAAAAACCTCTTCCTAAGAGAATACCATAAGCAGTTGGGATATCAATAACCAGGATAGTCATTTTTACTCTCTTTTCAGGGAATGCGACAAATACAAATTGTGCATCCTTGATTTGGCCAATCAAGGGGACTTACTTGGTTTCCATGGAATAACACCACCCATAATATTTAGTCAAGGTAAGTCCAAGGGCATGGGCTACTTTTGTGGGCATCATGTTATTAGAGGCTCCTGAGTCAATTATGCAATTGTTGAGTTTAAACCCGTTTATAAGTAAGGAAAAATAAAATGGTTCAATCTTTCCCAAAGAAGCAATAGAGGTCATATTATTCTGAGGTAAAGGATGAGTGGGATTAGGCAACATGCCTTTTGAAGATGAAGGGATAGTAGCCTTTCTTCTAATGAATTTGGAAAGTTTCTCAAATTTCTCGATTTGACTGGAGGTACTCGGCTTCCAAAATTTGGATTTTAGTTTTCTTTGCATGATCAATAATGTCAATAGTGGTATATGAAGGAATGATGGTGGGCTTATTCCTAGTTATCTTGGTATGGTGGTAATCGGGTCTTGGGGGGGAGAAAGAGAGTTGGAAAAAGAAGTTACCTTTTTAGTTGCCTCTTTTTTCGGTTTGCTTGTTTGAGATAGGAGAACCTCTTTTAGCCATAACCACGTGAGCTTCTTTACCCTTCTCCTTAGAGCCTTGAACCAAATTTACGGGGTTTTGAGATTGAGCTCGAGTGAAGAATGCAAATGACTGACCATCATGTTCACATTGGTCTTCCTCATATTCCAAGTACCCAATGCTTTAGAGTAACTATCTCGAATAATCAAAATACTCATCAACATATCCACGAAGCTTCAAAAGCTTCGTGAGAATATTGATCTTCTGGTTCTTCATCTTCCTCAACTATTTCAATTGTTGTGTTAACAAGAGGAGCTTGATAGCTAGCCTTATTGGAGAAGCGAATCAACTGATTCCTATCTCTTGTGGGAGCACCATTGGTATTGTTGAAATTCCATCTAGGAATATCCCAATAAGGAATGTTGGTTGCCTGTTGAGACATCTGCTTCTTCAAAGTGATCAATTTTTGTACATCTTCTCGAATCATAGGGTTAGTAGTACTTTGAGAAGAACTCTGATTCTTAGACTTAGATGACTCTCTTGATCTTCCCGGCCAAAATAAGATAATCTTCTATTTCAGTGATTGTAGCTTGAGCGGTAGCCAATCGGGGATAACTCTTCTTAATAAGAAGCTCACATCAGGGGGTTGAGCGTTGATGAAGAAACACTTTTGCTTCTCAAGAGTGGGAACGGCTAGCATTGGAAGCTTCTGAATCCATTTGTTGAATTTTTCCACGAAGTCCCATATAGGCTCATAAGACTCCTTCTTCATATGTGTAAGCTATGCTAACAAATCATGAGAATCTTTAGTTGGTTTGAACCTTGCTTTGAATATAGATCTCATGGTAGCCTAGTTGGTAATGCATACATTTGGAAGATGGTAGAACCATTCTGCTACCACACCCTACAATGTATCAACGAAGAGTCAAACAGAGACATCTTCATGAGCCACCCCGAGGATGTCGCATGTGATAAAGAATGAAGCGATGTGTTCATCAGGGTGCTGTGTAACATTCCCATTTTAAGAATTTAGAAAAAGGAAATCTTTTTTTATATAATGTTCAATTGTTCTAAATAAAGTATTATTGAGAACAAACATTCCATGCCAATTGAATTAAAATAGATAACCATATGTAGTTGTAATGACTCGGTGGTCCACCGATCTATTCATTCCATAACTCGATAAGCTATATATCTATTTATGTTATCTTATGTATTGAATAAAAATCGTATACTTCATATACTTGGTCTTCCTACCCTAAACCGTGCAATCGAGTGATCTGTTTAAAGAACATATCTAAATATCTCATTACAATATTAATCTAATATCATGTGGTTTTAAACTTGGTGACATAGACAACGCAACCAACAACTTGCGTTAATTTGGCCAAAGATTTACAACATATTGTGTAGGTCACTATTCCTAGATGACATACTCATTATATTTAAATACGTCCTTCACCTCACTCTATTATCATGATTGGTCTTTACTGAATACCGTCAGTCCACTTGTCTCAGGCTTAACCCTAGCCCTAGATAGAAACATAAGTTATTATAGGAAGACACTCACAATGGCTTAGGGTAAATGGGCATACTAGGTTGACCTAAGTCAACTGGATGTGCCAATGTACCCTGAGCCATTGGAAGCTAATTCCTATCCTAAATATGCTCCTATCTTTACCTAGAGATAAACTAAGTTCAAGTTTGATTTCCTACTGTGTGTAGATCTGGATGATCAATGCGAAGGGTGATGCCACATGTCAAATACAACATTGTATTCTCGAGAAGACCCAAGTCTTCTCAAAAGTACATCCCTACAATGGGCATGTGCCAACATCCTACAAAAACTACCTCATCGAGATGTACATACCCCAAGGAGATTGTTAATACGTTGTTAGTTTGGATTATTTCTTGATTACAACAACCCTACTAAACCCTAATCTAACACTCAATAAGTTCTTTCCTAAATTTGTTTCATTTAGTCCATAAAGAACTTCATTAAACTTATGGTTGCTTTTAATGTTCGGTTTCTCAATTAAACCGGCAATTAACCAAATCAGGACAACGTTATCATAATTTTCATTTAAAATGTACCTTGACTTTTAGAAAGGTTTAACGTCCGAATATGACTGATTAAAGTAGACTTCATACTAAATGAAGTCTAATAAATAGTAATCATACATCCAAACCTTTTAGGTTTATATTCAATTGAGAGAGAGAAAGAATATTTCTCTACATGTTTAAGTATTAGGATATATCATTCCCAATGTCCATATTTCTTAATGCATGTTCATTATGCATCACCTTATTATGTTAAATTGTTTTAGAAAACACAACATATTATGCAACTCAACAAGTTGCTTCATTATAGGGGAAATTGAACTAATTCCCATTATCCATATTTAAACAAGATAACAAAGTAAGCATAACATACTATAAATAATAACAACAAGATGGAATTTTCATCTTCTTTGAAATAGTACGAGATAATATTCACAACTAATGCAAATAAAACACAACTCGCAATTCATCATTACAACTTATAAAATTTACATGACTATGCTCTTTAGGCAATTGCATAACAACAACCTTATACAATAAAGTATACAACTTTATTTCACAATTCAACAAAAGAATGAATTAGAATTCTTTACTAATAATTACACATATATCAGCCAATGCATCATATAAGTTTTTGCCTTATTTTACCTCTTAAGTTGTCCATCTAGAAAAATAGCTAGCACGGGTTAGTTCGATGAATTGAGCATGATAAGCACTAATCATTAAAACGAAGTGCATTCCACTAATTGTTTCATTAAAGCAACACTGCTTTAATGAGATAATTAAGTCATCATAAAATCAGCATAAATGATAACAAAAGAAAGGAAGTACATTAATAAACTTAGATCAACTTTAAAAATAAGAGCAGAATGTAATAAACAATATCTACGCCTAAGATCTAATGTTCTATTACTTCTATCAATGGCTTGTAAACAACAATCAATCCTGCCATCCCATTATTTCTTAATTCTATCCTAATAGAATACCACATTTACTTGTTCTAAGAGAAAAAATAAATGTAAACAACATGGTTCCTTCAAGGATGATTCACCTGTTCCTTTCCGGGATAACAATATTGCACATTCATCCTTAGAATATACCTCAAACAGAATTCCATAACCAAACATGAAGGTACAGAAAATCAAAACAGGCCATCTACACTTCCAATTCCAACTATTCATGTTAGAAGCTTCAATCAAATCAAACAACAATGTTCACAAACAAGCAGCTCCAAGGAGGAGTTATTCTCTACTCATAATCTTCACAAAAGATAAAGAGTACAAGAGACAAACCTACACTTTTCCATATAAACCAGACAAGACTAGTCAACAACAGTCAAACTATAAGTATCAATGAACTTAATAGCAAAACCTTATTGGCTACTAGCTCTCAACACTATTTCCATCAATGATTCGAACAAGATAGACCAACAGGTCAAGAGAAATCATAATTTCAAATGGATTCGAGTAAAGAAAATTTCAAACATTGAGCCTATCCAAGGGCAAAAAAAGAAGTAACATAATAAGGAAAGAACCAATGATAAATCATTTTGTTCAACTGAACAAGAAGTTCCAATTCAGACCGATTCAGGATGACAACATACTACAAACCCTGAACGATATAAAAAGATCTCAAAGAAAAGAATATAAAATTTCATTCTTGAAAGAAGCCAAAGACTCAATCACTGAGTTAGTCGAGAGTGACATTCCAAACAATAAATGATAAGTTTCAAATTACCCATGAACCCAAAATTGAAGACTCTCAAAGACTTCACAATAAATACCAAAAAGGTAAACGGTTCATGATTCAAAGAATCAACTTAATACAACTAAACAGAGAAGGAATCCTTCCTATTATTTCAGTGTCCAAGGTAATATCACAATCTTTCAAAAAGACCCAGATTTAATTAAAAGAGACAGAAGAGTGGGAGAGCTAGAACCCAAAATGTCCAATATAGAAGTTGTCTCGGTCTTAAATTCCAAGCAATAAGAATGAATATCAAAACAGAACTTCACAACCATGAAATTACAATAGTGGATCCTTAGTACAACTTTATACAGTCAACCCAAAATGTGGGTTTCTTCCAAACAGTGGGAGAGATCACTTCCTCCAATTCCCATGCTCATACTATCTCAAGAAGTTGAAACAGTCAAAAACATAACAAAATTTCAACATTCCTAAGACGTTTCCATTTCCAAAGCTTGAAAGAGAGAATTAAACTACTCAACAAGTTCCCACATAGTTCCCTGGTGAGTATTCCCTCCAGTAATGAGCTATAACTTAATCATTTCTAAAATAATAACCCAATATGAATTACCAAGACAAATTCAGATGAATCGACCCGAATGCAAGCTCTTAACACTAAAGTGTTAAATAAAAGTATAGATTCAAAACTCGAGCTTCACACACAAGCGTTCAGGACTTCACAAATAAATTAATGTGAATACAGTGGTAAATATGAACTCTGAAATAGTTCAGTAATACATAAGTTTCCAAAATAGTGGTTCCATTCAAACGAAGCTACAACACAAGCTTAATCAAAACACTAAGTTCCAACCTCGAGTTTGCATCCAAAGAACGCAACCCAGAAGCAATATAAAATAGAACTAAAGTTTTCCTTAAATTCCAATCCATATATTTTCACGACAATCAGATCAAGCTCCATAACCTCAATACAAGATCAAGATTGCAAAGCAGAGATACAGAACAAGCTTCAATACCATTTTTACTTACATGCTGTC
Organism: Taxus wallichiana var. yunnanensis; assembly: GCA_018340775.1. Lineage (NCBI taxonomy): Eukaryota > Viridiplantae > Streptophyta > Pinopsida > Cupressales > Taxaceae > Taxus > Taxus wallichiana. The sequence continues at coordinate 435,585,911 of CM031241.1, read as the reverse complement.
ATAAAACTCGCACCGAGAGAGATAGTTTCCAAACAATACTATTTTGTCATGGATTCAAATCAAACACACAAGGATCCATAAAACCCAACAAGAAAAAATAACTAGACAGAAAAAAAACAAGAATCTCATGAGAGCAGAGTTGTTTTAATGAATCATTTAGAAGAACGTAAAGAATTTTAATAGTTAGAGCCTATCATGCCTGATAGTGCTTCCACCAACTTGAAGGATACTTCCACCAAGATTCTAACTCTTTTTCTCCTCCAAGAAAGATCAACAATGAAACATCTTTTCCTTCCAAGCTTCATATACTTTCCTTCGATCAAAAATAGATCGTAAAAACCAAAAATAGCTTTGAACTAAAGGTCGAACTGTTGGTTCGAAGAACCAGTTAGCTCCATGCAGAGAAAAATATGCCATGCAAGAAAAACCAAATGACCTCCTACAAACCCACCTCCTATGTTTCCAAGATGGTTTGCACACAAAGACCGAGGCTCATAAATGTCATAAATGCTAGTTAATCCAAAATTCCCACTTACTTTTCCTTGCCACCGCCACTTAAATTTGGTGAATGCCATTTCAACACAAAAACACAATTCCATCTGTTAGTGGAGTTTCCACGTAGCCTCCACTAAGTCCACTGGCCCCCTACCAAATCTGGCAGTACTTCTTTATTTAAAACCTCCTTTCAAATCATTTAAATTCCATTGGAACTATCACCCATATGTCATGTGACCCCTTTAGGTTCCCTTTAGTTTAGGTTAGATTCAAATAGAACTTAGGTTAATTCAAAAATTACCAACATAGGTCTTAGAACATTAGTCATTAGAATTCCCACCTTAGGTTAGGTTCAAATCACAACCCTTTAGTAATAGGTAGTAGCTAAAATAGCTTAGTATCCCCCTTAGTAACTCTTCCCTTATTTTCTTAGCATAACACTTAGGTTAGGATGCCAATCCCATAATAGAATAAGAGACTTAGGTTAGAACAATATACACATAAGTAAACATAGCTAGAACTTAGTTATTCTCACCTAGCTTAGGTTACCGTTAGGATAGTCCTTAGATTTTTAGGACTCCAAACTTCTCCACAGAGAATTGAATTTTTCTCAAGTCCTTAATGTCCCACCAAGATCAATCACCAAAGACCTAGGCACAAACATACAACTGAAAAAAACAAGTTGCAACAAGGCCAAGAATTAGTATCATGCAAAATTTAGTCTTCTATGTTCCTTAAGCTACTGAATGTCAATTTTACCATTCAGTTTATGAAGAAGACTTGAAACATTCCTTGGATCACTGAAATTGATCCAAGGATGAGTCAGAAGAAGAAATAAGTCTACAACTCTTAATACCAGATTGCAGCTCATCTTTCCAAAGTGAAAATGGATTCTTGACAACCATATAATTTTAGTCTAATGATTTTTAAGAACAAAAATATTTATCCCAATCAAGCATGATCTTCAATAGTCAAAAGAACACATCTTTATCTAGAAAATCACATGTCAACACTTGAATGCAAAGAGGAATATATCAGTTGTCGAGGGTGTTACATGCTTCCCTCCTAAAAAGAATCATCATCTCGATGATTATCTCATTTTTAACAGATTGCATAAAGGAAAAATCATCTTATTCAAAAACATATCAGCATTAATTAAGTTCTAAAATCAACATTATATAGTTGTTTATTTAAAATAAATAAATATCTAAAAAACTAGGCATACTTATTATGTTACAAAGATAAAATCACACATTTTTATCAGTCAATAGAATCAATCCTATTCAAATAGATATGGAAATGCAGTTTTCATATCCTCAAGGTTTTCCCAAGTTGCACTTTCTTCATTAAACTAGTCCCATTAGACCTTGCATTGACTTATCTCACGATTTCTCAAATGCAACTGTGAGTTTCAAGCACTCGTATGGTTTAACCATGATTATTTCTGGGTCCTGGACCTGCAAGGAATTCCAATTTAACACATGTGATAAATATGAAACGTATTTCTTAAGTAAAGAAATATGGAAAACATCATGCATTCGTGACAAAGTAGGAGGTAATGTTAAATGATAAGCTACAGGGTTGATTACTTCAACTATCTCAAAAGGTCCCACATAACAGGTGATAACTTGGTAGCCTTGCCAAAAGTTATAGAACTCTTTTTCAGTTTAACCCGAAGAAAGACTTTCTCACCAAGTTTAAATTTCCTATCAACCCTCTTTAAGTCAGCATAACTCTTTTTCCTATCTGCGCTTCTTTAAAGCGTTCACAAATCAATTTAACTTGTTCCATTTCAGTAAGAATTTCAGGTCCAATTACCTCTCTATCCTCTATGCTATCCTAACTAACAAGGGTTTTGCATTTTCTTCCGTATAATCCTAAAAGGTGCCATCTTAAGAGAAGCATGATATGTATTATTGTATGCAAATTCAACTAATGGAAGGTACTCTTCCCACTTATATTGTTGATCCATGCAATACATCCATAACATATCTTCTAAAACTTGATTTACTCTTTCAGTCTACCCATCTATTTCCAGATGATACATAGAACTGAAATTTAGCTTAGTTCCTAGAGCTGCATTAAGCGTTTGCCAAAATCTTGACGTCATTCTAGGATCTCTATCTAAAATGATTAACTCAGGTACTCCATGTAATCTGAAAATTTCATGTACAAATCTTCTTGCCAAAATAGGAGAATCATCCTTCAGATTCCCAACAATAAAATGTGCTACCTTTGTTAGTTTATCCACAACTACTAAAATAACATCATGCTTATTTCTTGACATAGGTAACCCTTGTACAAAATCCATGCTTATTACTTACCATTTGTACTGCGGTATGCTATGAGGATACAACAAACCAGTTGGTGCATATGTTCCACCTTAACACGTTGACATTCAAGGCAATGTGTCACAAAGTCTAGAACATCCTTTTTCATTCCTTTCTAGAAATATTGTTGTTTTATATCAGCAAGCATTTTTGTAATACCAGGGTGTCTAGAAAAGGTGAATTATGAAATTCTGCTAACAATTTCTTTCTCAAATCATTTAGCGAAGGTACATAGACTCTGTTTTCAAATCATAAGATTCCTTCTTTATCAAAGTGAAAACCTTTATACCTCAAATCATTTGAATCTACAACAAGTGCTACTTTTACTTGTTGAAAGTAAGAGTCAGATTCCATAACACTTTTTACTTCATCCTTAAACTGAGTTCTTAACATTATAAGAGTAGAAATGTGCTTCCTACGACTTAGAGCATCAACCACTCTATTTTCTTTACCCTTTATATAACTAATGTCAAAATCATATTGAGACAAAAACTCTAACCACCTTCATTGTCTTGCATTAAGATTTGGTTGAGTGAAGATATAATTCAGTCTAAGGTGATCAATTTTCAATTCAAAAGGCTTACCAAGCAGGTAATGTCTCCAAACTTGTAGTGCATGAACAATGGCAATAAGCTCTAAATCATGTGGAGCATAATTCAACTCATGTAACTTTAGTTTTCTACTTTCATAAGCTATGACATGACCATTTTGTAACAAAATACCTCCTAGACCTTCACCTGATGCATCAATTACCACCATAAAATCTCCATTAGGATCTGGTACTGCAAGAATAGGTGCTAAAGTTAACTATTCCTTCAAGGTTTTAAATGCAATTTCACATTTCTCACTCCAAAAAACTTTTTATCTTTCTTCTATAAGGAAGTTATTGGTGCAACTATCTTAGAAAAATCTTTTACAAATTTCCTATAGTAGCCAACAAGTCCCATGAAGCTTCTAACTTCATGTACATTCTTAGGTGCAAGCCACTCTGTTATAGCTGTAATTTTTGAAGGATCTACAACAATTCCATCTTTACTTATTACATGTCCCAAATAGTGTACTTCTGTGTCATAGAAAGAACATTTAGACAACTTACCAAATAATTGTCTCTTTCTTAATATTCCCAAAACTATCTTCAAATGCTCATGGTGTTCCTCAATACTTTTTGAATATATGAGAATGTCATCCAAGAATACGAGCACAAATTTGTCCAAGTATTCTTGAAATATATTATTCATTAAATTCATAAATGTTGCAGGTGCATTAGTTAATCCAAAAGGTAAAACCGTAAACTCATAATGTCCATACCTTGTTCTGAAAGCTATTTTATGAATATCCTCATCCTTAATTTGTAATTGATGATATCTAGATCGAAGATCTATCTTGGAATATACCGATGCTCCACGCATCTGATCAAATAAATCATCAATCCTAGGGAGTGGGTATCTATTCTTGATTGTTGCCTTGTTTAACATTCTATAATCAATGCACAATCTAAGTGTTCCATCTTTATTTTTCACAAAAATTACGGGTGCTCCCAAGGTGAAACACTTGGTCTAATTAAACCTTGAGACAAAAGTTCATGCAACTGAGCCTTAAGCTCTACTAATTCTGTAGTAGTCATTCGATATGGTGCTTTAGAAATAGGTTCCGTTCCAGGCTTGATCTCTATCGTGAAAGCAAATTTCCTTTTAGGTGGAATGACTTGGTAATTCTTCCGAAATACATCACAAGTCTCATAACAAAGTGGACATCATTCCATAATATTGCTGCTCTCTTTAGTTGATTCAGTAATTTTTACTGCATAAAAGGTACATCCTTTATTCTTGGCATTTTAATATTGCATAGTGACAGTTTTCTAACAAAATCTCATGTTTCACACCCTAAATCTCTACTATTTTCTACAGGTCGTCTAAACAACTAATGTGTTTTTCAAAACATTCCACTTTAGCGTTATGTTTTGCTAACCAATTAACACCTATGATTACATCATAAGACCCCAAAGGTGCAACATAAAGATCAACCTCAGTGGAAAAGTTAGGTAAATCAAGGACTACTCCAAAAAGACATATACTATCGTATGAACAACATTATTCCCATACTTTATGCATCCCATGTTTTATCCATGTTTCATATTTTCTTTTTAATTTTGATGCTAATTTACTATAAATAAAACATTCAGTAGCTTCGGTATAAAAAAGAATAGTTATTAGTAAGCCAAATAACTTACCCGGAACTTCTATGGGTGTGGCCTGTTTCTCGTTTGCTTGTCAGCTACTTTGTAGTGTGTATCTTGTGTTGCTGATTATGATCATCCTTCTTCAAAGGACATTGATTTGTGTAATGATCTTTTCCATAGTTATAACAGCCTCCTATAGGTCCCTTCCTAGGCTCGGGTTTATTTTCATCCTTAGAGTTATCGTTCTGACCCCCATAGGACTTATGTTCGTTATTATTGTTCTTGGCAAAGTTGTTCCGTGCATTACTAACAAACTTGTTTGTTACTGCTTTCTTGTTTGTATTAGATGAAAACTTACTTTTCATTCAAAATTTGTTCCATGCATTACTAGCAAACTTGTTTGTTGCTACTTTCTTGTTTGTATTAGATGAAAACTTACTTTTCATTCTAAATTTCTTCCATGGTCCTTTCTTGGGTGCAAGAGATGATGAAGAGGAGTTAGGATTTTTCTTCCTTACTTCCTCCTTATGAGCATAAATTGCCTTTAATTTCTATTCCTTCCTTATGGATTTTTCAACAACCCCTTCCATCATGGTTGGCCTGTGAACATCCACCTCTCCCCCTATAATGGGATTTAATCCCATGATGAATTTCCATATCCTGAATTTCTCATCATTTTGGTACTGAGGCACATACTTAAGGAGTTTTGTAAATTGATCCTAATACTCAATTACAATTAGCTTTCCTTGAGCTAAGTTCTGGAATTTAATAATTTTCTGATCATAGTAGATTTGTGGTAGCCATCGTTGCCTACAATAACCTTTAAATTATTCCCATGTGATATTAGATTCATCAATGTTCAAATTAGCCTTGCGGCTATCCCACCATGAAGATGCTTCATGAGAAAGCTAATATGCTCCCCATATCACCTTTATTTCTTCTGAGAAATTTCTTATTGCAAAGTATTTCTCCATTTCACTGAGCCAATTCTCAGCCCCATCTCCTAATGTGGTGCCATCAAACTTGGGTGGACTTATCCTTTTTATGTCATTAGTGAGTTCTTTGTTAGCCTAGCCTTTTTGTTCTCAGGTTGAACATGTATGTTAACATTGTTATTATCAACACCCACATTAGCGTTGTCCCCTGGAGGTGGTTGATTATTGTTATCAACTTCTTCTTCCTCCTCATTACCCATTACTTGTTGTTCAAGAATATCCAAATGATCTCTTGTGTCCAACAGGGCAGCAAGGATCTCATCGAGTTTCTGGGTAGTTGCTACTCCTTCCTTAGGCGAGTGTTATTTGCAACATTTCCTCTTGTTCTCACCATTTTCTATTACAAGAAAATTTAAGTTTCATTAGATTATGGACACAATAGGTCTAATATCTGCCACCTTTAGCTCTGATACAAAGATGTAACATTACCATTTTAAGAGTTTAGAAACTACGGAAATATTTTTATTATTTAATTTTCAATATTCTAAATAAAGCATTATTTAGAACAAACATTCCATGCCAATCAAATTCAAATAGATAACCATATGCAGTTGTAATGACTCGGTGATCCACCGATCTATTCATTCCATAACTTAGTAAGCTACCGATCTATTTATGTTATCTTATGTATTGAATACATATCGTATACTTCATATACTTGGTCTTCCTACCCTACACTAGGTACTTGAGTGATCTATTTAAAGAACATATCTAAATATCTATTACCAATATTCATCTGATATCACGTGGTTTTAAACTTGGTGACATAGGACAATGTAACCAATAGCTTGCGATACTTTGGCCAAATATTTACAACATACATGTATGTCACTATTCCTAGATGACATACTCGTCATATTAGAATATGTCCTTCACCTCACTCCTCTATTATCATGATTGGTCTTTACTGACTACCGTCAGTCCACTTGTCCTAGGTTTAACCCTAGCCCTAGATAGAAACATAACTTATTATAGGAAGATGCTCACAATGGCTTAGGGTAAATGGGCATACTTGGTTGACCTAAGTCAACCGGATGTGCCAACGTACCCTGAGCCATTGGAAGCTAATTCCTATCCTAAATATGCTCCTATCCTGACCTAGAGAGAAACTAAGTTCAAGTCTGAGTTCCTATTGTGTGTAGATCTAGATGATCAATGCGGAAGGGTGATGCCACATGTAAACTATAACTCTGTATTCTCGAGAATACCCAAGTCTTCTTGAAAGTATAACCCTGCAGTTGGCGTGTGCCAACATCCTACAGAAACTGCCTCATCGAGATGTACATACCCCAAGGAGATTGTTAATACGTTGTTAGTTTGGATTATTTCTTGATTACAACAACCCTGCTAAACCCTAATCCAACACTCAATAAGTTCTTTCCTAAATTTGTTTCATTTAGTCCATGAAGAACTTCGTTAAACTTATGGTTTCTTTTAATGTTCGATTTCTCAGTTAAACCAGCAATTAACCAAATCAGGACAACGTTATCAAATTTCATTCAAAATGTACCTTAACTTTTAGAAAGGTTTAACGTCCAAATATGACCGATTAAAGTAGAATTCATACTAAATGAAGTCTAATAAATAGTAATCATACATCCAAACCTTTTAGGTTTATATTCAATTGAGAGAGAGAAAGAATCTTTCTCTACATGTTTAAGTATTAGGATATATCATTTCCAATGTCCATATTTCTTAATACATGTTCATTATGCATCACCTTATTATGTTAAATTGTTTTAGAAAAAGACATCATATTATGTAACTCAACAAGTTGCTTCATTATAGGGGAAATTGAACTAATTCCCATTATCCATATTTAAACAAGATAACAAAGTAAGCATAACATACTATAAAGAATAACAACAAGATGGAATTTTCATCTTCTTTAAAACAGTACGAGATAATATTCACAACCCATGCAAATAAAACACAACTCACAATTCATCATTACAACTTATAAAATTTACATGACTATGCTCTTTAGGAAACTGCATAACAACAACCTTATACAATAAAGTATACAACTTTCTTTCACAATTCAATAAAAGAATGAATCGAATTCTTTACTAAGAATTACACATATATCAGCCAATGCATCATATAAGTTTTTGCCTTCTTTTACCACTTAAGTTGTCCATCTACAAAAATAGCTAGCACGGGTCAGTTCGATGAACTGAGCATGATAAGCACTAATCATTAAAATGAAGTGCATTCCACTAATTGTTTCATTAAAGCAACACTGCTTTAATGAGATAATTAAGTCATCATAAAATCAACATAAATGATAACAAAAGAAAGGAAGTACATTAATAAACTTAGATCAACTTTAAAAAGAAGAGAAGAATATAATAAACAATATCTACCTAAGATCTTAAGTTCTATTAATTCTATCAATGGCTTGTAAACAACAATCAATCCTACCATCCCATTATTTCTTAATTCTATCCTAATAGAATACCACATTTACCTGTTCTAAGAGACAAAATAAATGTATACAACATGGTTCCTTCAAGGATGATTCACTTGTTCCTTTCAGGATAACAATATTGCACATTCATCCTTAGAATATACCTCAAATAGAATTCCATAACCAAACATGAAGGTACAAAAAATTAGAACAAGCCATCTACACTTCCAATTCCAACTATTCATGTTAGAAGTTTCAATCAAATCAAACAACAATGTTCACAAACAAGCAGCTCCAAGGAGGAGTTATTCTCTACTCATAATCTTCACAAAAGATAAAGAGTACAAGAGAAAAACCTACACTTTTCCATATAAACCAGACAAGACTAGTCAACAACAATCAAACTATAAGTATCAATGAACTTACTAGCAAAACCTTACTGACTACTAGCTCTCAACACTATTTCCATCAATGATTCGAACAAGATAGACCAATAGGTCAAGAGAAATCACAATTTCAAATGGATTCGAGTAAAGAAAAGTTCAAACATTGAGCCTATCCAAGGGTAGAAAAAGAAGTAACATAATAAGGAAAGAACCAATGATAGATCATTTTGTTCAATGTAAACAAGAAGTTCTAATTCGAGACCGATTCAGATGACACCACACTACGGACCCTAAATGATATAAAAAGATATCAAAGAAAATAATATAAAATTTCATTCTCAAAAGAAGCCAAATAATCAATCACTGAGTCAGTCGAGAGTGAAATTCCAAACACTAAACGATAAGTTTCGAATTTAACCACGAACCCAAAATCAAGACTCTCAAAGACTTTACAATAAATACCAAAAAGGTAAATGGTTCGTGATTCAAAGAATCAACTTAATACAACTAAACAGAGAAGGAATCCTTCCTATTATTTCAGTGTCTAATGTAATATCACAATCTTTCATAAAGACCCGATTTAATTAAAAGAGATAGAAGAGTGGGAGAGTTAGAACCCAAAATGTCTAATACGTGTTGTCTCAAGATTAAATTCCAAGCAATAAGAACGGAATATCAAAACAAAACTTCACAACCATGAAATTACAATAGTGGATCCTTAGTACAACTTTATACAGTCAACCCAAAACACGGGTTTCTTCCAAATAGTGGGGAGAGAACACTTCCTCCAATTCCCATGCTCATACTATCTCAAGAAGTCAAAATAGTAAAAAACATAATAGAAGTTCAACATTCCCTAAGATGTTTCCATTTCCAAAGCTTGAAAGAGAGAATTAAATTACTCAACAAGTTCCCACACAGTTCCTTGGTGAGTATTCCCTCAGTAATGAGCTATAACTTAATCATTTCTAAAAGAATAACCCAATACAAATTACCAGGATAGATTCAGATGAATCAACCCGAATGTAAGCTCTTAACACTAAAGTGTTAAATAAAAGTACAGAGTCGAAACCCAAGCTTCACACACAAGTGTTCAAGACTTCACAAATAAATTAATGCAAATACAGTGGTAAATATGAACTCCATGAAATAATTTAGTAATACATAAGTTTCCAAAATAGTGGTTCCATTCAAACGAAGCTTCAACACAAGCTTAATCAAAACACTAAGTTCCAACTCCGAGTTAGGACTTGTCGAGCATTGATGAAAACCTGACACACTGTGGAAATTTGGAGGTGTTAGATAAGTGGGAAAACCCGACACACACGGCGGAACCTAGAGGATGTTGAACAGGTAGAAATACCTGACACATTTTGGATTTGGACAGATGTTGAGCACTTGGAAAAACTTGACACAAGGTAGAAAGATCAAGATGTTAAACACCCTGCAAAACCTGAAACAAGTACATTGGGTTTCTGACGTGTCAGAACATGAAAAATTTCCACCCCATGATTACTTAGGAATTTTTAGAATCATCTTGAAATGCACAAATTACAACCTATGAAAAACAAGTAAATAACCTAAGGATAAATTTCAAACAAGAGCCTTCATGGAAAAAGACAAGAAACAAGGAAAACAACCCCAAAACCCTAAAACAGTAAAGAAGAAGGAAAAGAAATGAAAACCCCAAGAAAACACTTCACAAATAACCCAAAAACTTATAAAAAGAAAGAAGAGAAGAATACCTTGAATAGATTGAAAAATGATAAAAAATGGTTGGAGAAATTAATCGGAAGTTCGATCGGGTTTGGAGGTAGAGGAAGCATAAATGAAAATCCAACAGAAAAAAAAAAAAATGGTAACAAATGATGTTAAAAAGCCAACTATTTATAATAACCTTGCATTAATTACACTTCATTTTACATGTGTGACAACTACCAAACAACTAGACATTAATGACATGTCATCATGCTTGGAGCGTCTTAAAACGTACAAAGGTTTTGATTCAATTTGGGGTTTTAGTTTTGTGAAAAAAGTGACATAAAACATGCATAGGATAAAGCATGTTCTAATGCTTGAAAGTTCTGAAAAACCTGATACACTGCTAAGGAAATTGGGTTTCGGGTTTCAGAGAACATGAGGCATAAAACATGCTTTGGGCAAAGCATGTTCCGATGCTTAGAAGTTATGAAAAATCGACACACTTGCTTGCCAAGGCAATCGGGTTTTAGGTTTCGGGAACATGAGGCATAAAACATGCTTGAAACATGTTTTCATGTAATGAAAACTCGAAAACCCGAATATCTCTTTCAAAGGGAATTTTTAAGAGATTTGTCCAAAATTTTCCTATGGTTATCTCATTTTTAGCTGGAATCACTAAAAACGAGATAACATTACTCAAGGGACTTTCTGCAACCGCTACATTTTTGTGATTATGTGACTTTCCTCACCCTTAGAATGGTCCATTATGTAACGAGTTTAGGGTTTTATGTTCATGAACCCTTCTTAGGTATGGTCGACTCATTAGGGTTCTTATCAATTAAGTGACTCTTTTACCACCTCTTACCATTTTCCTTCCTAATTATTTATTGATTATCCTATATAGGACCAAATCATCGAAACCTATATTTAAAAATCACTCAACCATGCCTATGACCTATATTTAACCATGCCTAACACCTACCAACCCATTCCTCTACTTTATCATAATCTTCCCTAGCTTATGGGAGAACTACATTAGCATGAGTTCCCTTTTCGGTTTCTAAGGCATCCTCTGTATTTTCCATGATTTGACAGTCATACGGGCGTATTCTACCCATCAAATTCATCATCACAATTTTGGCTTAAGGGAGAAAATTTGGTCCTGTGGATCCACCTTTTATAAAGAGTGCCTATGTGGCACATGTTGATTGGTCGAGGAGTGGTAGATTTACCTTAAAAATTTTGGCTTGCATTTTTGCAAAAATTCTCAAAGTCAAGTTTTTTCCCGAAGGCCCGCGACGAATAGAAAGAGGACATGTGGAAAAGTGGGAATGCGGATGGTAAAGAGGTTGGTGAAATTTTGATGTTTTTGACTCAAGGTGTCAAGGGGAAATTTTGACCCGAAGGCCCATATCCAATAGTAGGTGGACACGTGTCCAGGAGAAATTATATGAGGGGGCGGAGGTTTTGATGCATTTGAAGTTTTTTCTTTAAATTTCTAAAGTTTAGATTTGAGCTAAAGCTCTGCAACGAGTCATGAAGCGACATGTGTCCAAAAGGGAAAGAATAGGTCGGCGGGTTTTGTGATGGTTTTGAAGTTTTTAACTTCAAATGGTACAAAAGTCACTTTCTGACCCGAGGGTCCTCAACCAGTAAGAAGAGGACACGTGTCCGAAAATTCAAAATAGAGATGCGGGGCCTTGGGAGAGTTTGAGATGTTTTCTTTTTAAGGAAAAAATCTCAAATGTGAAATTTCGTCTACCTTGCTGAATGAAGGAACATTTTTGGAGGGGTGGAGGTTCGAGACTGGGGAGAAACTTTAAAACTTTACAAATTTGGTAGGGAGGTTCGATGGCAAGGTGGGAGGCTTGGACCCACGGCGAATGGGAGAACGCCATGTGGCAAGGAGGAGAACGGGTGTTCGGGCCCACGGAATTTTTAAGAAAAATTTCCCTTTTTCAAAAAGTGCCAAAATTCATAAAATGAGCCCGCGATTTTGGTGGGGCCCACATGTGGACACGTGGCGGGTCTAGGGAGAAGCGAGATTTTTTGTAAAATTTTCCAAAGGTAAAAAGGGTCACAAATGCATTTCTAAAGCGTGGGAGGCTCGATCCAATCACATTATGACACGTGTCCCACCCCATCTAAAGGTCAAAAAGGTAGTTTTGAGCTTATTCCTTAAATGGCATTATCCACGTGTAAGGTAGATATTAAAAGTTGACCGAAATCGACGATTACTGTGCAATTTCATTTTTGGGCACCATGGGAACTCCAAGGAGCTTGGAAATCACATTTCTTCATTAAAATTCATCGGACCTTATATGATTTTGAGTCCCCTTGGCCTTTTAAGAACAATGGCACCATTTTCATGAGCTAATTTGATGATCTTGATGTTTTTGATGCATTTTTTCTTTGGCCCGATGTAAAAAATGTGAAAGGTGAAAATTAAAAATTGCAGAGGTAAAAATTGAAAGGGTAAAAGGTGAAGAATGATTGCTAAAGCATGTTGGCATGCCTGAATGCCAAAAACGTGACCTTGGGATGGATAAGGATCTAAACTCATGCAATATTTTAAAATTCTTGTGCATCCCTAGCAATATGCGAGCTGTTTTATAGTTTGATGTCATTTTCATGAAATGATGAAGGGTTTTGTAACAAATTTGATCCCTTAAGCATATTCTTTTGCTTGGGAAGCAAGGTTCCAAGTTAGCATGAGATATAAAATGTATTTTTGAAGCATTTGTAAAAGGGAGAGACAAAAGAGAGAAAAGAACTTAGAATTTTCAAGCAAAAAGGTTGGAAGAAATCCATTTCTCTGGAGAAAACCACCTGAGAGCCATTTTCAATTCCATTTTGTATCATATTTCATCATGTTGAGTTGGTTTCAGTTGTAAATCCATCAACAAGCTGAGATTGTTCTTATAGCATTCCCTTGCTGATGTATTTGATCAAATTTTGGATTATGTGGTGTTATCTCTTGGCAAAATTTGCATATGCTTATGTCTCATTAATTTTTCAATTTGTGTTTCTTGCTCATGTTGCAATCTTGTGTTTAGGATCTCTTTGATCATACAGGGTCTCATTTCTTGTTGATGGTTTAATGGAATTTGTAATCTTATATTTAGAAGAGCCTTCATCTAATAGAAGATAAACAAATTTAAAATCATTTTACTTGTCCTTGAATATTGAGATTGTTTGTAAACCTTTGGGTGCACCTTAGGTCATGATTAAATAGGGATTCTTGGATACTTTGTTGGTATTTTTCTTCAAGCTTTTGTGGCAGGTTATCAAAGGTTGTGTGGAAGAGTGTAGATCTGGGCCTCCATTTGTGCACATATCCTGGTTAAAGGAGTATTTAAAACCCATTGAAGTATTCTTGTTGTGTAGGTGTTACAAATTTCTTGCAAAGGTTCTCAAAGAAGTTGGTAATCCTTGGCTAATCTTGTCTAAACATCTCCCAACAAAATTCATTCAAACTAACTCATCCTACCCATACTACCCCTGCATTGCATTGTGTGTTAACAAAATAATACAACCCATTCACAAAAATGCACAAAGCATATCAGGATTTTATTATGTCTCTAGTAGCCTTAGCCTTGTCTTGAAAGCATTTCCATCATTTAGTAGTGACAACTCCTTTGAGTTTGAATAATGGATAATTGATCATGTTTTCCCAAGGCCATCTCCACACAATGTGCAAAATACAAGGATATCTCAATCTCCTTTACCATACAAGGGCTGCAATATAGGTTCTCTTGCCTTGGTTGATAGGCACAACCTAAAATAGTGAGGATCAGATCAAGATCCTTTTGAAGGTGCTATCCACTCCCTCAAATCTTGAGTGCCAACAAGCTAGATAGATGTGCTCCCTCACCTATAAACAAATGACATACAAATCATCTATCTACCCTTGAGTGTCTTGTGCAAATGCATGATGTTGTTCAAGTTGTGAAGGAGATTAAATCTGGATACCAACACCCGAGTGGTGCCATTTTTAGGACTTCTTGGAATTTCTTGGTGTTTTGGAGTGTTTGAGGGTTTGAGCATTTGCATATTCAAGTATCTGAGCTGTTGCATTCTTGGAATATTGTTTTGTACTTCAGATCTACAAGTTTTAGGCAAAAATTTCAAGCTCAGCCTACTCTTTTGCATTTACCAGTAGTTTATACAACCTGGTTGCTTTGTCTTTTGATTGATTTAAGAAGAGGAAGATCTGATTTGTAGAGCCTTGCAAAGTTATCAGTATTAGCAAGCATTTGACAAATTATTTTAGTGCATTCTTGCACAATTGAGGTGAAATTCCTTAGTGGTGACTCCATGCTGATTTGAATTTAGAAATACCAGTGTCTTGAGCTTTCTGTCATTTATTTTTGTGTTATTGATCTCTGCAAAAGAGGGAAGAAGATCTCTCTTCCTTAAAGACTCTACTAAAAAAATTTTCTCAGACTTAAGAAACTCAGAGTTGGAAGGGAGAAGAGTTTGGAAAGTGGTTAAAGGTCAGACATCAGACAAAGATACAATCATTGGTGAGAGAGATCAACCTTTGGTAGAAGACTATCATTCTTCTTCAAGTGATTCTGATTTAGGAAATCCTCTCATAAACTTGTTTGCCTCAGCTGGTGAAGGTCCTTCTACTGTACCTAGTAAGTTCCTTCTCCAATCTGCACCTCTGTGTTTTAATTCAAATAAAACTTCCCAAGGAAATCAACACTTAGAAGATACCAATCTTGTGAATCACATTCTTGAGCCCCAAGGATATTGTACTCCTCACCAATTTGTTTCACCTCCAAGATCACCCCCACCAAACAATATGGCTCAGCCTAGACCTCCATTTTTGTTAACACTTTTGGTCCTATAAATTTTGGAGGAATGGATGGTTACCCAAATGTTGTCCCACAAGATGTCAGAAATAGGTTGCCAAAATTCCAAGGTAACAATGCCATTACTGGTGATCAACATCTCAAACTGTTTGATAATATGATGGAAGATTTTGAGATAGAATTTGAGGATGTATATATCAAGTTGTTTATCCATACACTTGAAGAATATGCTAGGGATTGGTACAAGGCTCTACCTGATAACTCTATTGATTCATGGACTGAGATGAAAAATGCATTTAGGTTGTAATATGGTGACAGGACTGATCCTAGATTTCTTTTGTCTGAATTTGAAAATATCAAGAAGAACCTGAATGAGATAGTCCATGACTTCAATACAAGATTTAAAAAACATTGAGAAGGCTTCCTATCATCTTGAGGCCTTGTGATGAATCTTGTTTGATCAAATATGCAGATGCATTTGATAAAAAGGTAGCCTATTACTTGAGAGACAAAAATCCTACAAACTTGAGGCAAGCTTTCACCATGGCACTTCAAATTGAAAATAATATTAAAGCTATTGGTAAACCACTTAAGAGGGATGGTGTGAAGCTGATAAACCTTGAGAAGCCTCAAGCTAGCAAGGGTGCTGATTTAGAAGATGTTTTCAAGACTTTGGTAGGGGTTGTCAAAGAAATTTCTTACAAATTAGCTCGGGATGAGAAAGGAATTGGGAAAAGTTCACAAGGACAACAAAGAACTCAAAACCATGATAGATTTGGAAATCATCCTAGGGGTGATCAAAGACAAGATGATAGAGGTAAAGGGCTTGTTGGTGGGGGAAATAGACAACCCCAAGCACGTGAAAATAGAGTGGTGCCTGACCCTCTAACTGCAAGAGTTGTTGTTGTTCAGGAGATTGCTGATATGGATTGGTGTGATAGATGTTTTCTTCCTCATCCTCCATGTGAAATGGACCAGCAAGTTATTGAAGATGATAATGAAGATGAAATGGATGATGACATTTGTATGATGGGTAGCTCTTCAAGCTCACAACAAGCAACAACATCAATAGATGTGATAAGTGCAAGGACTACTGCTACAACCTTTTGGGATTGCATAAAGAGGGTACCATTTCTTTCTCTTCCTCAAACTCATGAGGTAGATGTAGTTCAAGATTTTGAAATTCCTAATAATGACTTTGAATATCTAAGGGCTTTAATGATCAAGAAGTATGATGGTGGTATTCCTTC
The DNA here is from genome assembly GCA_018340775.1 of Taxus wallichiana var. yunnanensis. Lineage (NCBI taxonomy): Eukaryota > Viridiplantae > Streptophyta > Pinopsida > Cupressales > Taxaceae > Taxus > Taxus wallichiana. The sequence goes on along the minus strand of CM031241.1, from coordinate 435,569,345 downwards.
GGAGGAAGATAGACAATTGTTAATGAATGTTGTGGTTGGTCAAGAGAAAGAGTACAATACTAGAAGTAAAGTTGTTAGAGGAGCTGGTCCTCAAGCCAAGCCAAAGACACCCTTGCTCACAAGCATTCCCAAAGACAATCCTAGAAAAGAAACAATTGCCAAGAACCCTATTGTCCCATGCAAAAATATCAGTCCTCTTCATGCCCAGGCTGCCAAGAATACTTCTCCATCTGATGAACCTTCTTGTTTCCCTTCCAATGTTGTCTTACCAAAGAGTGTTCCATATGATATTGCCCAAGTATTGAGCCAAATTAAAGTGAGTGTTCCCATAATTATTGAATTGCTTAGAATTCTTGAGCATAAGAAGAGAGCATTTGAGTACTTGGGATTGAAAGAAGAGAAGATTACCCCAAATAGCAGAATGTAAATGTTGTTGAGACTCCTCTTCAAATCATTGGCTGGCCTTGAAACACCACCACCGATGGTGGAAGATCTTGGAGAGGCACTTGAGGTATATTTGGGGACATCCTTGGTTGATTCCCAATTGAATGTTGATCCATTTTTCACAACTTTGCTCATAAAAGATAGGTTGCTTCACAATTGCATGTTTGATTCCGTGCATCATGTAATGTCATGCCTCTAGAAGTCATGAATGAGTTGGATATCAAAGTGACAACAACATATGGGAAATGTACAACCATGGATTCAAGGGAAGTGCTGGTTGTTGGTTGTGTGAAGGGTTTAGTAGTGCAACTTGCAGCCTATCCGGGTAAGAATTTAAAACTTGATGTTGTAATTGTTGATTGCCCTGCCAAATGGGGTATGCTTTTGTCAAGAAAATGGGCTGCAAGTGTTGGTGGTAGTGTTCAAATGGACATGTCCTTTGCCACCATTCCCATTGAAGGTAGCCTTGTCAAACTCTATGGTGAAAAGAAGATGTTGCACTTGATTGAAGATCCCAACAATGCTTCTTATGAAGTGTTGTTTGCTGATGTAGATGTTGACAACTTCATTGGTTTTGCTGATGGAAAAGAGAACAAGATGGATAAATCAGAATGCCTTGATATGATAGGTTCTCCTTGGACTTTGCTATTTGATGGAGCTTCCTCCAAATTTGGAAATGGTGCTGGTATAGTTTTGCTTTCTCCTAGTTTGGAAGAGTTTCCTTTTTCCTTCAAACTTAATTTTGAATGCACTAACAATATTGCTGAGTATGAGGCATTGTTGTTGGGATTAAGGATTGCATGGAAATATGGAGTGAAGGATATTGTTGCAAAAGGAGACTCAGAGCTGGTTGTCAAACAAATAAGAAAGTTATATATGCTACAAAAAATCAGCGTATGAAACAATATAAGCATGTTGTTTGGGACTTGATTGAAATGTTTGATTCCTTTAACATTGTTTACCATGATAGAAGTCTTAATGCTGCTGCTGATAAGTTGGTTGTACTTGGCTCTAGATTTGACAATTGTACCATTTCACCTTTTGTGAATATAACATTGAAGTGCTAACAAGGCCAACTGTCCCAGGATAATGTGAAACATTGGCAGATTTTTGATGATGATGCCCAAGTGTTGAGATTCTTACAATGCCAAGGTGAGTTTTCTGTCAGAACATTGATTGGGAACCAATGGTATGCATGAATGAAGGGAGAGAAACTTTGTTTGACAAGGATATTATACAATTAAAGACAAATACCATTCCTAGAGGTCTTGTTGCACTTGAATCAAATTTTAGCAATGTTGATTGCATCATTAATAGGAACATGTTTGCTTCAAGGGATGTGGAAGAGCACAAATTGGGAACTAGGGATAAACCAAGGAAGATTTGGTTGGGCAGAAATCTCAGCAAGGAGGAAAAGCAGTCCTATGCCCAACTTTTAAAGAAATATCAAGACTGCCTTGCTTGGTCTTATTCAGAGCTAAAGGCATATAGAGAAGATTTGTTCCAACATGAGATTCCTCTTGAGGCCAAGACTAAGCCATTCAGATAGAGACAAAGGCCTATTAATCCACTTCTCTCCATGAAAATGCAAGAAGAGTTGAAGAAGTTGAGAGATGGAGGTATTATTCAGCCCACTAGGTATTCATCTTGGGTTGCAAACCTTGTGCCAGTCAGAAAGAAGAATGGAGATATCAGACTTTGTGTGGATTTTAGAAATTTAAATAAAGCCTCCATGAAGGACAACTATCCCTTGCCAAATATGGAAAATATGTTGCAGCTTGTGACAGGGTCAGAAATGCTTTCTACTTTGGATGGTTTCTCCGGATACAATCAAGTGGTTGTTAAAGAATCAGAAAGACTTAAGACAACCTTCACTACGCCTTGGGGAACTTATGTTTTTGTAAGGATGCCCTTTGGATTGATGAATGTTGGTGCCACTTTTCAAAGAGCAATGGATGTTGCCTTTGCTGGTTACATCAATGAATTTATTGTAGTTTACCAAGATGATGTGACTGTTTTTTCAAGGCAGCGAGGAGACCATTTGCAACACCTAGAGAAAATGTTGATCAAATGTAGAGAGTATGGCATTTCTCTTAATCCAAAGAAGTGTCATTTTGGCATGTGCAAAGGCCAAATTTTTGGGACATATTGTGTCTAAGGATGGTGTCATGATAGACCCTGAGAGAGTGGAGGCAATCAACAAAGTACCTATCCCAAGAACCAAGAAAGGTATCCAATCTTTCTTTGGCCAAATCAATTTTATTAGAAGGTTTGTTTCCAATTTTGCTGAGCTAACTCTTCCAATCACAAGCATGTTAAGAAAGGATCAAGTTATCAGGTGGGAGGAGGCTACCATTCAAGCTTTTGAAGGAATAAAGGATGCACTTAAGCATGCACCTATTTTGGCAGCCCCAAACTATAAGAGGCCTTTCCAAATCTTTTCTTTTGCCTCTGAATTCACTATTGCTTCAGTTTTGTTACAAAAGGATGAGAATGGAGCTGAGAGGCCTATTTCCTTCTTTAGCAAGGCTTTACAAGCAGCTTGAGTTGAAGTATACAATCATGGAAAAACAAGTGTTTGCCTTGGTAAAAGCAACAAAGATTTTCAGGCCTATATATTGAGTTCAAAAGTTGTTGCTTATGTTCCCCACACCATGGTTAAAGACATCTTATCAGACATGGAGATATCAAGCAAGAGATGTAGATGGGTCAACAAATTACAAGAATATGATATGGATATCCAAACAACAAAGCTAGTAAGAGGTTTGGGTCTTGCCAAGCTCATGGCTGAGAGCAATTTGCAAAATGTAGAAGTGAATCAGCTAGAGGAAGAAAGGGTAGATCTTCTTGACAAATTGATGAGGTCTGAGTGGTACAAAGATGTGATTTTCTACCTCAGACACCTATGTTGTCCTAGTCACTTGAATAAAAATTAGAAAAGAGCCCTCAAGCTGGCTTCTCAAAAATATATCATAACAGACCTTGGGCTGGCTTGGAAGAACCCTGAAGGTGTCCTCTTGAAATGCATAACTGAAGATGAAGCTCCCAAGTTGATTGCTGATTTCCATGGGGGAGTTTGTGGAGGACATTTTTTGGGAGAGTGATAGCACATAAGATTTTAAGAGCTGGTTATTGGTGGCCTACTCTTTTTAAAGATGCAACCCAGTTGGTTAGAAAGTGTGATAGTTGCCAACGTTTCTCTGGAAGACTGAAAGCTTCAGGCTCCCTTCCTTTGTAGCCTGTATCAATTGAAGCTCCTTTCAAACAATGGGGAATGGATTTCATTGGTGAGATTTCAGATCCTTCCAGTGCTGGTCATAAATGGATCCTTGTAGCAACTGATTATTTTACAAAATGGGTTGAGGCAATTCCATCTAGAAAGGCAACACACCAAGTGGTAATGGATTTCTTATTGAATCATATCATATGCAGATTTGGAGTTCCAGTTAAGATTGTATCTGATAATGCCATGTGTTTTAGAGCCAAACCTTTGATGGCAATGTGCAATGAATATGGGATAAATCTGACTTATTCTTCAAACTACAATCCACAAGGCAATGGACAAGTTGAGTCCAGTAATAAGAACTTGCTCAAGATCATTAGAAGGACCTTGGAAATCAACAAGAAGAAGTGGGGAGAGAAATTGAAATTTGTAGTTTGGGCTGATAGAATAACTCCTAAAAGAGCAACTGGTAAGAGCCCATTTGAATTGGTGTATGGAACTCAAGCTTTTCTGCCCTTACACCTGCAATTATCCACTTTTCAGTTTTCCCAACAGTTGGAAGATCAAGAACATGGCCCATATGAATCAAGAATCAATCAGATCATTGAGTTAGATGAAGAGAGAAGAGTTTCCCATCAAAGACATGTCAGATTTAGAGAGAAATTGAAGAGGTTGTTTGATAAGAAGGTCACTCTAGAGCCTTTAATGTTGGAGATCTGGTTTTTCTATGGGATAGTAGGCATGAAGACAAGGGCAAAGCATGGAAAGTTTGATGCATTATGGATGGGCCCTTATGCCATTGACATCAGAATTGGTGAGAACACCTTTTTTCTCAAAGATCTAGATGGGGAATTGCTGGAACTGCCTGTTAATGGCAGACATTTAAAACATTTCTTGGATTAAATCCCCTAGTGAGGTATGCACAAGTTGTATATTTGTATAGTCTTTGTTTTTTTTTTTTTTTTTGTTGGTTGGTGTGTGGTTTTCCCTTTTGTCCTTGGCAACCATTTTTGGCTCATTTTCTCGGTCCTTTTTGGTGGTAATTCTGGTTTTTTGGGCTGCCTTTGTGTTTTGACTCCTTTTCCCAATGGTTTTTTGGCACTTGGTCTACATTTTGATCTTGTGGCACTCACCGGGAGTGCCCATCCCCAAGCAAGAGCCAATGTTGGTCCCATTATTGAGTTTTCATAATGTGCCTTAAAATTTTCATGTCAAATTCTACTCTGAAACATTTCATTGGTCGATTGGATGGTCTGCAAGCTCGATTTCTCCAGTTGAAAACTTTCAAATGCTCATAATGTTGTTATTTTTCCCTGTTCTGAAATGATTTTCCAAATTTTCCCCCATTTGTGCCCTAATTTCTTCATTTTTATGGGGTGTCATTTTCTCCTTTGTCAAAGTCATGAAAAACTTGAAATTGATCAAATCCCAAATTTTTGCAAGTGAAATCCCAATCCCAAGGTCGAAAACAATGTTAAATCATGTTTCAATTGGTTTAAGATCAAGAAATCTACCTCCCTTGTCAAAAAAATTTCATTTCTAAGGCATCCTCTTGTATTTTCCACGATTTGACGGTCATACGGGCATATTCTACCCATCAAATTCATCATCATAATATTATTGCAACATGGTGGGCTCCTATTGGCCAGGGGTGGTCGGAAATTTTTTCTAACTTGTTGTTTTTAAAATTTTGGCTTAAGGGAAAAATTTGGTCCATGGATCCACCTTTTATAAAGAGTGCCTACGTGGCACATGTTGATTGGTCGAGGAATGGCGGTGGCGGGTTACCTTAAAATTTTGCTTCCATTTTGTAAAAATTCTAAAGTTAAATTTTTTTCCCAAAGGCCTGCATCGAATAGAAAGAGGACACGTGGAAAAGTGGGAATGCGGATGGCGAAGAGGTTGGTGAAATTTTGAAGTTTTTTAACTTCAAGGTGTCAAGTAAAATTTTGACCAAAGGCCCGTATCCAATAGCGAGGTGGACACGTGTCAAAAGAAATTATATGAGGGGGGGTAGAGGTTTTGATGAATTTTTGAAGTTTTTTTTAAATTTCTAAAGTTTAGATTTGAGCTAAAGCTCATCAATGAGTCATGAAGTGACACGTGTCCAAAAGGGAAAGAATAGGTCAAGCGGGTTTTGCGAAATGGTTTTGAAGTTTTTAACTTCAAAAAACTGGTAAAAGTCAAAAATTTGATCCGAGGGTCCTTAACTAGTAAAAGAGGACACACGTGTTCAAAATTCAAAAAAGGGAAGAAAGGGGCCTTGGGAGAGTTTGAGATGTTTACTTTTTAAGGCAAAAATATCAAATGTGAAATTTCATCCACCTTGTAAATTTCAAAAATGGAACATTTTTGGAGGGGCAAATGGAGTTGAGTGGGCCCAGAAACTTTTGAAACTTTTTTTCAAAATTTGGCAGGGAGGTTCGATGGCAAGGTGGGAGGCTTGGACCCGGCGAATGGGAGAGTGCCACGTGGCGGGAGGAGAGAGAGCGGGTGTTCGGGCCCATGGAATTTTTGGAAAAATTTTCCTTTTTTCAAAAAAGTGCCAAAATTCATAAAATGAGCCCACAGTTTTCAAGTGGGGCCCACATGTGGACACGTGGCGGGTCCAGGGGAGAAGCGGAGATTTTTGTAAAATTTTCCAAAGGTAAAAAGGGTCACAAATGCATTTCTAAAGCATGGGAGGTCGATCCAATCATGTTGTGACACATGTCCCACCTCATTCAAAGGACAAAAAGGTAGTTTTGAGCTTATTCCTTAAATGGCATTATCCACGTGTAAGGTTGATATTAAAAGTTGATCAAAATCAATGGATACTGTGCATTTTCATTTTTGGGCACCATGGGAACTCCAAGGAGCTTGGAAATCACATTTCTTCATCAAAATTCATCGGACCTTATATGATTTTGAGTCCCCTCGGCCTTCTGAGAACAATGGCACCATTTTCATGAGCTAATTTGATGATCTGTGATGTTTTTGATGCATTTTTTTTTGGCCCGATGTAAAAAATGTGAAAGGTGAAAATCAAAAATTGCAGAGGTAAAAATTGAAAGGGTAAAAGGTGAAAAATGATTGCTAAAGCATGTTGGCATGCTTGAATGCCAAAAATGTGACCCTGGGATGGATAAGGATCTAAACTCATGCAATATTTTAAAATTTTTGTGCATCCCTGGCAATATGCGAGTTGTTTTACAGTTTGATGTCATTTTCATGAAATGATGAAGGGTTTTGTAACAAATTTGATCCCTTAAGCATATTCTTTGCTTGGGAAGCAAGGTTCCAAGTTAGCATGAGATATAAAATGTATTTTTGAAGCATTTGTAAAGGGGGAGATAGAAGAGAGAAAAAGAACTTAGAATTTTCAAGCAAAAAATGGAAGAAATCCATTTCTCTGGAGAAAACCACCTGAGAGCCATTTTCAATTCCATTTTGTATCATATTTCATCATGTTGAGTTGGTTTCAGTTGTAAATCCATCAACAAGCTCTGAGATTGTTCTTATAGCATTCCCCTACTGATGTATTTGATCAAATTTTGGATTATGTGGTGTTATCTCTTGGCAAAATTTGCATATGCTTATGTCTCAGAATGTTTTCAATTTGTGTTTCTTGCTCATGTTGCAATCTTGTGTTTAGGATCTCTTTGATCATACAGGGTCTCATTTCTTGTTGATGGTTTAATGGCATTTGCAATCTTATATTCAGAAGAGCTTTCATCTAATAGAAGATAAACAAATTTAAAATCATTTTACTTGTCCTTGAATATTGAGATTGTTTGTAAACCTTTGGGTGCACCTTAGGTCATGATTAAATAGGGATTCCTAGATACTTTGTTGGTATTTTGCTTCAAGCTTTTGTGGTAGGTTATCAAAGGTTGTGTGGAAGAGTGCAGATCTGGGCCTCCATTTGTGCACATATCCTGGTTGAAGGAGCATTTAAAACCCATCTGAAATACCTTGTTGTGTAGGTGTTACAAATTTCTTGCAAAGGTTCTCAAAGAAGTTGGTAATTCCTAGCTAGTCTTGTCTAAACATCTCCCAACAAAATTTCATTCAAACTAACTCATCCTACCCATACTACCCCTACATTGCATTGTGTGTTAACAAAAGAATACAACCCATTCACAAAAATGCACAAAGCATATCAGGATTTTATTATGTCTCTAGCAGCCTTAGCCTTGTCTTGAAAGCATTTCCATCATTTAGTAGTGACAACTCCTTTGAGTTTGAATAATGGATAATTGATCATGTTTTCCCAAGGCCATCTCCACACAATGTGCAAAATACAAGGATATCTCAATCTCCTTTACCATACAAGGGCTGCAATATAGGTTCTCTTGCCTTGGTTGATAGGCACAACCTAAAATAGTGAGGATCAGATCAAGATCCTTTTGATTAAACAAATCTCGTGGACCCGCCTATCACCTGCTGATCACCCACTATGAGGCTTGCCAACTCAGCTCTCTATCTCGCTCGGTCACTTTCCACCTTTTCCTCTCTCCTTTGTCATTTTCTCCTATTTGGAAAATTACAAATGATTCCACAAAAAGTGGAAATTTCCTTTTTTAACCTCTCCCCGACTTGACCGACGTCAGTTTTACCTAGACCAACATCGGTCCTGTGCCCTAACATACCGTGGTTGGTTTCCCTAGATCGACATTAGTTAAACATGACTGGTCTTGCCTACCCATGTTGACCCCATGGCAACCCATTGCACCTTATCTACTTTCCTGCAACCTTTTTCACCTAACCCGACGCTGACCCTGACCCTCCACCTCATCCTCCTGACCTCATCATTTATCACCCAACCTCACCATTAGTTGGGGCATATTTCTACCCCTCCCATGGCCTTACCTACACCACACCTTCTTTTTACCCACACCTGACCTCTTGTGATGTGACCATCGACCTTGCACACTCACTTTACCTTGCGATGTTGTTACCACATTGTTAGCCTACCAACCATACCTTACCTTTATCTCGTGACCCTTGTCCAAACAAACCTTGACCTTTTGACCTCTTGGATGTACCAAAACCACACCTACAAGTTCCTACATCTTACCCCGTTGTGTTTCTAGATTGTATCCTTTACCTTGGATACCAGGCCTCAACAACCCTTGTTTGGATAACCCGATTGACCTTGGACAATGTAGAGTTTAAAAGATCTTCAACCTGATACCATGTTGTGATCTCCACATGTGTGTACATTTGATTGACACTACCCATTACCCATTTTTACCTCCACCTACCCTACCCACACCTACCTACCTAACCATTGATTATGTGGATATTCCCATGTCCTCACTCATTGCATCTTGATGATGGTACTTGTTTTGCTCAGCCTAATAGCCTTACCTTGCCTATGGCCATAACCCTTTATAAACAAACCTTGACCTTTTGGATGTACCAAAACACACCTACACATTCTTGCATCTTACCTCATTGAGTGCTCGACCGTATCCTTTACCCTAGATACCGGACCTCAACAACCCTTGTTTGGATGACCTTTACGACCCTAGCTAACGTAAATTTGTTATGTTGAGCAACCCTTGTATCTCATGGAATTTCACAACATGTGCATATGTCTGAATGCTCTACCTAATTACCCACCCTACCTTTAATAATCACCATAGCCCGACCCTCACCTTCTTCACACCTAACCCCGTTTTCTCAAACCACGCACCGACTTTCTATTCTTCATCATTGGTGCCTGATTTTAGGGGGGATCACTCTTGCCCCTATCTGGGGCACCCAAATCCACCTTCTCACCTTAAATTCACATGGGGCAAAAACCAACCTTCATTTTTGTGTCACCGCCTACCAATATAGGCTTCCCAACAAAAAGGGGCAAAATGTTGAGACCAAAATTGGGCCACACTCCCTTGGGTCCCCTTTTGAATAAACAACTTACACATATTCACTTAACCATGAACCCTTCCACCCCTCATTAATATTAATTTAATTAACTTAATTAAATTAATTCCCATCCTCATAATATTCATTACTTAATTATATTAATTAAGCTAATTTCCACCTCACCCCTCCACCTCACCTAGCCACCTCACCCTAGACCTATTCTTGCATATTTACATAACTAACTAAGACTTTGTTCAACCTTAAAAATCTAGGCCTATTATTCTTCTAACCACCTTCCCGCTCATAAAAAGGTAATGTCCATTTGGATATGCGGATAAAGAACGAATCTAATCCCAAAGATACGTGTTCTATCATTTTTAGTAAACCTAGGGAATCTTGCCTTAACCAATGCCGGTTATCCCCAAACCAATGCCGGTCAACCCAGAACTGCCATCGGTTACCATTTATTCACCTTAGCAACCTTGTTTTTGGGTTGGCACATTCTGATATCAAGGGGACGAGAAGAGAACTACATATAAGTAGATCCAGACCCTTTTTACACCTACAAACATCCATAGCCAGCACTAAGATAGATCTAGAAGCATTGCACTCACGATGACATTTCAGGAAGCATCACTATTGCACCAAGCTCCATCCCACCAACCAATCATCACCACCACCCAACCATTGGACCTGTAACATTGGTAAGTGCTTTTATCACTAATCATTTCCATTCTTATTCTGTCCATAGAGTTGTTATCATTTATGTTATCATTCTTCCATTAATATTCCCATTCCTTCATAGTCTACTTTCTGACAAACTCAAACCTCACCCACCCTTTTATCAGATCACCTATCCTAGCCCTTCCACCTCTTTAATTATTCTCAACATTCCCATAGACCTCGCCATCCCCTTCTTTATCTCTATCTAACCTCACCTAGAATTTGTAACCGAGTGTTTTTATTGAACTCATCACACCCAATTGTGACTGACACCGGTTACCCATGACCATCATCGGTCTCTCCTAAACCATCATTGATTATACTAGACCGACATTGGTCTTTGTGTTTTACACCTTTGCCAATAACAGATCCAACCTACCTTCTACCAAGTGACCCAAACAACCCAGAACCTGACCCTGACCAGTTCCAACACCCTGACAACTACCTACCCTTTATATCTGACTATAGCCTAGCTTGTTATGTTAGATTTGCTTATTGTGCTTGAATGAGATACCTAAATCATATAAACTACAGTAGGAATTTGTTTATTTCTCACATTAATTTGTTTTAAATAGTGGATTGACACCATCTAGGGAGTATCACACTTCTTGGATCTAGCACACGCTAGGCAGTCCACTATCATATATTATTTAAATCTTCTTTTGTGGTCTTGTTTTCTATTTCAGGTAGTTCCTCCCAGCCAAAAGGAATCTCTCACAATCAACATTGGATTGAGAATTGAAACGCACAAACAACCATCAACTAACCAACATAAATAGGTATTCCTCCTCAACCCATAACCCTTATCTGTTTCATCTCAATAACGTAAATAAAATGGTGAAACACCTAGAATGGATAGATATAGCCGTAAAATGGATGGTGTAGATTTGGTCTTGGTTGAAGGAATATTGATCTTATTATGAGGCCATGAAAGATACATTTGAGGAAAGGTATCAATGGTTTTGGATTTGGTATGTGAAGAAACACCCTTGGGAGGGATGACAATTATTTCAACTGGTGGGTTTGAAGGTGGTTTTGTTGCTAATAGAGGAAGTAATTTTTTTCATGATATGTTCTAAGGAAGGTGAGGATTGGTTCGATGTGGGAATGTATGATTGTGTGGATGAGATGGGAGGGTCACATATAGTTTCTGCAAGTTGAAGTGCTCTCCAATATTATTCTAATGATTAACATGATGTGGAATGAGGAGATAATGGAGATTGGGTCACAATGGTCGATGTTGTAGGTGTGGGAAAGAGCACGTAATGAGGAACCGATATTGAGTCTAAGGATGGAATGATGGGAAAATGTAGAATAGATGTGGATGGGGAATACAAATATAATCAAGTAGATGGAGTAGATACGGGTGTGGGATCAATGATGAGATTAGGTGTGGACATAAAAATAGAAAAAGGTGTTTAGATGATGTGGTTGATGAGTCTATGTGAGAGGTTGGTGATGTAGAAATGAGGGGTTTTGTGGAAGAAGTATGAATTCCCTTTGTGTTTGTCTTAGGTGCTTCAAGAGGAATTATGGGTGTGTTTGTGGATTGAGAAGGTGTGATAGGTGTGATAGTAGATGTGGATGTAGGCATGGTAGATGTTGGGGAACTAGGTGTGGAAGAGTGGGGTGAGATAGGTGAGGTGGTCATGAGAAAATAAATAGGTGGTAGAGATGTCAAGGTAGACATGGGTGGGTTTGTTGATGTGGTAGATATAGTGGAAAATGTAGTGATAGGTGTGTTTGGGGTAAATATGGATGATAAGATAGATGTGAGATGTGTGGATAAAGAGGTGGGTGTGGTCTAGGCTAATGTGGATGTGGTAAGGGTAGGACTAGATGTAGATGTAAGAGAAGCAAAGTGGAGGTTAAGGAGGTAGGTAGGGTAATTGTGGATATGGTTGATGTGGGGATAAATTTTGAAGGAGCCATAGGCACAATATCTAGGATGGGGATAGATGATGAGGTAGGTGAGATAGATGTGGGGGAGGTGTTTGGTGTATGGTGTTGATTGAAAATGGGTTAAATTTGTATGGTGAGACTGGTGAAGACGGGTTTTTTGGTGGTGAATTAGGAAAGGGTTATCTAAAGATGTCAAGTGGTGAAGATTGGATTAGTTTTTGGGAAGTAGGAATATGATGAGGTGATTGGGATTGGATGGGAATATTTGATACATGAGGAATGGGAATGTCAATAGGTTGGATAGGCATGGTGATGTCGGATGAAGCAAGGATGGTACAAGGTGATGGGGATGAAATAGGATCTACTGGTCGACGTGATCAAGAGGTTGTGGGTCTATAGAGTAGAAAGTCACGGATAGGGCTGAAGAAGGCCTAGAAGCAACTGAGGGTTTGGTCATGGTAGATTTTTGAGAACCATTTGAGAAATAATTTTATTTAATTTTTAGATCAAACAAGTCATCCAAACAATTCCTTTTATGTTTTTTATTAATAAGAAAGTGTGGAAAAGAATAGGGATGGATAATGAGGTACCTAGTAGAAGGAAATTTATTTCTAATTTCAAGTTTTTATGGCTAGGGAAGTCTCAGGTGGCTTTCGGTTGGGTGATGAAATCCCAATCACTCAACCGGGTAGGATGATGTTTTGATGTGTGATTTAGATGCATGAGGTTTGGTTGTGTGTGATAGAATGTGAGATGTAGAAAGTTAACCCCTACTTAAACTACATGAGAAAATAGGATGCATAAATGAAGGGTTCCTTTTAAATCAAATCCAAATGTATCTTTTGATGATGACACACACAAGAAAAGGGAAATACTATGCAAAAATAATTAAATAGGAAAAATGAGGAATACTTGGATAGATATTTTCCTTTTTATCTAAAATTTAAGCTAAGGGAAATCCAAGCATCCGAACCAACATGAGAAAGTAATAAGAGAAACCTTGTGTTATAGTGTTAGTAGAAGACAAGAATTATAAAAATATAAATAAATGTAAGGGCTCACCTAAAAGGTGCTCCCATTGAGCGTGCAAGGAATTTTGTTGTAATTTTCTCGTTTAATTCAATGATGAGTTAGCTACTAAAGAAAGATAAAATGCTCAGAAAATTGATAGTTTATGGTACCTCAAATGTGTGATGTGGATGAATGGGTGCAAGATAAATAATTCTTACTACAAACTTGATAAACCTACAAAACTAGAGAAAATGGATTAGATGGTACATGTGGGGACCGCCGACAAATCCAGCTTCAAGAAGTGTTACCTTTCTTTCACAGATTTCAACCCTCGTTTGATAAAAAAAAGTGAATTAAAGGATGAATAAGTAGATAACATGTAGAAACCAAAATACTATTGAATCGAAAGTGACCGAGATGGATGTAAGCACTAATCTAACTGAAAAATGTAAATTAAGCTATACTTGATTATGTTGATGGTGACCCGGACTATGCGAGACGCATGTCAATGGTGACTTGGGTGAGTGAAACTAGAAAACAATATAAATATGCAAACTGTAAGGACACTCGATGTGAACTAGACAGAACAAAGGCCTCGTAGATGTTGGAAACAACTTGTAGAAGAATGTTTGGAATAGGAAGGAAGAGAAAATATAGAAATTAATGATTTGGTTTGGATGTTTAAAAATAGGACCTACAGTCAATCGGTGACCGGTGGTGAGTCAAAGCACGACCGTGTAGCATAGTAGGATAAGGCCAGAGGTGGATAGATGGAAAAGGCAACCCGCAAGAAAGTAAGCTAGAAAAGAAGGCTCACAATGGAACTCTTAGGGATGGAAGGACGATCTTGTTCTCAGAAAATGTTAGGCATGAGAAAAACAATGATAATATGATAATAATGAAGTAAAAAATATAAAGATGATAATAATATCATGAAGGATGATTTTGAGTGATTCAAACACGTTCTAAGAAGGTTTGGGAGAGTCAGTAACTATTACAGAATGCTTAGGCACGAGAGTGAGTTCACGGGTTGTAGGAAATCTCCAATAATTGTATGCATATGATGATTATGGAAAGAAAGAACTTTCTCTTATAGGGTTGACAACAACCCAGGTGGGTCGCTACCGAATACGTGGAAATTTTCCCTAACGGGGCTGATTTTGTGATTTTGGTCGATTTCGAGTTTTAAGGATTGGAAAAGTGTTTTAAATCTTATGTGCGGGGATTATGTTGTTTAGGAATGAATCATGGGTAGTTATAAGATAGGAATGGGTATAAAATCACATGGAATTATATTTAGTATAAAATCCTCCTAAATAACAAGTTGACTAGGGCAAGTTAGGGTTATGGATTGATTAATTAATTAATGAGGCTTAATTAATTAATGAGAATTAATTAAAAAATAATAAGAATTAAATGATGATAGGATAATAAGTGGTCATATTATTAAATATTGAAGGGGATGGATTTAATTAAAGGTGGACCTAGATAGGACCATAAGAAAATATGCACATGCGGGTAGAAAAGGGTAGAGATACCAAATTTAGGTGTCTATAGTTACTATTTATAGAATTTGCGATATTTCCTGCCGCAAGACAACTCCAATGGGGTTACGTCCAGGTATGCTAGGTATTATGTATTCCCTCCATAGAAGTGTATCAATTTGAATAGTCCAAGCCAAAGAGAGTCAAACTTCCCATGGTTTCCTTTAGGTTCTCTTTTTTATTCTAAACAAGACAAGGTTTCTAATTTGAATGCTTTTATTCTATGTCTTCTGATTGAATATATTTTTCACCTTGGATGGTGTCTTCTCAATGTTTCTACTATTACTTGTCTGTCTTCATTTAAATTCTCCAAGTAATAGATCCACTTATTAAGAGCATCTAAATACTCTGCATTTTCTATTGCCTTTATAGGTTATAAGGAAGGACGGTATTGAGAAACAAGAAAATAAGCCTCAATCTCATACATTAGTTGGAAAGAGAAGTCCCAATAGATTTATTATGTGTCATTCGGTCATCCCATAGGGCATCATATAAATTTTTATGCCAATCCCTTTGATTGACATCCACTATTTTGCAAACAATTATGACAATATTCTTGTTGCTAGATTGCGCTTGGCCATTTCCTTGAGGGTAGTAATTAGAGGAGTGAGAAAAATAAATGTTATGGTTGTAGCATAAGTCCATTAGATCACCTAAGGATAAGTAGGTGACATTATCCACTACAATATTTCTAGGTACTCCGATGAGACAATGGTATTTTCCTTCAAAAAATTGCACACGGTCTCAAAATTTGCATGTTTTGTAGAAATGGACACTACCCACTTTGTGAAGTAGATGTGGTAGTGAGCAAATACATATGGCTCATGCTAGAGTGAGGATTTAGTACACCAATGAAATAAATACCCCACTATTGAAATGGTTCTTGATGATCATGGGCCGGATTTGTTAAGTAATGAGCCTCATTATTCCCATGAATCGTTGTACGGGTCACAAATCCTTACCCATTTGTGTGCATCACAAAATAGTGTAGAATATTAATAACCACCTCTCAATATCTTGTATGTTGTGACCATTTTGGAAATTTTTCCTTTGCATGCTTGATTGTTATATGTAGATTAAGGAGCTCCTTTTGTTGCTCCTCCTCTATGCACTTGAATAATGTGCCATCTATTCCTTTCTTTTATAGAACATTCCCATAGATGACATACCTTTCTTCTCTAAGGAAAAAATTTCTCCTTTGCTTTTGATCAAGGATAGGGGTAGTATCGATAGGTCAATAAGTACGCTATATCATCATATGATGGATTAGTTGTACTTAAAAAAATTCACAAGGGGAAGATCCTTGATAAAGAAGCTATAATAATTTGAGAAATCCTCTTACTCTTCTTAAACAAGAAGAACGAAAAATCCATTTCCTTGCACTAGTTTGGAGGGATTGATCTCAAAATTATATGCTTGTACCTTCAAGACCTAATTTCCTATTTTTCACCTAGGTCTTACTTTGCATCAAAATAGACATGACTATTGGGATTGGGACTATAACCACAACATCGTAATTTAAAAGGTAGAATCTGAAATTTTTCAATACTATTAACACCACATAAGCATGTTTCTTATGTTATGATTAATTGATCTCATGCACCTTTAGAGGGGAACTCATGAAGGTGATGTGTGACCGTATCTTATGTATTCATTTTCTTACGCACTAGGATAGAAGTGATAGTATGCTCAATGGTATACCAAGAAATAATGAATTCCTTATTAAAGTAGGGGGTAACAAAGTAGGTGCTTTGGCAATGGAAAAATTTATGGATTCAAAAGTTTCTTTCCATTGCTTGCTCCACTTGAAGTATTATTTTGGTTCCATCATTTTGATAATATTTTTTATGAGATCTATAAAATATGGTACAAATATTCTTAAGAATTTGACCTTACTAAAGAAACAATGCAACCTTGGCTTGTTGGTAGGAAGGGATAATATTTGAATATCTTCCACCCTCTCCAGATCAATTTTGGTGCCCTCCTTACTCATAATGTGATCAAGATATTTCCCCCAGTAACTCAAAATATGGATTTTTTTGGGTTTAAGGAAATATGATGCATTTTGCAATAGATTGGAACTTGCTCAAGCTGTTGCAGATGTTCTCCTCTCTTCTTGGAATACACTGTCATGTCATCAAGGTATACTACAATACACTTTCCTTTCAAATATTTGAAAGCCAAGTCCATGGTCCACTAAAATGTAGCACTGCGTTTATTAAGTTGAATGACATGTGGTGGTAAGTGAAGGTGCCCCATGGGGTAGTGAAGGAGCTCTTTAATTGATCTTCCTTAGAAACTTCAATTTGATTGTACCTAAAGAATCGATCAAACATAGCCATCATTTATAAAAATTGACCACTTACAAGATGTGTTCCATGACTAGAAGTGGGTAATTATCCTTCAAATAACCTTGGTTTCGGTTCTAAAAATCCATGTAGATGTGGATATCACCACTCTTTTCCTTCACTGGTATAATATTGGATATCCGTGTTGAGTGGTGGATTGGAAAGATGATGCAAGCATTCAGCAAATTCTTGAACTCTTCTTTGATTGTTCCAGAATCTTGGGATTTTACTACCTTATTTCTTCCGGAATGATTTTACATTAGGCTTCAGGAGTATAGAATTTTTAATGGACTATGACCGAAGGAATTCAAATCATCATACAATTATACGAGTACATCATAGTATAATTTTAATAGATATGTGAAATTCCTTCATTCCTCAGGTGAACAACATTTTCTTATGTTCAGCATCCTTTTCTACTAGCTTGTTCGAATATTAACTTTATTGTACTCTGATGAAGACCTAGATTGATCCTTTTCTCTTCCATGAATGAACATGTCATTTTTGTCAAATAGTTCCTCCAAACATACTGGACCTTTTGGAATCATGTTTCCTTTCAGCTAAATCACTCCATATTCATCCAATTGATCACTTGGATTATTTTCACTTTTGTTATTAGAAAACTCCTGTGGGAGTGAGATAATTTGTTCAAAATATATGGACTTGAATTCACCGATTTGTTGTAGGAAGGATATAATTTTATTATCATCTTCAAAACCTACTAGCTCTCTAAATTGTCTGGCATGCTTGGCCAGAAGACCATTTCCATTGAGAATTTTTCTCCTTTGAAGTCAGGATGTGGAATCATCAATGATGAAGTTGTTGGAAGTTATAAGGAATTAGAGGGGGTGTGAAGTAGTCCCCAATAAAACTTACACTATATGCCTCGATTATCAAACACACAACCTCATGAAGCACATATATCAATGAATGATCACAAACAAATATAATTCACCATGAAACATACTCAAAGCAAGGATCATAAGATAAACAATTTTTTTTTTTATTGATGTTCAAATCAGATCACCACTCTTTATTGATATTCAAATCAGATCACAATGAATTGATGTCTTCAACAATAGCCAACAAGATACAATCAAGAGATACCAAGACAATCAACCTTGTCTCATGAATACATAAGAAGATATACTTCTTTGAAAATGAATTCAACTCAATATCATATCTGAAATACTTCAGAAACCTACAAATGACATCAACATGCTATGAAAGTAGCATCCAAACACAAGACTCCAAATCTACCCTCCTTCTTTAACTCACTACCAAAGAGAATTTTTCATCTTTTCTTAGCTCAAATCCTCCTCATGAAAACACAATCAACTAATGACCTAGAATGAAATTCCAATGGTTTTGGGCTAGGCCCAAGGGGTTTTTATTTTTAGAAAAGGTTTCTTCAAAAGATGATAAAAGAGCTTCCAAAAGTGAATTTCATGCTCAAAAATTGAGTTTAAATAAACAAGCAAGACTCCTAAGCACGACTCTTAAATTTTTATGTTTTATGACTCTTCACATGACCATTATTCCTTCATAGAACTTCATGTTTGCATATTGAAAAATGGAAATTCTTTATCTACTCTATGCAACTAACTTTTGAGCTTCTCTATGAGCTCCTTCACTTCAATAATGATGTTTCATGTTCCATGACTTTTGAGCTTCTTCACAGACTTCCCGAAAGAGATAAAATTATGTCATGAATTTCTCCTTTATTTCAAGATGAATCATCCTAATTTTTTTGCAACATATTTACAAACTCCTTAATGACATAACCTATAATTTTGGAATTTTTCATCAATTAAAATTTGAGTTTTGATGATTTCTATGTCAGACCAAACTTACACAGTCACCCTGAAATGTGATCCAATGAAATATCTCCACGTTTACTTTAGAATTCACTTTAAATTATAAGGAATTTGTTAAAATGTGAACCCTAAACCAATCATACATCTCCATACACCTTTACAAAGTGTCGGCACACTTGTTAGAATGCTACAATTAACCTAATAAAAAACACTCCATGCACCTTTTTGGTGCCATTTTTTTTTTGAATGTGAAGCTTAAACCAATAAGAAGGCTCCATGCCTTCGCAATGTCAAACTATTATTAACCTCCAATGGCCACTACGACACATAATCTAATAGGGAAGCTCCACATGTCATCCTCTAATGCTGTCATGTTTCTTGACTCTGTTTTCCTAATCACCGACTCGAAATGAAATTAAATTTGAATCATTATGGGCACTTCACATTCACCTAGAGCCATATTTAAAAAATATGGAGGAATTCTGTCATGTGTCCACCATCATTTTTCAGATCATCGCCATGTGGCATCCTATACTTGGTTCACCTATCTCTTCCTTCCACCGACGCATTTTGTCTCTCCTACTTCGGCCCGAAAGCTTTCTTAAAAATAGTTGATTCTGGAGTTTTAAGTCCATTGGACCCCAATTGAATTCATCTTACCCAACATACTGACACATAGCACCTTTATTCACCATTTATATTTTACTACCTGTCCTATTGAATTTTCAACCTTTCCTGGACCCGAAAAGCTATAACATTTGGTTAATTCTATGAACCTCATGTCCATCGGGCGTATCTACTTAGGATATTTCTAGAAAGATGAAATGAGTTCATTTGATGTATTTTATTTTCACTACATGTATTATCCATCTTCGTTCGTGTCCCTACTTTTGACTATTTCTACTTGTTGTTTTGTCATAACCTAGAAGACTTCGAATGACCATAACTTCCTCTAGAGATCTCCAAATTGTACAAAGTTGGACTTATTGAAAATGTCTCCTTGAGTTGTCAAATATACATACCTCCGCCATCACAAAACCATTTACACATGATGAAATAATAATTTCAAACCTTCAATGTATGTTAATCTCATTTCTTCACTCCTAGGATATACATAAAAACTTACACAACTTTCTCAAAACACTTCGTGAGCATGTAGGAGACATCACAAGCTATTTGGAACACCAAAATTTTATTCATGAAAGACCCATTATTAATCAAAGACCCAACATACTATTGTACCTAAAATTTTTGTCCAAAAAGTCCTTTTCTTTACTAGGCATGTTCTCACTCTTCATTTACACTGTTTCTCCATCCTTTACGAGCTTGGCACTATCTCATACCGCAGAGAACCATACACCATATCCTGCTAGCTTGGACTTGGAGAGAACTAAGAAACACTCCTCACACCTATGAAATACCTCATATACCATGGAGACTTGTTACAGACTTGTTAACACTTGGGAAGTTTGCATACTACCTTGGGAGGACTCACCACACACCTTGCTTATGTTTGAACACCATGACTTCATGATTTAACATTTCATGGCACACCTGGAACCTCATTTTGAGTTGTGAGCTCCAACCATTATTGAGAAGACACTACCAATCAACCTTCATGTCCCTTACAGATCCTCACTTCACCATTCACACCTTTTCCATCAATGCCACTTGACATCAATGACAACACCAATGATTACGGTTTAAAAAACCACGACCAACGGATCATCTCTAGAATTTTGATATTTTTGGAATTCCTTTATGTAAAATGCATTGAAAGCTTCAATGTATTCCTAGAACCTATTCTTGTAATGGTGGAGATGAGAATTTTTACATTAAAAATGTCTCTCACCTACTTTATAATCATCTTGAAATCATCCTATATAAATAACTTATTTATTCTCATATCTTCAAGAACATTTAATCCTAGCATAAAATATTCATATTATATCGTGATTTTGGTGTTTGAGAACTGTAACTTGTAGGCAAATGTAAACAAATATGTTTCTATAGAAGACATGACAATGCCTTCCTTGAAACCATTGTAGAATAACTTCCATTAAATTCCATTTTCCAAACTTCTTTAGCTATGTCGATTAGATTTTATTTCAATATGGGAAGCTCCTCAATCCTTTCCAAGCTTAAGAAATAATTTTCATTCCTTCTTTATTTATATCATATTCTTCCCAAGTCTTAAAATGAATCTTTCCCAAGATCCCCGATGTAAAATATCATTAGATTTTTACACAAAGTGTACTTCATTTTCAATTATGTAAGAAGTTTCTTCATCTCTCCCTTTATGGTATTAAATATAAATACCAATCCATCTAAATTTCACTACCCATATCCTTGTATAAGCTTCTACTAAGTAACATTCCATATGTATCCGACATGTCAGCTATAAGAATGGTTGCATTCACCCATTTTTTGGGATGGGACACAAGATCCAACACTACATGTTTAATGGTCCTAACTAGTGGAACCTTCTTACTCTCTACAGAATAATAATGGCCAAATTATCATAAGAGACTAAAACTGAGGGAGGGCTTGAGTAACTTTGAAAAGCATGACATTGTCTGAAGCACCCAAATCAATGATATAATTGTTCAACCAGTACCCATTTATTAATAAAGAGACATAAAAAGGTTCAATTTTTCCACTGGAGGTATGAGTAGAGGACATGATATTTTTAATTGGGCTAGACTCAGGGGTATGAATTAAACCTTTTAAATTAGATGGTACTTTTGAGGAATATAACACTTTGGACTTAGTACCACCACTTTTAATGAACTTAACCAACTTTTCAAATTGCTTAGGATGGGTTTGTAAGTACTCAAATTATAAGATGTGGACCTTATATTTCTTGACATGGTTAATGATATCAAAATTTAAAGAGTGGTTCTTAGAAGAAATGGAAACATTAGCTTAATTTGAATTATAGGAAGTTGTTTCTAATTTCTCATCATTCCTATGTTTTGCAGAAGTAAAAACATCATTTGTGGCAGAAATTGCACTTACCTCATTTAAAAGAAGTCTTTTAAAGAGGAGAAACTTGAGGATTTTTCTTTATAAACTCCAAGGATGGAGAAATATGAGACCCTCTCTTTTTTATTATCCTTTTAGGGAGTATAGTCACAGGTTGAGGATATTCTTTCTCCTTTTCTTTATGTTTTGAAGCCTTCTCCTTCTCAAGTGTCTTGGATTAGGTGAAAATAACACAATAATTGTTTTTCATATCCACCACGAAGTCTTCATATTCATCCTCTGATGAGGATGCATATTCAAAGAAGCCAACTTCTATTGATCCAATTTATTCAATCATCAATTCACCTTCCTCCTATTACTTTATGAGGATACTTCTTCTTCGATTTTTTCATTTGAACTAGTCCCACATGTTGTGTTCACATGAAGGGATACAAGAGTGAGCATTTGAGGTGGAGAACCAATTCTCTTACTATTTGAAAAATTCTTTCTAGGAACATCCTTATACATAAAAGTTTGGGATAATTAATTTTTGAGAGAAAGAATGTCATTAGCCAATTTTTGCACTAATAAGTCTGTGGTTCTAGAACATGAACTATGACCCTTCTCCTTATTTGGAACCTTCTTTATTTTTCCAAAAATTATCACGTCACATTCTACATCAATTGCAAGATCTTGAGCTAGTACCAAAGTAGATGGTTGAGTTCTTCTCAAAGATGAAACTAGATTTGGGAAGCTATGCATTGGTAAAGAACCTTATTTTGTTATCCTTCGTGGGCCAACCAATTTCTGGGATATTATAGAGCATCCTATTGAATTTGAATATGAACTCCCTCATAGGCTCATGGGGCTCTCTCTTCAACTAAAACCATTGGGAATGAAGAGCATGGGCATCTTAGCTGGTTTGAATCTAGATTCAAATTTAGATCTAAATGGTAATGGTTCTTCTTGGGAAATGATAGAACCGATCTAAAATTGCATTTTATAAGGATTCCATGAACAAATGGGATAAAACATATTCATACTCTATTCCCAACACCCCAAATTCTGTTATGAATGGTAAAATATGATCATCAAGGTGTTACTTCCCATCTCCTTTAAACTTAAGAATTTTTTTGTAGATCCCTTAGGTAGGTGATGAAAAGGAGGAGTTAGATCCAAGGATCCCATGTTATATTTCCATGGTAATGATTCTTGTTAGTACATTCTAAGTTCTTCTTTCTATGCTTCTTACTCTCCTTCTTATTCTACTTCTTCCTCAAAAGGAATGAAATTTAATGATTTAACAGATGGTCCTTTAATGATATTTTCAAGAGGAAAAGTAGGATCAAACTTAGGAAAATATTCTTGACCTATCCTTCTTGTTAGTTGAGTAATGGGAATCCTAAAATTAACTAGTTAATTCTCTTTCAATGTTGGATCAATTGCACCACTAGCTTGAGAAGACCTTTTATATCTTCTTTCAACCAATTTGGAGGATTGATGTACAACCCAAAGTAGATTTTTCTATGCCCTTCTTTGTTGATTAGGATCTTTTCTTGCAAATTGTAGAGCTTGTGCACATTCTTCTTCTAAATAAAAAATTCTTTAGGCTACATGGTAATTATTGAAACTTTATTTGTTAGGCCATATGTATTTCCTAAAATCAGCCTTGAGATATTCCTAAGTGTCCTAAAAGAAAAGGAGATTAGGATACAACATAGGAGCATTTCACAAAATGGTTAGTGTGGAAAAATAATTGAGTAAACATTAGGGTTTTATGATGTTCAAATATTGAATTATCTTTTTTTGTTTTCAGTTATATATATATATATATGATTTTTAATCGCTTTTGGGTGGAGCTATAAACCGGAGGTCTAGGGACCCCACCCTTACAAAAAGATAAAAGGAATGGAAAGAAAGAAGTGAGGAGAAGAGGAGGAGGAAGAATCAAATAAAAGAGAGGAGCTAAAAAGAGGGAAGGAAGATGTAAAGAGGAACGAGAACCACATGGATGAAGGAAAAAAAATACCAAAGACAAACAAGAATCGAAGTAGGAAAGCAATAGACCAGAGAGAGGAGTAGCACCAAAAAAAAACCGTTAAACATGAGACACCAACTTAAAACCATTTCCACCTCTAACGTATCCACCAACATGAGAAGAGACTTCACAAAGTAAGATTCAAAAGTTATCCCCAACTTGATCACAAAGCTTTTTGAGATTATCAATAGCTAAGTGAACAGGGAAATGGGCCGCGTTAATGTTGATGGGAGGGAGAATCCTAGGATCAAGACGACTATAAATGAAAATGGAGTCCACATTTTTGGCATAATACAACAGGTCCCTATAATTCTCACTAAGCCATTGAATCTTGCGGCTAGAACTAGTAGCTAATTCATCAACTTCCTCTATCCACAGAAGAGGGTCAGGAAGGTGAAAATCCACAAGTTCATCATGGAGACCACCACAGTGAACCGGATATATAAGATCAAATTCCATGAAATCTACATCATATGGAACAAGATGAATCGGGAAGACAAAAGATATGAATTTCACCATGATATCAAAGTTTGTCGGGCTTTGAGAGAATTAAACTGATATGAATCCCCCAAAATGTTTTCAATTTCTTCAGCTTCCTAGAGGAGGAATACCTAAAGACCTTTGAAATATGATAAAGTTTTATGGCTATAGTGAGAGACATCTTTGGTTGTTCACCACACAAAAAAGGAAAGGGAAGCCCAGAAAAGCCATGCTAAAACCGACCAAGCTACCCAAGAAGGAAAGTGTAGCAGAAAAGGTTGGCGACATCATATAAATCATAATGCCGGGAATACCATCAAGTGAACTAAAGCAGACCAGTATTATCTTCATGTGAAATGGAGCTCAGAAAATCTAATCTAATCTCTCAAATTACAAGAATTTTTTAACGGTGGTTTGGGTAATTGATAGCAAAATTGGCAAGAAAAAATTGGCGACGGTGTTGGCTTCTCGGTAAGTATGATTGATGATCCACTTTCTAATTTCACCGAGCCAAAATAGGATATTAGATATGTAAAAATTTAAGTGCCTTGAAATGGTGGACTCCTTAACAATGACATGAACAATAATTTGAGAGTCCCCTTTGACTTGAAGGGAGTCACACCCCAAGTGAATTGCAATTTTGACACCTTCAAGGAGGGCTTGGGCTTCGGCTAGGTTACAAGTGCAATCCTTAAGCGAGAAGGACCTGGCTAAGAGGAGAGCACCAAATTGTTTCTCACCAAACAACCAACTCTAAATTTACCGGGTTTCCCCTAGAGGCCCCGTCAAAATTTAATTTAAGATTACAGGGAGGGAGGCTTCCATCTAGTATTTTTCCTTCTAAGTATTTTTTCAATCTGAGACAAACCATGGTGAAAAATTGAACTCAGGATTCAGAATTTTGATGAGAGGCCAAGCTTTCCTAATTTCAGCATCATGAGAAGTGAAATTAGGATTGTTGAGACTATGAATACTGACATTTTTTGAGATTGTGATTTCCAACTTATTGGAGAAGGCTAGGAAGCCCAAGCTTGATCTCTGAAAATACAAAGATTACGTTCCCACCATAAATTCCAAATCAGGAAGAAAGGATAATGGACTAGATGGAGCTAAAGGAGCTCTTTTACCCATATTAGGCCAAACTTGAAGAGTGGCCACTATGTTGTTGTAGGGTGCCTAGGCTAAGTTCTTGCTTGCTAAAATCCAATTCCATCCTTGAACGGAGAAGGGGCGTAAGAGAAGAGAGAGGTGTTGATGTCTTCTTCAACATTACCACAGAGGAAAATTTAGAGGGGATAAAAATCCCATGTTCTTGTACTGAGTTGCGTGAGGAGTTTTCTTTTAAAAACCAACCAACCAAAATGGCAATTTTCAAAAGGACCCTAGGATTCCAACAACTAGTCCAACCAGGGAACCCCTTTACAGACATTGAGATGAGCTCAAAATAACTTTGCTTTGACAAGTGTAATTACATGAGGAGAGTCTAACCAAATAAGGTGATCCTCTTGATCCTTAAAGTTGACTTTGCGAGAAGAGACAAATTTTGTGAAGAGAGAAACTTCTTGATTAGACTCGCTTAAGAGGAATGATATCCTTCTAAAACATAGAAGGAGAACCGTCGGGTTGGGAATTTCAAAGTCCACTACCTTGCTTTACCCCCAAATAGCCTTGGAAATATTCATGACATGATCAAGATTAGGATTTAGGATGAGGGGCTTAAGCCCACCCCAACTATCTTGTTAAAAATCAACACTAAGACCATTGTTGATTTGCCAAGAAAAATTATTTGTAATAAGGTGTCTACATTTACATAGAATATTCCAAATGTGCGAACCTTTGAGAAGATCTTCACTAAAGAGAAAAATAAAAGGATTATCAACTTCCATGTACTTATGCTAGAGAACTTGAAAGAAAATCCTTTTGGGATCAGAGTTAAAATTCCAAACAAGTTTAACACCAAGAGAAATGTTTTGCAAAGCCAAATCAACAATACCCAAACCACCCAAGAATTTTGGAAGTTTGACATCATCCCATTTAACTAAATGGAATTTCCTCTCTTCATTGTTACCCTACCAAAGGAAAGATCTAACAATTTTTTCAAACTTGCTTAAGACTACTTTAGGAGAAGAAAACACCAAGAGCATGTAAATGGGTAGAGCATAAATAACCGATATGATAAGGAGATATCGACTTGAAAGAGAAAGACACTTCCTTTCTAAGATTGCAATCATTGAGAGAGAGAGATGAATAAAATCGTCCCAGGAGGAAACTATGCTAGTCTGAAAAATAAGGGGATACTAAGATACTTATGTGGAAGAGATCCCAATTCAAAGCCCAGAACCTCCTTGATTCTTCATTGAAGATGAAGAGAAACGTTAAAAAATAAAATGATATATTTGTGGAAGTTGATTACCTGACCAACAACATTGGAGTAGGAAGCGAGAATGTTGTCGATAACACGATCCTCTAAGAAAGTGGTAGAACCAAAGAGAAAGGTATTGTTAGCAAATTTGGTGAGATAGAGGAGGGAAATTAACTATTAAGATAATTCTAGATAAGGATCCTTGCACAATAGTAGTTTTGATAGTTCTGCTCGAGCCTCGGCAAAAATGAAGAGGAAGGAAGATAAGGGGTCACCTTTCCTTAAGACCCCGATCTGGTGGAGAATAAACCTTCTATCGAACCATTAATGAGGATGGAGAAATGAGAGGAGGAAACACAATTGAAGATCCAATTATAGAAGTGATCATTAAATCCCATTTTATGAAGGGATTTGAGAAGGAATCTCTAGTTGATATGATCATAGGCTTTGCTGAAATCCAATTTGATCATCATGCTAGGGTGGGAGGATGAGTTCAGGGAATGGATAATCTCATGGGAAATGATAATACCATGGGCTATTGACCTATCGAGAATAAAATCACTTTGGTTTTGGGTGATCAAATTATTCAAGAGATGGCTCAACCTAGAAGTGATTGCTTTATAAATGATTTTATATGAAGTGTTACAGAGAGAAATTGGATATTCATTGAGATTTTCGGCAGGATTTTTTTGAACATAAAAATAAAGGTATGGCTCATTTCCCTAATATCTTCCCAAATATTCTAGATTCTTTAATCATTCCCAATAAAATTCCAAAATTCTTGAAAAAAAGTCGAGAAACCATCAAGGCATGGGGCTTTATCTCTTTCCATGGAAAAAAATAATGGAGCGAATTTACTCTTTAGAGAAGGGGGAAAGTAATTTGAAATTATCAACTTCCTGCATTACTTTAGGAATTTGGTCTAAAAGAGGTTGTTAAGAGGCAAGAGAGGAACTGAATTATCATTCAATAACTTATGGAAAAAAGACACAACTTCTTCTTTGATGAGAGTTTGAGAGGAGATCCATGTGCCATCTTCCAATTTGAGAGAAGAAATATAATTTTGATTTCTTCTGGACTTTACCAAGTGTCAAAACTTTTTTATTATCTCCATCTTTCATCCATATTTCTTTAAATTTCTATCTCCATAACGTTTCTTCCTTCAGAAGGAGATCCCCTAGTTCACTAAGAAGAGCATTTTCTTTCCCAAAATCCACTTGAATCATGCCTTCCCTAAAGATGTATTAAATCAAAGCTCGGATCTCTTTTCAACTCTTAATTTCTCCTGAAAAATATTCTTGAAGGAAGAGGCATTCCAAGCAAACAACTAATCCTTAAGCAAAAGAGAAAGTTTTTGAAAGAATGAACATTTGGGTACTTGACACTCGAAAAAGAAGCCCACAATTTTTTTGATAAGATCATAAAGATCAAGATCTTACATCCACATCGGTTTGAATTTGAAAATAGATCTCGTGAGGGGAATGTCAAACTGAATATTGAGGGAAATGGGGAAGTGATCCAAGCCGAGAAAGGGGAATGAAGGTGCTTATCAAAGAGAAAATTTTGTATGTAGGCAATCTTCAGAAGCCAAGAAGCGATCTAATCTAACCACCATATTCCCAAATCCCGACATATGTTATTCAAAGATAACCAACCTCTCCTTAGCATCAACATCCAATAGATGACAATCCTCAAAGAAAGTGATGAAATCCAATAAAAACATGGTTTCCAGTGAATCCCACCACGCTTATCTTTATCGGAGAGGGTAGCATTAAAATCCCTAGCTAAAATGATTTTGGAATTTGTAAAAGAGTGAATATCACCATCCAATATGGACCATATTTCCCTCTTCTTAATAGGGTTGTTTAGACCATACACATTACAAAGAAGGAAAAAACATCTGTGCTTAACCTTAACTTGACACCCCTAAAATCTAGGACAATCTGAAATGAAGTCAATAGAAAATTTACTAACCTTCCAAATAAGACCTAGACCAATTGAAGCACCACCATAATCAACAAAAAAAACCACTATGCCACACTTCCAACTATGAAACCAATCAGAAAAGCAATCAACATTAGACATTTTAGTCTCTTGAATTAAATAAAAACCCACATTCAGTTTGGAAACATAGTGCCTAAGAATATGTTGTTTTTTAGGGGTGTTTATACCCCTAACATTCTAAGAAAATATTTTCATCCTTTCTTCAGAGAGGACTCGCCTCTCCTACTAGAAGACGGAAAGAAGGAACCTAACTAAATTTG
This sequence comes from Taxus wallichiana var. yunnanensis, assembly GCA_018340775.1. NCBI lineage: Eukaryota > Viridiplantae > Streptophyta > Pinopsida > Cupressales > Taxaceae > Taxus > Taxus wallichiana. The sequence continues at coordinate 435,540,372 of CM031241.1, read as the reverse complement.
TTTACTTATTGTAATCTCCCTATAGGAGAGTTCTCTTTGGAAGGCCTACCCAGAGGATACTTAGGAATCAAATCAGAGTGAATAATGGTTGGGGTGGGGAGAATAGAGCTCCGAGTGTAGATCTAGTCACTTCTAAGTTCTTGAACTAGCTCAGACTAGCTAGATTCCTCGCCCTCGCCTTCAAGCCAGAGAGTAGCCTCTGCTTCATTGTCACATACCCATTTCTCCAAGGAGGCAACATTGGCTCCATGCCCTAAGGCTAGGCCTTCTTGAAAGAGGGCAAGGATATGAGTAGAGTCTTGGACCATAGATGCAGTTTCCTTAACCAGGGAAATAGTATCCGGATCAAGAAATAAGGGTTCGAAAGCCAAAGAATTGCAAGGCATGTCTAGATGATAAAATTTGATAGGAGTGGAAGAAGAAGGTACCAAGGTCTCATTAATATACCAATATTTGTCTATTTTTCTCCAAATGACATTACTCAGAACAAGGCCATTCTTACAAGCCTTTTGGAAGTGACCCTTCTATTTGCATCAAAAACAATTGGCTGAGATCCTTTCATATTCGACCCTTTGAACCCATTTTCCAGAAGAGGAGGAAATAACTATGAAGTCCTGCAATTTTTTAGATGTATCAATGGAAACACAAATCCAGCGAAGGATGAGAGGGAACCTTCGAGAGTGACTGGGTCGATGTGAACTACTCTACCCAGACTGGAAAATTTTTAGAGAGGATTTTGGGATTCCAGTATTCACAAGGAAGAGCATATAGTCTAACCCATACCTGAATTTCTTCCATAACTATCTGCTTGGGATCAAAATTAGCACTCCACGCTCTAATATGGATGCCCGAATCGAAATATAAGAAGTCTTTCCTAGCTAAAGTATCATCGCGTTGAGCCTCACTTCTTAAAATAACTAGGAAGAATCCTTTGGCTAGGAAATGAAATTTGAGACCACTACCTCATTGAGTGTCACAACAACTTCAATTCTAGTATAAGATAAAAGGTAACCCAAAATTTGGAAAAACTCACTCTCGACGCGAGAAGATGGTGTTGGGAAGATAGACCGTCCTTTTCATCTAGAGAAACTGACACATAATCTTCGGGTAAAAACCTCTTTGTCTTGTTCACATCTGTGATCACCGATAATAATGGTATAGCTCTGATACCAAATGATAATAATGGTATAGCTTAGATAAAAAATGATAGAATAGAATAAGATTGCAATGACCAAAGAGGGACGGAAGCCTCACAAATATTATTGATCATGAAATCAGATTACATAACAATGCAAGAGCTGTAATATTTATAGATATTAGATAGCCTCATATGGATAGACATGACACCCTAGCAGACACCAACTACGAGATGATAAGACCCATCTCACATGCACATGTAATTACTACTAATACCAATATTGAATGTTATCCAACATAACAATATTGAATGCAAGTCACTAGACTAGAGTGCACATGTTGCACATTATTAAATAAAAGACAATGCAATAAAATGCAATAAATATGCCTATGCTAAATTATGCTAACATTCCCCCCCTTAATTTTTCATAGTTTCCAATGAAGTGGAGAGGAACTCTCTGAACAGTGTGAATTTGTCACGTGCAAGTGACTTAGTGAAAACATCTACCTTATGTTCAGTGTAGGATAGAACTGGAGTTGTATGTTGTGCTTCAAGACATGCTCGCGTATGAAATGAACCTGTACTTCAATATGCTTGGTTCTCTCATAAAATACTGGATTACGAACAAGCTTTATAACTCCTTCATTATCAACATATACCGGAGTAGATTTCTTGTGGTAGACCAATTCCTTCCAAAGATTCGGCGTAGCCATATTGCTTCTGTGCAGCTTCACTTGTAGCTCGATGCTATACTGTCAGAGAAGAGCGAGAAACAAAGTTCTGTTTCTTGCTTCCCCATGATATCGGTCCAGATCCCATAAAGAAGACGAAGCCTGATGTTGACTTCCTATCATCCATGTTTCCTGCATGATCTGAATCTGAATATCCTGTCAAGAAGAAGTTGTCGTTCTTCTTGTACTCTAGACCAAGGTCAACTGTACCCTTTAGATATCTTAGTATTCTCTTTGCTACTTTCCAATGACATATTTTTGGTTCTTGCATGAAGCGTGATAAATAGTTGACTGCAAAGCTGATATCTAGTCTAGTATATGTCAGGTAAATGAGACTCTCGATCAACTGCCGATAGAGAGTTGCATTCACCGGTGGTGATGGATCGGAACGAGATAACTGAAGTCTTACTTCCATAGGTGTAGCAATAGGAGTGCAGTCCATCATCCTGAATTTCTCGAGTGTTGTCTTGGTGTATTTCAACTGTGACACAAAGATATGATTCTCTTTTTGCCATACTTCCAACCCAAGACAATAGTGCATGAGCCCGAGATCTGTCATGTCGAATGATCGATTAAAATCCTTCTTTGTTGCATCAATCATCTTCACAGGCAACTCACTGCTGTAATGACTAGATCATCGACATAAACAACCACAATGACAATCTCCCCTTACTTTTTGAGGTAGAGATTGGGGTCATAAGGATTCCTTTCGAATCCATGACTTATGAGATGCTCATCAATTTTGATGTACCATGCCCAGGGTGCCTGTTTTAGGCCATATAGAGATTTTATGAGTCTCGCATACCATCATCTCTTTTCCGGTATTACATAACCCTCTCAGGTGAGTCATATAGACTTCTTCTTGCAAATCTCCATTAAGAAAGGAACTTTTCACATCCATTTGGTGGACTTTCCAACCAAATTATGCAGCTAGAGAAAATATCATCCTGATTGTCTTGATCTTGGCCGTGGGAGAAAATGTATCCTCATAATCAATGCCTTCTTGTTGTGCATACCCCTTTCTTTATAAGCCTTGCTTTATACTCTGCGTCAATAGTCCCATCTGATTTGTACTTAGTCTTGAATATCCATCTCGCATCCAATGGGTTTCTTCCCAGTGGAAGGTCGACAAGTTGCCATGTGTTGTTCTTCATCACTAACTGAAACTCTGAATCCATGGCATCTTTCCAAGATTTTGATTGTAGGGCTTCCTGAACTATAGATGGCTCAACTGTTTCAACAACTTTTCTCATTAGGGCATAATTGACCTCTTGGCAGAGCTTGACTACGAGTTCGAGGTCCGGATTAGATGATGTGCTAGGTGCTTCATCCAAATTTGTATTTCTTATTAATTGAGTATACCATTTAGGTAACTTCTTAGCTGTTCCATTAGCTTGTGGTGGATCCAAGTTTTCACCATCATCCAATTCATCACTGTCATCTTCAGTGGGAACATCAAATTTTGTCTTCACAAGAGGTGTATTCTGCATGTTTGTTGAGTTGTTGAGTGGAGCATCTGCTTGTTTCTTCTCAAAGAATTCAACATCCCTACTTGTGTATACTTTCTTTGCTTTCGGATCCCATAATCTGTACCCAAGTGCTTCTTCACTGTATCCAATGAATATCGGTTTACGAGCTTTCATATCCAACTTGTTCTGTTCTTCTTGGGTATGTGTATGCTAGCTTTACACCCAAATACTCTTAGGTGTGTAATTGATGGTTTCCGATTTGACCATGCTTCTTGAGGTGTCACTCCTTCAAGAGCTCTGTGGGCACTCTATTCAACAAATAGATGCAGCTTCTTGCAGCCTTCGCCCAAATTGTCTTTGTTAAACTGAGTCATCAATCATACATCGCACCATTTCCATGATAGTACGATTCCTTCTCGTAACTATACCATTCTGTTGTGGTGTGTGAGTAGGAGGCATTTGTCGAAATGAATCCCATGAGCTTTCAGGTAAGTTTTGAACTCATTTCTTGTGAATTCCCCCTCGATCTGAGCAGAGAGTTTTGATCTTACGACCAACTTCATTCTCAACAAGTGCTTTGAACTTCTGAAATGTCTCAAAGGCTTGACTCTTGTTTCTTAGACAATATATCCACATCTTTCTTGAGTAGTCATCAACACAAAGCATGAAGTATTGACATCCAGAATGACTTGGTTACATGGGCCCGCAAAGATCGGTGTGCACCAAATCAAGCTTTCCCTTAGCTCTATATGTGTTCTTCTAGAAGGGTACTCTGTGTTGCTTTCCAGCTAGGTAATTGTGACACTTGTCAGTGTTGTGCTTGAGTGTAGGCAATCCTTTCACCATGTTTCCCTTTTGAAGTGTTTGGAGATAGCCAAAACTGATGTGACCATATCTGCGATGCCATAGTTCTGCAGATTGTGTGTCTTTGGCCACTAGAGCTTGATCATCCTTGTGGACAAAATCAAGTTGGAACATGTGTCCCACATTGGAGGCTCTTGCTACAATCTTGGAACCTCTTGACTTATCTCTTATCAAGCACACTTTTTCTCCATTATTACTGACAAAATCCAACTTTAAGTTGTGATCAAGGAGTTGACTAATTGATAGCAAATTCTTGGTCAACCCAGGTACATACAATACATTTGTGATTTTGCAGTCATGCTTTCCAAGAGGTAGTGAAATGTTTCCAATCCCTTGACATCAGATGATGAGTCATCACCTAATGACACATGGTTCTTATTAGGTGAGTCACGTAGTGTGTAGAACCAATCCTTACGTCCAGTCATGTGTCGAGTTGCACCCGAGTCAACATACCAGATATATTGTGTGGACTTGGTTTCTTCATCAAATTGAGCAGAATACATGTGGTGTCCTTCATCTGAATCATCCTCATGTTCGGCAATGTACCCTTGTTGTTTGGGTTTTCTTTGCCAATTACCATTTTTTGCCCTTGATTGTTGTTGTTGTTGGACTTCCCTTTATTTGAATTATTGTTACCCTGTTGATTATTGGGTTTTGAATTGCTTGATGAACCCTTTTTGTAGGAATTGTACCAACAATCTTTGATGTCATGTCCCCCTCTATTGCAAATGGGACACTTCTTGGTGTTGTCTCGTTGACTTTGATTTTGTTGGGACTTCTTGTGATTGGACTGAAATTTCCCCTTTCCTTTATGATTGGAAGATAGTGCTTGCTCATCTTCATGATCTTTGTTGTTCATTGCCTCTTCTTGTTGGAGTAGATTGACCAACTTCTCAAAGGTGACTGTGTGTTCACTCATATTGATAGTTGTCACAAAGATTCTGTAGGAAGGAGGAAGTGCTCGCAACACAATTGGTACGAGGTCTTCATCACTTATCTCTTTTCCCAATGCCAATAAAGATGCCCTTAAAGTAGCTCGTTTAAAAAAACTTCAACTTTCTCATTGTGCTTGAACTTGAGAGTATGCAGTTGTGATAGTAGGTTGAGGATGACATTCTTGTTCTTTGCCTCATAGACTATGCTCAACTTATCCCATGCATCCTTGGCTGATGTGGCATCTCTAATGTGGGGTTGCACATCATCTCATTACGCTAAACAAGATGATCAACTTGGCCTTTTGATTGGCCCTGTCAAATTGAACTTGTTGTCTTCCATCATCAAGTGATCTTGTTGTTTGTCCATCTACAACTATCCATAGGTCTTCAAACTCAAGTAACACCTTGATCTTCAGTTTCCATGCAGCATAGTTATCTCCTCTAAGTAGTTGTGAATCTAGCAAGAAGAACTTTGGTGCTTGTGCACCCATTTCTGCAATCTGAATTTCTGAAACTCTGAATTTCTGACAAAAGGTAAGGCTCTTATCACTCCAGGTTTATGGTCTCCCTCTCAATATACCGTCAGGCCGATATACCAAACCTTTCTATATATGCTCCCTTCCGATATACCCGTTGGTACATGGAAGAAGATCACCCTTTCAATATACCCGTCAGTACGGAAAGAGGTGTTAATGCATGTGAAAGAATTTAGTATGTGGTACTTAGACAGTACGGAGAGGGGTTTGTGCAAGCACAAATGGATGGGAGGGCTCAAATGTGTGTGTATTGTGTACTTATTACTCCCCGTTGATTTTATAGGGTCGATGCCCAGACGACGTTTAGGCAGCTGTGTTAGGCATTAAGTGCAGTAGTAGTCACGACGACATTACCCGTAAGCACTTCCTAGAGGCACCGTATATACCGAATGCTGCTATGAGATCAAAGATCTCGTGTGATAGAACCAAACATAAAATAAAAAATTTGTACCCTTTTTTTTTTTTTTCACTTTATGCACCAAGATTAGTACAAAATGCTCCAAAAGTACATCAAAATGAAGTTTTTGTGTCCCCCCTCTTTACAAAAAAGGGTCTAGAATCACAAAATACACAATTTAGGCCAAAAATATTTTTTTACCCCCAATAGGTGTTTTTCCGCTAAATTTAGCGGTGGCTCTAAATGTGTTTGGTGAGCTTCTAAATTTGGAAATCTCCCAAAATTTATTAATTTCTCCAAATTTTCCAAAAAAATAATTTAAGAAAAAATATGGAGAGAGTGGGAATTGAACCGCTGACCTGTTTGTTCCCAAGATCCAAACAAACAATCTGAATATTGTTTTCACCTTTTCTCACAAACCGTGATCTGGGTTTTTCTAAAATTTTGACAGAAGCATCATACAATATTTTTCTTAAAACCCAAAAAATTTTAGAAGAATTGGAATCTTAGTTTTTGAGATCTTACCAATTTACTAGCTAGATCTGATTTTTTTCCAGAAAAAAATGATCCGACTTGTATAGACTTTTTGTCATATGTAGAGGCCGAATCTAAAGATGATGTAAACTGCAAAGTTGTGCATCTCCTTCTTATCTTTCCAAAAAAAAATGGCACATCAATCTAACATTGTATGAAAAATTTATGTCCTTTTTTCTAAGAGCTATTTGCTAGAATTTTGTTGACGGGACTGCTTCAACCTTCACTCCCGAATTCTTCACACCTCCACTTTCAGATCTGATTTTTTTAGATCTGATCTTTTTTCTTTTGATCTGTAATTTTTTTCAAGATCTCTCTCCTTTTTTTTTTAAAGATCTCCAAATCTGAAATATTCCGCCAATATGTTAGATCAACTGGCATGCTAATGACTAATAAAAAAATTTACCTTCCAAATAAGTGGATAGGTCAAATTTTAGTTGATGGATGCTTGGGAGGAATGGAGGCTGTGGGATGCTTCAATGGCTCTCCTTTGATGCAGATCTTCTTCTCCAATGGATCCTCTCCAATAGTGCTCCTCTTCAACCTTGCTTGGATAGAACCTGCTCTGATACCAAATGATAATAATGGTATAGCTCTGATACCAAATGATAATAATGGTATAGCTTAGATACCAAATGATAGAATAGAATAAGATTGCAATGACCAAAGAGGGATGGAAGCCTCACAAATATTATTGATCATGAAATCAAATTACATAACAATGCAAGAGCTATAATATTTATAGATATTAGACAACCTCATGTGGATAGACATGACACCCTAGCAGACACCAACTACGAGATGATAAGACCCATCTCACATGCACATGTAATTACTACTAATACCAATATTGAATGTTATCCAACATAACAATATTGAATGCAAGTCACTAGACTAGAGTGCACATGTTGCACATTATTAAATAAAAGACAATGCAATAAAATGTAATAAATATGCCTATGCTAAATTATGCTAACAATCACTAGCAGGGGAAACTAATGCGTGTACCATGGGCCCTAGACACCTGATTAGATCAGGTGGGATACTATGGCATGCATTCCTTCCTTGAGCACTAGAGGAGGAACTAGGGAGAGGGTAGCGATTGTAACCACTTGAAATTTGAACTTTGTTCCCACTCCATTTTTTCCAATTTTAAGATATTTTATTTTTTCGTTTATGAGGTGGTGTAGAGATAGTAAAATATGCCCCATAGTGGTCACCAAAAATTATTGTTGAAATAATTTATCACAAGGACAAATTAGCTGATTTTCACTAATGCTCCGGGACTATGTCACCGCTTACTTGGGAAAGGGAGGATCCCTTTATTGAATGTAAATAAAACAAATATCATGGGTGGCCATGAAACCAGGGATCACACAGGACTACTCCACTATACCTATGGAAAATTTCTTGCACCTAGTGTAAGGAATAATTTTATTGAGAGGTGAGGTAAAAGGAGTGAGAATTTTGGGAGAGAGGGGTTAATCTTGTAAATAGGCACTAGAATATTTTTACAAGATTTAACAAGAATTTATCCACACATAATTAGAAGAAAGTAAATTTTTAAATCAATGGAAAGACATAATGAATCATGAACACAAAATTTCATTAATCCATTCATCAAAGGCTCTAACACCTTTCTTGGTTATACAAGATTATCATGTGCACAAAGATGAAAAGTAGAGAGATGGAGGAAACATAGAGAAAATAAATAGAAGAATGCTATATTTTTCTTGCTTCTTAGTAGTGCAATATCTATCTACTCAGAGAATTCCAATTGGTTTTTTTTTTTTTTTTTTTGGAATGAGGGATTCATACAATATATAGATTTTGAAAAAGCCTCTTCACCTACCCCCACATGACTTTTCATATCCATAGGAAATAAAGTGATTTCCTTTTTATTAATTGAAGGAAACTCATTACAATGTTTGACTATAGGTCACATTTAAATGAATAAGAAAAAAATTGAAAAGTAAACCCCTTAATGAAGAAATAGAACATGAGAGAAGAGAAGAATGGGGAGGGAAAGAGAGGAGAAGGGGAGATAACAATGCCAAAGAAGATGTCGCATCTGGTGATGAAGATCCACCTATTGAAGTACTTTGGGAGAGTTCTCATATGGATATATATATTCTTTTAAACTCTTTTGAAACAAGCCATTGCATGTGCTACTTTCTCTTCTTGAGGAATTTGCACAAAACTCAAGTGGATTGATCCGCCTTTTAGAAGTATTGTTGATGCTTTTACATTTCTTGAACTAGAATTGATGCTCTTTTGCATTATTGGAAATAACACATCTAATATTTGTAATGTATTCCAAGGTTTCCTAATTGAAGGAGAAGGGGTATCCTTCCTTTCTTTTGAGAATCTCCTCAAATGGATTCAAAAGATCATTCACTTAATACTTCTCATTCACCAAATGTGCTCCAAGTTTCTACACCTCCTTGTTTATGTCCTCTTGCATGTATGAAGTGAAATCATCACATGAATCAAGCTCATCAAGAGAATGATTCAACATATCATATCGAGTAACCAATTTTTGGGACAAAATTGAGACATGTTCTTAGATATGGAGTTGAACACCTTTTTGCCCACCAATACAAGAGAATTGAGGTTTCCCATCTCTATCGCTAGTGGAAAAACTTGATCCAAACATTTTTTTCTTTCTCAATTTCATCTTTATTAATTCTTAATTTTGTAGTAGTGGAAATAATGAAATCTAATAATGTAATAATCTTTGGAAATAAGGTTTTACCTTTCTCGAGGATTTTTCCACCCACTTGTCATTAGATCTCCCTTGTATTGTGTATCCTTTTGCCTTCTTAATTGATTCGGATCAAATCCACTTTGATTAGAGTGAACTTCTCGAATGGGAGAGATGGGATGGAATTAGGCTCCATGAATGATTGAACATATGAAGTGATATTTCTCACATGTTCTTCCAATTGTTTAATCTTCTCCTTGTATTCCTCGTTTCTCATAAGAAGATGAGCGATAAATTCCTAGAACAAATGAGCATCCCCTTAATTTTTGTTAGTTCCAGGGGAATGGTTTTCATCTCATAGTCTGATGGAATCATATCCCCAATGGGATTTAATAATTTTGATCAAGAAAATTCTACATATTGATTTCTTGTGGCACCACTGAAGAAGTGGGAAGCTGTTTTGGCTTTCTTACCTCACTTTGCTTTCACCATCCTTGAAATAGTTTGAAATTATGACACCACTACCTATTATACTATATGAGTCTCACCTCTAATCAACTCTTGGATCCATGGAAATATCTTTGTTGTTATGTGTTCAACACTAGACATGATTGTAGTCTCAATCTTAGTGTGAGGAGGTATCTCTTGCATTTAATGATTTGACTTTGTAGTAGAAGAAGAGATGTTTGGAGACTGATGCGGAATTGGTGGATGAAAAGGACCAATCTATACATGCTATATATTTTCTATATGGAATTGAATGAATTTTTATTTCTTATGCAACCTCATGTAGTGGGAACTTTCAAAATTCATTCTTTTCCTCTTTGCGAGTTTGTCTGAGTGAGTAGATCTCGTAGTCCTCTTGGTTCCCTTTAGAATGAGAGATTCCTTCCTTCCTTCGAGAGTCCGAATAACATCTGATTCAATGAGCACAACCCTATTTTTTAAACCCATCCTTAGATATTTGGATTACTACTACAGTTCTTTCATTGATATCCAATGACTCACAAACACTCCATGAGACCGGTGGGAGAGGTGAAGCCTTCACTTCTTGGTATTTAGGATCAAAAAACTTAGTTCTATCATATTCTACACATTCCATGCACTAATCAAATCTAAATTTATTCATTTGGCCAATGGTCACTATCATGTGATCCCATTTTCTCATCTCAAAATAATCCAAGTAATTTACCCAATACTCTTCAATATGAGGAACATGGAGTGACCCGGGGAGGATGAAGCTTTCAAGATTGCTTCAGATGTCAACATCTTCCATATATGTGTATGAATAGAGGATCAAGGAGGAAAATGAAGCTTCAAGGCTTGAGGCATCAACAAAAACTTTGCAAGAGTAAATACCAAGAGAAATGGGGAAAGACACACATTTCTTCCTGTGGTTCTTGAACTTGTTATGGATATGAGAAATTTGCCTACATAGTTTGAACATCACAATATTATCACTAAGATATATAAAATCTTAAAACTCTAATATAAGATAAGGTGGAGAATTGAGTGAACTAATACCCATAGTTTTCAATCAATGTTACGACTTGAGAAGACAATCTCAATTCTGGGCTAACTTCAAGAAATCATATGACGAACATGGTGATTGCATTATTCACCCTAGAAAAATGATGATTTATTTCTTTAAGAGTGATTTATGATTATATTTCATAAGACGGGGTCTTTTGAGAAATATTTTGAGCAAGATTCATGCCTTCGAATGGTCTTGTTCTCACAAGAACATATACCAGATATGATGTCATTGTAAAATTCTTTGTGATTTGTAACTTGAGTAATTAGTGGTGGATGTTATCACTTATAATTTCTCCCTAATAAACTATTTTATTCCCCTCAATGACAATAAGGATGAATTTTACTATCCAATCCTAAAATTACTTTGTGGTTTCTTTGCCCATCATCCTGCTTAAAAATATGATTACATCCGAGTAACCCTCATGGAACTCACTCTTGGAAAGGTTTTTTACATACACAAGAGTTTCCTTGTTTCAACCATGATCCTAGTGTAAGGTCATAGAGATAGGATTATATCTTCGATAAATACCTAGATGAAAAATTCTTCATGGTTATGACCATGTTGTTCTAGTTGGAATTTGCATACATTGTGAGATGCCTTTCGGGGTGAGCACTACAAGTATGAGATTGTCGTTTTCCCTCACAACCTTAGATTCTAGCTCATAGTGTTTAGAAAATGCTAGCACCAATTCTATGCTATGTACTAATAAAGGATGTCCTTTATCTATAAACAATCTTCTTGTGATTATATTTTCCTCAACAGGTTCTCTCGGTCCTCTGAGCATTCTACTTTTTAGGTCCTCTAGGTCCATGTGAGTGACATCACTGTCACACACACTTGAATAATCCATGGACAATGTTGAAATAGGTTCCATGCCAGAGAATTCAAACTTCATGACTCCAAAAATTAGCAAGATGAGTGGAAATGAAGCCAATAACAACTTTCTGCATGAGAATGCAAAACTTTCTATTTTTGGCGAGTGCGGTTAGGAGTCTGCTTATTTTGGGAATTTTTCATTTTTTCTAAAATTCATCTTCTCAAGCTCCTAGCACAATTAATTCACCTTCTTTAATGATTCTTTACTAATTTTATAATTTTTCTGGTTTTAGCGAGGTTGTTTTTTTGGAAACCATTTGTTTTGGGAAAATTGCATGTTTTTGTCTAGTTTGTTGTTTTTCATTGTTTTTGAATTTTCTGATTAGTGTGAGCTTATTAGTTTAGGAGGATTACTATTATTAATATATTTATGTAATGAGCATGTTTTATTTTATAATATGTGCATAACATTTTCCATTTGCAATGAAAAAAATTATCATAAGATTTAGCTCTACGTTAAGATCTCGTGTTCCAATTTTCACATTAATCCTTGTGCTAGAACTCCTGCCAAATTGAATAAGAAAATTTCAGTGTTAGGGTTTAGTGTTTTCTATTATAAATAACCTAGGGAATCATCTGATATACATTAACTATGTTTTTAAAGACTCTTGAGAGGAGATTCCTCGAGAAAATTTTAGTTAACTATGAGTTTTGGTTGGAAAGTTATGAAGAATTTTCGGTTTCCATGTTTGTGGCTGGTTTGGAACATTTTTGGAATTCTTGTGTTTTTTCATTTACTTAGAGGTATAAAAGTCGAAAAGGGTTTGAACTGTGTGCACATAAAATAAATTAAAACAAACTAACTTTGTTTTATGTCTTCACTGATTAATGCATTTTATCCTGGGTTGAATTGAAGTTGAGTGTGGTTAAAAATTAGTGTTAAATGAGCTGATCATGGGATCTAAATTACATCCCTTATATCCCCTTGGTTAAAAGGGATAAGATGGACACAAATGGGTGCTTTGAACAAGATCTTGACAAGTTTCTTCATGTGGTTTAATGAGTAGATTATGTGTAATGTCTTTGACATGGTTATTCTTATGATGATTTCCACTTTTGACATTGCAAATGTTGACAAGTGATTTGTATTAGGAAGGTGTATTCTTCGACGTTTGGAAATCATGTTTGCAATGGATAAGTTATTCTTGTCAAAAATTCATACTTGTTGTAATCTGCTTTACTTGGAAAGTAAGCCATTTTGCTTTGTGATTTGTAAGTTATGAACATGTACTATTGTTTTCAACTTACCAAATGTTAGCAGACACATTGAATTAATTCCATTGATCCAAGGAATGCTTCATTTCTTCTTAATTATCATCTTGATAACTGACATTCTGAAATGGATAGGTAATGAGGAACTGAGCTATGTTTTGTTATAAATTTTAAGGACCCGGCTTCAGGTGTCCTTACTAGGCATCATGTTACAAATAGTGAGTTTGGACCTCCTTCATAAATGTTTTATAATGTTGAACAACATGAGGAGATTAAGGATCTGTTACTTGGGCTATTAAGGAAAATACCTTAGCCTTGGTTGGAATGGTTGATGCTATTCGGATCTGACCTATATTGTAATGTTTTATCCTATTTGGATTTTAACCTACGGTAATTAGACCTACTTAGGACCTATTACTAAATTACTAAGGTTTATGCCTTAACCTAAGTTGTAATGTCCTACCTTAAATGGATTCTAATCTAAGGTTTATAACCTAACCTAAGATGATATGATTAATGGTTATGGGTTTTGGAAATAACCTAAGGCAAATACTAATGACCTAAGAACTAAGGTGAAAACCTAGCTAATGTTAATGTAACCTAAACTATTACTAAGCCTAAGGGGGACCTAAGGGTTACATGGCAAGTGGGAAGTTGGTGGCGATGGTTTCTAAGGTATTTATGTGGAATTTTTTGGTCCTTACATCTTTGAACCTGCCAAGTTTGGCGAGAGGCATGGAGAGATAGTGGGATGCCTAGCTGACATCATTGCTAAATTTAAAATACATGTAAATTTTTGAATAGGAGCTCACCAAGTTTGAAATGATGGTGGCGTAAGGAAAGAGGAGGGAAAGTGGCATTCAATGCATTCAATGGCCTCGGTTTTAGTGGAAGAAAACATCTAGGAGATTAGGCAGGCGGATTTAAGGGAAGTTGTTTGGTCATTTTGTTCTTTTTGGTTTTTCACTCTGCATGAGGGTTTTAGTTCTTCGAACCAACAATTTTATTTTTGATCCTTTACGATCTTTAGCATCTTTTGAACTATTTCTGAACCTATGAAAGTATAATGGAATCATGAAGAGTTGGTTGTTGACATTGTTTTGGAAAGAAGAGATTTTGGAGGCTTAGATGGAAGTCTTCAGCAAATCAACAGGAAACTCTATCAGGCATGATAGGCTCTTCTCATTAAGTTGTTTTGATTTTTACTAAATGTCTTCATAAAAACAAATTTACTCTTGAAACAAATGAATTTTTATTTGAGATATTTATTTTGTATTTTGCTCATATATTCGTTGTATACTTCTGCTTGAAATTTGTTGTTGGTAAAATAAGTTCTGGGTTTGTGCCTTGTTGGAAAAATGAACGAGTTGGCTTAAACTCTTGTGTGAACTGAATGTTATCAATTCTTGTATACTTTTGTTGATTGTGTAATACAGTTAGAGGAATGCACTGTTTGATAAAATATTCAAGTTAAGTTGTTAAAAGAATGTAAGAAGGTTGATGTCCTTTGCATTTCTTGAAGTTGTTTTGATTTATGTTACTCCTGTTTGATCCTTATTGATAGGGTTGTTGGGAATCTCTATTTTTATGGATTCAATCTTGTTAGAAATAACAATATAGAAGTCTTAACTTTTATCGTGCTTGGGATGGTTAAGATTTGTGAACTCCTTTGTGTCTATTTGAAACTTTTGGTAGGATTCCTTACTTTGGAAGGATTTCAATTTGGAATTGCCCATCCTTGCTTGAAATTTTGTAAATTACAACCTAGCTTCTTCTGGGACTGTTTGAAGGCATTTTGGTTTTAATGAAATTTTGGTTTACGACTTTTGTATGTTATGATATGGTTGGTTACTGAAGGAATGACTTATTTTAAATGAACTAGGAAGTTCAATTTTGATTACCTTAGGGAAATGAGTTGCCTTATTTTTGGTTTACTCTCCTCCTTCGAGCTTGATTTAGAATACTTGTTTTGGGGTTATGTCTCTTTTGTTGTTCCTCATTGTATTCAAATCTGGTTGGGCTCTTTCTTCTCTTATCTAAAGATGGTTCTCTTTATTCCTGTGAAGTTAGGAATATGTGTTATGTTACTTGTTATCTTGTAATCATTTTCTGAAAAGGAGGATTAAGCCTTACTTGAAGTGTCTGAAGCTAATAACGTGGGATGAATTTGAATGTTCTGTTGTTGTTGATACTTCATGTATGGTTGTAAACTGAATCCATTAAATATCTCCTTTAGTTGTAGCTAGTAGGATACTTGTGACTATTCTTATTTTACGTGGGGAGAATTTCATCCTCTGTATCTGACTTAGATGTTGTAGTCATATAATTCGATCATGTACTCGATTAGTTCTATGTTTTCTATATTTGATAAGAGTTTAAATATCTCTTGTTTGGATATATATCAGTTATTTTATTCTGATATGTATTTCTTTTCTTGGGAAAGAATGTTGAAATTTTCTCTCATCCTTTTTGGATTGGCTCCCTTCTCTCTCTTTTCTGAGTTAAGGTATTCAATGTTGTTTTCTTTGAAATCTGAAGGGAATTATATTTTGTTCTCTCTCTTTCCTGAGTCATGGATTACAATGTTGTTTTCGTTGAACTCTAAAGGATGACTTAAATTGTTTCTCTTTTCTTCTATTCACTGTTATATCTTTTGTACTAACCTTGTTTGAAGCTGAGTGGGTAATTAAAAGGAAAAACCTTCACTTGTTCTCCTCCTCAAGCCGATAATTTGAAATTGGGTTAGTACTGGAAAGAAGGAACTCTTGCTTTAGGATGATTGTTGGTTCATCCTAAATTCCATCCTTAAAGTTGAATGAATTTGGTATTTGATATTATATGAAGAATTATGTTAAAGCTACGTATTGTGATTCATTTCTTCTTTAAAATAATTCTATTTTGAGAACTATTAGAGTTAGTATCCTTCTTTGATTTAGTTGCATGAATCAAGAATGAACTATAGATAACTATAGTAAGAATGAGATAAGTAATTTAGATGAAATATTACTTATCTGATGTAATTTTCTTATGAAGTCATTGATTGAAGAGTGCTGATTTGATCATGATCTTACTTAATGTAATGTGGTTTCTCACTCTGTTCTCCCTTTTATGATCCTTATTTCTTTATAAAATACATCCATTGGATTTGCTTATCATGTTTCTTAAAATCAAAGTTCTTTTTATGAGATAGATAGTTGAAAGCACATCGTTTTAATGCTAAGTACTCCATGCTCGGTTCAATGAACTCGACCCATGCTAGTAAATTTTACTGATTGATTTTGTAAGTGATAAAAGAGGACAAGTTATTTTATGATGCTTCTCATGTTAACCTAAAGGCTGGATCTCTTATGAGGAATTATGATTCTTATTGAATGTAACCCGAAAAGGAAAAGTTGTAGTTCTTACTAAATTTTATTAATGCTGATTGGCATGAAAGATGTTAGGAAGGATTAGATTTGTAAATATGTATTTTTTTAATGAATGGAAAAAAGGGATTGAATTTTATTTATACTTGATGTATCGTTCTCCTTGGACATACTTGTAAAGGGAGTTTTTAAACTTATCCTTATTATCTCGTAATCACATCTGTTTTAAATCATTTCATTTGGACTCAAATGAAATAGATAAAAAGAGAATTAATACTCTATTATTTTATTAAATGTAACTTTTAAGTTGACATGCATAGACGAACATTCAACTAGTTCACTATGGTTTATTAGTTGACATTAATAGAAGAGTAAATTACTTATGATTTCTTGTATTAAGTAAATGGATGCAATGAATCCTAACTAATATAATTCAAAGGAAAGACAAACATCATTTAGGGATAAACATTCCATTAAGACCTTTCTGGGAATCATACCCAATGAGATTCGGAAGGAAGAAAATATAATTCTTCTTGTTAAATCAAAATCAGAATAAGGTAACTGAAAAAGAATAAATACATATATAATAAATAAACTTCATCTTAATGAAGTCTATTATTAAGAAGTCTGAATTTAAATTCAATCATGCTTAAACTTGGTTAAGCTAAGTAAGATAATCTTCTTGTTGGTATGTTGATTCTAGTTATAAGTCCTGGATATTATATTAAGATACCAAAGAATGAAATACAAACCCTTAGGAAGAGGGAATGGTTGTAGATTTATCTACATGGCAATTGTAAATCATTTATAGCTATCAACCTTAATGATCATAGAAATTAAGGCTTCAACATGGTTGCTGAAATTAAATCTTAATTAAGAAGATAGGCAATTGTTTAAACTCTTGGATGGATATGTATCTCTAGATGAGGTGATTCCATAGGATGTTAGTACATGCCAATTGTAGTTTTGTGCAATCATGAAGACTTGGGTCTTCATGAGGGCACAATGTTACAACTGACATGTCACAACATCCTTCCAAATTGGATCATCTAGATCTACATAAACTCGGACTTGACCTTAGTCTTACTCTAGGTCATTTTAGGAGCATGCTTTTGTATAGGGGGTATCTCATGATGACTAAAGGTAACTAGACACACACAATTGAATTGGGTTGATTGAGTATGCCTATGTACTCTTAGTCAATGCGAGTGGTTCTCTATACCAATCTATGTGTCTAATCTGGGTTATGGTTAAACCTTGGACAAGTGGACTGACAGGAGTCAGTGAAGACCATTCTAGATAACAAATGAAGTGGGGTGAAGGACGTATTCCATTTGACAAGTATGTCATCTAGGAATATGAACATGCACAACATGTGAAAATCTTTGGCCAAAGTATCGTAAGCTATTGGTTGTGTTGTCCTATGTCACCCGATTTAAGATGTCAAATTTTAGATGAATATTGGTAACAAATATTCAAACAGGCTTCTTAAATAGAACACTTCAATACCCAGGAATGGGTAAGAGAACCAAATATACTTATTATATGATACATTGAGTTGATATGAGAGATCGATGAAACTCGAGTCATGAAATTAGAGATCGGCGATTCGCACGAGTCATTTCAACCGCTTATGGTTATCTCTGTTATGATATTGATTGGCATGGAATGTGTGTTCTAAATTATAATTATTTAGAATAGAGAAAATTATTTAAAAAATTGAAATGTGTGTTCTAATTTATGGATATTTAGAAAAGAGAATGTTATTCAATTTTTTTCCCTCGTTCCTAAAGCTTTAAAATGGGAATTCTATCTCCCTCGTATATTTCTTCTATCTCCTTCATTCTTCCATTGGGATTCCATGATGCTTAGATATACATTAGGCTTCCCTTCCCAAAGTGTACCTAGGTACCTAGTTAAAACTAAAATGCTTAATGGCACACGACCTAATCACACAAGTAATTGTGTTCTTAATCTCATGCCCAACTATTTCATACATTCCGTATTCCCTGTTATCAAATGAAATACTCATAGTATAACTAACTTAATGAGCTTCATTCCACTATATCACTCCTTCCTTAAATGGATAAATGACCTTAGGGTCTCGATTGTACGTACGTATATCCCGTTCAAATATTCATCACTCAAAGGCTCAACATACGGGGTAGCCTTTAGATATGTCAATGGTATAATAACATGCTCCTGCTTGTTTTCAAAGCTAATGTACCCTTTGTTGAAGTGAAAAATTACATTATTCGCATAACAAAAGGGGCACCCAAGTAATCTTTGGGAAGATATCTACCTCTCTAAGCTCCAATACTTCAAATTCCCCAATAAACTTGGCTCCCTAAATTGTAATATCTGCATCCTTTAATAATCCAATAAGATTAGCTCTAGTTTTGTTCTCCATATACATCATATTCGAAGAAGGAATCAACGATGGTCTTCCCATCTTATTCCAAGCATCCAATGTGAGTAAATTAACTTCTACACATGTATCTATCATAATGTTTCTTAGAAGCCACCCATCAATGACCGCATTCAAGGTAATATCTTTATCATACTCGTGATTATGGGGAGGAATTTTTGAATGGAGAATCCACCTCTCGCACTCATTCCATGTGCGCAGTGACCTTTTTCTCAACCATTAACCAAACAGAGGGATTATATTCTCTTGATGTAACATTTGACACACCTCCTTTAAATCATCTACATCCTTCTATGGAATTTAAATATTCTTAGCTTGTTCCAACATGTGTGCCTATTCCTTCAAAATCTAAATCTCTCCCTGAAAATTCCTGATAACGTCCATAGTCTCTAAGAAAACTTCTTTCTGATGTTCACCATTAGGGTACTTGGCATTTATCACTTCTTGATTTTATAGTCTGTTTATACTTTGGAGGTTCACATGCGTGTGTAGCCTCAACGAGTATAGTAACTAAAATAGATAACTCAGGAGTGGGTGCTACCTTTGACATCCATTGATCTGGGACTATGAATTGTAGCTTAATCCTTCTCACATCCTTTTCTTTTTTGTGTTGCTTTCCCATGTACTCATAAAATTTAGGGAATTCTTCAAATTTATGTTGTTTTCCACACCATGAGAAAACTATATTCAAGGCACTCGCACTAATAATGATAAGGAGATCCACAAGTATAACAAGTTCCTCTCTACGAAATCCTCCTCTACCAACGTTGTGAACTTAGCCTCTGTATCCTCCACAAAAACCTCTATTTATACTATCCACATTAGTGCATCATTCATTATGTTGTTCTTCCCATCCCTTAGATCCACTACCTACACTAGTTCGGTGCACACCAAGTATCAATATCCTTGTGGATATGATCAATCAATCTATAATTCTCCATATCTTGAGTGTGAGTCTTAAAATTTTTACAGTAACATGACATATTATTCCAGATCATGCATTACAACAACGCGAATCTACTCGAATCATGATCCATATGCCATATCTCACAAGCCAACAACATGGCGTGCACTTTGATTCACAAAAGAAGCTATCCTTAGTGTGTCCTTTAACCTCACAATCTATACACCATATCCCACTACATGTCTCATGAGATGAATTCATAGAGAGCTTCTCTAAATTCCTTTCCATAGATGTTATTTGTGCCTCCAAGCATGGGATAACTCACGGTATCCACACTTCTAACTACCTCAACATGTAGACCCACTTCTAGAGCCTTGTATAGATCCATAAAATTATTATGAGAGAGCACCCTTCTAAATAGTGTTATCAATCCACCAACAAACCATTGTGCATGTTAGATAGGGTGAATATCATAAGACAACTTTGATAACAAGGTCTTAAAACACGCATCATACTTGCTTACACTCTCAACTATGCCCTACTTAATTTCCTTCAACACGCTAATGATTTTCTATTCAAACTTAGTTATATGGAACTCATTTAAGAAGGAATAAAAAAACATTATAATCAAAAATAGTTTGATTCGATCATACTTCCTATACCAACTATGTGTGCACCCTTGCAAAGTAGTAGCAAATTGCCTTACCTTATGCTCAGGAGTTGTGATTCCCTTAACATGCTATAGTATATAACACATGTGCACATGCTTTGATGTATCCTCAATGCCTATATATTTTTGTAGGAAAAGAGACATCTCATAATAAACTTGTTGTGGCTGGTGTGGACCATGCCCACTAGATCCAGAACTTGTATTACCTCTAGTATTCCTTCCACCTCCAAAACCCCAAATCCACTAGCTCCCGAGCCTCCTAATCCTTTTGAACCATATCTTGATCCTCTAATAACAATTGCTATAGCAATGGATTTACTTCCTTGTGTCCCAACAGTGTTACTAAACTGAACTCCCACATTCTGTAAATTTTTAGTACTTCTAGATGTGTTTCCAAGTTTCTGCATGCCCACACTCTCTTAATGATGCACCGAAAATACTCCTCCAAGTGGTCCTTAAAAAATATGTTGTCACCTATGATGCCATAGATATATGTGTTACCTGTTGTACTTCTATACTCAAAGGGAAATTATTTCTAACTAAATCCATTGGATTGCCTATACTTGCTTGTTTATCAATAGTTACTTCTAGAACTTGAACACCAAGCACAAGGGCTACGTTACTAGGTGGGATCAAATATGTACCCTTGGTCCTTAGTATTTCCTCATTAGACACACTATCATGAGAAGATAGAAGATATTATCTACTCTTCTTGCCTAAGTGGCGGAGATATTGATACTCCAACACCATGTCTTCCACGTGAGATTTAAATCCTTCACAAGACATCATCCTCTGAAACTCCACAGACTCCTCAATATCACACTTCTTCACTAATTCCCTCTCCCACACCTCATTATACTTAATTTTCCTTTCCCACCAAATAAAAGTTAAACAATATATGCAAAGATCTCTGGACTCCACTAAATGTGCTAGATCCTTCTTGGGAAGTGTGATACTTCCTAGATGGCTATCAATCCACTATTTAAAACAACTTAATGCTAATAATAAAGGAAATCCTACTATAGTTAAAATGATTTAGGTATCTCATTCATCTACAATAAGAAAATTCATTCACAATAGGCTAAGCTATGATTAAAACAACTCTCGAAGGTCAAGGTCTCTCACGCAAGTGTAGGTATTGGTTAGGGTCAGGTTCTGGGTGTTTTTTGGTATTTGGGTAGAGAATGGGTTTTAAGCTGGAAGCTCTGTTCTTGGTTTTGGTTAAAAACATAGAGACCGACATCAGTCTGGTATGACCGATGTCGTTTAGGTTAACCGGTGATGGTTGTGGGTAACCGGCGTCGGTATGGTCGTGGTACAAGAAACTTAGTAAAAATTTGGTGGGGTGATAGATTTGAGGCTAGATGGAAATGGAATGGCAATGGCAAGGCTCGTGTGGGTCTCAGGTATGCACATGAATGATTAAAATCTGGATATGGGCCATTCAAGGGTGTGGGTAAAAGGATGATCAAGTTTGCATGGAGGTAAAATGGTGGTGGAATGAAATGGGAGTAGAAACTAATGATAAAAGTAAAAGAATCTACCAAATGATAAATGGACAGGTGTTGGTTAACAAAGCACTTACTATTTGTATGAGCTTGATGTCTGGTTGGCAATGGTGGGTGATCAAATGGAAGGGACTTGGTGTGGTGCTGATGCTTCCCGATGCTCTCGTGAAGGAAAATGGCTCTGTGGTTGCTTCAGGTGTTGGCTATGGATGCTCTGATGTGTGTACTAATGCTAGTTCTGCTTGCATGCAGCTCTCGATTTCATCACTTGTTCTCAAAGAAAAAATGTCCAAACTCTAAAAATGTGCCAACCTCAAATAAGGTTGTTTTGGGGGTTAAATGGTAATCGATGATGGTTTCGGGTTGACCGGTGGTGGTTTAGGGTAACCGGCATCGGTTAGGGTGGGATTTCCTAGGTTTTCTAAAATGGGCAGATCCTTTTGATTTTCTTGGATCTCACCATTTTTTTCTCATGAATAGAATGGAAGCTTCCTTCTAATGGACGGGAATGTGGTTAGAGGGAATATAGGCTTTGATTTTTAGGGTTTGGGTAGGTCTTAGTTAGTTATGGCAACTTACTAAGAATAGGTCTTAGGGTGAGGTGGCTAGATGAGGTGTCTAGGTGAGGTGGATATGTGGGCATTATCCCAATTAGGATATTTAAATAATAAATATTGTGAGGATAATGAATTAATTTAATTAAATTAATTAAATTAATATTAGAGTGGGGTGAAGGGGGCCATGGTTAGGTGAATGTGTTCAAGGTGTTTATTTGATGAGGGACCAAGGAGAGTGTGACCCAATTTTGGTGTCTACATTTTGCCCCTTTTTTTTGCGTAGCTTGTATTGGTAAGTGACACTGACAAAAATAAGATGTGGTTGCCCCATGTGTGGGTGAAGGTGATCCCCCTCAAACCAGAACTGATGAGGTAGAAAGTAGAATCGGTGAGTGGTTTGATAAAAGGTGAATGTGATGAAGAGGAAGGTGGGCAATGGGGGTAAAAAAAAAAAAAAAGGTCCACTCGGGTAATCTAGGTAATGGGTCAGGGTCAAAGGTAGTAATAGTCAAATGCACACACACATATAAACTATGCACACATGGTACCAAGTTGAAGAGCAGGAAAACTCTACATTGTCTAAGGTCGATAGGTTTATCCAAACAAGGTTGAAGTGATTCCGTATCCAAGGTATAGGATATGGTCAGGAAACATGACACGGTCAGTGTGGAACGTTTAGGTATGTTCCGGTACACCAAGGTTGGGTCAGGATAAATGGTCATGGAAAGAGGCAAGGTAAGGTCAGTATGTCCATCAACACAGGTAATAATGCACAAGGTATAGCGAACACATGAGGTCAAAGGTCACTAGTGATGTTCCAGGTCCAAGTATCTAGGTCACGACATGGGTAGGGCCGAGGTATGGGAAAAATAATGAGTCCTCGAATGAGGACAAGGTGAGGGATAAATGATAAGGTCAAGAAGGTCAAGTGGTGTGGCCAAGTGAGGTGAGTGTAAGATAAAAAAGGATTCAGGTCAAAAATTGGGGGTAGGGGGTAGTAGAAAGACTAAGCAGTATAACCGATGATGGTTTGAAGGACCGATGCCGGTCAAGATCATGGACCAACCACAGTAAGCTAGGGCACAGGACCAATGTCGGTTAAGGTGAAACCATGCCGGTTAGGTCGGGTAGGTTATAAAAAGAAAAATTGCCATATTTTTCAAATCATTTGTCTTTTATCAAATTGGGAAAAATGACAAGAGAGAGAGAGAGAGAAAAAGGTGGAAAGTGACAGAGTGAGATGGAGGACTAAGTTGGCGAAGCCACGTGGCTAGGTGAGAGTTGGTCGATAGGTGGATCCACGAGCTAGGTTGGATTGGTTTGAGTGGATTGATTGGTTGGAGAGCGAGAGGTCATTTGGTGATGGCAGAGGTAGGAGAGGGATCGGGGGACCACCAGTGTAGTGGCCGGAGGTGCCACCACGCAGAGAATGAGCAGTGATGATGAGGTAGGATTCAATCCAACTCATTGTTTTGTTTATTAAATTGAATTAGTGGGTGAAAATGGGTTTTTTTTTTTGGGGGAAAATAAATTTTGAATTATGGGAGGGAAATCAAGTAAAATAGGAAATGGAGGGAGGGATTGGGTGAAGAAGGGGTGGGGAAGGGTATAAGGGGAATTTGGGTAGGATTGGGTGGGTAGAAGGGAGTAAAAAGGGATTTTGAGGAAAAATGGGGGTTGGGCACCACGGTTTTGTGGTGATAGTGACCGGCATCGGTTAAAGGTTAGCCGACATCGGTGTTAGGGCACCGATATTGGTCACGAAGCAGGTGACCGATGCCGTTGAAGGGGGGGGGGTCGGTTAGGGGTAACTCGGTATCTAGTCATAATTGGGGGAAAAAAGGGCCAAAAGGTGTCTGAGGTTGGGTGGGTGAGGTAGATAGGGGTGAGAAAAGTGGTTTTGGTGAAAATCATAACATAGGTAAGGGGTAAAAATAGGTAAGGGTGGAGTTGTTAGGGAAAAATGTATAGATGTGTAGGAAAAAGGTAAGGTCGGGGAGTGGGTCAAAATGGAAGTAGGTGAGGGGTCGGGGGTGTGGTTGAATAGGTGAGGTGATATTAGGTTGGGTAGGGTTAGGGTAGGTAGGTCGGTAGGTTAGGGTTGGGTTGGGTAAGTAGGGAGGTGTGGGTTGGTTTGGGGTGGAGGGTAGGCCATGGGATAAATGGGTAAGTAGCAAGTAAAAGAGGTAGGGTAATGGGAATGGGTATGGGTGAATGTAGATATGGTCATGTTTAAATAATGTGATTGTTTTGTTGGATGTAGGTGAGAGATCAGCTGAGGATGCGAGACAGGTGCCACCCCTACTCGTGATAGTTCGAGGCATAGCGACAGCCAAGGAGTTGCAGGACATGTTGAGGAGGTGGGCCTGATTGGGGTCCGACGCTACCGGCATGTAGTCCGTAGAAGCCCGAGTCTGATGGTCACCCCCTCATCGATAGATGGGATTTGGTGACCAACACATTCCACCTACCGATGGGTGAGATGACAGTCACCTTGGAGGACATGTACAGGATCCTGTGGTTACCTATATTGGGTACGCAGGTATATTCGATCTCCTCAGAGGCATCGAGGAGTTGATGCTTGATGGTATTTTGGTGAGGGGATGGCAGAGCTTGACATTCCATAGTGCCAGTCTGAGCTATGGAGAGATGTACCTAGCCCATCCAGAGGAGATGAGGCTAGTAGTATTATTGATGGAGGTAGTCTATTGTTTTGCACTACCGCCGGATGCAGAGGGTGGGAGATTCCCATGATCACTTGATGGGAGTGTTACATGACATGATGATGGAGAGGACCCAATTTTCTTGGGCACCAACATTCTTGGTACAACTATATAGAGAGCTATGGGCATATGGGCGGCTCCATAGGTTCAGTCTATGTTGCACTTTTATTCTACATTGTTGGGCCTATGAGCACATTGTCTGTGTGCATCTAGTGGGTATGCCCCAGAAGATGCATTTGAGCCAGGTTTTGTGTGGGTGGGGTATAGGTGATGGGTGCCTGTTATTGGAGAGTGGTGATCAGACAGGGCTACACATGATGTAGCATACTACCGTGGCTGGCTATTGGAGGGATTGTCTAGGGTAGACATTATATGGAGACCATATGGGTTATCCCTCATATAGATAGATGGATGAGGAGTTAGTTGGCCTTCAGCTACTCAGATGGATAGAGGGGCACATGTAGGAGAGCATGAGATGATCCCCATGTAGATAGGGTCCGATGGCAGTTTGGATTACTACAGGATATACCACCACCCTTCCCATAGTATCGAGGGATGATGTGGAGAGACCACTGCCACTTCCATAACCGAAAAATACCTATTGGGTAGGAGGAGCAGGTTATAGACCAGTGGATTGATGATGCCAGAGTGATGGATAGGTATAGATAGTGGTGGGTGGTGGGCTATCCATCTAGCAAGTAGTACCTCCCAGGCCCAGGTAGCTAGATTTAGCCACCATCACTATGTAGAGAGATGCCCTACAGGGGTAGGTGGTGACCCTGATTACATAGTTGGGGATGGTACAGGGGTCAGCTAGCAGCATCAGAGGTAGAGGTGGCCACATTGCATGTGCAGGTGGCCAGTCTATAGCCCAGATGGCCCAGGTGGAGATGGAGAGGGTGATGAGGAGCAGTGGCCACCCTACAGGCACATAGGTTAGGTTTTATAGGGCTAGTTTTGCCACTACACATGCACAATTTAGGCATTACATTAGCAGTATATACATAGGCACAGGTGTGGGGCCGATGGCACCTCCACACAGGCACCAGGATAGGGTCCCAGTTCATAGGTAGGGGTAGGGATAGGGTCCCAGGACAGGGGGCCGAGGCCTATGGGGCCACCACAGACCATACCCATATCTAGGTTATGGGATGCCTTAGGGAGGCCAGATATTATTAAGATCAGTTGATAGTGGCCGGATAGATTTTCTATCCTATGGAGAGTACAGGGCACAACAGGCCTCGAGTGAGAGGACCAGATCCTGACTCACAACATGGAGAGCACAGGGGGCCATCGAGCCCCGAGACAGATCAGGGTGAGGCCACCAGCTCATGGAGGCCAGCTCTAGGTGATGTACCAGCAGGGGCCCAACCACGACCTATGGCGGTGGGGTGAGAGAGGTTATCGTGCCATCCATCGCCAGAGAGCCGAGGAGGAGACATGAGAGACTGAGATGGAGGATGTCCTGAGATGATGATGCCTGATGCACATCCCTTTATTTTGATGTATTTTGATTCATTTTTGATATATACCAGCCTGTGTGCCAAAGAGAGTGAGGATGTATGAGAGTTTTATATTTTTGATCATATACCAGCTCTGCGTGTCAAAGATGGTGAGGCTGTATATGAGATTTTGAGAGATTTGATTATATACACCAGCCTGCACTGTGTGCAAGATATTTGATATTATGTATATGGATACACATGATTTGATATTTTATTTATAGAGATGATGATGATGATGGTGGTCATTATGTGTTTGTGTTGATAACATTTTATTATTATGATATGTATATGATGGATATATAGTAGTGTGTTAGGCATGGATGGATGGCATGGATCGAGTTAGGTTATAGGCAGGATTGGTTATTGAGTCAGTAGGTTGTTAGGCATGGATGGAGTCAGGTTAGTTAGGCATGGAGTTGAGATTTAGGTTTGGTCATGGCATGGTTGAGTTAGGTTAGGGTTTTTAGGCATGGCATGGTTTAGGCAGTTAGGTTTTAGGCATGGTTGAGTTTAGGTATGGTAATTTCATTAATGTGTACAATTAATGATGAGATGGACCATGTTTAAGATGTTTTATAATACATGCATGATAATGGGAAAGAAATGGTAGACATAATGAATGGATGTTGGATGATGATAAAGGTGGAAAACAATTTGTTGTTTGTTGGTTTTTAATTTCTAATTATTGATATAAAAAGAAATTTAACAAGGGTAGATCATGATTTAGGAAAATGAAAGGTGAATTGGTTAGGGTTAGAGAGTGGCCGAGCTAACCTCCAAGGGCCCCATGCCCTCGAGTGTGCTACCTACATAGTCCGGTGAAAAGGGACCTCAGGCCGATGTAGTTCTCCCATAAGCTAGGGAAGAATGTGAGGAGGTATGAGTATGGGTGGGTATGTTATAGGCATGATTGAGTCTAGGTCTGTTAGGTATGGGTGGATTGTGGGCACATTGGTATGGGTGATTTTGAGTTGATGAAAAAAGAAAAGGTATCCAAAGATAAGCGTCGAGAAGCTAATCCTGTATAAGGTAATCAATATGTAATGAAGTAGTTTAAAAAGATAAGAGGAGGTAAGAAAGCCACCTTGATTGGTTAGAATCATAATGAGTAGGTCATACCTTAGATAGGTGGATGAACATAAGACCCTAAAGACATTGCATGATTGATTATTCTAAAGGTGAAAAGTAGTCACATGACCACCAAATGTCATGGTTCCACGAGGTCCCTTGAGGTGGTAGGAAATGAAAGTGTGAATGGTGAGAGGGTGAAAAGTGGTTAGTTTTTATATGGTACTAGGTAGCATGCCTTTTGGCAAGAGATCCAAGGTCACAATGGGCAAGTCCATGACTAAAAGGCTTTTGTTTTAATTGATATTTGAGATAGACTGATCGATGTGGGAAGTCTATATGGGATGAGGAAATTAACTCCTTGAGGTCTTCGTGAAGCTGATCGATGTGCGGGAAGCTTTAGATTCTCTCTCTCTCTTTTTTTTTTTGAAAGAGCTTTACATAGTTGTCCTTCGAGGGAGCAGTCTATTTATAGCAGTGATTGTAGAGAGAAAGATGTCCTTTTGAGGGAGTCATCTTTTTATTGGAAGTTTGACTCAAGGAGTTGGATCCCATGTGAGGGATTTTAAGTCATGGACAAGACTAAGGTGAAGAATAGGATTCTTGTTCAGAAAGTAGGGTGAAATGACCATGGGATCTCATCTAAAGGTAGATGAAAAGTATCCATGAGAATCATGCTATGTGCAACATTGTGGTACACATATTTAAGAGAAGATAAAAAGTGATGGGTACACACATGATTCTTATTTAATCATTGGTGATGGCGTAGGAAGTGGATAGCACTCAAGGGATGAGCATGGAAAGAGGTAGAAGGTGAGGTAGGACTAAAATCAACAATAGAATGGTCAAAGATGCAAGGCATTAAGGGGCTCAGTTTGGGTTTACCATCGAGTGAAGATAAATGATAAGCACCTGATCCATAAGTATGAGTCACGATGTATGGTCCAAGCCAATTAGGAGAAAATTTTCCCCGTTTACTTTTTTTTGCTTTGGTTACATGTTGATTTTCTTTTAGGACAAGGTCACCGACTTGGAAGGTTCACTCATGGACACATTTTTCATAGGCATGTTTGATACATTTTTGGTAAACTTGAAGGTGGTCAAGAGCATTAAGATGACGTTCATCTAATAACTCAAGTTGTGCTAAAATGGTCCTGATGAAAGTCATCATCATTGAGCATGTCATGGAGAGAAATGCAGAGTGAGGGAATCTAGACTTTGAGAGGTAGAACAACCTCTATACCATAGACCAGAGAAAAAGGTGTGGTGGCAGTGGAAGTGTGAATACTAGTGCGGTATGCCCACAGGGAAAAGGAATGTGTGTATGCCAGTCCTTCCCAGTATCGTTAACCACTTTCATGAGAATTTTGTTTAGGGTTTTGTTGGTGGATTCAGCTTGGCCATTGGTTTGTGGGTAATAAGGTGATGAGAAACTTAGCTGAATGTCGAAGGCATCAAAAGTTTTCAAGGTTTTATTTTTGAATTGTTTTCCATTATCAGTGATGAGGCGATGTGGGACACCAAAGTGACAGATGATGTGATGATTGATGAACTCACATATTTTCTCAGCTTTCATGGAAATGAGAGGTATGGCTTCAACCCATTTTGTGTAGTATTCGGTAGTGGTGATGATCCATTGATGTCATTGGGAAGAATGGGGATTGATCTCTCCACAAGATCCAAACCCCATTGAGAGAAGGGCCAAAGGTCACGTGACCTGTAAGGCATGACTGGGTGTATGATGAAGGTTGGCATGTTGTTGGATTTTACACAATGCTTGACGTAGTCACAACAATCATGGTTGAGGGTCAGCCAATAATAGCCTAGGTGAAGAATACGCTTAGCAAAATGAGGCCACTAAAGTGACCTCCACATATGCCATCATGAACTTCCTTAATGGTATAAGGAATTTCAAAACTCATAAGGCACCGTAAGAGAATGCCATCAAAGCCATGTTTGTAGAGGAGGCCACCCATGATGACGTAATGAGAGACCTTTTTAGAAAGGCCCATTGTCCATTACGAGTGAGGTCGGGAGGCAAGATGGAATGGGAAAGGTAGTCTGAGTATTGTTTATACCAAAGGTCACTCGGTCAGGGGTAGTGGTTCCAATGGAGTAAACCTCATGAGGTAAATAAGAGGGTGATTGGAGTCTTTGTATGGTGACAAATATTTTAGAATCGGTAGGTGAAGTGGGGATTTGAGAAGCCAAGCAGGCCATGGTATCTACAAATTTGTTGGTTGAACGTGGGATGGTTTGAAGGGCATAATGGTCGAAGGTGGTCAAAAGTATGTCTACGTGATGTTTATACTTTTGAAGTGTCTCATTACAACATTGGTATATACCATTGACTTGGTTTATGACCAATTGGGAATCACCAAAGATGTTGATGGATTTGACATCCAAGGCATAGGCAGCTTGAGACCTAATACGAGTGCTTCGTATTCAAAATATTGTTTGTACAATCAAAATCTAGTTTGAAAGACAAAGGCATGGGTTCACCATCAAGTGGAATGAGGATAACACCTACCCCACCCCCACACTGACACTTGGAACCATCGAAGAAGAGTGTCATTTGGTATGCGGGCTCATCCAAGGAAAGGGAAGCAATTGACTCATCTGGAAAGTCAAAATTAGAAGGTTGATCCCCGAAATAGGTGCGTCGGCCAATTGGTCGGTGATGGCTTGGCCCTTGATGGAATTTTGGTGGATAAATTTGAGGTCGAGGTCAGCCAAAAGCATGAGCCAGCATGCGGCACATTGATTTTGGTAAGGTTTGGCATACATGAAGTGTAAGGGGTCGGTGTTGGTCACAACATAAGTCTTGTGATTAAGTAGGTAATGGTGGAGTTCATGGCAACATGAAAACTAAGGCTAAGAAGAGTTTTTCAGCATGGGTGTATCAGGTTTCATAGTCTAAAAGAGTATGGCTTATGTAATAAACCACCTACTCCTTGTGTTGTTCATCATCGATGAGCGAGCATGGCCCCAAGGAGTGATCGGTAGTTGAGATGTATAGGTAGAAGGGTTGATCATCTTTAGGTGGAATGAGTACATGGGTGGTTGGAGAAGGTATTGTTTTAAGGCCTCAAAATCTTTGTGGTAGTCATTATCCCATTTAAAAGAGACATCCTTCTTGAGAAGATGATGAAATGGTTGACACCGATCAGACAATTGTGAAATGAAGTGGTGAATAGACTATAACTTGCCTACAGGCTACGGAGTTTCCTAAGATTAGTGGGTGGAGGCATTTCAAGAATGGCCTTGACTTTAGTAGGGTCAACCTCTATACCACGTAAGGAAATGATAAATCCCAGGAGCTTTCTGAGAGAGAACCAAAGACACACTTCTTGGGCTGAAGGTGAACACAATATTTAATAAGGTGGTCAAAGATGGTTTTTAGGATGGCGAGGTGCTCGGAGTGGCATTTAGATTTGGCCAGGAGATCATCCACATAATCTTCTAATATATGATGCATGATGTCATGGAAGATATAAGTCATAGCCCACTGATATGTGGCCCCAACATTTTTAAGGCCAAAAGGCATGACTCGATAGTAGAAGAAGGTCCCCCCAAGGGGTGATGAATGTGGTTTTGTGTTGATCCTCTGGGCAAGCAAGATTTGGTTATAACCGAGAAACCATCCATGAGTGATAGCATCTCATGACCAGCGGTAAGG
This sequence comes from Taxus wallichiana var. yunnanensis, assembly GCA_018340775.1. Taxonomy (NCBI): domain Eukaryota; kingdom Viridiplantae; phylum Streptophyta; class Pinopsida; order Cupressales; family Taxaceae; genus Taxus; species Taxus wallichiana. The sequence goes on along the minus strand of CM031241.1, from coordinate 435,509,032 downwards.
TCAACCAATTGGTCAATACCGGTAGAGGGAAAGTCATCTTTTGGGTAAGCTAGGTTGAGGTCATGGAAATCTGTGTAAATGTGAAGTCCCCTATCACCTTAGTGATAGGGAAATGTTAGAAATCCAATGAGGATAATCAATGGGTAAGATGAAGGAAACCAAAAGGAGGCATTGAAGTTCTTCTTTGACCAGAAGAGCAATGCGAGGGTGCATTTTCCTCGCTTTTTTTTGATGGGTTTGGCATCGGGAATGGTTATGATATTGTGTACCACTATAGTGGGGTCAATACTGGGCATATCTGTAAGAAGACCAAGTGAAAACATGGTTATGGTTTTTGAGAAAAGAAGTGATGGCTTCCTGTTCAATAAGCATCTAAAGATTGTCCTATCTTTAGAATGTGTGGGTCATCCTAAGTATGAATGTTGATCTCGATAGTTGATTCATTCAACATGGTTTACATCTCAGAGGGTAATGACCGATGAATATATGAGTCTTCTTGCACAAGGTAGGTGAGTATAGATTCATCATCCTAACATTGAATGATGTTAATCAAGGTGTATCATCATCGATCATTTTAGGATATAGGAAGGGAAGAGAGGAAGGAGCCTCGCCCTCACGTTGATAAGTCAGAGGCCCCAAGGAGATGGTGTTTATGAAAAAAAAAAGTTAGGAGGAATGGATTTTGGATCCATCGACTCCATCGGTGAAGGTGGTGATGGTGGTGAAGAAGGTGGAGAAGGGCTGATGTCCTCAATGAATTCAATGCGTGCCTTCTTGGTAGGTGGTTCCATAAAGCCGATACCACTACGGTCATTATGTTTTGGGTAGTACATGGAATAATAGTATGGTGGCCTTGCTCATAAAATCCAAAACCAAAACCTTTCCACACATCAGTGCAGGAAGGTGTGGGTGAAAATGGTGATTGGTGAGTGATTGGAGGTCAGCAGAAAATGGGTGGGTTTGTGATGGTGGTTCAGGTGTGTAAGTGGTAGTATCAAGTCCCCCATAGGTGAGATTGTATAAAGGTGGGGAGGACCATAAAGGAGGTGCTCTCCTATATGGTGATCATAACGAGGGTGTTGGTGAAGACTTTTGTACTCTTGTGGAGTAAGGAATGTGTTGACACTATATAGGTGATACTCCCCTAGAGTGAGGCATTGAAAAATGCCTTCCAAGGGATCGGTGGTTGGTATGTGGGTAGCTAGAATAGATGATGTGTCGAGGTCAGATCGGAGGTGGAGCTAATGGATTGGGAGGCCGATGGTTTGGCATGGAGGTTGTGGCAGTGGTGGGAATGGAGGATGTAGGTGTGATTGAAGTAGTGGCTGCACTAGTGGGTGGAGGTGTAGGTGAAGAGGCAAGGGGTCATGGAGGTAGATGCCTTAATGGGTATAAGCATGTCATTGGGTCGGTAAAGCATGTTGTAAGTTTTGAAAGGTGATGGATCAGCCGGAATGGTATAGGTGTGTCCTTCATGCTCAAACTTTACACAATGATGCAAAGTGGAAGGAACACAACCCATGACATGAATCCAGGGTCTACCAAGCAACAAGTTATATTGAAATTCCCCTCCAAGACATAAAACAACTACTGGAATAATGTGGGGGCCCATGCAATGTGGAGGATGATGGTGCCAAGTGTAGAGGTGATAGCATCATTGAATGAATGCAACATGATGGGATGTTTATGCATGTAATTGTCAGGTATGCACATTTGAGTGAATGCATGGGAGGAAATGATATTAATGCTAGCACCCCCATCGATCATAACATGTCATACACATATATCATCGATGTGGATAGAGATGAAGAGAGAGGAGTCGGGTCATCGGTTTGGTGTGGTGTGATCTCTTCCTCTGAGAAGCTAAGGGAGGCTACTTGGTGAGTAGGTGGAGGTGTGGATAAAGGTGGTAATTTGGTGAGAGAGGCTACATGATGGGGTGTAATAATGGAGGCTACGGGTGTAGGGTCATTGGGTAAAACCTCAATAGATTGAAGACCTCCATGAGAGCTTGACGATGGGATTCCGAGGTTTGGATGAGGTCATATAGAGACATTTTGAGGGGGATTGGTGTAATTGTTTGAGCATGGCACGATGTGTAACCCCATTAGAAATAGGATATGTGGGGCCATGGATAGTGATTTTAGGTGTAGGTGTAGATGGTATGTTGGGTATAGGGTTGGTCGGTGGGTCGGTTGCCTTTTCCTTTCCTTTTCCTTTCTTGAGCATGGGTAGCAACATGGATCATGTTGATCTTGAGGTGGGGAGGTAGGTGAGGTAGGTGAGCCATGAAAGGTATAGTGACATGAAGGGAAAAAGCCTAGTGGTGGGAAGGAACCTTGTGAGATGAGTTGAGCACACCAACATTTGGGTGGAGGTTTGGCGAGTTCTTTGATGTGAAACCATGTTAATTTCAAATCTTGGGGTGGCTCTAGGAGTTGTGGGGGTGAAGGTCTGGGTCATTGAGTAGGTAGTGAGGGAAGAGCTATGGGAATGGGTGTTGGTGAAATGGGGTCCTCATCGAGAAGGTCATCATCATCAAAGTTTTCTTTAGGGAGGACACAACTAGATAAGAATGGTTTTTAAAGCTTTGCAGTTCTCTACATCATGCCCTACACACACGATGGTAGGCAAATTTTGTGTCATCAAACCCTTTTGGTTTGGGTTTGAGAGGGTCATAAGGTCTGAGCGGTGGTAATGTGATGATAAAAGTTTCAAGGAGGTTGGTTAAAATTTTGGCATAGGATCCCGCTAGTGGATCACAATGGGAAGTGAAAGTGAGTTTGGGTATAGGTGTGGCTGATTATAGAGGAAGGGTGTTTGCATGAGGGGGAGTGGGTCAGCTATGGTTTTAGGTGTTGGTGTGATCTTGGGTGTTGGTCATGTTTGCTTGGGTAGGGGTATGGTAGATGAACTGGCAGGAGAGTGTGTGGTTGTTTTGACTACCTTATTGGAGGGTAGCAGATTTTTGTCTTTAGGTTGCACCTTCTTGGGTAAAGGTGATATGGGCACACATGAGCTCTAGAGGGAAAGGTGGATGGTGGAAGGGGGTGTTACCCATGGGGATAATGAGAGTGTTTGTGAAGGTAGATGGCACGGGTCATGAAGGAGGTGTGAGGGAAAGAGACTGAAATGTCGGGGGTAATGCAAAAGCTATCGATGGTATTGGAGGTATGGGTGGTAAAGATGTTGCAGGTGTGGGCATAAGTCATGTCGGGTGCTTGGGTATGGTAGAGGTCTGCGAGGGCGGAATGAATGGGTTGCTGTATTTTTAGTTTACCGGTGGGTGGAGGTTTCTTAACCATGCTTTGAGGGGGCGAGGTCCTAGGATGGATGGAAAAGGGTGAAGGTGATGAAGGTGTGATCGGTGAGGTTGGAGTATGAGATTTATGGGATTGGTTCTTCTTGTTTGGGTGCGAGTAGGTTTGGTGTTGGCTTTGGAGGATGTAGCTAAATCTAATTTGATGGGTGGATGAGTAAGGCTGGTGGTTGGGATGACCCCTAAGGTAGTAATAGGTTTAGGCAAGGAAGATGATGTAGGTGTGGGCTTGGATGTAGATGCATGTTGGGTTATGGGTAGGGGTGTGAGTTGAGCCATGAGTGGTATCGTGGTGGAATTTGTGATAGTTGTGGTTGTGTTTGGTTTGATTGGCTGAAATATTTTTGGGTAGATAGTGGAAGTGTCAGCAAGTGACATCTACATTTGTGTTGAGACAGGAAGCAGAAGACCCCCAAAGTAAGGCTCTATCCACATAATCTAGGTGATCGGCTAAACATGAGAAAAGGCACTATTGTAGGTGAGGTTGATGAGGATCCAATGGCAATTCCCATAAAATGTGTCTTAGAGATGGGGAATTTTCTAGCTTCATGGCTTCCATGGGTAAGAGAGCCAAAGTAAGTCCACAGGATCTTGGGTAATGATGGAGAATGGTCACCTAGAGGTAAAGGTATTTCTACTAGATCCTTGATAGGTGGAGGAGAAAATGGGTGCTCTGGGGGGAGGAGGAGATAATGGGTGCTCCTCTGGGTGGAGGAGATGATGGGTGCTCCTCTGTGGGTGGAGGAGATGATGGGTGCTCCTCTGTAGGTGGAGGAGATGATGGGTGCTCCTCTGTGGATGGAGGAGATAAACAAGTATCTTCCATGGACTGAGAAGTACTGATGGGTGATGAATCTCTAGGTGGAGAAGTCAAAGGTGAAATAGTCTTGATGTTAATGGAGGCTCCTTCATGGGTGAGGAAGGAGGTGAAGGGTGTTCCTCTGTGGGTGGAGGAATAGGTGAGGTGGGTTCAAGTGTAGGTGGAGGACTTTGGGCTAGGATTTCCTCGATGGAAGGAATATGAGGTAATTGGGAAGCAATGGTGTATCACTGAAAATAGCATGGACCTCGCGGGTATGGCTATCATGAGTTGAGGTCTCTCCGTTTGATCAGAAGAAGGGGCATGATTAGGAAATGGTTTCTTGAAGATATGTAGGTTTTGATTGGCAGGTGCATTAGGATTATCCAAGGTTAACTCACCTTTCTCGAGCATTTCTTGGACAATGTTTTTGAAAGTGATGCAATTTCCATCACTATGACCCTTTACTCGATGATAGTTGCAGAAGTCATGCTCTTTATACCATGTGGGTGTGGGGTGAGTAGGGTCAAAACCAATGTGTGGTTTCATGGGAGGAAGGGTGATGGCCCCAACTTTAATGAGCTTTTCTAAGATAGAAGAATAAGGTTCCCCAATTGGGGTGTATTTCCATTGTTCCCATCTAAATTGAAAAGTCTGGACAGGAGAAAGATTAGATGAGGGACTAGCCTGATTTGATGGATGAGTTGGGCCAGGCCTTGAGTACCACTACATTAGTGGTTCCCTTGGCTTTTGAATAATTTTCTGTGGTTTTGAAGAAGAAGAGGTATCATTTGATTTGAATGCCGAATTCTTATTGCGTAGTTGGATTTTCTTCTCTTCGATGGCCCGAATCTCTAGCTTTCATGCCATGGTGAATGCCTCATCAAGGTTCGAAAGTTTGGACCTGCAGGGTCAACGAGATATGTCTAGCACAAGCCCACATGAAGAGCTCTATGAGTTCGGTTTGTGGTAGTTGGAATGTGAGTTGATTGATCAAGCTACGCCAATGAGCAAAAAATCTGTGATAGATTCATCATCATACTATGACGTGTAGTAGTAGTAGAGTCATCATGGTAACTTTCTTAACGACATTAATGGAGAAGTGATCCAAGAAGGCTTGGGCTACCTAATTAAATGAGAATATAGAATGTCTAGGTAACCCACTATACCAATCTAATGTAGGCCCAGTCAGAGACATGGGAAAGGTCCTCAGAAGCAAAGCATCATCATGGGCGATCAGATAACACCCATGTTTAAAAGACCACAAATGTTGTTGTGGGTCCTCTTTGCTATTGAAGTGGTTAAATTTAGGCATTTCCCAATGCATGGGATATGGATGGATAGGAATGGATGGGTGTATAGGCTCATTACAAATCTCATCAGGTGAGAGAGTTGTGTGTGCCAAAAACCGATGCCTCCAATGTCTACATCTTATCCATCATTAACTTGATTAGGTCATTGGTAGGTTGTGATTGGTTGGGTACCTCCTATAGCATAAGGAGGTTGGTGTTGGACATATGATGGAGGTGGCATTCTAGTATATGGTGATGTCCGTATAGGTAGATTGAGAAGGAGGAAGTGAAATAGGGGTACATGTACCCAGAATGAATGATAGATGAAATGAGAGGATGCTTGATAGTACGTATATATATGGAGGTGGAAGGGTCATGGTGACCCTAGTGGCAATGGGGGCTAAGGATTGTGGAATAGAAAGAAACAACATTTTGAAAAGGGGTAGGGGTCACCACACACGGGGGTGGTTGTGTAGCTACGGGTATATATGAAACAATAGGTGTGGATGAGGTTATGTTCTGGGTGGTTGGTGAAGGTATAGTGGATGTGGCGGGTGCAATAGATGTGGCAAACATGGTGGTCATAGCAGGTATGGGGCCTAGCTGCAAAATGACTAGGGGCAAGGTAGGTGTGGGTAGCATGGAGCCAGAGGAGGTTGGAGTAGAAGTAGGAGTGAGTGTTCGGGGGAATAGATATGGGCATGCCGTATATCAACTGACCCGAGGCATCTCGAGTGGATGAGTGGGAAAGATAAAACTACAAGGTGGCAGGGTTTTGGTCAAGGAGTCATGTGAACTCCTCATCTCTCTGTGGTGATAGTGATAGGTTGGGTAGGATCCATGGGTGATAAAATAGAAGGTGGTGAAGGACTAGGTGGGAGTGGTTGATGACTGGCATGGAATATGAGGGTGTTTTCTTGGCTTTGGGTCAGCACCATGTGAACAAGCACTAACGTGGTAGACTACTTTTTGTAAATGACATAGAAATACAACAGAGATAGGATAAATAGGTGGTGGTGGGTGAATTGGGGTTAAAATGTCAGCTGAAAATTACACAAGCTAACCGATGCCGTTAGGTTAAACCGATGCCGGTCACAGTAAATCACGGTCGGTCACTATGTGGAAAGTGGATAGTTGGTCAAAACAAGGTAAAAGGCAATACTTTTCCAAGTATGCAAGATGTTGATGGAATTACCAGGTCAAAGTGAATATGATAAGAGTGACTAGAGACTCTAAAAGCAAAGAAGGTGAATAGGTGTCCTTTTGGGTAGGTTAACCAAAAGAATAGTAAACCGACACCGTTGGTGAAAAACCGATGATGGTCAGAGGGTAACCGATGATGGTCATTGGACCGACACCGGTTATTGTGAAATTGAAACAACGATGAAGAAAATGTGGTTGTGAGTTAAAATTAAATGTGGAATCAAACCCAAAATTCTAGAATGATGAGAATATGGTCCAGGCACACTCAGATGAAGCTGGAATACACCAACTATGATGAGGAGCATGTGCAAGGGGAAATAAGAAAATGAAGAACGTGACCTCTCACCTCAAAATGCAAGCCAAGCAAAAACACTAAGAAAAATATGATCCTAAGAGTGCTTTTTCTATTATGTTTGTTTAGCTTATGCTATTTAAGGACTGACTCATGAACTTTAGAATAGAATTTTTGGTGAGGATGGCTTCCTACGAAGAAGGAGATCTACAAGGAGAGGTTTCAGGTATGTTATGGTGGGGGCGGGCCATCCTCTGATGGGGTACTGGATAGAGATAACCAACGGGGTGTCCACATTGTGTCATGATCATGTGATCACCTACAACTTCTTCTAGGTGAGATGTTGTTTAAGAATGTGTATATATTTTTAATTTTGTGATGTTTGGTAAGACTCAGAGAGAGAAAGAGAAAGGAAGTGCTTTTCTATGATTCGTTTGTCAACCATCAGTTGGGCATGACTTCCAACGTATAGGTTGCCCTCAATTAATGTGAGCTAATGCAGAGAGAATGAAATGAAATGAGTTTTAAACCCAAATTGAAATGTTGAATTCGATGACACAAAAAGATGAATAGGAGAAGGGATGCTCTTTCACTAATGCAATACTAATGAAAGGGAAGAAGTGTTCTTTTTAAAGCACCAAAATATGATTGCTTTTAGACAATAGAAGAAGAGAAGGTTCTAGGGGAGAAATTTTAATGTAAGAACCTTTTAGAAAGGAAACAAACATGCAAATTTTCACCTAGAAATGAAAGAATGCAAAGAACCCCGAATGGGTCCCACCGTGCCAAAATGTTTCACCTTGATTCTAGAGCATTTCTTCAAATGTTGATGAAATAGATAAGGGTAAAGGGCTAGGAGGAATACCTGTTAAGATGTTGGTTGTAGGTTGTTGCATGCATATGACTTCTTGATCCACAGCTGATCATGAGAGAGCTTCCTTTTTCTTGGAGGAACTACCTAAAATGGAAAACAAGACCACCAAATAAAAGTTAAACAATATATGCAGTGGACTACCTAGCATGTGCTAGATCCGGGAAGTGTGATACTTCCTAGATGGTTGTCAATCCACTTGTTTAAAACAACTTAATGCTAATAATAAAGGAAATCCTACTATAGTTAAAATGATTTAGGTATCTCATTCATCTACAATAAGAAAATTCATTCACAATAGGCTAAGCTATGACTGAATCTGAAGGTCAAGGTCTCTGTCAGAGTATAGGTATTGGTTAGGGTCAGGTTCTAGGGCTGGTTTTGGGTATTGGGTAGAGAATGGAAGCTCTGTTCTTGGTTTCTAGTTAAAAACACATAGAGAGACCGACGTCGGTCTAGTATGACCGATGTCGGTTTAGGTTAACTGGCGATGGTTGTGGGTAACCGGCGTCGGTATGGTCGGGGTATAGAAAACTCAATAAAAATTGGTGGGGTGATAGATCTGAGGCTAGATGGAAATGGAATGGCAATGGCAAGGCTCTGTGTGGGTCTCAGGTATGCACAAGAATGATTAAAATCTAGATATGGGTAGTTCAAGGGTGTGGGTAAAAGGATGGTCAAGTTTGCATGGAGGTAAAATGGTGGGGGAATGGAATGGGAGCAGAAACTAATAACAAAAGTAAAAGAATCTACTCAAATGATAAATGAACAAGTGTTGTTAACAAAACTTACTTTTTATGAGCTTGATGTCTAGTTGGAAATGGTGGGTGATCAAATGGAAGGAACTTGGTGTGGTGTTGGCACTTCCCCTGAGATGCTCCCATGAAGGCAAATGGCTCTGTGGTTGCTTTAGGTGCTAGCTATGGATGCTCTGATGCATGTACTAATGTTGGTTCTACTTGCATGCAGCTCTAGGTTTCATCACTTGTTCTCAAAAGATGTGTTAACCTCTAAAAATGTGCCAACCTCAAAATAAGGTTGTTTTGGGGGTTAAATGGTAACCAAACGGTGTTTCGGGTTGACCAGTGGTGGTTTAGGGTGACCGCATGTCGGTTAGGGTGGGATTTCCTAGGTTTTCTAAAATGGGAAGATCCTTTTGATTTTCTTGGATCTCACCTTTTTTCCACGGATTAGAATGGAAGCTTCCTTCTAACATGAGAATGTGGTTAGAGGGAATATAGGCTTTGATTTTTAGGGTTTGGGTAGGTCTTAGTTAGTTATGGCAACTTACTAAGAATAGGTCTTAGGGTGAGGTGGCTAGGTGAATAGATGAGGTGTCTAGGGATGAGGTGGATATGTGGGCATTATTTAATTAAATTTAAACATACTAATCTTGTCCATCAATAACCCAATTTGCAATGGATGTGAGAGTTGATTGATACACCATCATCATTCAAAAAATTCACAATGTCTTGACAATCGAACCAAAATTTAGTCTTTATTTTCTTACCTATAACCCTAGGTGCACTAACATATCATTAAGATAAACTGAACGCTAACCCGAAGCATGCAAGCCTACCAGGTCCTTATTTTATGACAACCTTGTTAAGATGTTAGCACATAGGTTCATAATTATCCATTTTCAAAGTACATATTCCATCATAAATATTAGATCCATAAGCTCAAATTGGAAGCACATGTAATAAGGAAAATACAAATCACATAGGAACTAATATAAGATTTATTGTGCAATGACTATATTTAGAAACTTCCACAACAAGTATCCATCCATAAAGATCTATCATGTTCATCCATCGAAAAACACAATAGTTGAATACATAATCATAGTGTCTCAAGGTTCATGCATGTAAAATCATAAACAACAACATAACTCTGTTAGATACGAGAAGCTCTCGAACTCCAAAACTCTCTCTCCAGCATCGTGAAAATCAATACATATAAATAGGGGTGAGGAATTTCCCTTCACCACCCATGCATTCTCAAAATAGGCCACATGCTCAAAAATAGTCATGCGTGTGTACAAGGATAACTATAAAGCATGTAATATTTCCTAATAATAGAATATCTTATAAATAAACCTTGATCTAGTCTTATTATTAGCTTAAACTCTTGATCTTATCGTGCATGTGCTTTATAGATATTCCTTCATCCACAAGTCTCCATGCTTTAATCCTTGCATGATCCACACTCAATCCTATTTTTAGCCCATGTGCATCAAAATGGATAAGTCCCCGACTATCTCCTTCTAATGCGAAACTATAGGACACAAATAAGTCAAATTGTTGCACCCATCTATGCACCAATATAATCTGTGACTTCAATACTTAGGCATTATTTCATAGAACCAACAAAACTGCTTTACTTGACTTACTCTTCTCCATACTTCATGTTTCCACACCATCTACTCATGCTAGGTCTAGGCCTAGGCCTAATTTGACTTGGCACACCACATGATTCTCATGGACTGACTTGTTTACCATAATGCAGACCTCAATATATGTTTGACATATCGTTTTGGACATACTAGACACCATAACCATATTTGACCATATTTGGAGTTCACATAATAGACCATACATGCTTGAACAATTCCCTAAACCATGCAATCTCTCTTATTCATCATGACTCTACAACCATGTAACTCATCATGCCATTGTTCCATGACACTAGATACCTCATGTTGACTCAAGACCCCTTTGAAATCAATGTGACACTTGACATCAATGATAACAACTAAGAAACTATGTATGACACAATCAACCTTGCAAAAAAAGTGTACACGTGGGCTGATGGCATTTGGGAGAATATTCGAAAACATAAAAACGATTGACCATGCAAACATGCCTACATTGGTGTTGATAACATTCATAAATGAGAAAAATGAAGCATATAGGATTGCCCCTGGATGATGGTGTGTGTGATGAAAAGTTTTTGAGATTTTGTGAGTTATTGGATTGTTAAGTGAGGTCAAATTTGAGGATGGATTATTTTAATGATTTTTTTCTCAATCATAAGGTATGTAGGAGTAGCACAGGGGTTCACATGAGATGTATGGTGGGCCAAGAATGTGTCTCAATAACTTACACTCCTAAATCATCCATTCTATAAGGGTATCGACACAATGAGTAGAAACCCACGTGAACGGGAACACAATGGGTAGATTTAAAGGGACTATAATGACCTATAGGGTCTCATATCTAGATGACAATAATCCTTATAATAGGTCAACCTAGGGTTTCCAAGGCCCACAATCAAGATAAAGGAGAGAACCTTACTAATATATTGGTAGTCAGGGTAAAGAGAGGTATGAATCAATGATAGATATGGGGTAAGTGCATGGAAATGTGGGGCCAAAATGGGGTTTTAAGTGGATAATTTTTTCTAAAAAATAAATAATCTTCAATTTTTATGAGTTATTTAAAATAGTTACGCTCAAATTTGGAAGATGTTATAAGAACATGAATTGTAACATTTTGAGTCTAGTTTATAAACTACTATTTTTTTTGAAAATGATTAAGTGTAAGTGGGTTAAAGATATAAAATGCCAATAGGTGCTCCTTATTAAAAAAAAAAAAAACATAGTAGAATGTCGGTTGTTCTCAACCCTTGTGTTTTGAGCACTATTTAGTATTTTTGAAAACCCTTTTGTAGAAAGATAGATAGGAGCATCTACTTTGTCATTGATTTTTTAAAATATTTTTTTAGTGAGTATTTTTTAATTTTTAATTTTTCAAGTACAAAGATTTTAAATTTTGAAAAATAACGGATAGCTGATCATGCCCCTTGTTGGTGAGAAAGTTTTCAGTTGGGAAAATTAGGTGTCTCCACCAACGTTCACGTGACTATGCCCCTCTACATTGAATGGTGTAGCTCCCATTATTGAATGTAACTAATATAATCCTAAAATAATCCTAAAATAATTGTTGTGGGTTGGCCAAATAGGTCGTGGATTACACATGACACTCCAATGAACCTATGGAAAATTTCTTGTACAGTGTACAACAAAGGAAATCATAGTGATGTGGGGAAAGGAGAGAAATTAGGAAAGAAAGGTTACTATCGTGAATAGGCCAATTGCATTGTTCACACCTAGTAAGAATGGATTATTTCAACATTTAATATAAAAGAAAGAAAAAGTGAAGCTATTAGTGAAACAAACAAAACTCTCATAGACACACAATTCTATGAGGCTCATTCATCGAAGATATAAAGTTCTCTTTAATCACCATACTTACAAAGTGCATATAAGAGAGGAGGGGAGGAAAAATAAGATGCTTATAACAACTATGCTTATAATGTCAACGATGAGAGGAAACCATGCACATGAAGTTGCATACATACATTCATATTGAAGGAAGAAACTCCTTCCTTGATTGACATTTACACAAGTTGTACAATGCAAGGGAAAAGAAGAAAGTATGTAGAAGAAATGTAGCCTTTATTTCATGTGCATTGGTGATACAAATCTCAACAACATATCACAATCCACTATTACTACAAAGTACAAAAATTTTAGGATCCTTTGGAATGGAGAATCCATCCCAATTTATAGCAATGTGAATTCACTCTTTTCCTCACCCCCACATAAATCTTCATTCTCTCATTTAACTCATGACTTTTCTCCTTCCTAGGAAGTGAGAGATAAGTTCCCTTTTTATAAATTAAAGGTACTTTTACAATGTTACTTTATAAAGTCACTTAAGTGAATGAGACAAAACAAAATGACTGTGCCTAAAGAAGAATTTGAAATGGGATATAATAAAGAGGGGAAAGAAGAAATGCTCTCAAGGATTGACGAAGACCCTCCAAGAAGTTAAAGATGATGGTCCTTCCTTTTGTTGACCTCTGCAAAATTTCTACAATGATGTGAAGTTCCAATGAATTTCGCATAAAAAAATTTCCCCACGATGATGACCACAATCTACCTTCTTTTACATTATGCATGAACATCCCGAACCACGAAGAAAGTGTTTAGAAACATTGTTTCAAGATCTCCCAATGTGAAATCAGAATGAATATGAGCAATCCTCATGATCATCCTCTTTGATATTTAATTGAAGAACCTCCTTAGCATGTTGAGCTCACCATAAATGACTTATTTTTACTCACCCATCTCACTAAGAGATAGTGATGGATTCACTTGTTTCCCCCTCGATGCTCTACCTTGCTTCGGACACAAATAAACTCATGATGATGCTTCCAAGACCTTTGTAAAGTTAGCAATCCTTAGTTTGAGCCATACAACCACCCCATTATCCATGGAGAGTCCAAAAATAAAAATGATGAGTGAAAATAGATTTATCTACAACTTTTTGCTCCCCAAAGGACAACTTTCTATTTTTAGCATGTGGGACTCGTGACTGCTATTTTGGGACATATTTCATGTTTTCTCGATTTCGCTTTCTGAGCCTTCCGGTACATTCCATTCTCTTCCATTGTAGAGGCATTGATATTTTTAGCACATTTCTATTTTAGCAAGTTGCCTTTTGGGGACCTACTACTTTGGGAAATATGTCATTTTTACCTTACTTTCCATTTGTCATCTTTTATGTTTAAACCGAGTGATCAAGTTTGTAATTCAGGGGATTTACTATATATAGCATGTAAAAGAGCATGTGATATGATATTTTTAGTAATTTTCCAAAACAACCTCATTTTGTGATGGGGGTGACATTTTTGAATTCGTCTCATTGTCATGATCTTGTGCTCCAAGTTTCACTATGATTCACTCACCGAAAGATCGAAATAAAAATGAATTTTTGTCCTTGTGAGAGCTTTAAGCACGAGCTACCATGAAAACCATTAATGGATTCAAATATACTTTCAAAAGGTTCCTTTTTTCTCTAATTTCAATAAAATCAAATCCATTAGGATTGGCTTTTCATTTGGAATTTGTGTTCACAATTTTAGCTTCGCCTTCTCTCTGGTTGATGGGAAATAAGAGGAATCGAGCTAGGGCACAAAATAAAGTGTTTGTTGCAGAAAATTAATGATTTTTTTTTAATAGTTTTTGTTTCATATTTAAGGAATTTTGGATAGGATAATATGTTCTGAGTTTTGTTGGAATTCACTCACCGGTTTGCAAAGTAATGAGCGATTCTTTGATTTTCTTCATAAGGGCTTCTGCAGAAATTTGAGCATGGTAAAAGCTAGAAAATAAATATTTACGAGTGGTAGCAGAAATTGAGGATGGAGAAAAGGTGTGGAAATAAATGGTGAAGGAAAAATAGCAATATCAATGGAAGAGAAAACAAGTTCTTGCAATGAGGGTTTTCCCGTGTGTGTGTGCGGGATGAAGCATAAACAACACTTAAAATTTTAAATTACAATTTTTCATAACTTGGCCATAAGAATAGTTTCTTATCCCAACCGTTCCAAACTTTTTGAATGTTTGGTGCAAAAATTTCACCCTTGTCCCATTTTCCACGTAGCGAAGCATGATTGGATGAAGGCGAAGACTAGAAATGAGAGCATGGGGGCTAAACCGCTTAGTTAGGCTTAATAGAGGTCATATGAGGGTCCATTGGCCTAAAATGAGGTTAAGCACACTTTTTGTACAAATATTCCTAAACATTTGGGATAGTTTGTGCACAAAAATGCCCACTACCTTCTAATTGCTCTATTTTTCCACAAAAAAGCGACTAACTTCTTTACCTTGTGTAACAACTTGTCAGACGCATAACTTGAACTCCCAGACATATTTTCACATGATTATTTATATGAAATTAATTGGAAATTAATTTTGAACACAATGGTGATAGTCACATACCTTGATTCTTCTTGAAACACCTTAAAAACCTCTTTTTATCTAGATCACCCTGCCCGCATGGAAAGAATGAGCTGCTTGGAAAAATGCATGGGGTTTGATTTTTATCTATTAATTACACCATGTATAGGGTTGAAAATTATTTCTAATGATATGTTTTTGGGATCACAACTCATTACATAGCTCCTTGAATCCCCTAATGAAGTTCAAGTACTCTTTTGTAGTCAAGCTCCTTCGTCCTTAAAAACCCACTTTTAGTGAACTCAGGCGCCAAATTTTTTTAAATGATATTATTTTTCCTAAATCACATATGGGGAAGGATGAGATAAATAATTATACCATTGGGAGGATAGAATAAGACTTGAAACTAAGGGTTAGACTAACTGGAGGGTGTTTCTGAAAGGTATACCATAGAAATGTTTTGATACTAGGGTATGGTTGTCCTATTTTCAAGTGAAATTTTCCCATGAAAAAACACAGGAAAATAACTGATTATATCTTGGGGACATGTTGTGGATTGATTGTAGTGAGGACATAGCATAAAGAATCCCAGAATCTCAATTTTCTTTGTGGATTTGTGCCTTATCCATTGGGCTATAGAGAACCACTAGAAAGATATACTATACAACCTCCTTTACTAAACACACACACGAGACACATAACAAGAAAAAAAAAAACCAAGGGAAACACAACAAGAACAAGGTAAACAATCTAAATCACCTATGTACATGTGGGGAAAACCCTATTTCATTAAAGCGTAAACTTGAATTGAGTGCTTACCCGTAAATGGGAGTCATTGAATACCATTCTTCTATAAATCCATTGGCATGTTCACTTGGATTATGAACCTCTTGTCATCTTCTTAAGAAATATATCTTGATTGCTAGTGCAATCGATGATTTTCTTATTCTTTCCATCACCTTTGTTTTTTTGACACATTTTCTTGGCTTCTCATTTATCCTTAGGTTCATCAACTTGTCAATTTCTTGTTGCTTTGCCATGAATATATTTTTTGATTATACTTGAATTACTATTTTCATTACAATACTTTTATTCTTTTTTCCCATCTAATTTATGAGCACCACTTTCATGGGTTGCTTTGTGGCAGATGTTTCTGAAACTTTGGCATTATTATCCACCTCTTGATGTTCTATGTTTGTCAATAATTCCAAGAAGTAATTTTTATCGTGCTCTAGGTATTTTGAAATATGCTTCCCTATATAGTGTGTCACATTCATTGCATCCTCCTCTTGGAAAGAGAATGAACTCCAAATTAGGCACACAACATGGAAATTATCATCTTCTTGCTTTCCTTGTCCATTTTGGGCTTCATCCTTTATTTATATGTTGAGGGCGTCGATCACTTGAGTGGAGTGAGCACTGAAAGGTTGAACTCTATTTAGAAGGTTTCCATTTTGATAAAAATTATCCTTAGGACCAAGAAACTATCTGTTTCTCCATTTTTTGATGAGAATGTTTCCATCCTTAGGAAAATTAAATGAGTGCAACAATGGTGCTAAAATTTCATCATCATCATCATCCCATTTTTGATCATCAAGAACTAAGAAATCCATTTCCACAATGAAATCATAATATTTTTTGAGTATTCCCCATTTCAAGAGGTGGGGCGTGCTTTGTAATCCTTGCTTTTCTTGCCTTCTTCTTCCAGTGAGAAAGAGAAACTTTCAAGTTCACTAAAATACTCATCATATGGAAACTCATTTTGATTCTCGGAAAATGATCGAGCACGTTGAATTTATTTGTTAAGAAGGTTCTGAGCATCATTCCTTTTCATTGATATGCATCTCTCATCATTTCAAGATTACTTTATTTAAATTCAAGGTTCTCATCACCAACATCAACATCTACTGGAGCAACTTCATTTATACCTCATCCCATGAAAATTACACCTTTTCATACTCATATTTAGAATTTTGGCATAGAATGTCTTCCATTGGGTCATTTGGGTCATTGTTGAACAATATATTTCATTTTTCTAATGGGAGTAGCTTCTTTGTTTTACTACTGACCGATATGGTGGCATGTGACCGGTTTAGCTACATATCTCCCCCAACATATCAAAAAAATATTTGGACCAAAAACATGCCATATGTGGTAGACATATCTGCTACAAGGATTATCATTGTGAATTTCTTGTCAGGAAGATATGCCAATGTTACCTCAACATATTTGACTTTTCCAGTGAGAGTTACTCATTTCATTTCCATGGACAGGACATTTTACATAGTAGGGGAAAGGAAAAAATGAGACCTTTAACAACTTTTGTGGGCATGACATTGTTCTAGGCACCGAGTCAATGATGTAATTATTTAGCTTATATCTATTGACAAGAAAGGCTATTTAAAAAGGTTATACCTTCATAGAGGTAGATGGTGTGGAGGAAATACATTTCATGTATGGAGTGGATTGATATGCATGCAATGGTTCTTTGGTGGATACATCTTTAGAAACATGGTTACTTCTTTTGATATGCTTTGAATGATTCTCTCCAATAATCTTGGATTAGTTCTTAAGTATTCAAATGCGAGACATTTAGATATTGGAATTTAAAAAAATGGTTAATCATTTCTAAGGATGAAGAGGTGGTGGGAAAATCATGGGTTATGGAATCATTAACATGGATGTTTTTAGAAAATAATTTTCCAAGAGAAGAAGAAGAGGACTTACTTAAAGAGGAAGATGTTGGAGATGATAAGGACTAAGAGGGGGTGAATCAATCCCCAATAAAACATTTTCCACACTTTTGCTTCAAACCCTAACCACACATGCTCATATACAACACATCAAAGCATACAACCTTTTCAATGAAGTAAAATCAATGCAAGGAACATAATATAATCTCAAACACACATATATTGATATTAAAATCATATCCAT
Organism: Taxus wallichiana var. yunnanensis; assembly: GCA_018340775.1. Taxonomy (NCBI): domain Eukaryota; kingdom Viridiplantae; phylum Streptophyta; class Pinopsida; order Cupressales; family Taxaceae; genus Taxus; species Taxus wallichiana. The sequence continues at coordinate 435,491,571 of CM031241.1, read as the reverse complement.
ACACTTATATATATGCTCAAATCATATCACAAAGAGTAGTGTCTTCAATAATGAATCACAAGATACAATGAAGTGTTCTCAAGAAAACAATGTCTCATGAATACATATGAAGATATACAACAATGAGAATGTCTCAAAATTAAATATCAGATATTAAATCAACTTATAAAACTAAAAATACATCAATATGCTATGATGATAGCATCCAAACACAAGAATTAAAATCTTCCCTCCTTCTCCAACTCTCTCTAAAAGAAACAACACCAAATTTGCACTTGTTCAAATTATCCTCATGAAAAATCAACCAGAATCTGCCCTAGAATGGAATTCCATGTGTTTTAGACTAGGCCCAAAGGATTTTTATTTTCTAAAATAGGGTTCTTCATGAGAAGATAAAAGGGTTTACAAAAGGCTAGTAATAATATGCCCATAACGTCACTTTTATAGCCTCTCCAAGACTCAAATTCAAACTCAAACATTTTCCATCCTTTGGCTTAAACCATCCATCATAAAAAAATTCTAATTTCAAATCATAACATCGAAAACTTACGCAAGTAGATTGGCCTAGCCTAAACCATTATTTCATGTGCCAAAAATGGCTCAAAACTCCATGAGCACAAAGATAAAAAGCCCTTACTTCAAAACCATCCTTATTAATGACCCATAAAAAACCACACATATTTAAATTAACATTTAAAAAGCATACATGGTGTAAATTAATATAAACCAATCAAATTATTTCATTTAATGGGCCCAGTGCTCTTTGTATTTCTCAAAATTGTTGTTTCCTCGCACCCTTCACATCTTGTAAACTTCATTTGATCACAAAATGACTTCTACTCAACCAAACAATGACATGTGAAAAATCAATGGAAATGGTAGAACTTGTATAACAGCTTATAAGAAAGTTATAATTCATGAGATATCCATATATTCAAACCATAAATGCTCTTGCTTTCACCAAATAAACTTTCTAAAAAGTTGTTTCCAAAGGTTAGCTCATAAAATAATTTATATAAATAGTAAATACCTTCAAATGGATTAATTAGATGCCAAATTTATCCTTATTCTCATTACAGGTGATAGGAAGCATCAAAATATACATCTTATGATTTAGACAACATCACATTTTCATTAAAACACATCCTATCTTGAAGTGCCAAGAATATTCCCTCTCAAATAATGACATGGAAACCCTGTCAAATTATCTCATCATGAGTCAAGAAATATATAACTAGAAATATATCTGAATCTTCTTTCCAAAACATCTTGAATCACTTCAAAAATCCACCTTTTTCTTAAGTGATGCTCATTTTATTGAGCACTTGTATTTGAGATCCCAAAATTACCCTTTGACTAGTCAACCTATTTGGACCTCAAAAAACCATGAACCTACATGATCATATCCTGAAAATTCCATGGAATTCAATATCAACTCACATACATCATTCACCATCATTTTTTCATGCTACTCCTTTGTACCATCTTATCCTAAAACCTTCCTCTTTAGAAACTGTTATTTTTAGGTAGGGCCCACTCATCACCATGACCTCAACCATAAATAGCTGGAAATTATGAGGAGTCATCTTCATAAAAAAATCATAACTTTTGATTAAACAAAAAAGTGGGTCTCTTCACTTTTTGGAAATTGCTCTAGCTAGGGTTTAACTAGGTTTTAGACCACTTTATCTTCTTAACATTCGTTCATAAAAAAATGATGATGAAACTTCCTAATTATTTTTTTGAAACCTTCTAAAATTACCATAGAAACATCCCTAAAAGCCAAAAATTCTCATGCAAATCACACTATACACAATGAGCATCGGGATATCAACTTCGAGCTGGAATTTGACTTGATTTTTAACCTATCTCACCAAATCAATCATATTTAACAAAATAAATATCATGGGTACCTAAAATTTTTGCCATAGCATAATGAATCATCCTTGTAAAATCTAGAATAATCATAATGTGAATTCAATATCTCAATATCTCCAACCATTAAGACTTACCTATGAATGCATGCTTGATACTCATTGTAGAAGCTAGGGTCAACTAAAATAATGTAATAAATGAAAAAGAAACCTCTAAAAATGACCAAATACTTCATATGCCATGATACACTTGAAATAATTCTTACACGAGCTCAAATTACTCCAATCCACACTAACACACTTCCAAGCTATTATACATGCTCCCAATGAGCACTTGTAACAAAGTGAACCACCTGTACCTACACCATGCAACTATAGTGAGTGTTCAATAAATGTAAAATAGTTCTATAAATCATTTCAATATGATTCCCAAGCATCCAAGAACATCCTACCATCAAGCTACATCTCCTAGGCACTGTATAGGCTTACAAGACTAAGCACACCTCATTGAATCCCACTTTGTACCGACTTATATACATATGAACCATCATGTTAGCACAATGAAAATCATTATGAAATAATCATACAACATTAAATTTTTAATTTTGTTTGTTTTTTTATCAATGAAAAAAGCTATTAGGATACCATGCCAATAACAAAAGGATTGTTGATTGGGGTGGCTTCATGCTTCTTCGAGTTGACCTTGTTGGAGTGGACTTCGATGATCCTCCTTTTATTATGGTTTTTCTTGGAGTCACCATTTGAGGATCTAATTTATTAACTTGGGAAGTGGAAGAAGATCCTTCTTTCTCAGTTTAGGATTGTGTGAATACCACATATGAATAATTGTTAGTGGCTTCTTAATCATCAAACGTCTATTCAAAAAACCTAACCTTAGCACATCCACATTTTCCTTTGTCCTTAGATTCCAAAATTTATTCTTCTTCATCTTCATAGTTGTCACACATTGAATTGATTGGTATAGACTCTAAGGAAAGGTCTAGGGGCTCTTGTGATCTGGTATCTGTTTTGATTTGGAAGATATGTTCATTGGTTGAGTTCTGTTTTTTCATCAAGATCAATTCATTTACCAAATTCTGCACCATTGGATCAGTTATCTCATCTTTAGGATGCTGGGATTTATCATTTCTTGAGGATTTATCCTCTACTTCAATGGTTATCCTTTTTCCTTGTGAAATATCCCTTGGTTAAACCCTTCGGAGAAAGAATCCTACCTTCGACATTTGAGCACCGATGAAGAACCCTTTTACATTGTTATCGATTGCACATCTTCGAGAGGTATCCTTTTGAGTAACTTGTTGTAATTATATATGAATTCCCTCATAGTCTTGTTATATTCCTTCTTCATTAAGGCCAGCTGGACTATAAGGTCTTAATAATATTTGGTCGGTTTGAATCTTTCTTGGAAACTAGTTTTGATGTCCTCCCAAGTAGTGATGGATCTAGGCAAGAGATATAACCATTCATCTTATTTGTCTTGAAGTGGTTCCATAACAATATTATGGAAAAATAATCATCTTCAATTTCAAAAATTCTACATTATGTGGTGAAGGTAGATATGTATTTTTTAGAAAGCTACACGATGTCACTTCTGATATTTGGAAAGTTCTTGCCAGAAAATGTTGGTAGATCATGAAGAGGAGGTGTGAGAGAAAGTGGACCTGTATTGCTTCTCCATGGAAGAATGGGTTGGGGTATTTCTCTTTCTTTGTTTTCCATGGTTTCTTCCACTTCAGATTGTTTCTTCTTCGACTCTTGAAAAGTTCATATTTCTCAATCGGGATTGTGTTGTCCTGTGTTTTTACATGGGAAAAATTCACTCGAAAAAAGGACAACCATACCCTAGTGTCATATTTTTCATGTCAAACCTTCCCAAGAAACCTCTAGAACAATCCACCACTCAGTTTCAATTCTATTATTTCCTTCCAATATTCCATCTATGGTTTCATCTGTCCTCCCTAGGTGATTTAAGAACAAACAATATTATTCAAGCATGTTGGAACAATAGTTTGCAAAGTGAATTTTTGAGCGTGCTTAGAAGGGGCTTTCATTAGCCTTATGAGTTGGTGCTATATCATCAAAGAAGAATGGAAGACCAATATTCATCGTGAATGTGTATTTATGAGTCTATAACATCAAATAACTTATTTAGGGAAAAATTTGGAAAGAATTGGAGGTTTAGGAGCCAGGTCACTGAAAGTTGAGTTTTGAGGCCTAAAGAGCCTGCACCACAAAAGAGGACCTAAAATTCAAAGAAATATTACGGGGCCTTACCAATGAGTTGCAAGCCCAATAAAATACCTATGGAAATAATTTTCAATACTCTACATGGTGGAAAAGATGGGACATCTTGAAACCCCATGCATTTTTTTAGGAAACTAATTCTTCTGGCACACAACTGGCGATCCTGAGACCAAAGAATCCATTTGGAAATGTTTCATTAATAATTGAGACTTGATGCCATAAAAATTATTCTTATATTATGATTTTCATGCAAAATAATATAATTAATTTCCTGCTAACTAATCTGAGAGCTCATGATACGACCTTTACAAGTTGGCTCCCAAGGTATGATCTTCGATACTTAGGAAAATTTGTGATGGGACACGTGTTAAGCTAAGGTTAAGGTGAATTTTCATGTCCAATTTTCACCTTTGTGAAGGTAAATGATGTTAGGAAATAAGGGATAAAATATGTGGAATAATCCCTCACATAATCGCAACAAAGAGAAACTAATATGCGTAAATTATTACGGATCTCAAATAAAATTGCGAGAATCAAATAACACAAAGACAAAGAGATGAGAGATTTAACATGGTTCACCCAATTTTGGCTACGTCCACCAAGAATAACTTACTCGAGATTTTATTACAAGCCACCACTCTCTCAATACAATACCCAGATCCGTTTGGAGCTATGCTCAACAAACTCTACGAGAATTCACCAAATTCAAATTCAAAACACATCTGCAATACATTTGCTTGTCCATCTATCATATGCATAAGACCATATAAATAGACAATGCTTAAGCAGCTTTACAAAACCATGGGTATCAAAACCATGGGAAAAACCCGTCCCATAAATCTATGGGTCAAAAACTCGCCCATATGAGAAAAGCACGTTTCCCGATATATGTCGGTGCATTTTTCGAGGCCAAATTTTTATGCGAGGATACATGACAAGTGTACAAGACTCTTAGTGTACAATCTTCAACACTTTCACACATAAAAACAGGCTCCATAACCTAACAAATGAGGTGCAACAAATTTCACCCCACCTCCATTTATCCTTTTGGTCACCCATGTGACCCGGTCCTCACCTTCTAGCCCTTGTTGACCAATTTGACTTTCTCACCTACCTACTCCTACATGTGTGACACTTGGCATAACTAGAGAAAGGAACATTTTCTTGCACCTATTTTCCAATTTTCAAAGGGAAATTAGGGACATAAAAATGTGCCCCACCCTCATTTTTCCCCTTGGACACACATGCGACCTTTTCGGGCCTGCAAGTGCTTGTTTTTAGCCCCCTCCTTTATTCCTCTCAACGAATGATTGACTGCCACTTGGAAACACCAAAATTAGGAACTTTTTTGTGCACATATTATCACAAAACCAAAGGGATAACAAAGACAAAAATATTCCCCATCCCCTCTCTTCATTTTCAAAATCTTGAAAGGTGGGACTTAGCCATTTTTGCTCTTTCTCCCACCATCTCTCCATTTGCTCCCAAGCTCCACTGAATTTTCAATCAAATATCCCTCCACCATTTTCATGATCCATCCATTTCTTCCATTTTCCCATGATCAGATGAAGAAAAAAAAACAAAATTCATGGATGTTTTATGACTCCAAGCTTGTTCTTCGCTAGAATGACTCCATAACCCGCAAAGTGAAAAATATTCATAATTTGAAGACTAGTGCACAAATTGACATGGGATTTTTGTAATCTTATAGTTTTTCAGAGGACATGAGAATTCAAGTGAAATATTTCACAAATGCACCCCAGATTTTTCATAGCAAATAAACCCTAGTTTCCCACGAAGAAAATTTGGAAATTTAAAATCTCTCGTTCTTGACACCAGATTGAGTTGAAATTTCAAAGGTGCATTGAGAAGCAAAAACCACATCAAATTTTTTTGTTTCATTGAAAACTGAGGTCCAAAATCTACTTTCCAAAAATAGTAAGCCTTCATACGAGGGGCAATTGTTATTTTTGGTAAACATACCACATTGCTTTTGACAAGCAAAGTGCACGAGATGTGGTCTAAAGGAACATTTTCAGTGGACGAAGCCTAAAAAGGTTAAAATTTCTGATTACTAAAATAGTAAGTATTGCATATGGGAACTTTCCATAATTAGCAAGTCATAGCAAGGAAATATTCCAACAAAAGCGGTATACATAGGGGCTATCTAGAAGGAGAAACAAAGTTCCCAAAGTCAGAAAGGATGGAAAATTTCTATTTACTATTTTTAGTAAATCCCCTTTCTGGTGCAAGGAAGTGTCTCAAGATTCAGGGAATTCAAGTTCACATGATTTTTATTGCCACATTGTCTGAACAATCGGTTCGAAAGGAATAAATTTTTCATGTTGTTGAATGAACATTATTCATTTTAGTCAATGGTGTATTCATTGGTGCTTGTCTTTACCTTCTTAGTGTGTACAAAAAAGTACATAATTATGGGAGTCATATTTTTAGTAGACACATGAAAATGTCACAGAGGATCATCATGATAATTTCCCATAGGTAATCTTGATTGACATCGAACTCTCAACAGTGTTTTCAAACACTCCTTATGTTGTCCAAGTTGTCTATGCATCGTATCGGAAGGGATTGCGATCACTTTCTAGGAAAAATGTTTAAAGGTATTCAAAGGAGAAAGATTCATCAATTTGGAGGATCATTCGTAATCAAAATACCATCTTCAAACATCCTCGAAGTAGAGGGATCATCATGGGTGCATTGTGTAAACAATTTGTCAAACCTTCACAGATGGTTAAGAAGGTGTTTTCTTATGGTTTAAAGCTCCGCAACTTTCATTTCACCAACTCATATGTGGAGCTAAGTTTCATTAGAGATGGAGTTTTCTTCATCCATGTTATAAATCATCTTCTTCTCTCTCCTTCCCTTTTTCTCCCTCTTCTTTCTCTCTCCATTCTAATTCTTCATTGGGCCTCATCATTGTATTTTGTCTTATTCACTTAAGTGACCTATTTTAATATTGTAAAAGTATTTTCTTAAAATTATAAGAAAAATACTTAATTTAATGAAAAGTGAAAAGCCGCAAGTGAAATAGAAATACAAAGAGTCATGTGAGGGAGATGAGAAATTAATTCAAATTGTATAAATTATGCGGACTTCTCCATTCCAAGGGATTTTGAATTTTGAAGAACTTATACTCTATAGCATTGTGAATTGTGGTAGCTTGGTTGAAGCTTTGTATTCATCACTACACATGAAATAAAAGCTACACTTCTTCTATTTTCCATTTTTTTCCCCCTATTTCCTTGTGTATGCACTTTGTAAGCATGGTGATCAAAGAGAGATTTGTGTCTTCGATGAATGAGCCTCAAAGAACTTTGTGTTTATGTGAGTTTGGTTTGTCTCACTAACTACTTCATTGTTGCTTTCTTCTATATTGGATGTTGAACTACTCCGGTTACTAGGTGTGAACTCTGTAATCTACTCACGATAGTAATCTTCCTTAACTAATTTCCCCCTTTCTCCTCAATGCTATAATTTCCTCCTTGTACTGTTATCCAAAATTCAAATCCCAAGAAAATAGATTGATTCAAGGCCCAAAATCATGTTTCAGGGTCCCCTTGAGTTCTTTCTAACTTTCCTGTCTAAGAAGAAAACCCAAAGAAGTTTTGAAAAGGTGAAAATTTTGCAAAAATCAAGCTTGGTGCCAAAATACGAGAAAACCAGCTAAGTCCTAGCCCAGCAAAGACTTGGGATAGTCGGGACATCGGGCGTGAATTGGCCGAAAAGATGCCAGCGATCCGGAGCAATTGGGACATCAGGACGCACGGGACACAAAAGGGCGAACCAGCCAAGGTGTAAAAATCGCCAAGTTTCATCCAAGATAGTTGGGCCAAGGGTACGCGGCGGACGCGAACCGGCCGAATCAGGCGAATCGGAAGAATTTGTCCTAGACAGTCCGGGACAAGTGGGACAAGAGTCCGCGGAGGACGCGAACTGGCTGATTTAGCCAAAACAGAGAACTTTCGTTTGGGACATCTGGGCCAAAAGTACACGCGGGACGTGGAGAGCCGAAAGAGCCGAGAGCGAATGGAAATGTGCTACATGTCTTCGCCTCAAAGATGGACGGGGAAGCCCGATCGGGTGGATCAGAGAAATTTGTCCCAGATGGTTTGGGACATCTGGGCCAAAAATACGAGGGACACAAAGACCCGGAAAAGCCACCAATGAATCGAATGTGATGCGTGTCACAAGGAGGTGCAATAAAATTTTGATTAAGTGTTTTTGGGCCCAAAAGTTCAAAGGGCGAGGTTTGAAGGGTCGGCTGAGCCAATAGACACGGGACACGTGTCCTAAGGTGGGGGAAGTGTGGAGCTCGGGGAGGAATTAGAAAATTTAGCAAAAGTTTTGGCCAAAAAACCAAAAGGTAAAGGTTTCCCCTGCGCCCCTATCGACGAACCAAATGATGCCACGTGTCCTAAGTGGCGGGGTGTGGGGGGAAAATGATTTTTTTTCCAAAGTGTAAGAAAAGTCAAATTTTTCAAAGGGAAACCCATGGGAGGTAGAGGACAGAGAATTTCTCATCCAATCAGTGCTTGCCACGTGGCATCCGACCAGCGGAGCGTGGAAAAATTCAAATTTTTGCCCGCCGATCCGTTTTTTGGGCTGTTTTTACCCTAAAACTTCAGATCCCCATATATTTTGATCCGAGCTCAGATTTGCACGTTATTTATATCATTGGAAATCTTATGAAATTCTCTACATCTTTCCATGGTCAATCTCTAATTTTGGTTCTGTTTGGAGAGAGAAAATTCAAAATGTTTCTGGTACGTGTTAATGTCCAGAAGTGACATTTCAACGACCAAATTTAATACAGAATGGGTCGCACTCTCCTCCCATTTGGTCAAAACGACAGGGTATGGGTTTTAAGGTCCTCCATGCTGATTTAATACATTTATAGTCAATGAGGAATGGGTTCCCACATTTTTGTACGTTTTCTCTCTCCTGGGCTCGACCCATGCAATGTAAAAGCCAGATTTGGCTCATTTTGGATGATTATTACAAGTTGTTCATCTTTTTGGCTCTGCCCTCCCTTCTTTTCTTCTCCAGGGTTGAAAATGGAGTTCGAACCTCCTCCCTTGCTCTGTAATGGCATTTTTGCCTTTTACTATTGAAATGATGTTTTGTGTAAACTTAAAAGCAACAAAAACGTGTTTTGTGATGCATCTCATCCTTTCTCGTTTTCCCTTTTTTCTTCTTGCCTCTCTTCATTGCAGTATCATGCAAGTTTGAATGTTCATTGCAGGTCTGGAGCTGTGTTCATGGAGTTTTGGGACATTTTCTGTGTGAAATCTATCCTTGGGCCTGTGATGCATCTGTCCATCCTTCCCATTGCTCACCTCTCCTTGTTCCATGGCAGTTTTGATAGATGTTCAACATTCTCCTTCTCTGGTGTATCACCATTTTAGTGTAGGATTTTGCTATTTTTCCCTTTTCTCTCTCTCTCTCTCTCTCTCTCTGTCTCCTTGGCATGGCTAGATTAGGTTTAGATTAGCTTGCCCGCCGGAATAGCTTGTGGCGGTAGTTTAGGAGCAGTACCAACCTTCTCTAGAGATTCCTTTCTCATTCTTACAAGTCCCACACTTGGAGGAAGGTTTCAATGTTGTGCAATCACACTGGATGCTTGAACATCAACTTAGAAACCTGATTTTCATCCAGGGGTGCTGTGATTTTACACTAACAGTACTCCCATTCAATAAATTTTCCACATGCTCAGTGGCATGTCCCTATGTGATCCCCGACTAATTTGGCCACCCACAACATTTGGATAGGATTAGGATTAGTCACATTCAATAATGAGAGATGTACCTATTGACAATGATCCTTACAAGTGAACCATCAACGTTGTAAGAAACCTTAGGTTGGTTAGACGTGTGCCCTGAGGTGACCTCCAGGTCTTAAATAAGTTGGCTCTTCTCTAGTTTTTAGGAGTAGGTTTAGAGAAAGCATGTAAATGACTAAAATAAATAGGTGATGCACCAAATTTAAAAGAGAGGAAAACTATAGAATACTTGGAACCCATATCAAAAGATTTTAAGGGCTACACAACATGATCCACTTTTTCAATAATGCAAATAGCAAGTAGCTGAAAGGTTGAGATTTAGATAATAAATGAAGCAAAGAAATTCTAAGGGCACTACACACGATCAATTTCTCTGATTCATTTAGAACTACTTATAAAAGAATAAAGCTTTAACACATACATAAAAATATGATTGCACATAATAAGAACTCTTTATTCATATAGAGAATGGGTACGTAAGGCTTTCGAAAAGCACAGATTACACTTCTCTTTTACGATAGAGACTTACTAAGGCTAGAATCTTACAAAATATGCAGAACTTTTTTCTTTTCTCTTTTCTCCTTTCTAAGCTTTCCTTTTTTGTTCTCTTTGCTCCTCTCATTTTATAGGAAATTTTTTTCATCTGTCACTTTCAACTACCACCCTTTTCCTTCAATTCTAATAAGGCCTTGCACTTATCCTTCTGGTTCCTACCCCTAGTATTTTAAATGCAATGCTCACCACTTGTCTTCCCTATTAATTTGGATATTTGACCTTCATGGTTTTGGAATAAATATTTTGTCCCTTTATAGAAATCCACACATCTACTCCCTTCTTGGTATTGCCACTGAGTCCTTGTCTGATTAGACTCCTCATTCGGGCCACGTGGAGGGCTCACACTCACTTAGGGTCCTCCTTCCTTTTGGGCTATATCAAACATGCATCGAGATAGACACGTGGAGTGTCTGCGTGAGTTTGAGAACCCACTTGAATGCTTGAACTTGGGGATGCACCTATGAGACACGTGGAGACCGTCATGAGCATTTCATACTTAGTCGTTACTAGCTATAAGAAACCGAGGGAATCTAGAGTCTGGGGACAAAATACTTAACAAAATAGTCATAATAAAATAATATAATTAGTACCATTCAATGCGAGAGGGCCAAACCCCATGAACATTGGTGGAGACATCTAATTTATCCACCTAATAAATTTGTGACTATTTTTTTGGCAACTCTAGTGGGAGATATTTTCCCAAGTGCACCCAAAAAGATCTCTACTAAAAAAATAGAAATAAAAAATAAAAAAATACAAACAAGTACTTGAATGATCAAAATCCTCTTTACAATCCTGATTGAGAAATCTACATGTTTCGAGATTTGAAGAAGCAATAGCTGAAGCGAAAGAAACCATGGAGGATGAAGAAAGAGGAAGAACCCAACCCATTGTTCCATGGGGTAGGAATACTAGCCCACTTGCACTACCATAACTAGTCCACAAGTTTCTATAAGGATCGAGAAATAATTTCTCAAAGTTCTATGGAGATGGAAAATGACATCTTGATGATCATATTGCAGCTTGTATCATAGCACATGGCATCCTCAAATTGCAACACAAAGATGTTGTTGTGCGGATGTTCATGGAAACATTACAAGATGTGGTGATAGATTGGTTTCACTATTTTCCATCATGCTCAATCTCTAATTGGGGTGATATTAAGAAGAAGTTTGAAGAGAGATTCAAGATCGTTGAAGATGCTCATGCCATCCTTACTCAACTCACTCAAATAAATAAAGAGCCATAAGAATCCATGAGGGACTTTGTGGCCAAATTTAACAACATGGTCAACAAAATACCCACCATCAATCTTCCCACTAAAAATAACCTAAAGATGTTCTTCATGAATGATCAAATTCCCGAAGTGAGTTTATTTCTATGGTGAGTTCAACCAAAATATTTAGACCATGCTCAAGAAATTTCTATCGAGGTGGAAGATGACCTCATCTTGTTAGGTAAGATCAAGAATTCCTCAATGAAAGATAAAACCCAAAATTCCTAGGATAGGAGAACTAATCTAATGGTGCATAAGTTGGAAAATGAAATTTCCTTGATGAAAGTGGAACTCAATCAACTAACACATCTTCCAAATCAAGAAAAACCAGATCGCAAGAGCACCCCGAAGGTGCACCTTGGAAGCTCCACCGGTCAATGCAATGTGCGAGACCTACAAAGATGAGGAGGAAGAACTATTTACATACGAAGAGGAAGGAGAAGTTGAATGTGCTCTGGTTGGATTTTGTGAATGCACACTTGATGATGAGGAACCCACTGATAGTTACTCATATGCAATATTCACCCAATCCCAAAATAAGAAAGAAGGCTCTTCTTTCACTTCCCAAGTTAATAAATTGAATCCTCAAATGGTGAATCTAATAAAAATAACAACTAAAGGATGAACATTGAAGTCATCATCAACAAGGTCAGCTTAGAAGAAGCACAAGGCCACCCCAAACAAGATTCCTTCTACCTCTTTAAGTAATCCATCTTCTTGTTCTCAAGGAAAGTTAGTTTCTAAAAAAATTCATGTCAATGCTACCATAACCCATGATTTTCCCACCACCTCTTCATCCTTAGATATCATTGATCATTTAAAAATTCCAAGATCTAAATATATACATTTGAATATTTAGGAAATAATCCCAAAAAATTAGAGAGGCTCATTCAACCTGTCAAAGGTAGTAGCCATGTTTCTAAAGATACCTCCACTAAAGAACCACCACGTGCATCTCAACCCCCTCCATCTCTGAATTTCCCACACCCTCTAACTCTAAGAAGGTTGATATTTCTACATATCCTTATTGGTCGATGGGTACAAGCTAAAGAATTGTATCATCAAATTTTGTGCCTTGGACAACGTCATGCCCGAAAAAATTGCTAAAGCTCTTGGTATCTCTCTTTCCCCTACCTCTGGTAAATTCCTCTTCATGCAGGTGAAACGATTTCCTCTCCTTGGACAAGTAAAAGATGTCCAAGTAGCATTGGTAGATTTTCTGACAAGAGAGTCAAAGTGATAATCCTCATAGTGGACATGCCCTACCACATATGGCATGCTATTATGCCGAAGCTTCGGTTGAGATGTTGGAGGAGATATACAACTTGAATTGCTCGCATGCCACCATCCCGAATAATGGTAAAACAAAGAAGCTACTTCCCATTAGAAAAATGAAGTATAATTTTCACGAAAAAAATGGCGCAATGACATACATCCCATGCCAAAATTCCAAACATGAAAAATTCTTCATGACCTTCAAGGAGGATCTTGACCTACCCTTTCTAGTGGAGGAATCTCCATGCATAATAGATCCAGTCAAAAAACACAATGAAGAGTTAATGAAATCTAAGTTTGAAAGGGTGTGCTTTTCCTAGGATGAAGGTATAAATGCAATTGCCCAAGTAAATACTGATCTTAGTGATGAGACCCTTGACTTACAATAGAGAAATCTCAAAGTGATTAGAGTTATGGATCAAGAAAAAGAATGATGCTTGAACACATTCTTGATAGATAAATTTCTTGTTTTCGATCATGTTCCCGAAAATCAGAATGAGTTTCCATATGATGAGTATATTAGTGAATTTCAAAGTTTATCTTTCTTCTTTGGAGGAAGAAGGAAGGAAAAGTAAGAATTGCAAAGGTATGCCCCCACCTCTTGAAATAGGGCATACCTACATAAAGGATGATTTCACTACAAAAATGGACTTCTTGGTTCTTAGCGGTCAAGAATGAGAAGATGGTGATGAAAAAATTTCATCTCCAGTGTTGTGCTCATTTCCTTTTCACGAGGCTAGAAACATTCTCAATGAAAAATATAGGAACGGATTATTCCTTGGTCCTCAGTCTGATTTTTCTCAAAATGGAAACCTTCTCAATACATTTCAACCTTTCAGTGCTCACTCCTTTCAAGAAATAAATGTCCAAAACAAAAAATGGAGGATGAAGCCCAAAATGGACAAGCAAAAAGATGAAATTTTCAGGTTAGAGACCTAATTTTTAATTCATTTTCTTTCTAAGAGGGTAATGCAATGAAAGTAACACACTATATAGGGAAACACATGAAAAATTATCTAGATCATGAGAAAGATAACTCCGTAGAACAATACAAAAATGTAGAACATCAAGAGGTGGGTAATGATTCCAAAATCTCTGAGACATCTGCAAGAATCAACCTATGAAAGTAGTGGTCATGAAGTAGATGCATAATGAAGAAAAAATTTCTTGTAATGGAAATGGTAAGTCAAGTACAATCAAGGAATATCTTCATAACAAAGGTGGAAAGAAATCGACAAGTGGAATGAACCTAAGAAGTTATGAGGAATTGATAATAATTTATCAAAGAAACAAAGCAACAAAGGTGGAGGAACATATAAGAAGACTAGAAATCAAGTCGATTCCACAAGAGGATGAGAATATGTTCATATTTTAGTGATCATGTTAATGGATTTGCGAGAAGAATGTAATGTGATGACACCTACTTATGGATAAACACTCAATTCTAGTTTACAATTCACTTTGAAAGAGGGTTTCCCCCGTATGTACATAGGTGATTTAGGTTTTTTCCCTTCTTAATGTTTTTTTCCCTTGGTTCGTGTTAATTCCTTATCGTGTGTGTGTGTGTGTGTGTGTGCGCGCGCGCACGCTCAATAAGGGAAGTTATGTAGCATATATTTCTAAGTGACTCTAAATCCCAATGGATAAGACACTTTGGTTCACGAAGAAAATTTAGATTTTGGGAATTATCATGTCATTTCCTCACTGCAATCGATCCATAACGTGTCCCCAAACTAGAGCCGATGTTGTCTTGTTTTTTTTGCATGGGAAAAATTCACCTAAAAACAAGACAACCATACCCTAGTGTCATATTTTTCATGTCATACCTTCTCGATACACCCACTTATCAATCAACCTCTTAGTTTAAAATATATTATTTCCTTCCAATATTCCATCTATGGTTTCATCCATCATCCCTAGGTGATTTAGGAATAAACAATATCATTCAAGTATATTGGAGCAATCGTTTGCAAAGCGAGTTTTTGACCATGCTTAGAAGGGGGTTTAATCAACCTTCTAAGTCGGATGCTCTATCATCATAGTGAAATGAAAGACCAATATTCATCATGAAGGTGTATTTAAGAGTCTAGAACATCAAATAATGAATTCAGGGAAAATTTGGAAAGAATTGGAGGTTTAGGAGTCAAGTCATTGAAGGTTGGTCTTTGAGGCCTAAAGGAGTCTCCAGTGCATCGCAAAAGAGGACCTAAAATTCAAATAAATATTATGGGATCCTAAAAATGAGTTTAAAACCTAAAAAATTTCCCATGTAAATCATTTTTAATACTCTACATGATGGAAAAAATGGGACATCTTGAAACCCCATGCATTTTTCTAGGTAAATCCTTCTTACGCCAACTTGCACTCTTGAGACAAAAGGAGCCATTTTGAGGTGTTTCATTCATAATTGAGCCTTGGTATCATAAAATTTATTCATAGATGATGTTTTCATGCAAAATAATATAATTAAGCATCTGCAAGTTCATTTGAGAGCTCAAGATATGACCTTCACAAGTTGGCTCCAAAAGTACAATCTTCGATACTTAGGAATAAGTGAAAAAAATTCTCCCCACCTCCATTTATCCTTTTGGTCACTCATGTGACCCGGTGCTCACCATCTAGCCTTCGTTGACCAATTTGACTTGCTCACCTACCTACCCCTTCATGTGTGACACTTGGCATAACTAGAGAAATGTGTATTTTCTTACAACTATTGTCCCCTTTGAAAATGAACATGAGGGACATAAATTTTTTTCCCACCCTCACTTTTCCCCTTAGACATACATGCGACCATTTTTCGGGCTTGTAAGCACTTGTTTTAGCCCCATCATCTAATCTTCTCGTGAATGATTATATGACACTTGGAAACACCAAGATTAGGTGAATTTTTGTGCACCTATTTTACCTAAACCAAAGGGATAATGAGGAAAAAAATTCACCCCATCCGCTCTCTTGATTTTCAAAATCTTGTAAGGCGTAACTTACCCATTTTTGCTCCTTCTCCCACCATCTCTCCATCTGCTCCTAAAGCTCTGCTGGATTTTCAATCAAATATCCCTCCACCATTTTCATGATCATTCCATTGATTCCATTTCCCATGATCATATGAAGAAAAAAAAAAAAGCATGCATTTTTTAAGGCTCTAAGCTTGTTCTTCGCCAGATTGACTTCGTAACCCGTAAAGTAAAAAATATTTGTAACTTGAATACTGGATGCATGGATTGCAATCTTCTAACTTTTCAAAGGCACCTTTGAGAATAAAAGTGAAATATTTCACAAATGCGCCTTAGATTTTTTTTTAGTGGAGAAACCCAAGTTTTTCACATCAAAAATTTGGAAATTTAAAATGTCTCATTCCTGTCATCGGATTGAGTTGAAATTTCAGAGGTGAACTGAGAAGAAAAAACCCACATGAAAAATGTTATTTTCATCAAAAAATAAGGTACAAAAACTCACTTTCTAAAAATACTAAGCCTTCCTACATAGCCACTTAATATATTTGCAAACATACATAGAAGGTGGTTTTGACAAAAGCAGGGTGCATGGAGATGGTTTAGTGGAACATTCTCATTGGCCAAAGCCCAAAAAGGTAAAAATTTCCACTTACTGAAAATAGTAAGTTTCCCATATGGGTACTTGCTATAATTAGTAAGTCATATTAAGGAATAGTTATGACAATATAAATATACACATGGGCTATCTAGAAGGAGAAAAAAAAGTACCCAAAGTCGAAAAGGAAGAAATATTTCTATTTACTATTTTTAGTAAATCCCTTTTTTGGTGCAAGGAAGTGTCTCAAGAATTAGGGTACTCAAGTTCACAGGATTGTTATGGCCACATTTTCTGAGCGAGAACTTCAATGGAATAATGGTTTTTGTGTTTCTAAATGAACATTATTCATTTCAAGGTAAATGGTGTTATATATACCTAAATTCCTTACATAATTTTATTTCAAAAAGCACACTAATTACTCTCATTCTCACCATTTATACTAATTAACTAACATTTCCATCTATTTATTTTAATTAAACAAATCTTTTTGATTAACTAACCTCTAGCACATTCAAGATGCCAATTTATAACACATCGTAAGCTATTATCCTCTTCCGAGCAAACAATTAGTGTTTATTAGTTGATTAAGCCTATTTACACTTGTTTTAATCAATAAAATTTATTATTGGCTAAAACACCTCTTCTAACCAATCAAAATCACCCGTTTTCCCTCCATACATCTCAAGAGTCTTAAAAATCTTATTATATCCTCTTAATTGACCATAAGTGGTTAATTCACTAATCATGATTAACAAGGCTTAATCCACTTTGTACTTTTAGTCCCACATGCACCAAGATGCAAGTTTTCTTCAAAGGAAAAACTATAAAAATGACTAAGAACCTACCTTAATACGTTACACCATGCTTTTATTAGTATATCATATAATACATATGATTAATCCTTCTTGGATTAGCTTGCTCAATCTTTACATCCAATCTTCATGTTGGTTAGTAGAGGGATATCTAATATGGCCTTGCATCCATTGTTATAGAGATCCTCTTACCGTTTTTGGAGTAAAAAAACATAATTTGATTTCCCTTAGATATAATTAGGTCTATGTTAATTAGTAATCATATCACATAATAAGGATGCTTGTAGATTGAATGTTTAATTTCATTTAGTTTCCATTAAAGCATGTTTATAAGATTTGATCATGATGTTTCATTCTTAAAGTTTTAAAGCTTTGATCTAGGATATTATGGTGTTTTTATTGTTAAAGTGGGTTGAAGTGACCCCTACCTTGTATATGAAAATCAATTTTAACTCGGAGCTATGAACTAAACTACAAAACCGGGAGAGCCAAAGATAACTTCCCTCAAACTAAAACAAAAATAAAAATCAAAGTTGTCCCATTTAATAGTTCATATCATGCAAGGGATAGTAATCCAAAAAAATTGCAAAACATCCCTTTTCACCATTTTTCTTTCTTACCTTTTGTCACGGACTAGGAGTAGAGGTTGTCACCAACATAAGATCATTTGATCCCAACAGGGACTCAAAATTACCAGAAGCATCCTCCTGGTTGGAATTTGATTTGTCAGAATTATTAGACACATGATCCATCTTTAATTTACCCATCTCGATTGGGTGATACCATTGCCTAGCCTTGTCTGACTGATTATAACTTTGCAATGGAAATAAATGATGGGTTTCACATGTATCTTCCTTTCAAATGGTTTCATCCTTCATAATCGAAGGGTTTTATCCCAACCGCCTTGAGATGTCGCATTGTTTTTCTTTTGGGTACATTTCTCTATGGAGAAAAGTCTTACAAATGGCCCAAAACTCTGCATGTGTGACACCGAGAAGGATGTGTTCTCATAATCCAAGGAATGAACATGATGTGTGTTACCCAGTTTTAGAAGTATTTTATCGGTAAATCCTTTACTCAAGTCAATCTCTGTGCAAAATCTAGCATATGTTCAGAGTCCAGCAGTATCCCTAGTGTGATCCACCTTTAAAATTTTCCCCAAAACATTACATATATCCTACAAAGATGAAAAAATGCAAGGGAAGGTTAGGTAACCGAACCCACACATGCATTTTTGAGACAGATAAAGAGTTCAAATCAAATTCAGAGAACTACGAAGTAAGAAACAATCCTGCATTGCTTAGTTAGGCTCAACAGAGGTCATATGAGGTCCAAGGGCCTAAAATGAGATTGGGAACACTTTTGTGTCCCTAAAATCCAATTTTTTTGGGATGGTTGGTGCATGAAAGTGTGCCACCTTTTGATTGGTCCATTTTTCCACCAAAAATGACAAACTCCTTTACCTTTTGGAATAACTTGTTGAACGCATAACTTGAGCTCCCGAACATCTTTTCACATGCTTATTTATATGAAATTGCATGGAAAATGTATTTTGAACACAATGGTGATGTTATCCTACCTTGATTCTTCCTAAAATAACTTTAAAACCTCTTTTTATTGGGATCACCTACTATGCATGGAAAGAATGAGTTGCACTGAAAAATTCATGGGGTTTGATGTTGATATACCATGCAAAGGGTGGAAAGTTATTTCTAATGATATATTTTGGGCTCAAAAATAATTCCGAAGCTCCTAGAATCTCCTAATGAAGTTTAGGTACTCTTTTATGGTGTAAGCTTCTTTAGCCTCAAAACCCCACTTTTAGTGAACTGACACCAAAAGTTCTTGAATGATCTTATTTTTCCTAAATAACTTATGTGGAAGGATAACATACATAAGTGGAACACTAAGAGGATATGATAGGACTTCACATTGAGGGGTAGGATGACCTGGGATGGTGTGTTCGAAAAGTTATACCATAGAAGTTTTTTGATACTAGGGTATAGTTGTCCTATTTTCAATTGAATTTTCCCCATGCAAAAACATAGGACACACCTAACTCCCTAAAAAAATCTAAAATTAGATTTTTTGTTTTTGAATATATATAGAATTAGTCCTAGTTTGTGACTATATAATTTTTATTCAATTTGGATAAGTGAAACAAAAGATGCATGATGAAAGAGAGACATGTATAAATTCGGAAAAGAGCTATAAAAATACATAGTTAGAAAATAATAGAAAAATTGAAATATCATATATCTAGAAAGAAATTTTATTTGAGCTCGTAGTCAAATTTTTAGTAAATGTGTTGATTGTTTTTGTGGGATTTATTATGGAGGAAGACACATTTTAGCATTTTTTTAAAATGTGTTGTTTGTTGTGTTTTAACAAGTCCATGCCTTAGGCTTGGGGATCCAAACCCGATCCAAGCTAAGATATTTTCTTAGAAAATTGAAAAATGAAACGTGTATGTATTATAACATGTACTTATTTCCTTTTTATATATCCCCTGCCCTCCAACATCCTTTTCTACCTCTTTCACGGGATTCTTATCCCCACTCTATCTTCTCTACACATTTCTACATGAAGTTTTAGTATATGGGGTTATCCCCTACCCCACTATATATGTTTTACTAATCATGGGGGATAAAATTCAATGTAAGGACACGAATAAGGTCAAGAATAATACACCAAAGCAATTAGAAGAGATTATAATAAAGAAAGTGAGCAAATGTGAAAAATTTATGGAGGAAAGGTACACCTACTATGTCGGATGTAACGATGTTTTAGAAAATGATGATGAAATACATAATGAAAATGAGGAGAATAATTATTTTTCAATGAGTATTGATAATGAATTGAATGATAATGTTGTTATGGATAAATAATTTGGTATGAATGATAATATTGAACCTTTACCTGAGAATCCAAATGTTAATCCTGAAATTTGCATGGAAACATTGAATGAAGAAAGTAACCTTGCTAATGAATCTTTACCTCTAAGAACACCTCCTTCCATTTTGAATGGAAACCTCATTCACTTAATTAAAATTGATGAAAACATTATAAAACTGATGCCTAACAAAATGTCTAAAAAAATGTGAGAAGAAAAGCTATGGGAATTTGGGATAATTACTTTGAGAAATTAAATGATACACAAAGATGTCAACTATTTGTTACATTAATGAAATTAATTAAAATGTGACCTACAATAAATACCCTAGGGCTAATAACATCTTATATTGATGATCAAAATGTGGAAATTGTTGAATATATACATAAAGCATACCATAATGTAGGTGTCAACAAAGACACAAAATATGACAATGCTATATGATGTGCACTTACTAATTATACAGATTAGTGATAAAATAGTGAATTAATGCTTGATTATAAAAAAGTAGAGATTTGAAGGTAAAAATAATAATAATGAAAGCAATATGGAGATGCAAATAGAGCCAACTAATAACACTAAATATTGGGAATTCTCTAGTAGACTCTCACATAAATAAAATGATACATCTCATATTCTAAAAGAATTACTTGTAAAATTTTAGAACGAGAACAAGGGTGTCACTAAATAGAAGAGATACATTAAAAATAAGAATAAGTTCTCATAATCATGAAGAACGTGAAATTTTTTTGGATATGACTTAAACACATTTTTCTATAAGTTTAAGAATAGAAATCCAAAAATTAAGATTAGCCAAATATTTTTATAAATGAACAAACCCTTTTATGTGAAAATTAATCACTCACATACCACTTTTTGTTGTAGCAATCATGTTGAATTTTCAATGCATTATGATATTTTTGTCAAGTGTGTTGTGTTTTTCATATTAATAACATGTTGGAGGAGTGTGGATTAAATGTCCCACCAAATTTGCAAGGGAATTCATTCCTACCATATTTTGTGAAATATCAATTGGACAATTTTTTTATAAAAAAGCATGTTTGGATAGAATGTGCAATGTATGTGGTGGTTTGTTGAAATTGAAAATTTGTATCCATGAGGAGTTTACACATGTAATAGGAATAGAATTATTTGGTTTCATCCATTATAAATCTATGACATATCAATTAAAAAATGTAAAAGAATATAATAGGCATGAGATTGTTACAGAACAATTACATGTATCGAAATATATGATCAAATTAAAAGAGGAAATTATGTATAAGTATGCAAGGCACACACATAGACCTCGATGGTTGGATGAACAATTCAAGTTAAGAAAGAAATATTCCCAATTGGTACTATTGTTTTAGTAGTTGAATTCATAGAGAATTATACATTATAGCCATAAATGGAGGTTCAATCACAATACTATAACTCAATGCAAGTTGTTATTTTCGTGCATATAAATTCATGTACTCTCCTGAAATCAATGAATAATATCAAACATATTAAGAGAATATCATTTCTAGATCAGTGATGATTGGACACATTCTAAATAATATGTGCAAGGGTATTTCTATTTTTTCAATGCGAAGTTGGATGAGAGGAACCTTTTTTCAATCAACATTATATTTGGTCGAGATAATTACACATAACAATTCAAGAATGATTTTTTTTTATTGGCTAAGAAGGATGCACATGAAAACAAGTGTACAACATATTTGGATTTTTAATGAGGAAGGACATTGGGAAGGAGAGAATGATGGTATAGGAGCATGTGTGAAAAGAGCCCTTGCGAGAGAATAATTAATGTTCAAAGATGGTGCTAAACTTATAGGTGTAGAAATCATTGCTTATTGGTGTAACAGAACATAGGCCATGAATCTCAAGAGAGCTCAACAATTTTTATATATTTCTAGTTGATAGAGAAGCAAAATTTGAAAAACTATGAATATTGTATGACAGTTACAAGATCAAGTGATATGCACTCATTTCATGGTTCGAATGAAAGTTATTTCACTATTAATACTAGGTGCATAACATGTTTTTGCATGTCATGCATTGATTTTGTGTGGAATTAGTGTGAGTCACATAAATGGGTGCATGAATGGACTTGTAAACCTCTAATTCCACTTGACACATATCAAGTTCGATGAGAATTACAACTTATAGTGTCTTTAGAAAATCATATGATAACATCACCTGACTTTGACCAAGTCTTTAATTTAGTACAACAAGGTATATACATGTCATGTTATAAATTTTTAAATCATTAAATGATAATATCTTAATATATTTAAAATTTGACTAGATTTTTACTTTTTGATGCGGGGCATATTTTTGCGATTATTACGACTAAATTTAGTGAAGAGGAACATACTACTTCTTATCTCTGTGTAGAGGAAAAAAAAATTGACTTCTACAAACATTAATGGTGAAAAATTTGAGTATCCTTTGGGTCGGTGGTAGTCAATAGAGCTTGGATTCGATGGTATCCTATCAAAAAATTCAAATATTTGGTTGTTTGAAGGCTATGAAATACATAAAAAGATACTTCACTATTCACATTTGGTTCTTGCAAAAATGTTCAGTTAATCAAATATCAAGGTAGGCCATGAAATAAGAATCTATTTAAGGTTCGTGAATTAGATCATAAAACAATTCTCACTACTCTTTATCGTCAAGAGTAGAGTTGATCCTTGTAGTTCATTGATTGAATTTCCAAATGTATGTTCAATTAATAATAGATATACATCTACATGAATTTAATTTAAATATTTACTTTAATTATTGTGTTTAAATTTTTTAGGTTTTAAAATTCTATTTAATTTCTTACTAACATGCTTACATAAGTTCGTGGTGCCAAAAAGGTTCCACTTCACGTGGTTGACACTGTTAGTAGAGAATTATTTATTCTTGAAGCTAAGAGAAACAAAGGGAAATTAAATATTGGAAATGAACAAGCAAAAATTATCATTTCACCACCTATATTGTATGAAAAATCTCTTTTTACAATTCTCATTTTACCACCTATATTGTATGAAAAATCTCTTCTTAACATGTTTCCTTGTACTTGTTCTAGATGCTCAAAATAATGTCTTGGAATTTTATAGGGTTATCAACACTGAAATTCCCTTCTAATAGTGTATTACCATGTAATTTAACTGAGAAAGGAAATCATAAAGGGTCCCGACATGGAGGTGAAGGATTAGACGATACCTTTCAAGGTGCCACCAAGACCGAGAAATCACTTGGAAAAGTTATATCCTTTTTTTTTCTCTTGGGGTTCCTAAGGGACTACGCTTGTCCTATGCATCCAAGAAGAACTAAGATCATTGGGCACCAAAACGAAGCCTCCCTAAGAATTTACTAGGCCACCCGGATGTGTGTGCGTAGTTAGTTCGAAGTGTCATGAGATTCACTTTGTAAAATATACAATTGGATAACCTTACAATAACTCGGACTAGAGTATTTAGAAATGTTGCAAACAATAGGATAGTGAGAAGGACAAATTATTATGGGGAAAATAAAGATAGGAATTCACGAGAGGGTCCCAACATGGAGGCTTAGGATCGGGCGAGAGATTTTAAAAGGCCACGGCCCGAGAAATCACCCGTCGAACTTATAGCCTTTTTTACTCTTAGGGATCTTAAGGGACTATGCCCGGCCAACCTATCCGAGAAGCACTTGAGATCATTAATCAATAAAATGAAACCTCCCCAAGCATTTCTTAGGCCACCCCGACGTGTGTGCATAGTCCATTTGGTGTCATGAGATTCCATTTGAAAAATATAACATTAAACAACCTTACACCAACTTAGACTATAGTATTCAAAAACATTCCAAACAATAGGAAAATGATAAGACCAAATTGAGATGGGGAAACCTAGATAGGATTCATAGAGGGTCCCAATATAGAGATGTAGGATCATACTAGACCTTTCAATGTGCCACGAGAGATCGAGAGATTAGTCGAAAAACTTATAGAATTTTCTTCTCTTAGGGATCTTAAGGGACTACGATCGACCAACGTAACCGGGAAGAACCAAGATATTTTGGAACCAAAACTAAGCCTCCCCAAGTGTTTACTAGACCACCCCAATGTGTGTGTAATATGTTTGGTGCTACGAGCTTATGTTTGTACAATATATCATTAGACAACCTCATCTTGACGCAGACTAGAGTACTTAAGCATTGTTGAAAATAATAAGACAACAAGAAGACCAAATTGAGATGGGGAAAACTGAGATAGAAATTTGTAGAGGTTCCTAACATAGAGGTGTAGGATCAGACGAGACATTTCAAGGTGCCATGAAGATTGAGAACTCACTCGACGAACTTATATATATTTTTTCTCTTAGAGATCTTAAGGGACTACACTTGACTGATGTATCCAGTAAGCACCAAGATTGTTGGGCACCAACACGAAGCATTCCCAAGAATTTACCAGGAAACCCCAATGTGTGTACATAGTCCATTTGGTGTCACAAGCTTCCGTTTGCAAACTATGAAATTGGACAACCTTACACTAACTCATAATAAAGTATTTGGTGTCCATTGCAAACAATAGGACAATGAGAGGACCAGATTGAGATGGGGAAAATAGAGACAAGGATTAGTAGAGGGTCCTAATGTGGAGGTGTTGGATTAGATGAGACCTTTCAAGGTTCTATAGAGAAAGAGAAATCACCTGACCAACTTATAGTCATTTTTCTCTTAGGGATCTTAAGGGACTACGCACCGACGACGTAGTCGAAGCATCATGATCATTAGGCACCGAAAAAAATCCTCTCCAAGTGTTTACCATGTCAGTCTCTTCGATGTCATGAGCTTCTATTTGTGAAATATTGTATTGGTAAACCTTACACCGACTTAGAATGGAGTATTTGACACCGTTGCAAATAATAGGACAATGAGAAGAAAAATTTGAGATGGAGAAAACTGAGATAGAAATTCATAGAGGGTCCCAACACGGAGGTTTAGGATGAGACAAGACCTTTTAAGGTGCCACGAAGATCGAGAAATCACTCGAAAAACTTATATCATTTTTTTCTCATAGGGATCTTAAGGGACTATGCTCGATCAAGTAGCTAGGAAGAATTGGGATCTTTGGGAATCGAAAAAAATCCTCCCCAAGCGTTTACCAATATATCCCAATGTGTGTACATAGTCATTTAGTGCCATGGGATTCCATTTGTAAATTTTTTCATTAGACAACCTTACATTGACTCAAACTAGAGTATTCAACACCGTTACAAATAATAAGATAACAAAAAGACCAAATCGAGATAGGGAAAACTGAGAAAATCATTTGTAGAAGGTCCAACATGGTGTGTAGGATCATATGAGACCTTTCAAGGTTCCACAATGACTGAGAAATCACCCAGAATACTTATAACATTTTTTGCTCTTAGGGATCTTATAGGACTATGCCTGACTGACATAGATGGAAAGCACTACGATCGTTAGGCTTCAAAATGAAGCCTCCCAAGAATTTATCATGCCACCACAACATGTGTGTGTAGTCTATTTAGTGCCATCAGTTTTTATTTGTAAAATAGTACATTGGACAATCTTACATTGACTCGGACTAGATTATTCGACATCGTTGCAAACAATAAGAAAAATTAAGTTGGGGAAAACCGAGAGACACATTCATAAAGGGTCCTTATGTGGAGGTGTTGGATTAGATGATACTTTTCAAGGTGCCATGATGACTTAGAAATTACCCAACAAACATATAACATTTTTTCTATGAGGGCTCTTGAGAACTACACCTAACCGATGTAGCCGAGAAGCACTTGGAATCATTAGGAACTGAAATGAATCCTCCCCAAGCATTTACTAGGTCACCTCGATTTGTGCGTGTAGTTTTTTTTAGTACCATGTGCTTCCATTTGTAAAATTTTGCATTTGACACCATACACCGACTCTGATAGTAGTATTCAACACCATTACAAACATATGGAAAATGAAAAAGACCAAATTGAGTTGGAGAAAAATGAGACATACATTTGTAGATGGTCTCAATTTAGAGGTATAAGATAGAAAAATTCATTTCAAGGTGCCATGGAGACCGAGAAATCACCCAACGAACTTATAGCCTTTTTTTCTCTTGGGGTTCTTAAGGGACTACTCCCGGATAGACGTAGCTAGGAAGCATCGGGATCGTTGGGCACTAAAACAAAGCCTCTCCTAGCATTTACCATGTCATCTCGATGTGTGGGAGTAGTCCAGTTAGTTGCACGAGCTTACATTTTTTTCTAAAGGGTCTTAAGGGATTTCAATTTGTAGGTATCTCTTTCTCTCTGTCACTCGCCATGTCCTTCTCATTCTCTCTCATTCTCTCTCTAATTCTCTCTCTCACTTTCTCTCTCTCTCTCTCTATATATATATATACTATATCACTTTCTCTATATATACATATCTCTCAATCTCTCTCTTTATTATTTTCTCTATCTTTCTCATTCTCTCAAGTTAATCTAGGAGGTCCTGAGGTCCTTAAAGAGTCTCTAGGGTTCATTTCATAATGTTAAATTGAGTCCAAATATTCAAAAATTCAAATTTAGAGTAGGTATATAGGGAGTCTAGATGGTTTAAGGGTTGGTGTCAAGTTTCTATTCTATTGAATAAGTTTTTAGACTATTTATGCCCCTATATGCCTTGAATCTATACCAGTTTGTTGTAGACAAGACTGTCTCAGGAGGAGACCTAATTTGTAAGAACAATTTAGTCAAAATAAATGCTTAAAGTTTGAGTTTGAACATGAAACTTATTAGGAAAGTTAAATAGGGAAAATGGTATCCTAAAACCTTTTGATTTAGTTTTGAAACCCTTTGAGTGAAAAAATAGGTTTGGAAAACCCTCAAGGAAAGGATACAAGGATAAAAGTTTAGTGTAGAAGTAGGGGGTGGTATAAAGTAGTTCTAGCCTTAGAGATGGGAAATTAAATTTTGCATACACCTTAAGGGGCCTAAAGGTTTTCTAAAAAATCTATCTCTTAGTCTTGGAACCTTTTGGTTTATTCCCAACATGAAATCATGAATGAAATTGTTTCAATCTAAGAAAAATAGGATAGTCTAGGAGTTTGAGTAAAAGCTAATGTTTACTTTGATTCTCATCACTTGGAAAGTTGACGTAGTGGGAAAAGAACAAGGTAGAATAATTTTGAAGTGAAAAAAGTTAGTTAAGGTGCAAAAAAGCATCAAAAAAATTCTTTGCATCAAGTTACTTCTCAAATACATGAGTAAATGGATGAAAAAGGGTATCTAGCCATCTTCTTTATATAAATATAAACACTTTCATTCAAATAAATTGATCATGTAACCAAACTAAATTGTACATTTTGCATTGAATTCTCTCATGCTCTCTCTCTCTCTCTCTCCTCTCTCTCTCTCTCTCTTACTTTCTCTCTCACTCTTGGTGATAAATTTATACTTTTGGTAAATATGCTCTTTATCAATTTTGATTGAAAGAGATGAAATCACTTAAATAATTAATATGGATACTTAGTCATTATTATTATGAAACCACTCTAATGAAACCAAAAAAATATAAAAATTTAATTTAATATATCTTATAATTTGAATTAAAAATTTGAACCTACACTAGAAAAGGTTCTCTAAACATATATTTTGCACCTCCATATTATGAGAGTTAATATTTTGGTGCACATTTGAACATGAATATATACACATGTACACATTGATAAATTGAATGAATAATTACTTGATTAGATAACTCTTTATATGTTATATAAATATTTATTTAACCAATTTATGACTTGATTTCCAAAATTTCATGCATATTATCTATGTAAACTACTAACACACAAAAGGTCATACGACATAAAAAATGCTAGTATACAACACCAATAAATGAAAAAATATCCAAAATGTAACATATTGTAAAATATACATCATATTAGTCTAGATATAATTATAATATCATAAATGTAAGACCATAAAAACATATCGAGTTACAAATAGTATTAATATAAATGATAAACACAAATATGTGAATAGGTCGTATGATACCAAGTCGATGCCATATAGGTGTACATATAATGTCGAATATGAATACATTTCCATGCACATAGGCATATAGAATAAATGTCATGATACATATATACATCCTATTCATAGAAATGTATACATATTTTTCCTCTGCTAGAAGAAGGCTCTCCCTTAGATGTAGATGGAGTTATATGAGATGACTTGGGATCCTCCATGACATAAATACGAGTCCTATTACACTCAAAACTCAACTATAGTTGAGCACTGTAATTGAATACAATTTTTGGTCAAAACTTTATGTATAAAGTTTTCAACATGTATAATACCATGATAATGAAACTATTTACATGTACAAGCACTTACCAAAATCTATTGATCATCCTGAATCTAGATCTCATGTTCAACAGAGTCGATGGGAGACAATGGATCACAAACTAGGGTGCTAAAATGATGAGCTCAAGGATTCCGTGCCCTCGAAGCTAAATGGAAGAGGTTAAACCCTACATACACATAAAATTGCAAAATCAAACATCTAAATTATGTTGTAGAACTATATTAACAATATATATTTTTGAATGCAGATCTAAATGTTTATGCCAACTAAGTACATAATGAAAATATTTTAACTAAGTTTATCAATACAAATATTTTTTGACCATTGCAAGCCTATGCATCATATGTACAGGGTTAGTACTATCTACGAGAAACTCTTAAATATACACAATGTATTCACGTTGAATATTGACATGATGCTACAATGAGGGACATTGTTAAAATAATTTTCCATCCTATGAATTACACTCTAGTTCATGAAAATACATAATTTGTATACCTCATTCGAGTTTTTACGCAAATGAAATTACATTGGTAACACCTTTCTCTACTCCTCGCAGATATGGTGGAGTGTCTTGTGTGGTCATAAAATTAACAATATATATCCCATCAAGTTAGTTGAGCACATTATATATATATAAGAACATACATATAGACATATATTTGAGTGAAAGTTGTATATATTTGTATATGTGAATATTCAAATTTAACATTCTAAATGACCTCTGTGAATGTATACATTGGCATGGTGCTCGCAACATGTGGTTAGGATGATGACGTCCCTCTCGCATGCTATAATATTAATGCATACATGTACATATATATGAGTAAATTAATAAATTTGACTAGTTAAAATGTAATTATTTTAAAAATTTAACATATATGTATATAAAGTACTCAGACATTTTTGTAACATGTAATAGAAAATAAAAAATAAATGTAAAGGGGTCTTCGATGTCTGAAATCCAAATGTATCACTCAAAAAAATTTCACACAGCCACATCATTATGTGTACCACCTGAAACTCCACCAACACCGGTTTATGAAACTATCATCCTTGATGGGTATAATGCATATACTACCACAAGATGTGCAAATATATGGCCTCATGCTACTACTACCTAGAGGAATCCTCTATCTACCTCCACTAACATCAATATAAGAAACCTCCCTAGTATGTTGGATAAGAGTATCGAGAGATCTTGGGCGTGTGCGTGTGTATTGATCTCTATTGTCTCCTTCACTCACCGTAGGGACATTCTCAAAATGAGGGGAATTTTGTATTTGGACTCTAGCATGTTGAATATGAGCATGTTGTGTACCTGATCTATCATATGCAGAGCCTTTTCGTCATTCCCGAAACTCACAGTAGTCAAAATAATTTGGGATCTTGTTGAGAATAAACTCACAAAATATTTTCCTTAAAAAGTATAATGGAACCTCATTATTATTACAAGGTGGTATATAAAATACCATCCACCATTGATCCCAAAAATTGTTTTTTATGAAATTATTATTGCACCATTGGATTGGAAATCATTTACATGACAATAAAATTAGAAAATTGGTTCTACGATCCATGAATAATGATGAAATGATGTCTTTTCTAATTAGTTTTTTTACATCTGCATATGATAATTGATTAGCATAATATTCCCTACAATACTCTCTATAGGATGTCCACCAATCAATTTCACTCATTTCAATGTCATCCTGAGAAAATAATGCTTCCAATGTGTTTACAAGTGAGGCATAGTGGGGGTTTTTGGAATGGAGATTCTTCATTAATTTAATCAATTCCTCAATTTCATGTTTATTTTCCACTATATTGTTTGATAAATCCTCATGACTAATTGGAGGATGTACAAAAATTATATGAGGGCTAGACAGATATGAGGATTTGTAGGGTTATGTTGTGGTTATGGAGGAACTATACGAATAAAAACACATGTATTTTTAAACACATATAATAAGAATATCAAAAAAATACCAAATTTGATTCTAATTAAGAGAAAATAAGTTTCCCTACCTCTTCTCTGTGGCTGCATCATCGAATCCACCAAGATTCAACCTTCTATGAGCTCTACAAATGTTTTTGGGTTTAAAAGGGTTAAAGATGAACCACAAGTGTAGGGTTTGTAATGATTTAGTAAGCTTTCCACGAAATAAACTAGATAATATAAACATTGGAAATAATATTCAATTAATTTCATTCATCTAGGATACTTCAATACATGAGTGATACAAGTATATGGGGAGAGGATTCCCTATAAAGTAGTAAACCTCCACAAACCACTTTCCTCTATATTCTAGGAGCTACTCCAAACAACTCACCTATTTCCATGAGTTGGTTTATTAAACCAAATAACAATATGATAAACAACTCATAATATGAGTTGTTATAATTCACTCACACATTTATATTTATATAATAATTTTAAGTAAATATTAATCCGTAACATTCACCCCCTTAACATTATTATTCTTGTATACACCCCCTTGATGTGAACATGGTAGAAAAACATTCACACTTCTTCTACAACTTGTCGCCTCTATGTGCTCATGAACTTGGACCACTGATGGTTTTGCAAAGGCTAACCAACAACCTTGGTATGAACCCCTGTCCATCTAGTATGAACCCCTGTTCATCAAATAGGAACCCTTGTTCCAGGTACGAGCCCCTGCTCATCCTCTTCAAGTATCATGATGTTGCTTTACACTAGTGTTGTTATCTTTCCACTACATTTTGACATTAGGTGAAAAGAAATTTCTGCTCACATGGAAATGGAACATTGATAATCTATTCCCCCCACAATGTGAAATTTCCATTATTTAGAAAACACTACAAAACAAGAACTCTTGAAATGAATCACACCACACAGAAAGATAACACAAGTCACCAATGCTATTGTGCACCCCATCACTGATGACTGATGAGAGGATGTTGATTGTCCTCCTTCCTCCATTTCCTCCATCCTCTCGATGTATTTTATCTAGTATAGATAGTCTTCAGAATCATACCCATTATCATTATTTGTTGATTCTTCTATATCATCCCATTCTTCATCTTCAGCTGCCATGGCATTCTCTTGTAGTTTTCCATCAAGTAAATCTTATGCTCTTTTCCTACAGTTTATAGACAAATGACTAGATTGTTTGCAATAGTAACAAGTGATCTGTTTGCTAGTATCTTTGGAATGTGATCCTTGGTTAAAAGAGGATTTGTATCTTCTTTTAGTATGTGATCTGTTTTTACCGTACATTGCACTTTCTTCTGGTTCAATTTTCTTAGTTTGATTTTCTTCTTCGATCAGAGAAGAGATCAGATCTTCCAAACTCGGATTTACTTTACTCAATGTAAATACCATATTAGAATAGCTTGGAGGCATGCTATTAAGTAATATTGCTTTAGCATCATCATCAGGCACATCAATTTTTATTCCATCTAATTGATTGTAAATGGAATGAAACTTACTTGATGTGTTGCACCATGCTTTCTCCTTCTTCCATCTTGAGCCCGGATAGCTTCTATTTGAGTGCCACTGCTGCGCTCCCCTACTTCCAACCTAAACAACTTGTTTAATGTCATCCAGATGATGTTTGAAGTCTTTGATAGGTCTATATGATGCAGATATGCATCGATAATCCTAATCCGATGATTGCTATAGCTTTTCGATCTTTACTCTCCCATTTTGCCGCTTCATCTGCATTAGTTGGTTTTGATACATTACCAGCAACAATTTCCCACAAATCTTTATGTATTAGGATCAACTGAGTTTGAACTTGCCAGGTATGGAATTCATTGCCATCAAATTTTTCAATGTGACTGATCTTATCCATTTTCCTTCAATTTGGATAGACTTGGCACCCGGACGTCGGTTACCACCGAGAATGCGTCCTTCTGAACACAAAATTAGACAAAATACCCTAATAATCACCTATTCATAATAACTTTGACTAACAATGACAACTTTTGAGATGATACGACTATTACACATAGATAACACTTTGACGACTATGGGGACAATAGACATTGAATAACTATAGACACAATATTAAAATAAGAGCCAATTGACAAAAATAGACCGACCTTTCTCCTTTTTTAAAAAATATTGATGATGCTTACAATTGTTACAAACAAATTTTTAAAGAAGACAAACTATATTTAAAATGCTAAAAGTAAATTTTTTTTCCGGACCCTTTCCAAAAATGGAATTTTTTTCCTTGTGTTTTTTTTCAACATGTCCAAAAATGGTAAAAAACTTGCATACCAGCAAAAACGATATAACAGTCCGATAAGAGAGCATGGCTGCACGAGTGGACTATTCGTAGAATATCAATTACCTTACTCTTGTCTTTCTGTGTTATAATAGTCATGCTCTCCTCAAACATGTAGATCAGGTGCATGAACAAATCACAAAAGTTTCAGGCTTGAGCTCGTGACCAGATTGCAAATCTATGAAATAAATGGTAACAAATGCATCAATACAATTCTATATACAGGGAAAATAGCAAAGAGACGCTGCCCCTCATAATTATTTTACAGTCCCATTACAGAAATTCCTCCTGCTCTGGTACCAAATGTAATGATTTGGTAAGCTTTCCACAGCAATAAACTAGATAATATAAACACCGGAAATAATATTCAATTAATTTCATTCATCCGGGATACTTTAATACATGAGTGATACAAATATATAGGGAGAGGATTCCCTATAAAGTAGGAAACCTCCACAAACCACTTTCCCTATATTCTAGGAGCTACTCCAAATAACTCACCTATTTCTGTGAGTTGGTTTACTAAACCAAATAACAATATGATAAACAACTCATAATATGAGTTGTTATAATTCACTCACACATTTATATTTATATAATAATGTTACATAAATATTAATCAGAATAGTGGGTTTGCAGAATGAAATTTGCATTTGGGGAAAATAAAACATGGAAAATGTGTTTGGGTTTTTATTTAAAGTATGAGGAAACGCGTATGTATTATGCTATATTAAATACCAAACCAAAAACTACCCTACCCTAATTCCATTTTTCATTTCTCCCGCAATTTTTCCACTTTTATGCCCCCTAGATCTATGCACTTACCCTAATATGGTACTCATGCACAATACAACATAAATATAAATGAAGAGGAGATAAGGAGTTGATCATGAAAAAGAGTACTATGCTAACTAGTATCAAAACACATGCAACACCAAGATAACATAACACAATGAGGGAAAGAAATGAAGTAATATATGAAAAATTAAAAATACATTTAGATCACTCACCTTGCAGACATGTAGTATGGTCACCGATGCATCTATCTCTCTAGAAAAGTAGCGCACCGAGAGATAATCACTATTAGGTGGAGAAGGGGAACAACTAGGAAAAATTTTAGTGGCGAATATTCGTTAATTCATGAATATTCTGGTTTTTGAAATTTGAAATTGGCGAATTTTTAGGTACAAGTTAGGACCAGTTTGCCAAAATTTTCTGGGTACAAGTCAATTTTAGGGGACAATTTGCCATTTCCTCAAAATAGAAATTCACAAAAGTTTCTGAATACGCTAGTCAAGAGTATATTTTATGCTACCGGCCTAAAAATATTTTACACTACCGCTCGTAACATATTTTATACTATATATTGTTGGTCATAGAATATAATATGATATTGACTAGTAAATAGTAGTATGTTGTCATTTGGTAACATAAAATATGTTACCGACTAGTAGAATTTTTATGCTACTAACCGAAAACATACTATATGTTGATGGATAGTAGCATAAACTATGATACCGACCGGTAGCATATAAAAAATCTACCATTTGGTAGCATTTAATAGTGATTTCATGATGTCTTGATATTCACCATTCGTGCGAAAGATAATTTTCACATATTCACCAAATATTTTCTAAGGATTTTTTCAAAGTGAATCTTAATATTTTACGTGGGAACAATATTCATGTTGTAGAATCACTTTAGATGATCCAATAGTGTAATAAATCCAAGCAATAAGAAGAGTGTCTAATCTAATCCAAGAAAAGTGCAAGATGAATAAAGAGTTGAGAAAACATATGCCAATATGACACAAAAGAGAAGAAAAGGTGGCATTCCTAAGGTTTGGGATTCCTTTATTTTGAATTTAAATATGTGGGAAGTGTATATAGGAAACCATCACCCATGGGCGATGGCATTGGCTAAGATAAAAATAATATTAACACCATCGCCAATGGATGATTGTATCATCTAATTATGGTGATCTCGAGATATGATGGCATGTTACTACGTAGGTGTTGTGATTGATTTAAAAATCATTAATGAAAAAGTGGATGATGGAGAATGGTCATATCTTGTTTAGGATGATGATGACATGGTGGTTAAGAGGTGTTAATGATGATATCGATGATTTAGTGAGGATTTCTTGTTCTTGTAAGCCTATTCAAGTGACCTAGCTAGCCTAGGTGATGATGCATGGAGGTTTGAGCTTCTTGATAGATTAAGAATCATGTTGATATGATGTAGAACATGTTTTAAGTGTTCCTAGGCATTCACACGAGTTTCGTGGTGTAGTTATAGGTTGGTGACTATGTTCTGTATGCTCATATAGAGCGGTATGGTTGTTAGATTGCACAAGCTTGAGACATGGAGCTATATGAGATAATGAATGCATGTAGGAAAGTGTATTATGATGTAACCAGTATTTTAGGACCATTTGGAGTGTTTATATGATGTGTTATGATGTTGTTTAAGTTGACCCTAGCTTCTACAGTGTAAAACCCTAAGGGGTAGTTATGCAAATGAAACAGATGGAAATATTGAGAGATATTTGTGATATGGTGATCATTGTAGACATATATAAGGTTTTTCCATATTATGTGGGAAACATTTCAGGTTTCCATGATGAGTATTTTGCATGTTATGTCAGTTTTGGTAAAACATGGTCAAGAATAAGGCCATTTCACCAACTTGGAAATTTTGATGCTCACCCTGAATTGTGTGATTTTCATGGGACCTTGGATTTCAAGGATGTTTATACATTGATTATAGAAGGTTTCACAAAAATAATGAGGTCATTTCATCATCATATTTTTATGAATGAATGTTAAGAAGGTAAATAACTCATTATGTGTTTGAAACCCTAGCTTGAAAGTGGTTCATGAGAATCTCTTCCTAAGTCTCCGCTTTCAATTTCTAGTTCCTAGATTATGATTAACATGTAGAGGAATCCTCCATATTTCAAGAAAGGTATGGTATAGGTTGTAGTGATTAGTGGACCCCACTCAAATAGGTCAGTGTTTGAAGAATTTCAGTTTGGAACAAGGTTATCCATAGAAGTTACAAAATAAATTACCATTATGTGATGTATGTGAGTTTTCCTTGATTTTCAAGATGATTTTATGACATGGTGATGCTAATAAATGGTCAATCATGCTTCATTTAGGTTGACTGGTCAAAGGGTAGTTTTGGGGCAATTAAAAGTAGTCTGTGGTAAATTGGAAATTACAAGAGCTATATGAGAAGTTAGGAGGTTATTAAAGTTGTATTGGAAATATAATTTAGAGAGATTTAAATTGATATACATTTTTTCTCATGATGATGAATTTGGTATCTTTTCCATGTCATTTTGTGGACAAGAATATTTTTGGCTTTGCGAGAACAAGACAAATTTACTTAAAGATTGTGTTGTTTAATGCATGAAATGGATTGTATGAGGCTTGCTATCACCTGGAATGTGAAGAGTGATGAATTTTAAATCTAATGAATCATTTTAGGTCTAAAAAAGTGTCGGGAAGGGTGTTAACTAGTTTCATTTTGGAAACTTATTTTTGGGAAGCTTAATTTGGTGAAGACAAATGTTGATGTATTTTGAACCTCGGTTGTTCCAAGAGTTATAACTTTCTTATAAGCGTTCTAAACATTTTTCCATTTATATCTAGTGGTAAACTACCATAGTTGAGGTGTTATTTGATGATTTTGAAGCCATAATGTGTAGACAAGGTGTTGGAAACATGTGTTTTGTGAAGGCTATTAACCACCGAGCTCATTAAATGAAATAATTTGATTGGTTCTTGATAATTGTAACCATATATGATGTTGTTGGTGAGAAAAATTTTCAGTGGACAAACTTGTGGATTTCTTGCCAACATTATGGGAATCTAAGTCCCTCTACTTAACTAGTGCAGTTGTTGTATATGCATGCACATGAAAACGTGGATTTCGTGGTGTCCTTTCGATTGGGGATCCAAAAGGGGCACTCCATTGACCTGCTGGCAAAGCTAGAAATTTCTTGCTAGAGAGGAATTTGTTTGAAAGTGGGAAAGGGAGTGAGAATTGAGGTAGGAGAACTAATGTTGTAGGTAGAAAATCATATTCTTGCACACACTAGTTAGAAGTATCATCACATGCATTTATGAGAAGAAACAACTTTGTAAGCATCATTAAGACCAAATGAAATTTGATGAACACAAAGTATCAAGAAATATCTTAGTCGAAAAAATATAGAAACTCCTTGTATTAATTTCTCAAACAAAGTTGTACATAGTGGAGAAATGGAGGAAATTGAGAAGGGGGAAATGGAAGAAAATGGCTATCTCCTTTGTTCTCTCAAAGTACAATATACTCTTGAGTTTACAAGATCAATCACCAACCCTTTGAAATGGGAATGGCATTATAATTTATAGAGTAGAATATGACTCTTCATCTACCCCCAATGCCTTTTCATATGTCCTTGCACAACTTAAAACTTTTCAACTTCCTAGGAAAATTTTAAGTCCCTTTTTATAACATAAAGGTGACTTATTACATTATGAACATTAAGACATATGAAAAAGTGCAACCCCAACACAAAATTAGAACATTTGAGAAGAGAGAGAAATTTGGGGGAAAGAGGAGAGAGAAAGAGAGAGAGAAGAAGAAGAGGAGACATCGTTCTTGATGAAGTTCATGATCCTCATTGATGGAAAGCGCCAAATATAGTGAAACTATGAATCTTCGAACTCCTTGCACACTATGAATCTCCTTCAAATCAACTTGTGAATGCTTGCCATGTTGAGTGAATTGTTCCACTGATGACCACATCTCCCAGCTCACATATGATATACTATATTTAGTGAGAGGTTATTTTCGTCTCTTCTTGACCATTATGATGTGATGAACTCCCTCATTCGATACTGTGCACCCTACCCTTGCCTCAGCCACTTCTTTGGGGCGACTTACTATTTTTAGTAAGCACCCATATAAGGGAATTACTATGTTTAGTAATTAGTCATTTTCACTATTTTTTTCTTTAAACACTCATTCTAGGTTCGTCATGATCTTTAATGCCCGTTGCCTTTTTCTTAGCTTCTTTTGATGATGACTTTCCAAACATAGCAAATCTATATAGGAAAACTTATTATTTTTAGAAAGTGTGTTTCCAAGTGTTTGATTTATGATGGAACATACTTTTTGGAATCTTCTTGTTGTTACGATCACACCCTATGAATTTCACATTGTTTTTCCAACTAGAATGATTGGAAACAAATTTTGAAATTTGACCTAGTAGTAGCTTTCAAAAGTGCGGAGCTACCACAACCATTAATGGAGCTTGTAATTTGTAGCTATGGTTTTTTTCTCCATTTGAGATGAAAAAATCCATTACAATGGGTTTTTATTTGGAGCACACGTGTAATTTTTTAGTTCATTTCCATTGTTGGAGTGATGGGAAATCCGATGAATGTGAGCCGGTGCTCAAAGTGAGGATTTTGTTGTAGAAAATGATTATGGGAACCATTTGACCTCTTGTTTGTTGCATCTTAATTGTCTTGCAAAATTTTAAATTCTGCAAAAGATGACATCTCTATTTGACTTGTACTTTACAAGATGTGATGAGTTTTTGATTGGGTGGCCTCGTAGTTATCTAGCGAAAAATCTCCATATTCTCTTCGTTCTTCGTCATTTCAATCTATTTTTCTCTGAGGCCTGCATATTACTATGAATTCATGGTGTGGAGAGTTTATGTGGCCATGGTGGATCTGGTTTGGAGAAAAAATGGTGGACCGAGTGTTTGGGCAATCATTCATGGAGCCATGATAAGGTATGAAGCTGTGAAGGAGAAATAAGGGGGAAGAAATGGCTAAGTGCCAGATTTAAATTTTAAAAGAAATGAACATGGAGGGGCTAGGTGCATTTTGTTATCCCTGATGTCCCTAACCTTAGGCACATGAGGGACAACAATTTCCATGGATGGTCAAGGTGATGTCATGTGTCCTTGATTCGACGATAGGGGATTTACTTGAAAAATGCATCTCGGGGCTGAAAGTCGGTCATGTGGGTGTCCAAAATATTCCCCATAGGGGATTGGAAAAATTTTCCATGTGTGATGTCCCTCACCTCAAGGACATAAGAGAAATCAATTTCCACGGTGGTCCTGGGGACACATGGCGCTGATCCGACGAAAGGGAATGAATGCTCTAAAAATGCACCTAAGGGCTGAAAGTCAGTCACATGGATGTCTAAAAGGCTCCCATAGGGTGATGGGTGAATTTTTCAAGGTCTTATTTCCCTCACCTCGGGACATAAGGGACATAAATTTCCACGATGATCCTAGGGCCGACACGTGGTGCTTGATCTGACGGCAGGGAATGGATGCTCCAAAAACGCACCCGTGAGGGCTGAACTGTCAAGTATGGAGATCACATGGGGATGGAAGAATTTTTCAAGGGTTTTTGTACTCACCTCAAGGACATCAGGGACATAAAATCTTGCCAGGGCTCCTAGTGGCTTGACACATGTCCTCTAAAAAAATGACTAAGTCTTGAACTACCTTTGAGAGGGTAACTTGGAACGATGATAAATTGAGATCTCGGTGGAATTTGTTGGTAAAACGTTATTTGATACTGATTGGAAATTGCATTTTGGATCCAATGGTGGGGATATCATGTCTTTATTCAGCCATATGTTTCCAAAAAAACCAGATTTTTATTTGAGACTCTAGTTTTACCCGAGAAAACCCGCTTGCCAATCCTATGCGCTAAAAGGAATGAATACCGATCGTGTCAAGTCAAGAACACATATGCTAATCAAACATAAAAATCAATAAGATGAAATAAATTCAGCAAAATATCTTTACATAAACCTTTGCAAAAAATGAGCAGCAATATCATATATTATTATGGAACTCAATGAAATACAATGAGAATGGACGTTGCTTATATAGGCAAGGAATAAAAATCTAGGAACTAGTCAAGGTCGTAGATCAAGCCATAAATCTTGGAAAGAACTAGTCATCAAAGAAATAGTCAAGTCCATAGATGTATGAGAGAACTAGACATCAAGGATCTAGTCAATACCATAGATCAAGGAAATAACTATACCTAACAACTAGATAATATCTCCTAATATCTAAATAAATAAAAAGAAATATCCACACACATAAGTGGGTGAGGATAAATACAATAAAGGTAAATAATGTACCTAGGTGAACATGAGCTAAGGTAAATACCTACTCTAACAGTGCCAAGGTGTTGTGAAAATTATTATTTCACCATCATGTATTTCTTGGAATTATATTTCCATATATGTTCTTTTTTACTTCTAACTCCATCCGGAGCTTCAAATCTTCTTATGAAGCCCAAAAACTATTTTAGGCCTATGATTTGCCTAGGCTTGTGCAACCTGTTTTCACTTAGACTGCCCCAATTCTTTCAAAACTTCCCCAAACCTTCAAAAATTATTTCCATGATATTCCAAGGTCTTCAATTCACCTCCATGTCTAATTTTCCTTCCGTTCTACTTTAGGGGGGTTGATCCAGTCCTGGGAAGGCTAGTGATAGCCCTTCCCACAACTGCATGTAGATAACATCTTTTCAGAACCCCCTAAAATCACCTAAGGGGAATGTATAGAAGTTCCTAAATCACCTAGGGGAAAAATTTGACATCAAATATGGGGTGAACAAACTAACATATTTGACTTGGGGTGCATGGGAATGATAAAACATAAAAATTTCAGCACAGGGGTATAGTTGTCATGCTTAGAAATTGTCAATTTCCATTGTTGCTCATTTACACAAAAATAATTGGCTCTATCTTTGGGACATGACATAGATTGAGCACAACAAAGACATGACTTGGTAATTCGTAATCTCAATTTTAGATCATATAATTTGTAGACCAAAGGCCTCATCCATTGGGCCCTCGTGGATTCATGTACAACCTCTAACAAGAGACAAAGAAGAAGGAAACAAACACACACACACACACACACACACACACACACACACACACACACACACACACATGAAAAGGACAGAAAGGAAACACACGACACACAACAAGAAGGGAAAAACACCTAACAATAACCTATGGTACAAGGTGGGGACAACTCACTTTCACTCGAAGCACTTTTCATTTCTCAAAATTTATCCTTGAAGAGGAAACAACGAATGATGATGTTATGTGAATCCGTTGACGAGTTCCGTAAAGTAGCCTCCCTCCTCAGCTGCCTATGAAATCTAGGTGCTTTCACAAATTTTTGTGTACTTGGTAGGAGTGATTCCATGTGAGATTCTTGATGCCAAGGTCCTTTCTTGGAAATTCCAATGCCTTCATGTTCTTTGAAGTCATTTTTGTAGTTCCAGTTTGCCTTCCATGTTTATCGATATAGAAGATTCTCCATCGAGCATCTCATCGCTGCCCCGAGATGATTTTGTTCCAATTCCTTTGATATTATAAGTTACTATATTTCCTGGGTCTATACTCATTGACATATTTTCTATGAGAAACATTTTAT
Organism: Taxus wallichiana var. yunnanensis; assembly: GCA_018340775.1. Lineage (NCBI taxonomy): Eukaryota > Viridiplantae > Streptophyta > Pinopsida > Cupressales > Taxaceae > Taxus > Taxus wallichiana. The sequence continues at coordinate 435,450,149 of CM031241.1, read as the reverse complement.
TCATCCTTTATCTCTACTCCATTGTGAGGCACTTGAGTATTGACAGGAGGATCGGAGGAAAACTCACACTTTTCTTGTATATCCATGGCATGAGTGAAGAGATCAAGAATCCGCTTAGGGTATTCCGCACGTGAGCTTATGCTTCCAATATTTTTTTGATAGAGTTATGCTTCGTCATTTCCTGTAGCTCATATTTATATGCCTTTGAACAATCTTTATTTTGCAGCTCAAGGAAACTATCTGGAGGGATTACTTCATCATCTCAAGAATCACTGCACTCTAATGATCCTTTATAAAAAAAGATCCATCTTTAGAGGTCTTGAAACTCCTTGCTTCAATTTCTTCATCATGGAAAGAATCTTCATCTTCAAATGGGAAATAAAATATCTCCATTTTTGTATTGCATCCATTAATCATTATCTCAAGAGTGGCATGATATGTTTCACACTTCACACTTGTCTTGCAGATTTGTGGCTTGCATTAGGAGTTCGAGACTTATCTCAGGGTCTTCTGTTTCTTCCGTGGCTCTTAGGAGTCCTTGTATGGAGATTTATTTCAAGCCTTTCAAAGGATCATTGTAAGATGATTTTTATCCTTGAAAATCATCAAGCACCATTTTCTCTTCCTCATGGTCTAAATCATCCGCAATTCAGGGCTGCCCTCTTGTAACTCAAATCTCCTCAATGCTTCTTAAAAGTAAAAATCTCTCCTGGGAAGGCAAGTCCGGACCTATCAAGATGGGAATATCCTCTTTCTCCTCAATTGTCACTAAGTGATTCATCTACTTACTATCTTGATACAATATGTTAGCTTCTATACTTTCATACCGTGTACCTCATCTTCTTCTTGGGACAAAATTTCTCCATGTCTCCCTTCATTGGTATGGTTGTAGAAGACCAGTTCATCCGAATTTTCCTCCCAAGTCTCGAATTTTTTTCCTAATTAGTAACATTCTAAATGAGGTGGGAAGTCTACTACCAAAATCATCGCTGAAACTTTCTTTTCTCGGAAATCTAACGAGAGCCACCTGTGCATCATTGACCTTCCCTACAAGTGAGACATTTTTTTATTCCAAAGAGTAACAAGAGCTGCTAGGTGGAGTCATGGTAAGTACATATTCTCCAACAAGAAGGGAGACATAGAAAAGGTTTAACTTTATTAGTCTTTGATGCACTCGGAGAAAGCATGTTCTGTGAGAGAGTTATAGGTGGTTTTAGTAGTATTCCTTTAGGATGATGAGCTACATCATTGGTTGTTAGACTACCACTCCTGATATATTAGAAGAACCTCTTAAATTTTTCAGGATTAGTCTACAAATATTCGCCAATAATATGCGCTTTGGCCTTGTTTGCATATTCTATAAAGTCAAAGGGAGAAGATGTATACAAGGGAGGTAAAGGGACTGAATTCAGAGTTTGGATAGGCTTGGGAGAAAGATTTTATGTTTGAGGGATGGACGGTATTTTGAATGGCACACTAGGAGCTTTCAAGGTATTAGATTTTGTAGGAGCAGATTTAGATTTAGAAATGGGAGAGGAATTGGAAAGCTTACTTGGGATTGCAGGAGTCTTCTTATTTGCTATAGGGTCTGAATCCAACAATTTAGAATTCATGGAAGATGGAAGTGGGGATCCTTGACTGATTATTTTATTTTGTGGAGTCACCATAGGAGGATCTTCAGTCTTCTTTTTATTTATAGCAGTGGAAGGAGATTTTCCTTTCTTAGACTGAGAACGAGTGAATACCACACATGAGAAACTGGGTGCATCTTCTTCATCACATCCATAATACTCACAAAATATGATTTGTGTATCATTTTCAAACTCATCACTTTCTATGAAATTACCACCTTCACTTTCTTGTTTAAGATCTTCTTCACTTTCTTGAAATCTGCAATTTACACTCATGGGTGGGGCCTCCAAGGAGAGCCTTTGGGCTGCTCCTAAAATCTTATTTATGTTTTGTCTTTGAGAACATACTCATTCAAATAATTCTCTTTTAAAAGACGCCATCTCATTCACAAAATTTTTCAGCGATGGATTGGTTTTCTCGGCTCCATGATGTTGGGTTTTTCCCTTGATGGATTCTTGATCTTTCCAAAGAGGATGAGATTGCCATCAAGTTCAATGGCCATCCTTTTGCTTCTAAAATGTTCCTTCGTTAGAATCTTCATAGAAAAAAACTACTTCGATGATTGAGAATTGATGAAGAATCTCTTGACATTATTTTGAGACGGTCAATCCTCTTCAAGTATCCTACAAAACAACCGTTCGAAACGAGCCATGAAGTCTCTCATGGATTCATTTTATTATTTATTCATTTGATCCAACTGCAAAAAGAGGTATTGATAGTGTTCACTTGATTTAAATATTTCCTCAAAGGCACTCTTGATTTCATCCCAACTAGTGATGGATCGAGTAGGTAGGAGGTAGAAAGATTTTTCTCATTTTTCTTGGAGAGAATCCATGAATAATCTTACAAAGAAGATCTTCATGTTGGACACCAATAATTCCACATGATTTCATGAAAGAAGTGATGTGTTCTTCCTGATGTTGTGTGTTTTCACCTTTAAACTTTAGAAAGTTATTACGAGAACCCATTGGTATATTGTGAAGTGGGGATCAAGAGCAAAGCGGGCTGTATTCCTTCCCCATGGAACAATGGGTTGAAGTATTTATTCTTCATCTTCCATTGTCATTTATGCTTATGCTTTATCTCTTACTTTGGAAAATCATTTTTCAAATTCTAGAACTGAATTTTTTTACAATGGGAATATGGAAAGATAATGTGGAATGTGAAAAGACACATGCTGAAATCAGCAACGTGTCTTTTGAAACAAACTTTCATGAACTCTCCTTTTTTCAATATTTAATTTTTTTGAATTTTCAGACCTTGCGGTCGTATATTGGGTGTAGATGCTGCTAAATCTACCCCACGATGGGTGCCAAAAACTATTGGTGAGAAAATTTGTTGGGTGGAAAACTTGTGGATTTCTTGCCAACACTGGGAATCTAAGTCCCTCTACTTAACCGGTGTAGCTACCATATATACATGAGCATGAAAAAGGTGGATTTATTTGGTGGGCTTTCGATCGGGATCTAATAAGGGCACTTCAATGACCTTGTGGAAAAGCTAGAAATTTATTTCTAGAGAGGAATTTGTCTGAAAGTGGGAAAGGGAGTGAGAAATGAGGTAGGAGAACTAATGTTGCAAGTAGAAAATTAGATTCCTGCACACACTAGTTAGAAGTATCATCACATGCATTTATGAGAAGAAACAACTTTTAAGCATCATTAAGACCAAATGAAATTTTATGAACATAAATTATCAAGAAATATCTTAGTCGAAAAAGGTTAGAAACTCCTTCGCTTGTATTAATTTCTCAAAAAAAGTTATACATAGTGGAGAAATGGAGGAAATTGAGAAGGGGGAAATGGAAGAAAATGGCTATCCTTTGTTCTCTCAAAGTACAACATACTCTTGAGTTTACAAGATCAATCACCAACCCTTTGAAATGGGAATGGAGTTACAATTTATAGAGTAGAATATGAGTCTTCATCTACCCCCTAATGCATTTTCATGTCCTCGCACAACTTAAAACTTTTCAACTTCCTAGAGAATTTTAAGTCCCTTTTTATAACATTATGAACATTAAGACATATGAAAAAGTGTAACCCTAACACAAAATTAGAACATTTGAGAAGAGAAAGAAAGTTGGGGGAAAGAGGAGAGAGAAAGGGAGAGATAAGAAGATGAGGAGACATTGTTCCCGATGACGTCCATTGATCCTCGTCGATGGAAAGCACCAAATACAATGTAACTCTAAATATTTGAACTCCTTGCACACTATGAATCTCCTTCAAATCATCTCGTGAATGCTTGCCAAGTTGATTGAACTGTTCCGCTGATGACCGTAACTCCAAGCCTATCTATGATATACTATTTTTAGTGAGAGGTGATTTTTCCTCTTCTCGACCATCATGATGTGATGAACTCCCTCATTCAATATTGTTCACCCTACCCTTGCCTCAGCTACTTCTTTGGAGTGAATTATTATTTTTAGTAAGCACCCATATAAGGGACTTACTATTTTTAGTAAGTTGTCATTTTCACTATTTTCTGCTCTGAACACTCATTCGGCTTCCTCGTGATCTTCAATGCCCGTTGCCTTTGTCTCAGCTTCTTTTGATGATGAATTTCCAAACATAGCAAGTCTATATAGGAAAACTTACTATTTTTAGAAAGTGTGTTTCCAGTGCTTGATTTGTGATGGAACATACTTTTTTGGAATCTTCTTTTCATTACGATCACACCCTCCAAATTTCACATAGTTTTGCCAACTAGAATGATTGGAAACAAAATTTGAAATTTTGACCTGGCAGTGGCTTCGGGTACGAAACTACCATGGTGGCCATTAATGGAGATTGAAATTTGTAGGTATGGTTTTTGTCTCCATTTGAAATGAAAAAACTCCATTGTGATAGGTTTTTTATTTGGAGCCCATGTGTAAGTTTTAGTTTGTTTTCATTTTCGGAGTGATGGGAAATCTGACTAATGTGAGCTGGTGCACGAAGTGAAGATTTTTTGGAGCAAATGATTCTAGGAACCATTTGACCTCTTGTTTATCACATCTTGATTTTCTTGCAAAATTTGAAATTCTGTAAAAGACAGCATCTCGATCTGATTTGTACTTTGCAAGATATGATGAGGTTTTGATCGGGTGGCTTCGTAGTTATCTAGCAAAAATCTCCATTTTCTCTTCGTTCTTCATCATTTCACTCCATTTTTCTTTGAGGCCTACATATTACTATGAATTAATGGTGTGGAGAGTTTATGTTTCCATGGTGGATCTGGTTTGGAGCAACAATGGTGGACCGGGTGTCTGGACAATTATTCACGAGCCATGACAAGGTATGAAGTGATGACGGAGAAATGAGGAGCAAGAAATGGCTAAGTGCTAGATTTAAATTTTCAAAGAAATGCACATGGAGGGGCTGGGAAATTTTTTTTTATCCTTGATGTCCTTAACCTCAAGGATGTGAGGGACATTCATTTCCACGGTGGTCAAGATGATGCCATGTGTCCTCGATCCGACGGCAAGAAGAGATTTTCTTGAAAAATGCACCCGGGGCTGAAAATCAGTCACGTGAGTTTCCAAAAGACTCCCCATAAGGGGCTAGGTTCATTTTTCCATGTCTTATGTTCCTCACTTCAGGGACATTAGTTTCCATGGTGGTCCTAGGGCTGACACTTGGCGCTTGATTTGACGATAGGGAATGAATGCTCCAAAAATGCACCTGGGGGCTGAAAGTTGGTCACATGGATGTCAAAAAGGTGCCCCATAGGGGTATGGGTGAATTTTTCAAGGTATCATGTCCCTAACCTCAGAGACATAAGGGACATCAGTTTCTACGGTGGTCCTCGAGTTGACACGTGGCGCTTGATCCGACGACAGGAATGAATGCTCCAAAACGCACCCGGGGTTAAACTGTCAAATCTAGAGGTCACATGGGGTTGGGCACATTTTAAAGGGTTGGTGTACCTAACATCAGGGACTTCAAGGACATGAAATCTACCAAGCTTCTAGTGCTAACACATGTCCTCTCGAAAAGTGACTAAGTCCCGAACTCGCTTTGAGATGGTAACTGAACGATGATAACTTGAGCTCTCGGTGGAATTTATTGGTAGAAATTTATATGATAATGAATGTAAATTGAATTTTAGATCATTTTTTTGGGGTATCATTTCTTGATTCAAAATCTATTCCCTAAAAAGCTGATTTTGTATTTGAGACTCTACTTATACCCGAGAAAAATTACCCGCCAATCCTATGCACTGCAAGGTGTTGTGAAATTTATTATTTCACCATCATGTATTTCTTGGAATTATATTTCCATAGTTTTTTTACTTCTAACTCCATCCTGAGCTCCCAGAATCTTTTTTTGAAGCCCAACAGCTGTTTTAGGCCCGTGAACTACCTAGGCTTATGCGCCTGTTTTCACTCGGATCGCGCCAAGTCTTTCAAAACTTCCCCAAACCTTCCAAAATAATCTCCATGATGTTCCAAGGTCTTAAATTCACCTCCATGTTAAATTTCACCTTCTGTTATACTCCTAGGGGGTTGATCTAGTCCTGGGAAGGCTAGCGATAGCCCTTCCTACAAACTTTCCAAGATAACATCTTTCTAACTCCCTAAAATCACTTAGGGGGAATGAATTGAATTTCTTAAATCATCTAGGGGAAAATTTTTACATCAAATAGGGGGTTTCCAGATTGACGGACTTGACTTGGAGTGCTTGAGAATGATAACAAATACACATTTTGGCACATGGGTATAGTTGTCATGCTTAGAAATTGTCAATTCCCTATTGCACATTTGCACGACAACATATGTTTAAATTTTATTTTAAACATGTTTGTTTATTTTTAGATCATCACTAAAAATAGTTTTGGTGCTAGGATATTTTTTTTATTCCAATGATGGGGATTTGAGGATTTTTAGTGCATGAATGATGGGTTTTGGATAGGATGACCTACTTTTGTCACTTTTGATTGTTATGATAAATTTTATTGGATGTTTTTGTGATGTAGTGGTTTTGATAAATGAGGGAAATCGACCTCGTTTTAATTTTATTTATGGAGATATTATAAAATAATAATTTTGGGTGTTTTGGTGAGCTAGTAGAGTTTGTGCAAGACGTATGATCTAGGTGTGAATGATTTGTAGGTGTGTGAGCATGTTTTTAGAGTTGAAAAAGTGTGTGACAGGTCAATAATGACATAAATCATGTGTGAAAGGTTTTGAATATTTGAGAAGTGAAGAAGGTGCTAGTTTGTGCAAGTTTGAACACCTAGGATTTGAATAAGGGTTTGAAGGTGTATGGAGCTCAATCTTGTGATCACCATCAACTAATTTATTACAACATATCATCAGTGATATTATCATTAAAATCTTGTGTGATGTTTCATATTCATTCAAGTCTCGTGTTGTGTGTAATATCAACAAGGGTTTAAGTGCTGGTGATCCTTGTGGGGTTGGTGCTTCACTAAAGAAATCTCATGGGATATGTAAGATTCACTTGTTTCTTTTTATGTGTAAAATCAACAAAGTTTTTTAGTGGTTTTTATTCCCATTGAGGTTGTCCAACTTATATATGTTGTTATGGTGTTGCTTCTCTTGCTCATGGTTAATGTAATGAATGGTGTATGTTGTTGTGCACACACTAATGAATGGATAATTAATTAAAGGTTTATGTGAGTGATCTAAAATTGAAATTGAAATTGAAATTGAAATTGTAAGGACTGATTCACCCCCTCTCACCCATTGTGATTCCAACAATTTGTATCGTAGTGAGTCCTTATGAAGCAAGTTTAACAACTTGAAGGATATCCTTTGAAGCACAAGCAATGGGTAAGTCTTTAGATCTTGTAGCAGAATTGAGGATGAATAATGAAGTATCTCAGTCATGTATTGAAGCCTACCAAAATCAGGTCAAGGATATGGAGATAGAGCATGATCAAGCCATCATGGATTTGAAATCTCAAGTGGAAAGTTTGAATAAAACCTTAAAGGTCAAAGAAGAAGATTGCAACAGGTATGAAGATGAGATGAGATCCTTAAAGACATATTTGGAACAAGAAAAAAAGTAAATTGAAGACCTATGAAAAGTTATAGAAAAGTTTAGAAGCCCTAAATGACATGTTGGAGAACCAAAGAGCTACAAATGACAAATCTTGTCTTGGCTACAAAGAAGAACATTCAGAGAAGCATGAAGTAAAAAAATGAACCTAGTGATGCTACTAAAGCTATGAAGGATGATAAAGATCTCAAGAAGGTTATCAAGAAGCCTAATGCAATGAAATATATAAGTAAGTTCAATGGTGTGTGTTACTCTTGCAATACTTTTGGTCATAGATAATGTAGCCAAATTCTAACCAAACTTGATTTAATGCAAATAATATTAACTCCAAAGAAAATAGTTCTCCTTCTTCATTATCAAATAATGAATTACATTGTTTCCTAAATAGGAAAACAACTCCCAACTCCATTTGCCAAGTAAACTCTAACTAACTCTAACTAAATCTACTCTAGGTGGCGAAATTACTATTTTTAGCAGTTTACTAGAACTTGCTATTCTTAGTAAGTTTGCATGCTTATTCGTACAGGACAGAAATTTCCACGCATCTTCTACATCCCTAAATTATAGGAATTTCCAACTTTATAACTCATAATGCAACTAATAGACTAAAATTAACTAATGCCCAAAAATAGGAAAAAAATGAACTATAACTTAAATCCTAATTTTTGGCCTCAAGATGGAGGATTTAGGGCCCGAAAACATGATAAAAACTTACCCCAACTAGTAGGGAGGGATGTCGCTGCATTCATCTCATCAAAACATGTGGTTTAAAAACAAATGACTCAAACAAACACTCGAGCTCAAGTTATGACCTTGTCAAGTTCTTGGTAATTTTGGCGCATCAATAGAGCTAAGGACTCGTAAAAGGTTTGTTAAAAATAAATTTCCACGGAGAAATGGTACTCATGATAATTCATATTAGTCAAGATATATTACATGCTATAGTTTTCACAAGAAGGGTCATATTGTAAAATTATGTCATCATGAGTCTCCTAATCAGATTTGGAAGAATGATAAGATGCATGGGGTTGTGTATTGTGGTTGCAATCCTATTTGAGCATATAGATATGTATTTCCATCAAAAGGATTCTAAGAAAAGGAATGATTCTTCTAGAGGTAAGAGTGATCCAATTTTCTTGAAATGCAACACACTACGTCACATTAGAAGATATTATAGATTCAAAATGAACACCTAAAAGGAAGGATGATGTGAAGACTAAACAATAACTGAGAAGGTGAAACAAGAGCTCAAAAGTACAAAAGGTGATTCTAAAGTTATAGCTACTAAACATGGTGATCCTGTTGCTCATGAAGGATTGTTTTCTCTTGTTGAACCTGAGGAGTTATTATTATCTACCCATGAAGATTATCGATTGGATGACATAAAAGAAGAAGTGAAGAAGATGAAAAGGGTGATGGAAGATCTTGGTGTTAGGCCCTATGAGTACATGGATATTTTACCTGTTAGGAAGTCTACAAATGTCTTGGGTTTCTACATTAGGCTTTACGAGACATCATCCAATTTTTGAAGTATATGAAGGTATGCCATTTGATAAATTCATGAGTATTGAGTCCTTGTCATTATTAGGTGTCTAGATTTTTATTGTTGTTCCCGATTGAAGAAGTCCATATTTTTCACATGATTTGTAAAGGTGTGTTGGGTCACTCTAAGTTTATGTCAATCTATGACATCATCAAAAGTATGTCCACCTTACTTTTAGAAGCTCTTGGTTTTCTTTCACAATATTTTAGGCTTGTAGGCATGTGGTACACCATCTTAGTCATCACATAAAGAGATCTGTTATGAGATTTTGTTATTGTCTTTGTCCTCTATAAATTTAAAGGAATGTCAAGTAATTGAAGATTTTCATCAAGGGTGACTAGGAATTCTTTATGGTTGTTCAAAGTTTGTAATTGGAGTTAGGGTGCTTATCAAAGAAATTTTTTCATGTAGTTGTGCCTAAGTACATGAGATAGGTCTCTTTTTTCTATCAAAGCTCATTGAAGGGATTAGACAGGATGTTAGCATGTGTTGTGCATTCTCGAGCTATTTGTAGTTCGTGTTTGTTGTCATATTTGTTGAAAAATTGTCAAGGTGTGTCAAGATTTTGAGTCCCTATAAGAATTGTGTTTCATCAAGTCAAGTCATTATAGAAGGTTGAGATCAAATATTTCTATGGTCTATGGTGTCTTAAAAGGTCAAATTTGAGTCAAATTGGTATGCCATGAGCTTGTCTTATGATTCAAGTACTTGAAGCATGTCATCCGAGGGGGTATGAAGTATGTGAAGCATGATAAAAATTTCACAAATGAGGCCTCGAAACTGAAAATTGCCATAGTACGAGGGGATAAAATAAGTCCCTATAGGTGGTCAATTGTGGTAAAAAGTAGTTTGACATCATTTCAGTGTGTGTGGTAGAGTATATCTGTGTGTGGTGATACTCAAGGCATTTCAAGCCTTAAACAAGAAGTAACTATGGTGGCTTATGTTTTTGCTTAAAATTATTCTAACTCATTCATTAAAGCAAGGTTTTAAGAGTGATGGTTGTATACACTCAAGATAACATCTATGCTCTAAGAAGGGTGAACAAGCATAAAATCCAAGAGTGAGCTACAAGTTAGAGTTCTTATTTGAGGATTGTAAAGATGTTTTGACTATGTGACAAGTTTTTTAGACCATGAGACCAGAGGTCTAGGTATGTGCTCATATTTCTAAAGGGTTAAGAGTTGAATTTTTCTCTGTATGTCCATCTCTATAAGGTATGTCAAGCCTATGATTGAAAGATGACTGAATTGGTCATAATCACTATATCATAAAAAGGAGCAACTAGTATCATTTTAGGATCCCATGATAATAGGTGATGTGTCACATTGGCCATTAAGAAGTATGAGGTTGGAGTTCATGAATTTCTAAATGTTGACACCATTCATTGAAGATTCTTTCACCAACTTGAAGTATCATTAGGTGTGAAGGTGATTAAAGTGCAAGTATGATTAGCTATAGTGCATGATAAAATCAAAATAAAGTACTACAAGTATGATAGTGATCTAGATCATATGAAGGATAAGCATGGGTACTTGAAGAGGTAAATGGAGTCTTTTACAGGTACCTCAAGTTAAAAGGATGACTTTATGTCTCATCAAATATGTTGGAATAAGTTACTAGGTTTTGCTAATGAAGATCAATGACCTAAAGGAAGTATCAACTAGTAACAAGTTAATGTGTTTCTTCTTGAAAATATGAGTTCTTTTTGCTTCATACCAATACATGAATTATCAAGTCTTTAGGAGATAGTGTTGTTATGTTGGTATCTAAACTTTACATCTTGACTACAAAATATGTGTGTTTTTGTGGTGTCTTTGTCCAAATTGAGTTCTTGAGGATATCAAGTAGTGATAAGAAGGAAAATTAGTAGTTAAAGAAGCAAATGGTTGTTTTGAAGGCTAAATATTGTAAAATACCATCATAATTGTGGACCCTTTTAGATTAAAGTTGTCTCAAGTTTTTGGTGGTCGAGTTTCTTGAAATCATTGACATTTACCGGTTTTTTTATTTAAGAGATCTAGTGACATAATTGGTAAAGAAAAGTATCAAGTAAGTGGGGAAGTGTCTATTTAAAATCATGCATCAAGGCTCATGGAGAAGGAAAAATGGCCAAAAGGGTAATCTGATCACGTGTGTTTCTATTACAAATTTGATTAAATCAAAATTTAAGAATGCTTCTTTCATCTAGAAGGGCTAATAATTGTTTTCATTTGTATAGAGAAGTGAAAATGGTAAATCGGTCACTTTGAGGTTTTTGTAAATGGGTTAATACATGAATAAGACTATGAAGATATTATATGTATTTTAGAAAATGATCAAGATCATTATATGGTGTTGGCCTCTTGATGAAATCAAGTATAGGAGTTTCAAATTGAATGATTAGCTACAGGGGTTGTGGGTTATCAATGGGGGAATACCGAAAAGTATTAATGCTTTCACATGACATGAGATAGTGTATAACTAGAAGGAGTGTGTTTTTCTAGTTCCATTTCATTAAAAATTGGTATTCACAATGAAAAAGGGATGAAGCTACAAAGTAAATTGTTCTCATAGGTCTAATATTTGCATTTATAGGTGTATAATGTATATTATAGGTAGAGAATGCTTCTTCACAGTATGTGGTATGAATCATAAACATGTTTGGTTTTTCAAGATGTTGTCCATGTTCTCTAAAAGGTGAATGAAACTCCAATGAAGTAAAAATGTGTCTTGTGGATTTTGATGTGACTAGAAAAGATCCTTTTTATCCTCAAAGTGCATTCTATAGGCCCATAATTGCTAGATTAGGTATGATGGAAGTGATTTTAATGGGAATATAGTGTCTTAGTTTCTTCTTAAGATTGAGCAAGATGATAAAATAGTATAAAAAGGTAATAAATAAGGTATATCAATCATTATTGTGCTAAAAGCTAGCTTTCTGCTCACATTCAGTCTAAAATGATGATACAATTCGTATAAATGTTTCTCAAGTGTGAAAAATGTCTTCATGACAGGGGGAGCCCATGTTTCACTCCTTGAAGGCTATCTTGGTGTATTCATGAGCTAAGAAGAGTAATTTTCTTGACTATTTGAATCTACAATTTAAGGTAAGATTGATGTATTGATGATTATTAGTGTTCAATGCTATAAAAGGTTGCTTCTACATGTATAAGATGATGTGCATGGTCCAAATTAGTCAAGGGGAACATTAATGATTAATTCTAGAAGGTGATATGGATATCTTAAGGAATATGAGATATGGTGTAGGTGAGTTTCTTAGTGGTCTAGCATATTAAGGTCAAATTTACATTATAACATCCAAATATGAATATCAAAGTATGAACAAATGATTTAGGGCTTGGATCAAGTGTTTGAGTCATATTTTTAGCCTGTAAGGAAGATATGAAGCTTGTTTTTGTGCGTGTCTACTAGAGTATGTTGGAATTTTCTCAAGAGGAGTGATGGAATATTGACCATATCTTGAATGGTGTGTGAGAGTTCATTAAAATTGGTCTTGAATGCACTGAAGTGCTTGTTTAGGGAAATCAGTCCCAAAGGTTGAGAAATGACAAGAAGAGGAAGACTTAAAGTCAAATTTGTGTATTCTCAAGATGATTTATCCCATGAATGAAGGAAATGAGGATATGTTATTCTTTTGCATCATTATTGGCATGTTCATGGAGAGTTTTCTTTAGGTACATGTATGATATAGTGGTCTCATGAAGATAAAAAGAAAGTTTGAGGTGAGAAATTACAATTTTTGCATTCCTAGAAGGTCGATGATGGTATTTTGACCCAAAGAAAAGGTATGATGATGTTTCTTCATGTTTATTAAAAATATTAGACGGTATATTTTATCTACCCAAGGGGAGCATAGTGGTTTTATACTTGAAAAGAAGGCAAAATCAATTTTTGTGAAGAATTTCAAGTTTTTGAGCTTGTTTAAGACATTTGGTTGATGTTTATAACCAAGAGGTGATCCTATGAGGTTGAGAAATATGAATATCATGCAGGTATAGGTATCCTTTTTCATTAATGTAAAAAGGGGGAGAAGTTTAGGTGGTTTTCCATCAATGACAAGGGGGAGATTGTTGGCATGTTGTTGCATAGGTGTTGTCATTGATGAAAAACCTCATTAATGAAAAAGTGGATGATGGAGTAGGGTAATATAATGTTGAGGATGATGATGAAATGATGGTTCATAGGTGTTCATGATGATATTAGGTGTTTCAGTGAGGATTATTTGTTCTTAGTAAGCCTATTCAGTGACCTAGCTAACCTAGGTGATGGTGCATGATGGTTGAGATTCTTGATAGCTTGAGAATGATTTTTAAATGATGGATAACATGTTTTAAGTGTTTTTATTCACTCACATGAGTTTCAGGGTGCATATATAGGTTGGTGACCATGTTCATTGTACTCATCTAGAGCATGTATGATTGTTAGATTACATGATATTGAGATATAGAGCTATATAATATCATGTATTCTAGGAAGTTGTATTATGATTTAATAGGTATGGTAGGACAATTTGGAGTGTTTATATGATGTGTTATGAATTTTTTAAGTTACCCTATCTTCTCAGTAGTGTAAAACCCTAAGGGGTAGCTATGCAAATGAGATAGGTTGGAAATATTGAGGGTTATTTGTGACATGGTGATGATTGGAGATATATGTGGGTGTGGAACATGTTTTTGGTCTTCTTGAATCAATGTTGAAGTTCTAGAGCTTGAACAATTAAGTTTGGAGACTTTAGGAGAATTCTGTAGTCATTTTCTATGTAGTCATTGTGCCATTGCTGCGATGTTGTTGCAAGTTAACATGTCATTAATCGGTTGTTAACGCTGGACTGCTTTTTCTAGCCGTGGGAAGTTGAAAGATCATGACTTTCAAACTTCTAGGGTCAACTTTAGGAATTCTTAAGAGGATTTTAATCCTATAAATATAGGTTTTAGGGTATCTTGAAGATATCTTGAGTGTTCAATAAGTCTTGAGTCGTAATGATCAAGAGGTGATCAAGAGTGATCAAGGTTAAGAAATTGGGTGTCAATTGTGGTTTAGATGTGGTTTAGCATCTTTGGAATTATGTTGTGAGTTCATAACTGAGAGAAGACTATGAGAGTTGTTTTACTCTTGTTGATGATAAAATTTTAGCAATTTCTTGGTGGATGTAGCCCACATTGGCTGAACCATGTTAAATATTGTCTTGTCTCATTTTGTGCATTATTTATTTATGATGTTATATTTTTGCAAGTATAATTATGCTATATAGTTTCCTACTACTGTGGTTTGAGGAATTGTTTCCGCATACTTGTTCTCTAATTCCTAACAATTGGTATCAGAGCTTTGGTGGTTTTTTTTGAAGTTGTAAATCACAGGAAATTTAAGCTTGAGTGGGTGCTATGGCGATGAGGGCAGATTGAGGGTTGAGAAGTTCAATGGGAAAAATTTGGTTTGTGGAAGATGTAAATGGAGGATTACTTATATTAGAAGGACCTCCATGTTCCTTTGGCTGGAAAAGAAATGAAACCTATAGCCATGTTGGATGAGGATTGGGAGTTCTTTGGATAGAAAGGCGCTCGGGGAAATTCATTTATGCCTTGCATATTTGTTTTCTTTCAACATATCATAGGATAATACCATGGAAGGTCTCATGAGTGCATTAGGAAGCTATATGAAAAACTATCCGCATATAATAAAATATTTTTGATGAAAAAGTTATTTAATATGAAGATGTCTGAGAATGGTTTTGTTCGTAATCATTTGAATGAATTTAATATGGTTGTGAGTATGTTAAACTTGGTAAAAAATGACTTTGATGATGAGGTTAGGGCTTTGTTGATTTTGTGCTCCTTTCTAGATAACTAGGACAACTTAGTTATGGCTGTAAGTAATTCAGTCTCTAATAACTCAAAGATGAAGTTTGAGGATGTAATAGGCGTGATCCTAAGTGAGGAAATTTGAAGGAAGAGCACCAGAGATTCTTTTAATTCTGGAAATGCTTTGACGGTGGAGAGAAAAGGGAGAGAAAAGAACATAGGGAAAGGTAACCGTAGGAATTTGAATGATTGTGGAAGGTCAAATTCCAAGAGTAAATTAGAATGTTGGCAGTGTGGGAAGGTTGGTCATGCTAAGAAAGAATGTTGGACTCTTCGGGATAAGAAGAACAAGGAGGAAACTAAAGAGGTAAATTTGGCACAGTGATGTTTTTGAAGATGCCATAATTATTTCTTTAGATAATATTGTTAAATCTTGGGTGTTAGATTCAGGGGTTTCTTTCCATACGACCCCACATGACATTACTAATTTTGTTCAAGGTGATTTTGGACATGTATAACTTGGTGATGATGAACCATGCAACATAGTAGGGAAAGGTTGTGTTTAGGTGAAAATGTAAAATGGGAACACATGGCTACTTAAGGACATCGACATGTGCCTAAGTTGAGGTGGAACTTGATATTAGTGGGACAACTAGGTAGTGATGGTTGTACGGTTAATTTTACAACAGATTCTTGGAAGGTTACCAAGGAGCTCTTGTGGTTGCAAGAGGTAAGAAAAATGGTACTTTGTATTTAACCAGTGGTGCTAATTATTACAATTTAGTTGCTACAGATGGAGATGTAACTTTGTGGCACCAGAGACTCAGTCATATGAGTCATAAGGGCATGCTAGATTATAAAGGATAGGTTTCCCAGATTAAAGGAGTTAGATTTGGACTTCTGTGAGGACTGTGTTTATGGGAAACAGAAGTGGGTGAGATTCCTCAAGGTTAGACCTACTAGGAAGGAGGGTAAGTTGGAGTTAGTGCATATAGATGTATGGGGGCCAACTAAGGTAAACTCTATTGGTGGTTCATGTTATTACGTCACTTTCATTGATGATGCAACTAGAAAAGTTTGGGTATATTGCATTAGAAAGAAATATGATGTGTTTGAAACTTTCAAAAGATGGAAAGCCTTGGTTGAGAATGAAACAGGTCTCAAGCTGAAATGTCTCAGGTCGGATAATGGAGGGGAATATTGTAGTAATGAATTTCTTGATTATTGTTCGGTAAATGGGATCCACATGCAAAGAACGGTTCCAAATACTCCATAGGAAAATGGAGTGTCAGAGAGAATGAACAGACAATCATGGAGCATGCTAGGTGCATGAGGTTACATGCGGGGTTACCACTCATGTTTTGGGTGGAAGCGTAAGCACAACTATTTATCTAATTAACAGAGGACCCTCTATGGCCTTGGATGGAGGTATACCTGAGGAGGCTTGGTATGGTAAGAAAATTGATTACTCATTTATTAGAGTATTTAGATGTGAGGTATTTTTCACATTGATAAAGATGATAGGACCAAGTTAGAGGCTAAGTCTGAGAAATGCACCTTTGTTGGATATGGTGAAGATGATTTTGGTTTTCATGTTTGGAGTCTTAAAGACAAGAAAATATTTCGGTCTAGAGATATTGTCTTTAATGAAAAAGTCATGTATAAAGATTAGTTACAGGAACAAAAAGAGGAATCAAAGAAAGCATACACAAGTGTTAGAGGACATTATGGACAACAAGGTGTCCAAGGGGCCATTTAGTTACAACATGTTCCAAAGACACCAGTTCTGTGTACTCGCTCAGAACCCCAAAATCCCGAGGTGAGAAGGTATTCTAAGGCAAGAAGGGAACCTAAACAATTTACTCCATATTTGAATTAATTATTACTCACCGATAGTGGAGAGCTAGAGTTCTTTGAAGAAGCAAAGTGTAAGTGAATGCCGGAAGAAGAAGTGGGAGCAGGCCATGGATGAAGAATATAAATCTCTTATGGAAAACTAGACTTGGCATCGTGGAGCTACCTTAGGGAAAGAGAGCATTGTAGAATAAGTGGGTGTATAGAATCAAATAAGAAGATGGAGGCAGAAATGATCCAAGGCCCGGTTGGTGGTCAAAGGATTTGCACGAATAAAAGTATAGAATTTGATGAAATTTTTTCTCCTGTTGTTAAAATGACTTCTATTAGGACTGTTCTTGGTTTAGTAGTAGTAGAAGACTTGCACTTAGAGCAGTTGGATGTGAAGACTACATTCCTTCATGGTGAGTTAGAGGAGGAATTGTACATCCAACAATCACAGGGTTATGAGGTCAAAGGGAAGGAGATGTTAGTGTGCAAATTGAAGAAGAGCTTGTATGGGCTAAAATAAGCTCCACAAAAAGTGGTACATGAAGTTTGATAGTTTTATGTAGGATCAAGGTTACTCTAGGTGTCACTCAGACCATTGCGTGCACATCAAGAAGTTTCTTGATGGTAGTTATATTATTCTATGCCTGTATGTAGATGATATGCTTGTTATAGTGAAGAACATGCAGAAATAAAGGTACTCAAGCAAAGAAGCCTAGGTGACTCCTTTGCTATGAAGGATTTGGGGGCAGAAAAACAAATCCTTGGTATGAGAATAAATCAGAATAGGAAGGAGAGGAAGTTAGTATTATCTCAAGAAGAGTACATAAAGAAGGTCTTGGAGAGGTTTAGTATGCAAGATGCTAAACCGGTTGGTACTTCTTTGGTAGATCACTTTAAATTATCAAAGGACCATAGTCCCAAGACTGAGGAGGATAGAATACAGATGTCTAGAGTACCATACTCATCATTAGTTGGTAGCTTGATGTATGATATGGTATGCACTAGGCTTGACATTTCCCATGTAGTGGGAGTAGTGAGAAGGTTTATGAGTGATCCAGGTAGAGAGCACTGACAGGCAATAAAGTGGATCCTTCGGTATTTGAGAGGGACCATGGGAGAAGTATTGTGTTTTGGTGGATATACACTATATTACATGGATATGTAGATTTAGACATGGTAGGAGATTTGGATAGCAAGAGGAGCATGACAGGTTATGTATTTACGGTTGGTGATACAGTAGTGATTTTGATTTCACGGTTACAAAAGGTTATGGCTTTATCAACCACAAAGGCTGAGTATGTTGCTTCCACAGAGGCAAGCAAGGAGATGATTTGGCTACAACAGTTGCTTGATGAGTTTTGTCATAAGAAGGAAGTTGGGATACTACACAAAGTGATAGTCGAGCATTATTAATTTGGTGAAAACTCGCTTTCCACTCTAGGACGAAGCACATTCAGCTGAGATATCATTTCATCAGATAGCTTTGGAAGAAGATAAGTTGAAGCTGAAAAAGATTCATACCAATCAGAATCCTGTGGATATGATGACCAAGGTGGTCACAAGGGAGAAGTTGAAGTTGTGTTCAACTTTGATTGGCCTTCATGGTTAATAATGAAGGGTTAAGAACTTTGCTCAATGGAAACAGTCTCCAAGTGGGAGATTGTTGGGGTGTGGAGCCTATTTTTGGTCTTCTTAAATCAATGTTGAAGTGTTGGAGCTTGAACGGTTAAGTTTGGAGACTTCAGGAGCATTCTCGGAGTCGTTTTTGTGAGGTTGCTATGCATTCATTGTGTTGTTGCTGTTAACATGTCATTAATTGGTTGTTAACGTCGGGACTGTTTTTTCAGCTATGGGAAGTTGAAAGATCATGACTTTCAAACTTCTAGGGTTGACTTTATGACTTCTTAAGAGGATTTTAATCCTATAAATAGAGGTGTTAAGTTATCTTGAATATATCTTGAGTGTTCAAGAGGTCTTGATTCTTAATGATCAAGAGGTGATCAAGAGTGATCAAGGTTATGCAATTGGGTGTCAATTGTAGTTTAGATGTGGTTTAGCATCTTTGGAATTCTCATTATGAGTTCATAACTCGAGAGAAGACTATGAGAGTTTTTTTATTCTTGTTGATAATAAAATCTGAGGAAGTTCTTGGTGGACGTATCCCACATTGGGTGAACCATTTTAAATCTTGTCTTGTCTTCTTTTGTGCATTATTTATTTATCTTTATTATATTTCTACAAGTATAATTCTGCTATATAGTTTCCTCTTTACCGTGTGGTTTGAGGAATTATTTCCACATACTTTTCTCTAATTCATAACATGTAGGTTGTGTACTTATGCTATGGGAGAAATTTTAGGTTTCCATGATGAGTATTTTGTATGTTATGTTATTTTTGGTAAAACAGGGTCAAGAACAAGGCCATTTCCAATGTGACTTGGATCTTCTAATGCTCACCTTGAATTGTGTGATTTTCAATGGACCTTGTGGATTTCAAGGATGTTCTAAATTGAGTATATAAGGCTTCAAAAATAATGAGCTCATTTCATTGTCATTTTTTTATGAACAAACGTTAAGAAGGTAAACAACTCATTATGTGTTTGAAAGCCTAGCTCAAAAGTAGTTTATGAGATTTGCTTCCTAAGTGGATAGGTTTTATTTATTGTGCCTTGATGATGATTTTAACATGTATATTACTCATATATATTTCCATAAAGGTATGGTATATGTTGTGGTGATGAGTGTACCCCACTCAAACAGCCGCTTCTACGAAGTTTAGTTCGAGACAAGGATGTCCAAAGGAGTTGCAAACTAAATGACCATTATGTGATGTATGTGAGTTTTTGTTGATTTCCATGATTATATTAGGACATGGTGATGGTAATAAATGGTCAATTATGCTTCATTTAGGTTGACTGGTCAAAGGGTAGTTTTGGGAAGTTAGAAGTAGTCTCTTTTAAATTAGACACTCGTAGAAGGTGCAGGAGGAGTTAGGAGGTGATTAACATTGTGTTGAAAATATAATTCAAATATATTTACATTTAATTAATTTTTTTTCTCATGATGATGAGTTTTGAAATGGTTTCCAGGTCCGTTTGTGGATAAGAATATTTTTGTCTTTGGAGGACAAGACAACTTTTTCTAAAATATTGCATTGGTTAGTGCATGAAATGGATTGTTTGATGCTTGATATTTATGGGAATGTGAAGTGGGATGAATTTTTCATCTAATTAATTAATTTTGAGGTCTTAAAATTTTCAATAATGGTGTTAACTAGTTACATTGTGGAAACCGTGTTTTGGGCAACTAGATTTGGTGAAGGAAAAAATTGATGTATTTTGAACCTAAGGTTATTCTAAGAGTTAGAAATTTATTATAAGTGTTCTAAAGGTTCCAATATTTCCTTATAGTGATAAAATGCAATATCTAAGGTGTTTTTGATGATATTGAAGTCAAAAGGTGAAGACAGGTGCTAGAAACAAGTGTTTTATGAAGGTTATTAGCCACTGGGCCCATTAAACAAAATAATTTGATTGGTTCTTGATAATTGAGACCATGTATGATGTTTAAATGTTATTTTGAACATGTGTAGTGATTTTTATACCATGAATAATTTTTTTGTGTTATTAGATTTTTGTCATTCCAATGATGGGGATTTGAGGATTTTTGGTGCATGAATGAAGGGTTTTAGCTAGGAAGACCGACTTGGGTCACTTGTTATTGTTATGATAAAGTTAATGGGTTGTTTTTGAGATTAATGGTCTTGATAAAGGAGGTAAAGCAACCTATTTTGATTTTTAAATATGGAGAGCTTATAAAAGCATAGTTTTGGGTGCTTTTATTAGCTAGTGGAGTGTATGCAAGAAGTGCGACCTAGGTGTGATTAATTTGTATTTGTGTGAGCATGTTTTGATAGATGAGAAAGTGTGTGATAGGTTGAATGATGACATCAAGATTTTTTCCAAGGTTTTAAATCTTTGAGAATTGAAGAAGGTGTTAGTTTGTGCAAGTTTGAAGACCTAGGGTTTGAAGGTGTATGGAGATAAATATTTTGATCACCATCTCACTGAGTTGTTGCAACATATTATCAATGATATTCTCATAAAAATATTGTGTGATGTATGCAAGTATCTTTTTTTGTGTAATATCAATAAGGGTTTAGGGGATTGTGCTCCTTGTGGGGCTGGTGCCTCACTAAAGAAATATCTTGTGATGTGTAATATTCACTTGAGTCTTTGTTGTGTGTAATATAAGAAAACATCTCAATGGGTTTTCTTCCCCTTGATTATTTCCCACTAACATCTTGTGTTATGGTGTTACTTCTCTTGCCCATGGTTAATTAAATGAATGTTGTATGTTGTTGTGCACACACTAATTAATTGATAATTGATTAAAGGCTAATGTGAGCGATATGAAATTGAAATTGAAATTGTAAGGATTAAATCACCCCCTCTTAGTCCAGTGTTCTTCCAAAATATATTGTTTCATGTAAAGTGAAAAAGATGTGTCGTAGATCATGGACATGGACGAATCAAAGTGCCAAATGTTGAGATACGACAAGACAAGATGTCATGAATGTATGGTGTATAAGATTTAAGGTAAAAAGGATAACTAGTGCAAAGAAAAATAAGGCCTACACAAAATAGTGACACTCTCTTCATGTACTACCTCTAACCCATCAAGATTATGTGAATGACCATTCCTCATTCCTGTAGTCCCATTAAGGCACACAATAAAGAAATAGATGCATCGTTGACCCTTATGTATAAAAGGAAATTATTAGAAATAGGTATGAAAGATGAAAAGTGAAAAATTAGGTGTATACACTATGTAGAATGTAAGAAATTAGAAAATGATTGGATAGAGAATCATAGGGCAGAGTACACTACATTTGACTCTAGCAAATTTTAGGATGTAGAAAAAATGTGTAGAATGGAATAAATGGGAAAATTATCGGTGAGAGGATCAAAGGAAAATTATATCTATGACTAAATCTTGGAAGAATATTGATATCGAATAAAATTGTAGAATCGAAGAAATGGAATAATGGCTATCTAGAGAATTATATGGTAGTTTCACCTTGACCGATTCTAGGAAAAATTTGGTGGAAACATCACAGGCAAGGCAATAACACCTATGATTGATATTGGGAAACTCTAGAAAGAGAAATAAGTGTGAAAAATATTTAGAAATAGGAAATAATATTTTTAGGTGAGAGGATGAGTAGCATATGCAACCTATATTTGATGGAAAATATTTGAAAATTTGTTTGATAGATGCGAGATTATATTTGGAATTGTGTGGGTGTTAAATGCAAAATGAAAGTAGTTTGTGTTAAATGTAAAGAGTTTGCGAGAATCAAATCGAAACGATGCACCATGAAGTAGTTGAACTCAAATGGAATCATGATAGCTCTAGCGTAATTGCAAGGATCAATCAACAATGGAAGAACTTGCTCAATAGAAATAAATCTTGCACAAAGAGGAAAGACAAGTCGAATAGCTTGGCATACTCCTAAATCAGAATAAAAGGGTACATATAGGGTGTTGAGTAACCCGGTGCATGAAACACAAGAAAACCCTAAACCTAATCCATGTGAGATGACCCTCCATATGTGAGTGAAGGACACATAGGATCCCACACACCAACACCCCCCTTCATCAAAATTGAGGTAGCGAGATATGATGAGTCGAAATAACAAGAAGACACTCCTAAACAACTAAGAAAGATGTGTCAATGGGGCTGAAAACTAAAGTCCCGATAAGGTGCCCCTATACAAACAACATCTTCCTAGAAGAATAAGAATAAGAGAAGTAATATATAGCCTAAAGAAGATGAGCAATACATAAGACCTCACCCAAAGAAGTGACCACAAGTGAAGAAACTTCACCTCAGTGAAGGGCTTGGTAAATATATCTGCAATCTTACCAGCTGTCTGAATGTACTGAATGTCGATGATACCATCATGAATAAGCTCTTGTATGAAGTGCATATGGATCTTAATGTGCTTCATCCACTGATGCTGAACTAGATTTCTACAAATTGAAATAGTCCTCATGTTATCACAATAGATAATGGTAGGCCACCGAAAGTGGATGCTAAAATTTTCGAATACCCCGTATCCAAACAACTTTTGTGGCACTCTTAATTGCTCCTCTCGTATTCTACCTCCATAGAAGATATCGAAATTGCATTCTACTTCTTGCTAGACCAACTAACAAGACCCAAGCCAAGAGAGAAACTGTAGCGAGGTAGGTTTCTAATGATCTAAGTCACCAGCCCAATAAGAATCTGTGAACCCAATCAAGTCAATATCCACCCCTCCATAATAGTGAATGCCATTAGTATAGGTGCCATGAACATAATGAAGGATCCACTTAGCTACTTTCCAATGTAGCTCATGTGGCTCCTACATGAATCTGGACATGATCCCAACAACATAAGATAAATTTGGTCAAGTGTGAGTCAAGTAAATCAATCTCCCCACCAACTATCAATAAAGGGTACCATCAACCAAGGGAGTAGAGCAATCAGAAACCAAATTAACCCCATAAAGAAAAGGAGTAGGAGAATACTTGTAATCAGACATCTTAAAATGAGCAAGCAAGTCAAGAGCATACTTAGGTTGTGAAATCAAAATTCTCGAGTTAGATTGTGAAATCTGGATCCTAAGAAAGTAATGAAGTAGACCTAAGTTAATCATGGAAAACCTATTGGCCAAGGTGATCTTCACATAATCAATGATAGGGAAGAGCTTCTGTGATCAAAAATTCATCAACATAGAGAGAAAGGATGAGTATGGAGTCATCCCGCCATAGAACTATAAACATTTGGATCGAGTGACACCTAATAAACCCTTATGTAAGTAAAAAGGAGTCCATCTGGGCATACCAAGCTGAGGGGCTTGTTTAAGGTCGTAAAGAGACTTATTTAATTTACAAATGAAGAAGGGATGATGGACATAACTCAAAGGTTGTTCCATGTAGATATCTCCCTATAGGTCACCACAAAGGAAGGAATTCTTAACATCCATTTGATGGACTTTCCATCTATTTACCGTGGTAATGGCAAGGGTAAGTCGAATAGAAGTCATCTTTGAAACCGAGAGAAAGGTTTCAAGATAATCAACCCCAGATTATCTAAGAGAAACCCTTAGCTAATAATCACGCTTTAAAATTTTTATGTCTCCATCTACTCCATACTTTGTTTGGAATGCCAACTTAAACAAAATAAATTTTCTTCCTTTCGGAAGAGGGTGAGATCCCAAGTATTGTTCTTCATGAGAGAGGAATACTCCTCATCCATGACAGAATCCCAATGAGGAATACTAGAATCCTCCCGGAAAGACTTTGGATCAGAAGCAGAGGTGAAGAAAGAGTGGGGTCCAATGAAATTTAAGTGAGTACATCTTATATCCGAACTATCTCCAACTAAATCTCCACCACTTTGTAAATTTTTCCTAGCCCAAAGAGGACCGAAGGATCAAGTTCGAGTTAGAAGATTCATCACTTGAGTGAGAAGGGACATATTCCTCATCATCACTACTATGTAAGAATTGAAAGAATCAAAGGTCTAATGGTCAGGAGGATCAGGAAGAGGAGCACACTCAACAACATCATCATCTGATGAGTCAGAATCTGAATCAACAAGTTGAAGAACCTCAATAGGTAGAGAAGTAGAAGTCAAAGAAGACTCATCAAACTTAAATCTTATCTCAATATAAAGCTCATGAGAAGTAGGATTCAACAATCGATATCCCTTCATGCCATCAAGATACCCTACAAAGATACAAGGTTTGTATGGTGGTTCCAATGCCTTACATTTCTTCTCAGGAATCCGAGCCATAGCCTTGGATCCGAAGACTTGAAAGTTCTCAACATTAGGCTTGGGTCTAAACTAGGCTTCAAAGGGTGTCATCCCTCTTACTTCCTTGTGTGGAACATGGTTCTGAATGTAATTAGCACAATTCACTACTTCAGCCCAATACTTGTGGAGGAAGAGACTTTGAGTGAATCATACAAGTGGCCATCTCCTTAAGAGTATGGTTCTTTCTTTCTGCAACTCCATTCTACGAAGGGATATAAGTAACTATATGTTGCAAGGATATCCCTTCAGAAGTGTAGAAATCCATGAACCTATTATTTACATATTCACCTCGATTGTTGGTTTGAACAACCTTGATAGATTGTTCGCCTATTTCTTAGCAAGAGCTTTAAAGTCTTGAAAATTTTCAAAGACTTCATACTTAAGCTTAAGAAAATATACCCAAGTATATCGCAAATAGTCATCAACAAATTTGAGCACATAAAGAGATCTAGTAAACGAAGGAGATGGAAATGGACTAGAAATATTGATGTGAACAAGATCCAGGGATGATTAGCTATCCAAGATTTTCCTTTGTCAAATTTCTTTTCAGGATGGTTTCCAAGGGTATAACCCTCACAAAACCCTTAGAAAAATTGACATATGGTAACTTTGTTTACCATTTTGTTTTGGATCAATTGTTCAAGGTAGCGATAATTTAGATGTCTGAAAAATCTCATGTCATATCTTACTAACCTCATTTGCATGAGTGAGAAAGGCGGTGGGTGTAGAATCAAAAGTAAAGTGGGAAAAGGTATACAACTATGAATGGTGATCCCCCTCTCACTCGGCCCACCGTAGTGTCATCATTAAACTCACGAATAATCACCGAGTTAGGACCAAATTCCACTTGCATTCCTTCACCAAGGTGAGTAATTTGGTAGGCTGGTAGGAGATTGGTAGAGTGATGCGAAACACTCAACACTTGGTTGAATGTTCCCTTGATGCAACCTATAATTTGTAAGATAACACCCTATTCGTGTTGGCACATCACTCAACCTAGACTAAGCGGTCACCTGAAGTGCACAAAGGTACCATGTCCCTCTTTAGGGTTGTTGTAACAGGATGTTAACATGATGAAGATAGAAACATATAGATTCATAACTAATCCATCATTCTATAGTGCAAGCCACCCACAGATTTATGAAAGAACAAGCTTAAATAGTAATCATCATTGAATTAATAACATGCACTACTCAGTTACATAAAATGACACTTAGATTCAACCAATATCCTCCATCTACAAATAAATATAGAAGCTTCTTATAATACTGTCAATTTATATCAAGGTGCATATGGATCTGATACACACATTCATATGTCGAGAATCATACATACACCACTCTCTGTGATCTCTCTATCTCTATTTCTACTATGCACTTAACATCATATATACAGGGTGGGGACTTTCCCTTCACCACTTAACTATTCCAAAAATAGGTCACATGCTATTGATAGCCACATGCCGTTTACAATTATAGCCACACATGCAAGTGCACTATGTATAGTCCTCTTGCAGTTTAATTGAAGTGTCAATTTCTATTCTTAGCTTGTATCCATGCATAGAAGCTTTGAACCACTTCTCCAAATATAGATAATGTATGGTGTACACATCTCTACATCGTTGATGTGTTACGCACGCCATCTTCTAAAAATAGGTCTCTATGCCCAAAATCAGCTAAGTCCTGAAATTTGAACTTGCCTTCCGCGCTTTTGTTCTTGGCCTTCTATCCCAGTGTAGACTCCTTGTGTGATTTTAGACAAGTATTCTTTGATCAAAATTACCCCACACTAATCTCATTTTCATCTTGATAATGGTTGTCTCCAAAATTTGAAGGAAAGAATAAGAATAAAGAATTTGGACAAATAAAGAATGTATATGAAGTTATTTAAGCAACCACCTCTGTATCAGTTTGTAGCATTAGCTTTGAATATTCCTCTTTTATTGTTGCCTCTAAATCCTTCCATTCAATGAGTGTCTACCCTGCTTTTCTGGAATGTCCACAGAAATAGATTCCAACTCATCCCACATAATTTCTCCTTTCTCATTTTGTAGAACCAACACAACACTGGACATGGCTGTCATCCTCCCTTCCAAAAGGTCCATATTCTATGCAATCATCTTTCCAAGTTCTTCCAAATGTAAGTTTTGTGTAGCTCTTGTCTTTGCTTTGTCGGCCTCGCACTTGTTTTACCATTGACAACCATTCTACACTGCCCAATGTCTCATCTTTCATGGATTTCTAGACTTCATTATTCTCTTCCAAGGTCTTAATGTTGATGAGCACCTCTGGAGCTGTGCATATATTCAAAGCTTGGTCTACTTTTTTCAACACTTCTTGTAATGCCTGCAACAACCCTTCATAGGATGTGATTTTTCTCATCACCGACACTTTCTCCCATTCAACATCCTTCTCTGATTTTTTTGGTGCTTGCATATGTAGAGTTTCATCTTCAATCACCAAGTCCACCAAATTTCCCACATAGTGTATCACTGAAGGAAATTTCTGTGGTACCTTGGGTTCTAAGTGTGGCCTTGCTTTGATTATAGTGTCCCTAATCTCCTCTGCGATGCTTATGAATACTTCATTCTTTTTCTATGCAAAATCCTTCTCCTATGTCAAGTACGCTATATATTTGTTCTTTGTCTTCACCTCTTCGTGCAACACTCTGATCATGGCATATTTGTCCATGTGTCTTCTAGCCACCTCCATAGAAACTTTTACTAGTGCATTGCTGACCTGCTCATCTGACATGATAGTACGATTTATAGTCATGTGTCTAGCTTGGAGTGCCTTCTTCAATCACCTTGAAATGCATGACTCTTCACACACATCAAAGTCAGGCTCATCCATGTGGGTGTGCATCGACCATGATAGTTTCTTTCTAGTTTGCATGGTCACCATATCCTCGTCCATCAACTCCCAACCAAATAGATCCTTCGTGCTATTGTACTCTGGAAGCAAGCGTGGATAATATTTCATGCATCCTCTCAGTATACCCCATGGCTGGTGGAATGTGCTACCCACTTGTCCTCCTAAACCTTTGCTATTTAGGAACTCTAGCCCCAAAATTTGGGACTTGTGTATCCATGTCATGAATTTCTTTTGTAGTTATTTCCTCTTGGCATTTCTCTTCTTCTTCCTTCTCCTTTGATGTCTCAACCTTTTCTTCTATGTTTTCTGGAGGTGTAGGAGAGTTAGGTGCACTCTCCTCTCGACTCTTCAACCTCTTCATTCAACATCAGCTTCCTCCTTCTCTAGACGGTCACTTCATTTTGTGTGGAGAGTCAAGGTGATTTGCACATAGTGGTTGGAGTAACACCTTGGGTCCTTGTTCTCCTAAATACTCTTTTAAACCTATGCTACCCTTGGACCACATTTAAGTCCTCTTCATCCCCTTCTTGTGGCTAATGTGGTATAACAACATGCTCAACTTCACTCGACTTGTAGAATGTCTCCTATTCCTATATTCCAACCCACCACTATCTTTGCGCTCTTCCTCCTCATCCTGCACTTCGACTTGATCTATGGGCTTGGGCGCTAGGATATTCTCCATCATATGCTTCCCCTTTGCTGGTGTAGGAAGCGTGAACTCACCTTCCACATATTTTTTATTATCCATATTTGGCTTCAACCGAGATACACTAATGCTACCCCCACATCTCGCTACATCCAAACTTATTAGCTTGATATTCGAACCTCTCGAAATGATTCTCTATGTATAGGAACTTCGGCCAAGATACACATACTTCTTCCTCAAGGTATGCTAATCACAATCAACCTTATCTACATTGAATATCAGTCTTCGTGTGTTTGTAAATCTATGCATAGATTCTTGAAAATACCTTACGGTGAATGCATAAGGTAACTTGCACCAAGGGCTCTAGGTTTCATCTTTCATTGAAAAAAGTATGATGTAGAAATGTTGGTACATAGAAAAGCTGGACCAGTTTTCCTACCACTCTTGGTAGGTCCGCCATTCTTCCCCAAATGTTGTGTAGAGCCTATCATACCACTTCTCCACCCTTTGTTTTACTTCATCTGTCATGGCCCCTACATAAGTACTTGCTGAATCTTTCAACTAGGGACTTGTTCTCCATGGGGTATTCCCATATTTTCTCCTTTGGTCCATCTGGTACTCCAATTTCCATGAAGACCAGTGATAGTAAGACATTCCCAAAGCTGATGTTTCCCCTTGTGCATGCTTCTTCGACTATTTACTCTGCAATATAGCCTGCAATGTTGTAGATCGTCCCTTCTGACATCTTTTATACCACATGTAGCCATATAGTGTTTACCTGCGACCACTGCTCCTGATCATTTAACTTGGTGATAAGGTGTGCCGCAAATTGTCCAATTGGATAGTTTTTTAACCTATCTATGTCCATTCTCGCATGGACCCTTCGGGTATCCCAACCTTTGTTGTTTGGTGCAGTAAGATTGTGGCTTTATCTGCAAGATCACCTCTTATGTCTTCCCCTGTGGCCTTTAGACCTGTCACTGATGAGACAAGCGCAGACGAAATTCTAACTTTGCATCCTACAAAGTAGAAGAAGTCTTCGTGTACCCTGCTCATGAGCCACTTGTATAAGGGCTCATACTTCCCGAAATATGGCAGCTCATACAACTGATATACCCCAATTCTTTTAAAAAAATTTCACCCGCATCGTCATATACTAGCATGTCATCTTTGTGCATTTGTTTGTTCTAGCCATAAGCAAGGAATCGAGCTCCTTTTTGTTTTCTGACATCCTATGATTATATTCACTCACTTTACTTTTTCTAATGGGTGAATCCCATTCTTGGCCGACAATGACTCCTTCTAGGTATTGCATCTCCGAGAAATGAATTTCGGGTGCCATTTCTTCTTCCTCAATGACTACCTTCTTCTTTCCTCTTACTGTTTCTGCAGATGCCTTCTTTGGTTCCATTTCTACCTTGCAAATGTTTCTTCTTCAACCCTACAAATCCATAAATCAAACCCTAGCTCGATTCAATTATGCCCTAGGTTGAAATTTCATAACCTAACTCTTATCTATCTCCTTGCTTCACTCAAACCCTTCACTACCGGGGATGAAAGATTCTTATAGCACATATTTGGTTGTCACTCTTGGTTTCACACCCTTCACACCTTAACTCGATCACTCGGCTCTTCACACTTGGCTCTTATCATGAATACTCTTAGTTGCAATGGTAAAAATGAATCTACATCCCTTCCTTATATAATTTTTTCAAATTTTGATGCATTTATTTCTCCTCACCTACCAAATATCCCTTCATTCATTGACCAAATCCATTCGTTCCATGCATTATAACTTCACACCCAGCTATAACCTTCTAGCGCACCTTCCTACCCTCTCCTACAGTTCAGACTTCTCTTTAGCGTGCACTCTTATGCTTGAGTACCTCATCGTGCACCTTCTCACAGTAGCTAACATGGCCTCCACTTACCTTGTGTTATACTATTATTTCATTCATCTCCATCCTTGGTCATCTTTGAGAAACAATCTTCTTTTGACTTAAAGCACACCCGTAGCAGCTTATTCCTTTCACCTTTCAAATCCCACAGTCTTTTTCTTGGATAATGATAACCACCCCACACTAAAAGTATGTGTAGTCCTCTACGCATAAACATTCTTCATACAGTAATTAGCTTCATGCGTGCAAGCGTGCTTATTACACAAATAACAACTAAATTGACAAAGCATAGTGACAATAAAAGAAACACATTTAAGGAAATACATAATTGAAATCCTAAATTAAATGGCAATACTTCCTTATTACAAACACCAAGAAGACTTATTTATAGTAGGGCTTCAACCTACTCCCGTTAAAGTAACCGGGTAGCCATGTTCCATCAAGTGCTGCTAACTGGCATGCACCGGATTCAAGTATAGAAGTGATAACATATGGCCCCAACCAATGTACTTTGAGATTTCTTGGATGGTGCAAGAACTTTGAGTCATAAAGAAGTACCATTTTTCCAATATCAAACTTCTTATCCCTTATGTTTATGTCATGTCATGCCTTTTGCACGGCCTTTTACGCTTCGACTCCATCGTGTTATGGCTCGGTGCTCATCTAGCTGAATCATCTTTGCAATATGTTCTTCTAAACCACTTTCATTAGCTGGACCTCCAAAGTACACGTACTTATCTGCAAAGAAGGTAACATAAATTCTATAGGAAGAACATCTTCCATGCCAAACACCAACCCGAACTAGTGTGGCTTTGTTCAATATCTTGTAAGTTGTTTTATATGTCCAAAGCACAAATGACACTTTGTCATCCCAATCCTTTCTTCCAACATAACGTATTTTTGTCAAAGTCGGCCCATAATTTTGTTGAAATCCTTAGCAGATCCATTTTCCTGAGGATGGTAAGGTGTAGTTTTATGGTGTGCAACCATAAACTCATCTAATAAGATCTTGATTGTCTCATTCAAAAAGTGTGTACCTCTATCACTTGTCAAGCTTAAAGGACATCCATATCATGTAAGAACATTATCCCGTAGAAACCTAGACATTATAGGTTTGTCATCGTACAATCTTTTGTAGGTGTTGCTTCTACCCACCGTGTGAGATAATCTATGCAAGTAATGATATAGCATGATCCAGTCTGTGCATGGCTGGTGAAATAGGTCCTACAAAGTCAATGGCCCATTTCTCAAACGGTTTGGCACTAGTAATCGGTCTCAAAGGCATCTCATCTATTTTCCCTGGTTTTCCTAAGTGCTAAAAGTGATCACACACCTTACAATAATATTTACAATCTTTATACAAAGTCTCCCACCATAATCCAATAATTAAGATCTTCTAAGATGACGCATGACTTGCGTAATGGCCTCCTACAATACCACCATGAGATTCTTCCATGATATCCCTATGCTCATGCTCTAACACACAATGACGTAATACTTCATCTCTACCTAGCTTGTATAGGTCACCTCGATTAACATAAATGGTGCCACGCGTATAGCAAGATGCTTATTTTCTAATGCTTTCATTCCTTCTGGTGCCATACCTATTTGTAGAAAGAAAACAATGTCTTCTAATTCTATGGGCACGCATTGTAACTTTGTATAATTGTACATCCGACATTGTCTCTTCAATTGTCTGTGCATCCTCTCTCAAAACGATTCTAGATAAATGATCCGGTCAAGAATTACTTTTCCTGGCTTCACTATAACCGTGAATTCACACTCTTGAAATAGGAGCACCCATCTACATATACACCCTTGTAAGACAGGGTTTGTTTACCAAGTACTTCAATGCCATATGATCTATATAAAACACAAAGGGTGTTGTTAACAAGTACTTTCAAAAATTGTATAAGGCGTAGATCATTGAAAAGATTTGTGCTATGTAGTTGTATAATTCCTTTCGAAGGATTTAGTTTCCTACTATAAAAATAGATTGGATGATCAACAATACCTTCACCAAGTTGAGCTAACACGGTCCGGAGTGGCCATACCGAGAAAATTCCACATGTACATGAAATGGACTAGCCCATGAGGGAAAGTGCAAAATGGGTGCGATAGTTAGTTTCTCTTTTAATACCCCAAATGTGTGCTTTGTTGTAGTTCTCCCAAATAAAATTTACCTTTCCCATTTCGTAATTCTTCCAAGGGTGCAAGAATTTTGGCATACCCTTAAATGAATTTTCTATACTATCTGTATCACCTAAAAATCTGCACACCCCACTTTGACTAGTAGGTGCTTCTAGGCCTAAACCGACCGCAACCTTGGTTTGGATCAACTAGCAAAACCTTCCTTACAGATTATATGTCCTAACATTATCCCAAATGATGTAGAAAATATGCATTTCTTGATCTTCAAAGAGATACTCAATTGTCTGCATCGTTCAAACATCAAGCACAAATTATCACAATGGTCTTTCACAAGCCCATATACTATCCAATCATCTAGATAAACTGTAAGAAGTTGTGAATAAAATCTTTGAATGCCCGAACAACTATGTGCAAGAATATAGTAGGCACATTTTTCAATCCAAAGGGAATCATAGAATAGGAAAAGCTACCCCATTTGGTAGAGAATGTTGTCTTTTCTTGATCCTCCTTAGCAATCCTAACTTTGATGATACCCGGAAAATCCGTCAGTGAAAGAATATATTTCACACCACTGCATTGCTTCTAGTATTTCCATAGTTAATTGGTGTAGGGAAAGGATCTGTGACGCATGTAACATTCAGCTCCATATCTTCCACACATATCCTAATCCATACGTCCTTCTTGATAGATAGCAAAATAATTCCTTATAAATGCTGAACTAAGATCATATAGAACAAAATCATTTACGTTAAAGCCATAAGATGTTATTTCATAGACACAAAGTTCCAGAGATGACATCCACAAGAATACAAAGCTTCTTGATGCAAAATAGATTAATGATTCAATAATTTTAACAGATAGGAAAGAATGAATAACCACAGATAGAAATAGAAAAAGAAAGTCTTCTTGTATTGATAGCTTTTTAACTCTTTTACACTTTCAAAAATAGTCAGAGTTCCAGCCCCTTAGAATGGCGTGGAGAGCTCATTATATAGCTTACAAATTAGTTACACTTGGTAACCATTTCTTTTAACTAAAATATTAATTAAGGAAATGCTCAATACAATATCCTTAATTAATTTACAAGGAGCTCAACACTTAAAAATAGAAGGAGAAAAAGAGAAGCCAAAAGAAGAAACATCCGATTATGGCTGAGGTGGGCCCACTGATTTGAGGATCCGATATATCTGAATTTCTTCAATGCTTCAGCTATCTCCATACCTCATGGGATTGTTGTGTTGGCAGTGGCGTGAGACCAAGTGCCTAGACATTTTTCCATATCTTTATCAAACTCGGTATGCTCCAGGTATTCTTTATTTGCCTCAGCAATTGTAGATT
Source organism: Taxus wallichiana var. yunnanensis (assembly GCA_018340775.1). Lineage (NCBI taxonomy): Eukaryota > Viridiplantae > Streptophyta > Pinopsida > Cupressales > Taxaceae > Taxus > Taxus wallichiana. Next base: position 435,416,549 of record CM031241.1, on the reverse strand, counting down.
GAAGGAAGCAAATGTCCTTTATCTTCTCTTTGGTAATTAATTCTTCTTTGAACAAGTCTTCTTTGACAAATGTTCTGAAATGAGCTTTGATCTCTTGAAGAGAGAAAGGAACACCTGAAGTTTCATCATGAAGATGGTAATGAATATCTTTAAAGGCAGAGGAAACACAAGTTTTGAAAGATTCTCCTTTCTACCACACGTTATTTAATTCACCCAGTGCTTCTTCCAAAACCTTCATTTTCCATTCGACACTAAAAACCCATGCCTTTGACAAGTTATTCTTGGCATCATCAAATACACTATTGACCAACAAGATCTTCTCATCAGCTTGGCCCATAAGGTGAAGATCTGTAATACAACTAGTCCAGAGCTTTAGCTCTTTATCCATAACCCTTATTGAGGAAGTGAGTTTCTACTGTAGATTAATCACCTTCTCATTGGCCTTGAAGGCTTCCTCAATGAAATTCAAGCCAGCTATAATCATATCATCAACCATGGCTTCCAAATCCTTTCCATAAGTAGAATACTTATGTATATCTTTGATGCTCTGAACTTCATCCTGGCTGAGAATCATGGGGGTGGAAGAGCAGCCAGTGGGGTAGGATCCAAAACCTTATCTTTGGCCAATAATGACTTGATAAAGTTGGAAAGAACTTGATTATGTTCTTCCAACTATTCTATAGTTTTCTTTCCCTTCTCTACTCATTCAATAACCTTTGTCACTATTTCTTGAAGGTTATGAACCTCACTCTCAGGAGTGGATTCCCCCATTGGGATTCTAGAAAGCTCTAAATCAGAGACCAAGAGATCCTGCTCTACCTTATCAACCTTGGGCTTTGCAACCTCCAGAACTACTGGCCTTGAGCATCAATTACTATCCTTGAAGTGGTCTTGGCTCTCTTTAGCTGGAGGAGGAGGAGTAGTTCCTAGCAGAGCTGCTACAACATCAAAATCAGGCCCTGTTATCCGAGAGGAAGATTTCCTCTTCCTGTTGTCAACCATGGGTTGCACCCAAGAAAAAGTAGAAGAAGAAGAGGAAGGAACAAGGGGCCCAAGAGCAAGTGAACTCATGGCACTTAGAGTATTGACCACTGTTGCCTCTAGCAAAGAAGTGGAGGGAGTATCAGGAGCTTCCTTTGTAGAGGAGTTTGTGGTACTAGGAGGCTCTGCACTAGACATTTCCTTTTCTTTTCAATAGTAACTTTAGGAGTTCCTGCAGGATTTGGCACTTCACCATCATCACTCTCACTAAGAACAATAATGTTCTCTAGTCCTGAAGGTAGCTTTGGATGCTCAAGAAGAGGTTCTTCATCAATTGGTTCTGTTTAACCTCTTTGATCTTCTTTTGGTATACTTGAGTAGAAGGAGTAGATGACTCAGGCTCTTTCATTGAGGAAGAATGAGGGGTTTTCAAGAACCTCGGTACTAGTTGTATGTGCTTCCTTCCTTGGTGTAGAGGTGTCTCTGGAAGAAGATCCACCTTGATTCTTCTTGAACTCACGAACCTTCCTGTCAAACCAAACTTTAGTTCTTACAAGAACAGGGGCCATAATCTCAACCAAATCATCTCTCTCTTTTTTTTGTACCAATCCAGATCCTCCAAAGGAGTGTGTTTGATTGTTGTCTCATATTCAAAGGACTGTAAGTCCTCATCATCCTCCTTAAGTCCTTCAGAACTTGGTAGAGATTGAGATCTCTAATGTGTTGTAGAGAGAGTCTACCATAGTGCCTCCGTCTGGCTTCAAAATCATCTGCACAATCAGCCCAGTAATCCTTAGTATCTGGCTTGTGATGATAGTTTATCCTGAGGTTCTGATCAATAAACTTCTTTAGATCAAAGCAAGTTCTGGGTCTGAAGAAATGAATAGTGATAGAAGTAATAGCCCTTTCTACATTTTGGGCATCCAAAGTTGTTTTACATGTATAGTTTCCCAAAGAGATAGGGAAATGCAGGCCAATGATCTTCTTGTCTCTGCATGTCCTATGTAGCTTATCAAGTTACCTACATACTTCAACCAGGGCCATTTTATCACTACAGAACATAGGGAGCTTGAGAGGTGTGCTTTCATAGCCAGCCAACTTGATGTATGAAAACCTCTTGAATTGGATAAAGAAAGCCCCATACTTGGCTATCAGGTTCATAGCTTCATCAAAAAATCTCCTAGCAGTGTTTCCCTCTAAGAGTCTTACAATGTACATGGTGAAAGCATCATTGACTCTTCTAAAATTGTGATTGCTAGTTTTCAAGGGTAAACTGAGGGTAGTATGCATAAATAGGCTCATTCTTCTGGCCCTCTATGTAGGTGAAACCAAACCACTTTGCCGGGATGCAGCCAAGGTATACATGAGATAAGAAGTCATATAGAACTTCTTAGTCTATTGAACACTAGACAACTGCTCAGTCAAATTCATGCAAACAATTTTGGCCCAATTAATGTTCTGCTTGCCCTCGCAGATGATGTTTATGAAGGGGCACATCCAGAAGTGAAACTCATTGGTGGAAGGAAACCCCATGATACGGGTGAGAAAAATAATAAAGTTCAGACAACTCCTCATTAAAATCAACCCTGTATAATGCCTTGGAGAGTCGGGATGCTCCCTTCTTAGGGTTCTTTAACCATGATTTTTCTATACGTGCCTTGTATTTGTCATTTTGTTGGTCGAAAGGGGGTTTGAGCTTGGGCACGAGTGAGAATTATGGAATCTTCAGTCTCTAGAATGTGTAGGGCGCAGCAATATGGCGGGCATCATCTAGTTTCACAATTAATTCCCCATGCACATTGGTGAGTTCCTTAGTATCCGGGTTAAAATGGGCTCCATAGGAAGCACCATGTCCACACACTATATAGAGATAGGAAAACCAGCCACGCATATGCAAGTCCACTGTCACTGATCATTTGTGCCATGGGAGCAGGATTAGAGCATGTTAATCTACCCCAAAAATCCCCAAAATCTAAGTGCCGAACCTCACTATCTCGATATATCAGTACAAAGGTCTCAAGAGGTGACACATGTTCTTGACCCTAAAACTTGATCTTCATTTTTGTAATGCATGCAGGGGAAAAGCCTTTCAAGATCAAAATCATGATGAGAATGCAAGGGATATAGGGGCACGAGAAAATAATTTAATGGTAAGGATTCGAGCAAGAGATGGCAAGCGAGCAATGTGACAAATGCGTAGGAGATAGTCCAATTAAATAGCCATTTTAGGAGAGAGAAGGTCATTAAATGTGCATTAAATTCACCTCACACTAACTCAAAAAAGATGAAAAGTGGGAAAAGTGGAGAAAAATGGCCCAGATGGTCTTTGGTACATTTGGGACATGAGGGACATGAAGACGTGATCCGGCCGATGCGGGAAAAGTGGGCCAAATGAGCATGGGTGGTCCAAATGAACTGCGATATGTGAATGAGCACGAGGATGAGGCATGACAGGTGATGAGAGGAGATGAGAGGAATGTGAGGGATGTGATGCGTGAGACATGAGGACATGATTTCGATGATGCGCATGATGTGGGAAAGTGGGAACAGAAAGCCCAGATGCATTTGGGATAGATGGGACAAAAGTACGTGAAGTACCGATGCGGTGATGTGGATGATCGGGTAAAAGGAAGTCCGGGTGAACTTGGGACAAATGGGCCAAAAAGTTTCAAAAAAGCCGATAGTTAAGGATTTGCGGGGAAAGTGGCGATCGGTGAATAGAAGGCCCAGGTACTTGGGACATGAGGGACAAAAATGTCTGACAGACCCATGAAGTCACCAAAAAGACTCCAAAAATGTGATTTTCACTATCTCTTCAAGTTTTCTCTTCATTAGAACATTACTAAAGGTGCCAACTCAAAATTTTCAAAATTTAACTTTCAAAAGAGGGGAAATTTTGAGAGGACAACAACTTGGCTCTTTTTGGGATGACTTGACTAGATCAGAAGAATGAGGCAAGACAAGAACTCAAGAAAAAATCAGGGGAAGAAGACCAGTGCCTTATCCATTGGGCAAAAGAGTCAAGGGAAAACCAATACAGAAGACAACACACCAAAAACAAGGAAAGGAAAACAACAAAGGCAAGGGAAAGCAAACACACCCTATACATAATATACATAGGACTTCCTTTTCACCTAGGACTTGAACAATTTTAGGTACTGCCCACTATAAGGAAGTGGGAGAGAGGATCCATCCATGTAATCAAGATAGAAATAATTTTCACCAGCAAAGTGCCTGATTCTAAAAGGACCAAGCCAAAGAGAATCAAACTTACCATGGCTTCCTCGAGGTTCATGTCTTTTATCCCACAACAAAAACAATGTCTCCAACTTTGAAATCTCTAGATCTGTTTTCTTTGTCAAACAAAGATTTCACCTTCTCTTGATGGGTAGATATTCTATCAAAAACACAGCTATCTTCATTCAATTTTGAAGATACATGATCCTTTTATCTAGAGAATCACTTGAAACTAGTGTCTTCAATGGCCTTCATCAAATACAAAGTTGGTAGCTCCACTGTCACCGGTAGTTGGGCTTCCACACCATACACTACTTGAAAAGGGGACATCCCAATTGCTCTTTTAGGTGTAATCCTGTCCACCCAGAGAGCATCATAGAGCTTCTTGTGCCAGTTCCTCTGAGACTCATTAACAAGCTTTCTCACTATGGTCACCAAATTTTTGTTTGTTGATTCTGCTTGACCATTCCCTTGAGGATAGTAATATGAGGAATGAGCAAGGGAAATACCATATCCATAACAAAATCCATCATTTCAGCAGAAGAAAAATTTGAAGCATTATCAGTCACAATCTTGTTGGGTACTCCAAACCTTATCAGGATGTTCTCTTTGATGAAATTACATACTACCTCTGAAGTGGTACTTTTAACTGGGATAGCTTCCACCCACTTAGTGAAATAATCTGTGGTAGTCAACACATGAGTATGCCCTACACTTGAAGATGGGTTGAGTGTTCTAATAAAATCCAAACCCCACTTTGTTGAAAGGGTTCTTCAATCACAACTGGTTTAAGTGGAAAAGCGGCTAACTTTGGTCTTCCCACAAAAGTTTGACAAGCTTCACATTTATCAACCCATTTTGATGCATCCTTAAACAAAGTAGGCCAATAGTACCTACACAGAAATTTTGTGGGCAGTAACAGCAGATGAGAAATGACCCCCACAGCTTGGTCATGGAAGGCTGAGAAAAGCTTCTTTTGTTTCTCTTTGTCAACACATTTCAAAAATCTTCCATCTACTCCACGTTTAAACAAAGCATTTTCCCACAACACATATTGTGTTGATCTTAGCTTGATAGCTCTCTTCTCCTTAGTAGTTAAGTGAGATGGACACTCACCATAGGTGAGGAAGTGGGCAATGTCAGCATACCATTCATCCATTGAGATGAGAAACAAAACAATAGGAACATCATCCTCATTCTTAGGCAACCCATGACCAGCTCCTTCATGATGAGTTCACATAGGCCTTTACCCCGGACTAGTTTAGTTGGTCTGATGTCAATATCATATTCCTAAACCTTTGTGACCCAGTTTCCTCTCTTAGTTCCAAATTCTTGTTGTGTAAGAATGGACTTGATGGTTGTATCGGGCACAAGTATCACTGAGTGAGAGTTAAGAATATAAAATCAAAACTGCTTAACAACTTTAACCACTACAAAAGCATGTTTCTCCATCATAGTATACTTTAGCTCATGATTTTTAGAATATAGCTCATGAATGCAATTGGGAGCTCATGGTCTTCAGAGTCTTTCTAGGTTAACACAACGGCTAGGGTACTTTCTGGCATAGCAATAGATAATAAAGTCCTTGCTAAAATCTGGACATGCTAAGATAGGAGTCCTAGCAATAGCCTTTTTAATGCCTTTGAATGCTTCTTTCCCTTCAGGAGACCAACCAAACATTTGTTTTCCTTTCATCATTTGGGAGATATTCAAAGTTAGCTCTGCAAAATCAGGAATGAATCTTCTCAGGAAGTTGATCTTACCAAAGAAAGAATGCACTCCCTTTTTACTTGTAGGAAGAGGAATCTGTTGAATAGCTTGAACTCATTCAGGATCAATCTTGATTCCTTCCTTGGAGACAACATGTCCCAAAAATTTTCCCTCCATGACACAAAAGATAAAACTTCTTGGGATTCAAAGAGACCCCATGTTCTCTGCATTTCAAAAGAACCTTTTCCAGATGCTGAAAATGATCTGCTCTAGTTTTAGAAAATACAGTTAGGTCATCTAGATACACCATGATACATTTTCCTTTTAGGATTCCAAAGGCCAAGTCCATATCCCTTTGAAAGGTGGCACCGACATTAATGAGTCCAAAGGGCATCCTCTTGTAAGAAAAAGTACCCCAAGGAGTGGTAAAGGTAGTCTTGTGTTGATCTGCAGTGTTGACTTCTACTTGATTGTATCCTGAGAAACCATCAAGCATGGACAACATCTCAGCTCCTGTAACAACTTGCAACACCTGGTCCATCATGGGTAGGGGGTAGTTGTCCTTCAGAGAAGCTTGATTCAGATTCCTAAAATCAACACAGATCCGAATCTCACCATTTTTCTTCCTAACAGGCACAATGTTAGCAATCCAAGTTGAATGATGAATGGGAAAGATAATCTTGGCCTTCAACAACTTTTGTATCTCCTGAAAAATGGTGTCAACAATCTTTGGATTGTACTGCCTTTGCTTTTGTTTGAAAGGTTTAATCCTAGGTTTGAGAGGAATGAAATGCTACATTTCTTTGGGCTGAAAAGCTTTTAGATCATCATAAGAATAAGCAAGTACATCAACGTATCTCTTCAAAATATTTACTACCTTCTTCTTTTCCTCTTGTGTGCAACATTTCCCAATGTTCACCATTTTGGGGTCAATAGAGCCCCCAATGTTAACCTTTTCATATTCAACAGATTGTTGGGCTCCTCTAGAAGCTTTAGCCTTAACATACCTATCATGTTTATCAAACAATTCCTCCAGACTTACCAGCCCTTTAGGGATCTTGTTACCTTTTAGTCTGATGCACCCATCTTGATCTATCTCCTCTTTGACACCCTCCTCATTGGAAGATACACTTTCTCGAGGAAAATTATCACTTCCTTTGAAATATAATTGTTCAAAGTTATCCCTGAGTTCCAAGAAAGAGAGAAAATGTTGATCATCATTGAAAACCTGCCAGTTGCTTGCATTATCTGGCACACTTGGTCTATGGATCATTTCAATGGTGAATTTATCCTAAGAGAAATCAGGATGAGGTATGAGCAAAGACCCTGACATGGCTAGGGAATCAGCCCTAGTGTTCTTTTCCCTTGGGACTACCTCGATGGAGAAGGCATCAAGAAATTCAATAGAATCCCAAACCAGATTCCTATAATGCTTCAATCTCTTTCTTTTTACTTGGAAAAGGTCTCTGACTTGTTTAACAACTAGTTCCACATCTCCCCATGAGCTAGAAGATTCTTCACACCTTCCTCCTTTTCCACGTTAAGCCCAAGGATGAGAGCTTCATATTCTATTGTGTTATTTGTATTTTCAAACTTGTAGTTTGAATGAGAAAGGATGAACCTTTCCTTCAGAGATATCAACACCACACCAGCTCCAGAACCAGCCGAGGAACAACTTCCATCAAATTCCAAATTCCAAATGCCATTAGGATCATGAAGTACTTCTTTGGGATGTTCTGTTTCATCTTGAGACATGATCATATAGTTTCCATGCCCAATATCTTCATAAAGTATTTGTGCTTTAGGATCATCTGTCTTTTACACAATATACTCAGATTGCTTCTCAGGAAATAACTTCTTCATCTTTCATTGACTGGTATAAGGGCATGTGACCAATCCATTTGAATTTCTCCTCCCACATCCTTACAAAAGTTCCTACTCAACAACATACCATATGAAGGAGGGATATCAGCTACCAAGATAGTAGCTAAAACCTTCTTCTCTGGTAAAGCAACAAAAGCTACTTGTGCATCCTTAATCCTTCCAACCAAAGGCACCTCCTTACTCTCCATAGAATAGCAGGACCCATAAGTGCATGTGAGAGTAAGACCCAAAGCATGAGCCACTTTGGCAGGCATGACATTATCCAATGCTCCTGAGTCTATGACATAGTTGTTGAGTTTATGGCCAGCTATGAGGAGGGTTACATAAAATGGTTTGATTTTCTCATTAGGTGAGGTGACTGCAGCCACAAGGTTTGGTTGGGGTGTGGAAGATGGAGTAGGAAAATACCTTTAGAAGTATTGGGTGAAGTTTTGGAATGGGAATTGACAAAGTGGACCATTTTGGCAAAGGCTTTTGGATGAGTTTGATAGTACTCAACCTCTGAAATTTGGATTTTTGTCTTCTTAAGGTGATCGATGATATCAAAAGATCCAGAGGTGGATGGGCTATCATCACTAGGAATCCTAGGCTTATCAGGTTTAGGAGCTGGAGAAAAAGAAGTTTTAGTAGTAGAATTAGGAAAAGAAGAATTAGCAGAACTCACCTTCTGTGTGGATGCAGTGGGAATAGGAGATCCTCTTTTTGCAATTACGGGGATAGTCATGGGATGCTCCTTGGACCTCTTAGTGGGCTGCATCACTTTCTCCTTCTTATTTGTCTATTCCCGAGTCATAACAACATATGACTCACTATTCATTTCTACTACTACTTCATCATAATCATCTTCTTCATCAACACCTTCAGTGGTGAAGAAATTAACTCGAGATCCCTCAAGTTCTTCTAGTTCTTCATCAGCCTCTTCTTCAGGTTCTTCAAAATCTTCATTAATCTCTTCATCATCAGGTTCTTCAACCTCACAAGTTGCATTAACAGGGACCTTGATGGGTGGTCCCTCAATTTCCAGCCTTGTCTGAGAGGAAGGAAAATGATTTCTAGGCTGAAAATTCCTCCTTGGAACATCTGTATAAGGAGCATGCTGAGCCAATTGTTTCTTGATGGCAATGAGGTCATTAGCAAGCTTTTGTACTAATGGATCTGCATTAGCTCTAGGAGTAGAAGAAGAGGAAGAAGAAGCTCTAGATTTGGAAGGATCTCTTTTCAACTTACCAGACATGATCAAGTCATCTTCAATGCTAACAACTAATCTCTGATCCTCATCCAATGTTGCAAGGTTGGCTCTCCTCAATGCATAGCTAACTTCAGGTAGTTGAGCATTCAGGAAGAAACATTTTTGAATTTGATCTACAGGTTGGGTATCTGGTGGGATTTTGTTAATCAACTTATTGAACCTAGCCACAAATTCTCTCATGGGCTCCTGTGATTCTTTCTTTATTTGAGAAATCTGAGCTAGCAAAGCATGCACATCTTCTTGCAGGTTTGAAATGGTTCTCAAATCTTGTTCTCATCATGGTCCAACTAGTAATGGCCCGCGGGAAGATGATAGAACCAATCTGCCACATTATCTTGCAAAGTCTCTACAAAAATCCTCACCGAGACATCTTCATGCTCAACTCTGAGGACTCCACATGCAACTATGAAAGCTGCAATATGCTCATCAGGGTGCACCTTGCCATCACCTCTAAACTTGGGAAGTTCTTCCTGTTACCCCTGGGTAACTCATGCAAAGGTTGAGGAAGGGCAAGAGGCCCAACACAATGGCCCCAAGGTAATGGAACTACCATCCTTGGAAAAAATGCTTGAAGAGGAACTGAAACACCAACAGCAAGAATCAAAGCATGGAGATTAGGGCTGAGTTTCTCTTGAGGGATACCACTCACAAGGGTTCTATTTTCAACAGGAGGTGTGCTTGTAGAATGAGCTCTTCTATTTCTCCCTGTTGAAGGAAGGGGAAAACCTTGCTGCTCCAAGAGTTGAAATTGAGAATCTTCGATTCCAAGAGCCCTCCTACCGTGGGTAAATCTTAGAGTCACCAGATCAGAAAATGATCAAGAAATTGTTCTAAAACTGGAATCCATAAAAAATGAATCCCCAGTAGAGTCACCAAAAACTGTTGGTTGTCAAATAAGGACTTTAATGAAAGCAATAGTCAGGGGACAAAAGTCCCTCCTCTTTAATGGGAGAGGTTCCCTTATTTAAAGGAAAAAACCTATTTACAAATGTACAACATTTAGTTTTAAAGAGGAACTCTGATATCATGGAAGTGTTTTAAATGACCGATTATCAATACAAAAGGACAAAAGAACTAGGAAGTGGGAAAAGGAAGAGTAGCATTCTCAGGAAATATAGATAGCAAAATAATTCCTTATAAATGTTGAATTAGGATCATATAGAACAAAATCATTTACGTTAAAGCCATAAGATGTTATTTCATAGACACAAAGTTCCAGAGATGACATCCACAAGAATACAAAGCTTCTTGATGCAAAATAGATTAATGATTCAATAATTTTAACAGATAGGAAAGAATGAATAACCACAGATAGAAATAGAAAGAGAAGTCTTCTTGTATTGATAGCTTTTTAACTCTTTTACACTTTTCAAAAATAGTCAGAGTTCTAGCCCCTTTAGAATGGCGTGGAGAGCTCATTATATAGCTTACAAATTAGTTACACTTGGTAACCATTTCTTTTAACTAAAATATTAATTAAGGAAATGTTCAATACAATATCCTTAATTAATTTACAAGGAGCTCAACACTTAAAAATAGAAGGAGGAAAAGAGAAGCCAGAAGAAGAAACATCCGATTATGGCTGAGGCGGGCCCACTGATTTGAGGATCCGATATCTAAATTTCTTCAATGCTTCAACTATCTCCATACCTCGTGGGATTGTTGTGTTGGTAGTGGCGTGAGACCAAGTGCCTAGACATTTTTCCATATCTTTATCAAACTCGGTATGCTCCAGTATTCTTTATTTGCCTCAGCAATTGTAGATTGAAGGAAGCAAATGTCCTTTATCTTCTCTTTGGTAATTAATTCTTCTTTGAACAAGTCTTCTTTGATAAATGTTCTGAACTGAGCTTTGATCTCTTGAAGAGAGAAAGGAACACCTGAAGTTTCATCATGAAGATGGCAATGAATATCTTTAAAGGTAGAGGAAACACAAGTTTTGAAAGATTCTCCTTTCTGCCACACATTATTTAATTCACCCAGTGCTTCTTCCAAAACCTTCATTTTCCATTCGACACCAAAAACCCATGCCTTTGACAAGTTATTCTTGGCATCATCAAATACATTGTTGGCCAATAAGATCTTCTCATCAGCTTGGCCCATAAGGTGAAGATCTATAATACAACTAGTCCAGAGCTTCAGCTCTTTATCCATAACCCTTATTGAGGAAGTGAGTTTCTGTTGTAGATTAATCACCTTCTCATTGGCCTTGAAGGCTTCCTCAATGAAATTCAAGCCAGCTATAATCATATCATCAACCATGGCTTCCAAAGCCTTTCCATAAGTAGAATACTTATGTATATCTTTGATGCTCTGAACTTCATCCTGGCTGAGAATCATGGGGGTGGAAGAGCAGCCAGTGGGGCAGGATCCAAAACCTTATCTTTGGCCAATAATGACTTGATAAAGTTGGAAAGAACTTGATTATATTCTTCCAACTATTCTATAGTTTGCTTTCCCTTCTCTACTCATTCAATAACCTTTGTCACTATTTCTTGAAGGTTATGAACCTCACTCTCAGGAGTGGATTCCCCCATTGGGATTCTAGAAAGCTCTAAATCAGAGACCAAGAGATCCTGCTCTACCTTATCAACCTTGGGCTTTGCAACCTCCAGGAACTACTGGCCTTGAGCATCAATTACTATCCTTGAAGTGGTCTTGGCTCTCTTAGCTGAGGGGAGGAGTAGTTCCTAGCAAAGCTGCTACTACATCACATCAAAATTAGGCCCTATTATCGAGAGGAAGATTTCCTCTTCTTGTTGTCAACCATGGGTTGCACCCAAGAAAAAGTAGAAGAAGAAGAGGAAGGAACAAGGGGCCCAAGAGCAAGTGAACTCATGGCACTTAGAGTATTGACCACTATTGTTTCCTCTAGCAAAGAAGTGGAGGGAGTATCAGGAGCTTCCTTTGTAGAGGAGTCTGTGGTACTAGGAGGCTCTGCACTAGACATTTCCTTTTCTTTTTCAATAGTAACTTTAGGAGTTCCTGTAGGATTTGGCACTTCACCATCATCACTCTCACTAAGAACAATAATGTTCTCTAGTCCTGAAGGTAGCTCTAGATGCTCAAGAAGAGGTTCTTCATCAATTGGTTCCTGTTTAACCTCTTTGATCTTCTTTTGGTATACTTGAGTAGAAGGAGTAGATGACTCAGGCTCTTTCATTGAGGAAGAATGAGGGGTTTGCTCAAGAACCTCGGTACTTGGTTGTATGTGCTTCCTTCCCTGGTGTAGAGGTGTCTCTGGAAGAAGATCCACCCTGATTCTTCTTGAACTCATGAACCTTCCTGTCAAACCAAACTTTAGTTCTTACAAGAACAGGGGCCATAATCTCAACCAAATCATCTCTCTCTTTTTTATACCAATCCAGATCCTCCAAAGGAGTGTGTTTGATTGTTGTCTCATATTCAAAGGACTATGTAAGTCCTCATCATCCTCCTTAAGTCCTTCAGGAACTTGGTAAAGATTGAGATCTCTAATGTGTTGTAGAGAGAGTCTGCCATAGTGCCTTCATCTGGCTTCAAAATCATCTACACAATCAGCCTAGTAATCCTCAGTATCTAGCTTGTGATGATAGTTTATCCTGAGGTTCTGATCAATAAAATTCTTCAGATCAAAGCAAGTTCTGGGTCTAAAGAAATGAACAATGATAGAAGTAATAGCCCTTTCTACATTTTGGGCATCCAAAGTTGTTTTACATGTATAGTTTCCCAAAGAGATAGGGAAATGTAGGCCAGTGATCTTCTTGTCTCTGCATGTCCTATGTAGCTTATCAAGCTACCTACATACTTCAACCAGGGCCATTTTATCACTTTGCAAAACATAGGGAGCTTGAGAGGTGTGCTTTCATAGCCAGCCAACCTGATGTATGAAAACCTCCTGAATTGGATAAAGAAAGACCCATACTTGGCTATCAGGTTCATAGCTTCATCAAAAAAAATCTCCTAGTAGTGTTTCCCTCCAAGAGTCTTACAATGTACATGGTGAAAGCATCATTGACTCTTCTAAAATTGTGATTGCTAGTTTCAAGGGTAAACTAGGGTAGTATGCGTAAATAGGCTCATTCTTCTGGCCCTCTATGTAGGTGAAACCAAACCACTACCGGGATGCAGCCAGGGTATACATGAGATAAGAAGTCATATAGAACTTCTTAGTCTATTGAACACTAGACAACTACTCAGTCAAATTCATGCAAACAATTTCAGCCCAATTAATGTTCTACTTGCCCTCATAGATGATGTTTATGAAGGGGCACATCCAGAAGTGAAACTCATTGGTGGAAGGAAACCCCATGATATGGGTGAGAAAAATAATAAAGTTAGATAGCTCCTCATTAAAATCAACCTTGTATAATGCCTTGGAGAGTCGGGATGCTCCCTTCTTAGGGTTCTTTAACCATGATTTTGCTATATGTGCCTTGTATTTGTCACTGTCTTGGTCAAACAGGGTTTGAGCTTGGGCACGAGTGAGAATTATGGAATCCTTAGTCTCTAGAATGCGTAGGGCAGCAATAATGGTGGCAACATCTAGTTTTGCAATTAATTCCCCATGCACATTGGTGAGTTCCTTAGTATCTAGGTTAAAATGGGCTCCATAGGCAAGCACCATGTCCGCACACTTATACTAGAGATAGGAAAACCAGCCACGTATGCAAGTCCACTATCACTAATCATTTGTGCCATGGGAGCAGGATTAGAGCATGTTAATCTACCCCAAAAATCCCCAAAATCTAAGTGCCAAACCTCACTATCTCCAATATCAGGTACAAAGGTCTCAAGAGGTGACACATGTTCTTGACCTTGAAACTTGATCTTCATTTTTGTAATGCATAGGGGAAAAGCCTTTCAAGATCAAAATCATGATGAGAATGCAAAGGGATATAGGGGCATGAGAAAATGACTTTAATGGAAAGGATTCGAGCAAGAGATGGCAAGTGAGCAATGTGACAAATGTGTAGGAGATAGTCCAATTAAATAGCCATTTAGGAGAGAGAAGGTCATTAAATGTGCATTAAATTCACCTCACACCAACTCAAAAAGAAAAGTGGGAAAAGTGGAGAAAAACTGGCCCGGATGGTCTTTGGTACATTTGGGACATGAGGACAGAAGACGATGCGATCCGGCCGATGATGCGGGATGCGGGAAATGTGGGGCCAAATGAGCACGGGTGGTCCAGGAACTTAGATACGAAGGACGTGGGGGATGCGATGAGGATGAGATGTGAGGGCCGATCCGATGTGCGTGGTGTGGGGAAAGTGGGAATAGAAAGCCCATATGCATTTGGGATAGATGGGACAAATGTGAAGTACCCGATGCGGCCGATGCGGATGATCGGGTAAAAGGAAGTCTGGTGAACTTGGGACAAATGGGCCAAAAAGTTCCAAAAAAGGTCGATAGTTAAGGATTTGCGAGGAAAGTGGCCGATCAATGAAAAGGCCCAGAGGTACTTGGGACATGAGGGACAAAAATGTCCGACAGACCCACAAGTCACCAAAAAGACTCCAAAAACACAATTTTCACTATCTCTTCAAGTTTTCTCTTCATTAGAACATTACTAAAGCTTCTTGTCTTGTTTTCCATAGTCTCTCACAATACAAAATGTGATCTTTGAATAGGTTGATCACCATGATAAGTGCAGATTTATGTAGGTGCATTGTTTCTTATAAACTTGGTAGATAAAGCTATTCCAATATCTTCCCATTTTATAAGATCATCTCTGTGGACTATCCACCAATGTGCTATTGTCTCGTGTAATGTGTATACTAACATATCCCTCCTTATAACTGGATCTACCCATTGTGTTTCTATGGCCTTTAGAAAGGTAGAAAGATCTTATGCCACTGGTATAACACAATATTGTGCTTCCTATCCATCAAATTGAGTGAACTCTATTCTTGTGCATAATCGGGATTTTCACCTCATGCCCTACCAATTCATACGTACCATGAGCCCAATTGTCAAAATTAATAATCATAGTATCACTAATAGAATAAGAATCCTCCCATTGTAGGATCCCTTCCTTTGATGGCTCATTGACCTCTAGGTCATGAGTAGCATGTACATAGACTCTTTTTAAGTCCTCCTCACTTAGAGGCTTAACATATGGTGTAGAATTCCCATCGCAAAAAGGGTATCACACCATTTCCTCCTTGTTTTCAAAACTGATATATTCCTTATTGAATCTTAAGTCAACAATATTTTCATAACACCAAGGGCGTCCAAGTAAGGCTGGAATATTGTCTACTTATGCAAGTGTTAATATCTCAAAATCCTCAGTGAACTTGGCCCCTTATATAGTTATAAATGCATCCTTCAATACTCCTATGGTAGTTTCCTTAGTCTAGTTTGCAATGAATAACACATTATATGATGTCCGCAATGGAGGCCTCCCCATTTGTACCCATGCATTTAATGTCAACACATTTACTTTCGTGCATATATCAATCAATATGTTTCTTAGATGCCACCCATCCACAACAGCATTTAAAGTAATCTCTTTGTCATAGTCAATGCTATTAGGGGGAAGATTTACATGTAGAATCTGCCATCCGGTCTGAAGACTTGAGCATGAAGTGTTTCCTTTTAACCAACTTCCTAATAGTGGAATAATTTTCTCCTGGCACAACATCTTACACACCTCTCACAGATCATCAATATCAATTTGAACTGTCTCCGATGCTTTCTTTTCCTCCTTTATGTAATGTATCTCACCCCAAGATTCCTTAGCACTTCCATGATATCCTAGTAAACTTGCTTCGATGAGTAGGATCTAGGTACCTCGCATGCAAAAACCTCCTCCTTGGTGATCGTGGGCTTCGGCGTAGCACCTCTCTCACGTGCACTGATTCGGTGCGTGTAGTAATTTTTCTTATCGATGCCTCAAGTCCTTTTATTTGGGGAATCCATTGGTCTTCTACCATGCGTTGGATTCTAACCATCCTGGTGCCTTTGTTTTCTTACTTATGTTGCTTACTCAGATTCTCATATAAGTTTGGGCACTCTTTGTAGCTATGGTTCTTCCCACGAAAGAACATGCATTAATATAAGGACATTCGTGCTGTAGTGGTCAAGAGATCCACATGTATAACACATTCCATGAGGGAATTCTCCTCTTCCTCCACCTCGGCCTCATCCTCCATATCCACCATGATATCCACGTCCCCTTCTACAACCTCCTTTAAAATTCCCCACATTCCTATCATAACATGTTTGATTATGATCCCGATCCTGGTGCTCATTCTTACCCTTAGAACTATTTGTTATACTTGTTTGTCGTATTCCAATGTCTATAGCATCCTAGATCTGACCAATCAACCGAAAATCCTCAGTATCATGGGTCATGGACCTACAAATCTTGCAAAAGCAAGATACATTCTTCCTTATTGCGTCTTTGTAACAAGGGATAGTGACCCACATCATGGTTCAAATGAAAAATCTCATAGTCCAATAATAATGAACGTACAGATATGTGAGGGAAACTATCCTTAGTGTGACCTTCAACTTCACAATTTGTACACCAAATTCCTGAGCGTGTTTCATGGGCTGAATTTTCTTATAGCTTCTCTAACTACCTAGCCATAACTACGATCTCGTGCCTCTAGGAATGGGCTAATGCCGATGTCAATGCTCCTAGCTACCTCAAAGCACGTAAATATACTTCCATTACTTCACATGGATATGTGTATTTATTATGTGATATAACCCTCCTAAAAGGTGTGATCAATCCTATAATGAACCATTGTGCATGCTAGCTAGCATGGATATCAAATGACAACTTAGATAGAAGTGTCTTAAAATGAGAATCATACTCACATACACTCTCGGTAGTGCATTGCTTGATATATTTGAGTACACTTATGCTCTTCTCGCTCAAACTCGAGGATATGGAACTCTTTTAAGAAAGCATCTTTCGGTGCTACATAATCCACGTAAGTTTGATCGGGGTCAAACTTCCTATACCATTGTGTACATGCCCTTGCAATGTAGTGGAAAATTGGCTTTCCTTTCACTCAACAACTATGACCCCTTTACCGCACTACAAGATCTCACACATATGAACCTGTTTGGTAGCATCCTCTATACCTCTATACTCGGAGAAACAAAGAGACATCTCCATATAGATATTCCGTGGTTCTTGTAGACCTTAACCACCTAATCTAGAACCTCCTGGGTTCCCTCTACCTCTAGAACCACTAGATCCACCGGAACTAGAATAAACTATACCTCTTGATCCACCACCTATAGTTGGAATAGGACACCATGGGTGTCTTGCCTGTGTTTCGATAGTAGGACTATGTAGAACCCCTACGATCTATGAAACAATTCCACTTCTAGAGGTGAGTCTAGTATTATGTGCACTTACATTCTGTGCAGATGACACGCCCAAGAATGCTCCTCCAAATGACATTGAAACCTTTTTTCCTGCCATTGATGTACTTGATCTTTGACTTACTCCTACTTTCCTACTTCCCAAGTTAGTTTGCTAGTTACTTGTCATATTAGATACTAAAAAACCAATCAAAAAGGCTAGGTCACCATGTGGATTAAGATGCACGCCTTCAGCCCAAGCGGTCTCTGTGGCGCACTTCTATGTGAGGCCCATAAGGGGTCTCTATCATGCTTTCTAAGATGGGGGAGTTCTGATGCTCTTACTCCATGTCTTCTACACGAACAAAATCCTTCAAAACCAACTCTCACCTCAACACCATACTTTCTGCAACAAAATGTTGCTTCTCTATTTCCCTCTCGTGTGTCTCATTATACTTAAGCCACCTTTCTTCTCTCTAATTTTCTGCCACTAATTCTGCCATCTTAATACAAATCCTGTTCTTGCCTTTGCACATGGTGAAGTTTAGTTAGCCATCACTTACTTTCCAGTTCAAACTTACCATTAAGATCTTGATCGCTAGTGGAATACCGTGTAAATATGTTCCTCTTGGATATCGGAAAAACTGAAATTCAACTACCTCTAGGCAAGAGTACGTCGAAATTGAATATTTTAGAATATAACTATTTAGAACACCACGAAACCATGTATCCACCACATAAGTCCAGATCAGTTCAACATCATAAACGGCTTGAAATTCCTCCTTTTTCTAGACAAGTGCATGAAACCTCTAATTCTGATGAGACGCATAAGCATTAAGCCACTCGTATAGTTCTATTGGAAAGATAGTGAAAAATCTCTCATATAAATTGTCATACAGGTTATGTTCTACCCAAGTGCGTGTGTCAAACTCAAATCTACTATTGAACCATCATGTATATTCTTCCTCCGATCTTATATCCATTCCTCAATACTTGGTAGATTTAACCAATACATCTTCATCGCGAACCATCCTAAAAAATTGAAAAATAGGTCCCTGACAATAGAACCAAAGATGCATCCTAGAATTTGCAAGATAACACCCTAGTCATGTTGGCACATCACTCTACCTAGACCGAGCACTCACCCAAAGTGCACAAAGGTACCAAGTCCCCCTTTAGGGTTATTATAACAGGATGTTAACATGATGAAGACAGAAACGTATAAATTCATAACTAATCAATCATTCTACAAAGGCAAGCCACCCACAAATGTATGAAAGAACAAGCTTAAATAGTAATCATCATTAAATTAATAACATGCACTACTCGGTTACACGAATGACACTTAGATTCAGCCAATATCCTCCATCTACTAATAAATATAGAAGCTTCTTATAATCTTTGTCAATTTATATCAAGTCGCGTATGGATCTGATACACACATTCATACATTTAGAATCATACATACACTTTGCTCTTTGTGATCTCTCTATCTCCATTTATACTATGCACTTAACATCATATATATAGGGTGGGGACTTTCCCTTCACCACTTAACTATTTCAAAAATATTTTGCATGTTATTGATAGCCACACATGCAAGTGTGATATCTATTATCCTCTTGCATTTTAAGTGAAGTGTTAATGTCTATTCTTAGCTTGTCTCCATGCATAGATGCTTTGAACTACTTCTCCAAATATAGACAATGCATGGCATGCACATCTCTGCATTGTTGATGTGTCCCACACACCATCTTCTAAAAATAGGTCTCTATGCCCAAAATTGGCTAAGTCCTTAAATTTGAACTTTTCTTCCGTGCGCGAGTCCCTGTTGTCCTTCTCGCACTTTTTTTCTTGGCCTTCTATCCTACACAGATTCCTTGTGTGATTTTAGACAACTATTCTTTGATCAACATCCCCCATCCATCTCTACCGATCCACTACTGTAAACCCGACATTGTCATGTCATTACCCATCGTGATTTGGGACATACTAGAAGGATTGATGTTGGAGAACTCAACATACAAAGAAGCCATGTGGTGTGAGGCACCAGAATATATAATCCATGTCGATAAAGGAGAAATTTTTTTCTACAAGGGCCTTTCCTTTCTTCTTATCAGATTAAGAACCTTTTACAGTAGAAGACTCGACCTTTGGAGCATTTTTTTTGATAGACTCAAGAACACCTATTTGATTTTTCTCAAGTAAATGAGTCAAGTGATCAATATTTTTTCTCATACATAGATGCTCTTTATGAGTAGGCTTCTTGTAATAGGAACACAAAAACTTATCTTTCTATACTCTAGTCTCAAAATTTGAAGCGTTCATGTTAAATTTAGTTTTTCTCTTAGTTTCCTTCTTAGGTTGATCCTTTCTTTCTTTCTTTCTTTCTTCTTTTCAGTCTTATTTTATTTACTAGTACTTACTACAAGGGCATGTGACTTGGACTTGAGAGACCCCATTTGAATGAGTTTGTCCTATTCTTGAATGAGTTGGGACAAAAAATAGTCAAAGGAGGGAATATTCCAATCTTTGCGCAAGGAAACGTTTGTAGGGTAAAAAGTTGATACAAAGACAAAATATTCGGGACCTAACTTAGAGAGAATCGACAAGATTAGTTGAGAATATTTCTTCTCTACTGACATTCTCTTAACAATAATCTAGTGTGGATAAACCTAGAGAAGAATACTTGTAGGTTTTCAAAATCACTATGATTTAACCCTAGTAGTTCATTTTTTTAACTCATGCACTCTCATGTTATCTTGTTTTCCAAACTTTTTATCTAATGTTTTCCACGCGAGAATTAGGTGTTTCAAATGACTAAATTTGGAAGAGCACATAAGGAGAAATAAACATGCGAAAGACCTAAAGCTTCATCACTACGGTTTAACCACTTAGATTTTCTAGGGTCATCATATAGTTTAGTCTCAGTTCCCATGGTGATACAGGGTAACCCTTTACCTCTTAGTTTCATAATTATTTTCGATCTCCACTTGAAAAATTTGAACAGTGTAAGAAAAGGAAGTGAATAAACATCCATTGTAAAGAGAGAGAGAGAGAGAAGGAATGCAGAAAAGAATAACAACCACCCAAGACAATATAGAAACCCCCTACTTTTGGCACTTTATAGTTGAGTGCGTTGGATACAATCGGAGTGCAGTGTGCATCTTGAAACTAATAGAAACTCACCTTGCAATCAACGTAATAATGCACAAGAGAGGAGACCACAATCGTGTTTCGT
Source organism: Taxus wallichiana var. yunnanensis (assembly GCA_018340775.1). Taxonomy (NCBI): domain Eukaryota; kingdom Viridiplantae; phylum Streptophyta; class Pinopsida; order Cupressales; family Taxaceae; genus Taxus; species Taxus wallichiana. Next base: position 435,395,943 of record CM031241.1, on the reverse strand, counting down.
GGAGCACAGAAAAGTGACACTGTATACAAGAACAACTTGCAAAAACTAGGAAGGAGGTGAAATCAAATCCTGGTTGTGAGAAAGAGTGTCTCATGTCGCAAAGGATACCCCCTTTCTGCAAACTGTGGCAGATGTGCTCACTATTCCTAAGAAATAATAAGGGTGAATACAAGTTTTAGATGAACTCAAGATGAGTTGATGATCTTTAGAACACCGAAAAATTTCTCGGAAGGAAAATAAGTGCTCGAGTGTCACTACACACTTGAGCACACAATTATTAAAAAAATATTGACAATATCACCTAAAAAAATATCACTTTGAAATGCCCAATTCGGCTAATTGTAGAGCTATTGGAGTTTTAAAAAAAATGACAATGAACGTTAATTTTAAAGGAAGATTTTAATTATTACTAATCGTAAAAGAAGCCACCCACTACACCCACCACCACTACTACCCCCACCACCACTACCCCCATCCCTTCCACCACGACCCCCACCCCCATCCCTTCCACCACGTCCAAGCCTAAAACAAGGAACCATAAGAAGCCCAAATTGGACACCCCTGTTTCGGGTAGAGTCCTTCACAACAATAAGGAATTGGAAGTTTTCCAAAACCTATTGCACATCAGTAGTGCAGGCCATGAAGAGGCCTTACAAAAATAAGGAAACAATACTTCCCAAAGGCTGGAAGCCTTGGAGAATGAAATGATGAAACTAAAAGAAGAAGTGTAGCATTTGGCCAAGAAAAAGGAAAAAGGAAGATGGAAGATGATACTGATATTGGCAATAAGCAAGTTGAGGACATCTACAAAAAGCTTAACTCCTTGGACAATCTGTCAGGGAGAGCAAAGGATCACCATGACCACAACATGGCAATTTTTAATGCAATCAATGATTTCCTTGAACAACATGTTCGTAGCATTTATGTGCTTAGTGGGATCCCGGACACTCTGTGGGGAATGGACAAGGAGAGCAGTCAAACCATAACAAAGTTGGATGCTAAGGACCCCACACACATGAAAATGGTGGCTCTCTTTACCTCACTACAAACTATTAAATCTAGAATTACTAGAGCTGCCAAGAAGTAAAGGAGGTCTTCATTGTAGATGTTGATTTTCATCGTTCTTTTTGCTATTTTTTACTATTTTTTGGTTGCCTTGTTGCAACGCTCACTCTGTTTGCTTTTTGTAGTAAATTTTTGGTTACGGTTGGCTTTAACGCCTATTTTGGATGTTGATCCATTTTTTGTGGAACCTATTAATGTTTTATCTGGCTTTTAGGCCCTCTATGTAAATAGGGTATAGTCCCTTCAAAACTATTTACCATTAATAAAAAAATTTAAAAGATAATTAGATTCAAAATTAATAGAACTAGATTTAATATAATTAAATCTAATTAATTTTGAATAATAAAGAAACACTAATTAAGATCTAATTAAAATCAAACCCTAATTAAATATTTAAATATATTTCCCTTTTTTTTAAAAAAAAATCCACCCTAAAAAAAGCACCCCTGAAAAACAATTCCCACCAAAAGAAATTTAAAAAACTTACCAAAAATGATTTTTTTTTAAAAGACTTACCAAAACACTTATCGGGTGGATCTTGAGTTGGGTGGAGGATCTTGTGTTGGGGTTGGAGACCATTTAGGTGAGGGAAGATGGGCTTGGGGCTCGAGGCACGCATAGAGGAACCATAGAGTGGCAAGTGGGAGCTAAAGGACTAAGGTAAAGGCTCATGAGGAAGAGGAAGAGTTTGGGAGAGTAGGAGAGAAGTCCGAGTAGGGTCGAGAGACAATGCGGGTGTGAAAAGACTAGGATCTCGTCGTAAATAGGAAGTAGGCTTAGTGGGATCACACGTCAAGTAGGGCACGTGGGAGACGGGATTCTAATGGGTATGCGGTGTAGCGGGGTTGAATCCCGAGGGAGAGTGTCGTTGGAGATGGTCACAAGGTGGAGGACGAGCCCAAGATGGATACAAGCCTCTTATATCATGAAAAAGTTTGCAAGAATCAAATCGAAGCATGCACCACAAAGTATTTGTGCTCAAATGGAATCATGATAGCTCCAACGTAATCACAAGGATTGATCAACAATGGAAGAACTTTCTCAACGTGAAATAAAACTTGCACATAGAGGAAAGACAATGAAGTGTCTTGGCATACTCAAAAATCATGAATAAAAGGGTACATATAGGGTCTTGAGTAAACCTAGTGCATGACACATGAGAAACCCCTAAATCTAACCCATGTGAGATGACCCTCCATATGTGAGTGAAGGACACATATGATCCCATACACCAATAGTTTCACCTATGGTGATTCTAGGAAAATTTGGTGGAAACGTCACAGGGCAATAACACTTGTGATTGATATTGGGAAACTCTAGAAAGAGAAATAAGTGTGAAAAATATTTAGAAATAGGAAATAATATTTTTAGGTGAGAGGATGAGCAACATATGCATCCTATATTTGATGGAAAATATTTAATTTTTTTGATAGATGTGGTATTATTTTTGGAATTGCGTGTGTGTTAAATGCAAAATGCAAGTAGCTTGTGATATAGATGAATTGATTTTTACCACTCCAAAATTAGATAAGCATTTAAATTTATCATAAATGTTTAATGAAAGGGAGTCATGAGATTAGTGATAGACTATTCAAATGTAATACCTTGGGAATAAGATGATAGTGTTCCATCCCTTTAGAGTTTATACCTAATGACCAATGATAGTCATAAATGGGGAATGGATGTGTGCGTTATTATGATCTTTTTAGTCCCAAAATTTATTATCTCATAAATGATCAATAGACCGTCTTAATATTTGTATAAAGTCATAACCCAAAGTCTTATCTTGCACCAAATTTTTATTAGATATGTGATAACATCTATTGGGTAAGGATAAAAAGTTGCTTGATCATTTCCAATATCATTGGTTTGTAATAAGTGTATTTATATGTACTATTATTAGCTACATTGAAATCATGAATAGTGTTTGGTCAAGGACCACCTAATCCTATACATGTATTACACTTCAAAGTTCCAGGATATAAACATTGGGCCATACGAATTTACTACTATTTTTGAATGATAAATAAAATAGTGATTTTAAGTTGAGGCATAAGATTACATTATTGAATGAAGGTATAAACATATTGATATATATGGATATTTTTATTTAAATGCATATGCTATATTATTATATTAAGAAACACACACACACACACACAAATTTTGAAAGTGGCAACATAAATTTTAAATGTTAAAGATATGTGGAATTTGTGAATATTAATTTAAACCTAGGTAGGCACTTGATTATGGAAATATTGAAAAAACAGATGCCTAAATCTAATGCAACCTAGCAAGAAACTTAATATACAATAAAAATAAATCCGACTCAAGAAAATTAAGATAAAATAATATGAAATCCTAGTTGCAAATAAGGGATAAGAAGAATTAGCTTATTTGTAACCAAATATGAACCATGCCTAAGTTCTAACCTAATGAACAAAGAGGAGGAGTGTCACATAAGACCTTAAAAAAATTCAAGCTAAAGGTCTTCCTAGACTCGAGCACTTGGAATGGGTCGGGGGTGCCTGCGAGCTCCATAGACACTGCTCTAGATGCATGTGACTAATCAAATCACTAGGAAACCTCCCTCATAGGGTTGCAAGATGTTCATTGTCCTTCACTTCTTGTTGATAGTATGTTGCACAATGATTGTCGATGTCACTAATAACCTACAATGAAAGATTGACTTGTAAAACCCTCAAGAGTGCATCAAATCCCAAAAATAAAATAATGCAAATGAGGGGTTGAACTATCCTCAGCTTTCAAACAAGTGAACTTACAGACTTTGTTTTGCACTACATTTTAGACCCAATGTAGTTCTAGGTGTGTGTGTGTGTGTGCGGATTCATTCCGTAGGAGGATCTTGTATGTGTCACACTTGATAGTGAGAAAATAGATAGATGTAGAAGACGTAAGTATATGTTTGCATGAAATAGAATGAAATTACCCTCGATGAAGTGCATGCATAATAATGAAGTCTCTTTCCTTGAATGAATACTAGAATGGATTCTTGAATGCTCTTTAATAGCCTTTGGATGTAACCTTAGGTGGTGATAGCTAATGTTTATTGCTTGGTCCCTTATTATGATCACATAACTTTATATTTATATGATTCCTTTACTTTAATTTTGTAATTAACCCCGAAAAGACAAAATACCAAAAATATAATATTCTCAAACATCTAGAAAGGACCCAAAATATATGAGTAAAGTATAAAGAGGTGAAGGGCACCTGGCGTTGGCATCCTGGCTGGGCATGCTTTATGGTGTCCGTGGATGAGAAATTCCAAGGTGTGAAAGGACAAGAATGAGCTAAAAAGAGTGTAAGACCAAAAGTGACAACATAAAGAAAGAAAAGATGGCCAAAGACATGGGTTAATTAGTACTTTTCTTACTTAGGAATCATATGAATAGTAGTATGTAATCATGACTAGATAATTACCCAAAGTGTGTGATTTTGTGTCTACATTTTCCCCCACTTTATGTTCTTGAGTGAAATGTCAATAACATAAAGTATATAAGAGATGTATACCTTATAACATTGCAGATTGATGGTGAAATCATGCCAAGAGACAAGGAAAAGTGTGGAGTGAAAAAAATGTGAAGCATGGAAACTAGAGAGGATAAAGTTCAAAAAGTGATGATGATGATTACCCTAGGGTGGAAACGCATGTGCGAGATGTCTCCATTGTACTGTTGTTGATCTCAATTATTCTTGTTGTTGATGTGATGTAGGATGATGCTTTGACTATCGATTTCCATAAAGGCAAACCTGCAAAAGAGAAGAATGATTAAGTAGTCAAATACGTATGTATATGATCAAAATGTGTAAAAAGTATGTAAGAAAGCATGTAAAATGTGAAAATGTGAAAAAGGAACATGTGCACCTAATTCGTGATGAGTAAAAGAGTGTAGAAAGGATCCTGAGGATGATGTAGAAGAGTAATTTTTTTGGGTGTTCTTGCACCATGAAATGGAAGAAGTGTAGGGAGAAAAGTATGGTGTTATCCTCCAACCTTTAACTACTTCCAAATGTATTGAACAAAACTACATATGGTGTCTAAAAATATGATCTGGTTTAACCAATTCGATCTAATGTTGTATACTATGTGTATGGTGAGTGCTAAGGAATGAATTCCTTGTAAAATCCATTATGTGAAGTACTACAGACATGTGTTGGGTAAAGAATGTTATGTAACTACCCCCAGTAATAGGCATCTAGGAAGGGTGCAGGGTGCTCAAGATCTATTGTCCTAGTATGGACACTAGTGTTTGTGTGTGATAACGTTTTTGTACTTGGTATGGAATTGTGTTGTATGATGAATTTAGGCTCCGTATGGGAGAATGATTCACCCAAAGGATTCCCCCTCATTTGGGGTGCATACTACATTGTTTAGGATTATGTGGCCCAAAGTAGGATCAACTGCAGCGTTGAAATTGTGCCTGGAGGGGGAAGTAGTGTTCTTGGTAAAAAACCAAGGCACACACAAACAAAGTGGATAGGAAACAAGTGTTATTGTAAGAAACAACAATCATACATTTAGAAGAAAAATGTAAGCTAAAAAGCAAGTAGACAATGTGTAAGCTAAGACGCAAGAAGACAATGTAGACCGCAAAATAGGTTTCAAACATGGGACATCAATCATGATGTCACAAGACAATCAAGGTAAACTAGGTCAAAAGCATACAAGTGTGCACACAAGAAAATTTAAAATCCTACAAATAGTGGCAAACATTATAAAATAATGCAAGCAATATAAAAACAACCATGGAAGTAAATAGACCTATAATACAAATGTTGTACATGAAGCACCCGTTAACATGCTAAAAAGATAAAAAGTATTTTAAGGCGTGCATAATATGATAAAGTAATGTGCTATGAAAAATGAAATAATAGCACTTGTATTGTATGAAAGTAGACGCCCTTAGGATCCGATGTGGGACTGGTAATAGGTAATCTTGTGCCAAGCATCCATGTTGTATGTGTCGATATGTAGAATCTATGATAAAAACAATAGAGAGAAAATGAACACGTATATGTGTATGGAAAAATATAATGACATACAAGATATCTATCTAACATGTGTGATAAATTCTACATGTAAACAAGTAAATGTAAACAATACTAAGTGTGACCAAGATATGCAAGGTGTTATGGATGAGACAGAATGAAATGAAGTGTGCATTTGATAGGAGCAACATTCCCCACGAGTGGATCTATATGTATGAGATGAGGTTCATTTATACATGCCCCATGAACAATCAAGAATGAACTTGTTTTATCATTTTCTTTATGCTTTGAATGTGAGTAAACAGATAATGTTATGGAATGAGGAGGAATACCTTTTGTGATGGTTGGTTTGGAGGTTGTGCACATGTTCTGACTTCTCGATCCAATTTTGACTACAAGAGCTTCCTTTTGGCTAGGAGGAACTACATGAAATAGAAAACAAGACCACAAAAGAAGAGTTAAACAAAGATATGACAAAGGGAATGCCTAAAGCATGTTGTAGATCCGAGAAGTGTGATACTTCCTGAGAGGCTATCAATCCACTATTTTTATAAAACAAGTTATAAAATAACTGAAATATGTACATAAATGAATCTAGTGCTAGTATTCTGATTTGGGTACCTCGGATCACTATCGCGTTGATCTAATTAAATACTAGAAATTATACACTTCAAGGTTTTCAAGTCAGGGTTGTAGGTTATTCAAGTTGTCTCGCAGTCTTAGTAGGGTTGTGTAAGGTGTTTGGGTTGTTTTGGAAGGTAGGTTGGTTGCTGGTTTACACAGTGTTGGTAGACACGAGAGATTGATGTTGGTCGGGTATGACCGATCATAGTTAGGAAGAACCAATCACGGTTATGGGTAATTGGTGTTGGTAAAGGCGGGCTGATAAAACTCAATAAGATTTGGTTGTGGGGTTTTCACCGAGGTCGGAAAAGATGATAGAGGGAATGATGAGGTATATGGGGATCTTAGGAACACTCAGAGGTATTTAGAAGTAGGATATAGGTGGTTTTATAGTGTGGGTGGAAGAATGGTTGAGTTTACAAAAAGAGGAATATTGGGGAAAAGGGAACGCAGTAGAAAAATGATAACAGAGATGACAAAAATCTTTAAAACATGACAAAGATGAAGTAACACAGGTGATAAACATACTTACTAATGTTGTAAGTTTAATGGCTAGGTGGTGGTGATGATTGATTGGTTGGATGGATCTTGGTGCTGCAATGGTGCTTCCCAAAATACTACCATGAGAGAGATACCTTTGGAACTATCTTGATGTTGGCTATGGATGTTTGGATGTGCAAACGACTCTTGTTCTTGCATGGATGCATATTTCCTTTTTCTCCCAATATTCAAGAATGTCACTAACTTGAAAAACAAGGTTACCAAAGTGAATAAATGGTAACCGATGATGGTTCTTGGTTGACCAACATCGATTTAGGGATGACCAGGGCCAATTGAGGTAAGATTCCCTAGGTTTACTAAAAATGATAGATCTTGCGATCATTTGGGTCAGGTCCGTCCCTTTTCTCTTGAATGAAAATGAATGTTATATTTTTATCGGTGGGAATATGGTTAGAGTAATAATAGGCATTGATTTTTAGGGTTAAACTAAGTCTTAGTTAGTTATGGAAACATACAATGAATAGGTCCATGGTGGGGGTCTAGATGAGGTGTGCATCCACTTAATTAAAGTAATTAAATTAATAAATGGGGTGAGGATGGGTATTAATTTAATTATAGATAATTAAATTAATATTAAGGCGGGGGTAAAAAGGGGGCCATGGTTAGGTGAATATATGTTAGTTATTCAAAAGGGGACCAAGCGGAGTGTGAACCAATTTTGGTGTCTACATTTTTCTCCTTTTATAATGTGGCTTGTATTGGTAAGCGATGCTGATAAAAATAGGATATGGTTGTGTCGAGTGTAAGTGAGGGTGGTGTTTCCCCAAGCGTGGGTGAAGGTAGCCCCCTCAAAATAGGAACCAATGAGGGGAAAGATGGAAGCGGTGAGTGGTTTGATAAAATGAGGAGGTAAGAAAATTAAGGTCACCGGGTTCATTGGGTTAAGGTCAAATTAGGTAAATAGGTAAATGGGTCAGGGTCAAAGGTAGTGGTAGTTGAACACACACACACACACATGTTAGAAACTACGACACGGTACCAGGTCAAAAAGCTTTCAAACTCTATGTCGTCCTAAGGTCGATAGGTCTATCCAAATGAGTTTGAAGTGGTTCCTATATCTAAGGTATAGGATATGGTGTAGAAACACAACATAGGTTAGGTGTAGGAATGGTTAGGTATGTTATGGTACACCAAAGGCCGAGTTAGGATAAACAACACGGCAATAAGAAAGGTATGGTTGGTAGGCTAAAACAACATAGGTAACAAAATCACAAGGTATAATGAGTATATAAGGTCAATGGTCACACCAAGTAGGTCAAGTTAGGGTAAATAGGTCATGGCACATGGGTAAGGCCAAGACATAGGTAAAATAACAATTCCCGGTTATAAGAAAAAGGAATCTTAACAAGGCCATATTGATATAAGGATTAACGATGTTGTTTATATAGTGACCGATGTCGGTTGTCTAGGGCATAATTAGGGCTGGCATCGGTCAGGTCGAGTTGGGTTTATAAAATAAAAATTCTGTATTTTATGGAATCATTGTTGTGTGGTGACTTTTGAGAAAATGAAAGATCCATTTGAATTTTGGGTACCATTTTCTTAAAGAAAAGGACAGAAAATTATCTTGAGCTAATGTGGAGAGTTGATTTAGCGAGCCTCGGAGAGCGAGTAATCGGCATTCGATAGGTGGGTTCACAAGATAAGTGTATTTGATTTGATTAGGTGGAGGTGAGGAGGGAATTTGGTGATGGTAGAGGTAGGAGAGGAGTCAAGTGGACCACCAAAGTGCAATGGTCTGATGTGCCCCCATAGAAATGACATCGTAACGAGGTAAGATTTGATCCCATTATTCATTTGTTATGTAGATTTGTTTATAGAAATCGGGTTAGGGTAAAATGGGTTTTGGGGGAAAATTAAATTTGAATTTGGGAGAAAATGGGTGAAATAGGAAAGGTAGGAAGTTGCATGTAGGTTGAAGAGGGGTGGGGAGAGGTTGAGGTGAGATTTGGGTAGGAATGGGTGGGTAGGAAGGGTAGAATATGGGAGTTTTTAGAGACAACCTGGTAGGGTTTTGGGGATCATTGCAATGACAATGACCAACGTCGAGTCAAGGGTTGGCTAATGTTGGTGGGAGTTAGCTGTCATTGGTCATGGATGGAGTGACTAACTCCCATTTTTGGGATCTTGGTGTCCACTAAGAAGAACTGATGTTGGTCGGTAGTGAGAGAAAAATAGGCCGAGAGATGAGTGGGGGTGGGTGGGTGAGATAGGAAGGTATTGTTGAATGAAAATAGGCGGGTAATAGTTATAAATGAGGGGTCAAGGGTGAATGTGGGTATAGTTAAGGTTTAATAATGTGATGGTTTGTTGGATGTAAGCGAGGACCGATTATGTATGCGCGATAGGGTACCACCACTATTATTAGTGGTACGAGGAGCGTGATAGGCGAGGAGTGGCGCCATATTGCAGAGGTCTACCTAATTAGGGTTAGATGCTACCGACATATAGTCCTGGGAACCGAGTTTGATGGTCGCCCTCATCGATAGATTGGATTTGGTGACCAACACATTTCATTTTCTGACACATGAGATGACCATCACCTTACAAGATGTGTATAGGATCTTGTAGTTATCGATAGTAGGGACACAAGTGTATTCGATTTCGTCGAGGCCTCGAGGAGTTGATGCCGATAGTGTTATGTTACAGTGGTGGTGAGTTGAGGTTCCATAAAGCGTCGGCATGAGTTATGAAGCTATGTATCGAGCCCATCTTGAGGAGATGAGGCTAGTAGTTATGATGATGAAGGTAGTGTGTTGTTTTACACTTTGGCGAGATGTGGAGGGTGGGAGATTTCCATGGGAATTAATGGGGGTTACTGCATGATACGATTTAGGATAGGAACTAGTTTGAGTGGGCACCAAAATTCTTGGTGTAGTTATATAGAGAGTTATGGGCCTATGGGTGATTATGAAGATTCATCCTATGTTGTAAATTCCTACTACACTATTTGGCATACGAGCACATCATGTGTGTACATCCAGTGCGCATGCCCATACCCAATGCATTTGAGGTGGACATGGTTCAGGTGGGCTACGAATGGGTAATAGGTAAGTATTGGAGAGTGCCGAGTGCTTAGGGCTACAAACCATGCAGCATATTACGAGGCATGTATTAGAGGGGTTGTCTAGTGTGGACATCATTTGAAGGGTGTATGTAGGCTTCCCATCATATAGGTAGATGGCAGATGAGTTGGAGGGGCTGTATCTTTTGAGGTGGATAGATGATACTAGTTAATAGGGTTAGACGAAATTTTAGGTTTCTATAAGATGTACCTCTACCATTTCTATAGTACAAGAGGAATGATGTGGAGAGGCCTATGCCTCTACCACAACCGAAGGTTCCTTCAGGGGAAAGAGGAGTAGGTGGTAGACTGATGGATTGATGATGTTGGGGTTACAAATAGGTACAAAAAGGTGGGTAGCACAACTACGGGTAGTACCACCGAGGCCAGGGAAACCTGACTTAGCCACTATCATAATTCGAGAGACGCCCTACGAGGGGCGGATGATGACTTTGGTTACACAATTGAGGATAGTGCGGGGATAGTTGAGAGGGTCACGAGGCACATGTTGCAATGTTACAAGCACAGTAGCAGCCCTAAAGGCCCGGTAGCACGAGATAGGTACCTACACAGGGAGGAGATGGAGATGGTGTACATGTGGCCTCCTTACATGCGTAGGTTACAAGTTTGCGCAGAAACAAATAGTAACCCTACAAGCCCAGTAGCACAAGGAGATGTACTTGTATATGGTGGAGATGGAGATGGAGTACAGGTGGCCACCCTACATGTATAGGTTACAAGTTTTCCGAGCCGATTGGCCACCGTATCAGACACTGAGCACCCACACAGGCTTAGGGAGAGGGTCTAATTTTATAGACATGGGCGGGACAAGGTCCCTCGGTATAGGTATAGGGTCATATGCCGATGGGACCAGCACGAGATAGTACCCATAAAAATTTTCGGGATGCCTTAGGAGAGGAAATCTATTATCGGGATTACCTAATGGCTACGAGGATAGATGTCCCTCCTATGCAGAGTATAGAGCACATCAAGCCTTGAGTGAGAGGATGAGGTTACGTACCCATAGTGTGGAGAGAACAGGGGACCGTTGAGCTCGAGAGGCAGGGTCAAGGTGAGGCCACCGGTTCTCTAAGGTCCGCTCTGGGTGAGGTACCAATAGAGGTCGAGACCATGGCCCATGGTGGGTAGTGAGATGCTAGCGGGACGTTACACGAGAGCGAGAGGAGGATGAGAAAGGCGAGACAGGCATAGAGGATATCCAATGAGGGGATTGATGAGGCCATAAATTTAAATGTAATCTAGGAACTTATAGTTTTCTTAAGATAGAATATAGGATAGATATCTTCTTCATTCTTTAAAAATATTTTGTTATCTATTTTGTTGACTAATCCTATTAATTATTTGGGAAAAGATGTAAAGTCTTGTGTATGCAGGTGTTAGTGCAAAATCACAGTACCCCGAATGCAGATCAGGCTTCTAGGTTGATCACTCGGCATCCAGGTGTGATTGCACAACATGGAAACCTCTCTCCAAGCGTGGGACTTGTGAAACTCGAGAGAGGAATCTCCAGAGAAGGCTGGTTCTGCTCCTAAATTACTCCGCCACAAGCTATTCCGGTGCAGGGAAAGCTAATCTAATCCTAATCTAACAATGCCAAGGAGAGAGAGAGAGAGAGAGAGAGAGAGAGAAAAGAACAAAAGCCTACACTAAAACGGTGATACACCGAGAGAAGGCGAATGTTGGACATCTATCAAAACTACCATGGACAAAGAGAGGTGAGCAATGGGAAGGATGGACAGATGCATCACAGGCCCAAGGATAGATTTCACACAGAAAATGTCCCAAAACTCCATGAACACAGCTCCAAACCTACAATGAACATTCAAACATGCACAAATACCTGCAATGAAGAGAGGCAAGAAGAGAAACAAGCAAAAATGAGCAAGGATGGACAGATGCATCACAAAACACGTTTTGTTGCTCCAGTTTGAGAGAACATCATTTCAATAGTAAAAGGCAAAAATGCCATTACAGAGCAAGGGAGGAGGTTCGAACTCCATTTTCAACCCTAGAGAAGAAAAGAAGGGAGGGCAGAGCAGAAAAGATGAACAACTTGTTATATCTCTTTTAAAATGAGCCAAATCTGGCTTTATACAATACATGGGTCGAGCCCAGGAGACAGAAAACATAGGAAAACGTGTAAGCAGCCCAACCATTGACCAAAACACATTCTTCATTAAAATCAGTGGTTGAGACATCACTTCTGGCCATGCTGAAGAAGAATGCGACCCATGTGCATTAAAACTGGTTGTTGAAACGTCGCTTCTGGCATTACCACGCGTCAGATCCGTTTCTCAATTTTCTCTCTCCAGACTACACCAAAATTCGAGATTGATCCTAGAATCATGCAGAGAATTTCATAAGCTTTCCGTTGATATAAAGAACGTGCAAATCCGAGCTCTGGATCGAAAGTTATGGAGGTCTGAAGTTTTAGGGCACAAAACAGGTGAAAACGTGTTTTGAAATCTTTCCCGCGCTCTGCCACCTGGATGACACGTGGCACGCATTGATTGGTCACGTGATTCTCTCTCCTCTACCTTTTGGTGGGCTTTCTTTTGAAATTTCCTTGTGGGCCCCTTAAACTTGGACACGTGGCATGCATTGATTGGCCGACGAGTGGGCGCGGTAGACCTTGGCTTTTAGCTTTTACGGCCAAAACTCATGCCAAATTCTCTAACTCCTTCCCGAGCTCCGCATTCCCTGTTCCATAGGACACATGTCCTCTTTTGATTGGCTCGGGCTGACCCCTCAAAATTCTCCCTTTGACCTTTGGACTCTTTCCCCTGCGACACGTGTCGCGATTCGATTGGTTCTCGGCCCTTTCGGCACCTTCGCGCCCTTCGCGTCTTTATGTCCCGGATGTCTCAAACTGCTTGGGCCAAAAACTTCCGATCCACCCGAAATGGGCTTCCTCATCCCTAATTTGGTTGATGACACGTGGCGTTGTTTGATTGGCCTTCGGCTCCTTCGGCGATCCGCGTCCCGCGCGTCCCTTCGTCCCATGTCCCCATGATGGACTTTCTCTATTTTGGCCGAACAGTAGGTTCGCGTCCATTTGTCCCAAATGTCCCAGTGCTTCGTGGGACAAATTCTTCCGTTCACCCGATCCGGCCGATTCGCGTCTTTTTGTCCCACCTGTCCCTTTGCTGCTTGGGCCGCCTGCAGGCTTTTCGGCCGATCCGCGCCTTGGCGTCCCAAATGTCCCACATTGTCCTAGGACAAGGACTTAGCCATTTTTCGTGATTTTTTCTGGCCTGAGCCTGTCTTCTGCAACTTTTTTCACATTTTCTCAGAGCTTGCTCTTTCCTTCTTTGGTCAGGGGAGTTAGAAAAAATCTGAGGGAACCCCAGAAACATGATGTTTGCTCTGAATCAATTATCTCGCACAGGACTTGAGAATTACGATGCATGTTATCAAATTAACCACAGGGGTGAATTTTGGATAACAATGTGGCGACTTCAATGTGAGGTCATCTGCTGCTAGATGAAGTTACCAGTTGCCTGAAGCATCCATTGGGCATGGAGTCCTGAGTTGTAACCTGCAACTGATCTGAACTTTGAAAACTTCCCTCTGAGCCACTTGAAACCCATTGAACCTGGAGTGTTCTCACCAAGATGCCACTGAAACGAACTATGCAAGAGCAGAACCAACAACACCAAAACTATGTACAAAACTGAAAATCATACATGTCCCAAATGGAACATGTAGAGTGTGCACAAGCACTTCTTCTACTGAAAGCAAACCTACCTACTCTACTCTAACTGGAAGCAAAAGCAAGCTAAACAAACCCTGCAATTGGTTGTGAGAAATAGCTTCCCTTTCTCAAAAGTGGCAGCCATGCAATTGATTTGGCACTGATCATGGCTATTTGGATGGATGGAAAATCAACAAGAAGCTGGTCTTCTATCCAAATCATCAAAGTTTTAGCTGAAAACAAATCCAATACCTCTTTTAGTTGCTCTGCATTTGGATTGAAGAGGTATGGCAGCTGATCCTTGGTACTTTGTAGCTCACCCTCATGCTCAGAAGAAAGCATGACTGGTTGTGACTTCTCCTTTGGCTCCAATGAAGCCAAATACCTGATTGGGCAAGGTATGGTCCTTTGAGTATGCCCATTGCTGTGATTTTCAACCCCAAGAATGGAGTCTTCTTGTAGACCTTCTTGAATGGATGGTGTGGAAGAAATGGTGAAATTCCTCTGTCCTTTCTCTTCCTCCAATGAAGAACGTGAAAGATTAAAATCTTCCAATCTTGATTCCGAAGAGCTATTATAAGATGCTGGCTGTTGTAAATGAATGCCCTCCTTCATGACAGCAGACTCAAGTGTTTGGAGTGTGGATGATGAAAGAGAGAAAGGTGGAAACTCAACCGGCTCTTCTCCATCAAAACAGTTCTCCAAATCTGACAGATAAACTGCCTTATTGCTGTCCTGCTGCAAATATTCAACTTCCTCCATGGTGTCTTCTTGATCTGTAACTTGACCACCATGGTTTCTTTCTCCCTTCAACATTGAGTTTGAGAGGTCAAACTCCTCTTCAGCACTGGAACTTGAGAGAGGTGAAGTAGAAAGAAGAACTGAAGGTTCTCCTATAGCCTGCTTTGTGCTCAGAGCTCTTGGATCTGCAATTTTCTCCCCCACAGCTGGAATGTGCTCCTCTTCTTTTGGATTTGGAGCAGCTTCTCCTTCCTCCAATGTTTGAAGACAATCTTGCTCTTGATTGAACTCTTCCTCCAGCATGAAGTTTGTCAAGTCAAACTCTTCAATTTGCTGCTCTAGAGGACAAGTTGGGACTGCAAGATCTTCTTCTTCTTCTTGCAAAAAAATCAGCCCTGGCCACCATTTGTTCAACCTTAGCCTCTTCGTAGGTTTAACCATCAAGGGGATCTTTGTCATCCCAAATCTAAGAGCCCAACTCTTCAGACTTTGAATTTCTTCATCTTTGTTTGGCTTCTCTTTTTGCTATTGTTTTCCTTGACTGGCATTCTGATTTTCATCCTCCCAACATGGATTTGGGAATGCAAGAGGAGGGATGGGTTGTAACTCAACTGATTTGACATTTTTTTGTGGTGGCGGAGGAGGTGAAACCTCTTGTTTCTTTGGAGTGGGAGGTATTTCATTTAGCTCTTGTGGAGAGGATGACTGTTTGGAAGGAAAAATGAAAGAAGAATTGAGGTGTGGAGACATGGGATCGACATTTGGGACAGCAGATGGAGAGTTTAAAGCTTGACACTGCTGAGATGAAACAGATTGGGAAAGAGGAAAAGAAAAGGCATGAGAAGGTGTGCTTACCCGTTGAAAAGGTTGTTGAATACTCCTCTCATACACCTCTATTTCTTCAATCCACTTTGCAAGCAAAGGCAACATTACAATCATGAAGTCAAGCTTCTCCTAAGGGCTGTAATGCCTTGGAAAAGGTCCCACCCATGGACAAGGTGCTCAACCCGATTCCAAATGCTTTCATCCGGTCCTGAGCCACGGATCGCACTATGTTTACCTCCATCTTTTGGATCTTCTCCAATGAGACCAACATCTTGCATCGATGGTCTTCATTGTATGCATACTCTTGCTCTTGGAAGGCTTCATAGCCAAACTGAATTTGCACTTTGCTACTCATATGGGTATGCATACTGATCTTGAATCTGCTCAAAATGTTGATTTGGAGGATTTGTAAAACATGTTGGAGGTGGAATATACTGCTGTTGTTGATGTGAATTCCATGATGGAAATGAAGTCATGATTGGACAACTTCATAGAATGAGAGAATGATGGAAGAGATGGAAGGAAGAATGGATAGAAAAAGAATGAAAAAGAATGGAAAGGAAGGTCTACAACTTCAGAGATGGGTTGTTGACTAGATGGAGTCGCCAGATGTGTTTGCAAGTGCCTCCAAAGGCTGAAATCTTCACAGGAACACACCAACCTGCAAAAGATGAAGTGGAAGACCTCTAAGGTCCCACCGGCATGCCAAAACTGTTAGTGCAAAATCACAGCACCCCTGGATGCAGATCAGGCTTCTAGGTTGATCACTCAGGCATCCAGTGTGATTGCACAACATGGAAACCTCTCTCCAAGCGTGGGACTTGTGAAACTGAGAGAGGAATCTCCAGAGAAGGCTGGTTCCTACTCCTAAACTACCTGCCACAAGCTATTCCAGTGTAGGAAAGCTAATCTAATCCTAATCTAACAATGCCAAGGAGACAGAGAGAGAGAGAGAGAGAGAGAGAGAGAGAGAGAGAGAGAAGGAAAAGAACAAAAGCCTACACTAAAACGGTGATACACCAGAGAAGGAGAATGTTGGACATCTATCAAAACTGCCATGGGACAAAGAGAGGTGAGCAATGGGAAGGATGGACAGATGCATCACAGGCCCAAGGATAGATTGCACACATAAAATGTCCCAAAACTCCATGAACACAGCTCCAAACCTGCAATGAACATTCAAACATGCACAAATACCTGTAATGAAGAGAGACAAGAAGAGAAACAAGCAAAAATGAGCAAGGATGGACATATGCATCACAAAACATGTTTTGTTGCTCCAGAAGTTTGTACAGAACATCATTTCAATAGTAAAAGGGAAAAATGCCATTACAGAGCAAGGGATGAGGTTCGAACTCCATTTTCAACCCTAGAGAAGAAAAGAAGGGAGGGCAGAGCAGAAAAGATGAACAACTTGTTATATCTCTTTTAAAATGATATACAATACATGGGTCGAGCCCAGGAGACAGAAAACATAGGAAAATGTGTAAGCAGCCCAACCATTGACCAAAATGCATTCTTCATTAAAATCGGTGGTTGAGACATCACTTATGGCCATGCTGAAGAAGAATGCGACCCATGTGTATTAAAACTGGTTGTTGAAACGTCACTTCTGGCATTACCACGCATTAGAGCCGTTTCTCAATTTTCTCTCTCCAGAATACACCAAAATTCAAGATTGATCCCAGAATCATGCAGAGAATTTCATAAGCTTTCCATTGATATAAAGAACGTGCAAATCCGAGCTCTGGATCGAAAGTTATGGAGGTCTGAAGTTTTAGGGCACAAAACAGGTGAAAACGTGTTTTGAAATCTTTCCCGTGCTCTGCCACCTGGATGACACGTGGCACGCATTGATTGGTCACATGATTCTCTCTCCTATACCTTTTGGTGGGCTTTCTTTTGAAATTTCCTTGTGGGCCCCTTAAACTTGGACACGTGGCATGCATTGATTGGCCGACAGGGGCGCGGGGTAGACCTTGGCTTTTAGCTTTTCGGCCAAAACTCATGCCAAATTCTCTAACTCCTTCCCGAGCTCCGCATTCCCTGTTCCATAGGACACGTGTCCTCTTTTGATTGGCTCGGGCTGACCCCTCAAAATTCTCCCTTTGACCTTTGGACTCTTTCCCCTGCGACACGTGTCACGATTCGATTGGTTCTCGGCCCTTTCGGCACCTTCGCGCCCTTCGCATCTTTATGTCCCAGATGTCTCAAACTGCTTGGGCCAAAAACTTCTGATCCGCCCGAAATGGGCTTCCTCATCCCTCATTTGGTCGATGACATGTGGCGTTGTTTGATTGGCCTTCGGCTCCTTTGGCGATCCGCGTCCCGCGCGTCCCTTCATCCCGGATGTCCCAACTTTCTTTTTTTCCGAACGGCGGTTCGCGTCCATTTGTCCCAAATGTCCCAGTGCTTCGTGGGACAAATTCTTCCGGTTCACCCGATCCGGCCGATTCGCATCTTTTTGTCCCTGTCCCTTTCTTTGCTTGGGCCGCTGCGAGGCTTTTCGGCTGATCCGCGCCTTGGTGTCCCAAATGTCCCACATTGTCCTAGACAAGGACTTAGCCATTTTTGTGATTTTTCTCGCCTCGAGCCTGTCTTTCTGCAACTTTTTCACATTTTCTCGAGCTTTCTCTTTCCTTCTTTGGTCGGGGAGTTAGAAAAAATCGAGGGAACCCTGCAACATGATGTTTGCTCAATCAATTATCTCGCACGGGACTTGAGAATTTCGATGCATGTTATCAAATTAACCACCTGGGGTGAATTTTGGATAACAAAGAGCTAGCCATAAAGAAAAGATAATGCTAGTATTGGGAAAATTGGAATTGATCATGGATGGCATATCTTAACTCAAATCTGATTTCATATTCGATTCCTCTCGAAAAATTATGTAATTTTAATTTTTTTAATTTCAATCTGAGATCGTATGCAAAAGTTATAGTTATTTTAAGTTAGCTCCAAAACTTGTAGGCTTAGTTCCAAAACTCACGAAATTAGTTTGAACTTGCAGGCTTAGTTCTCGGAACTCGTAGGTTTAGTTCCAAAACTCAAAGATTTTGACATTTTTGAGAAATTGTGAAAGATCATAGAATCTAATGGAAAATTTGAAAGAGGTTTTTGTTCATAGCAATGTGATTACTAAAAAAATCATTCAGATTTGCTACAAGTATTACCAATAAAGAGATATCTAACTTTAGTGAGCTACAGTCTGAGGAAAAGTGTATCAGACGAGCGCTAAAAGTTCCATAAACAAAAACAAAAAAGTAAAACAAAAAATATGAGAGAGGTTTTTGTTCATAACAGCTTGTTTAACAAAAATATAATTCATATTTGCTACAGTTTTACCAATAAATAGATATCTAAATTTTAGTGAGTCATGAGTCTAAGGAAAAGTGTATCGTATAAACACTAAAAGTTCCATAAATAGAAACAGAAAAAGTCAAATAAAAAATCTGAGAAAGGGTTTTGTTCATAGTAGCATGTTTAAAAAAATCTCATTCAGATTTGCAACATGTTTTACCAATGAAGATAAATCTAACTTTTAGTGAATTGTAGTCTAAGGAAAAAGCATATCGACAAGTGTCAAAAGTTCTACAAAGAAAAAACAACAAAGTCAAATAGAAAATATGACAAATATATTTGGTCAAAATCATATTTTGAGGAAAATCTTCCTTCCAATAATGTAGAGGAGTAAAATCATTATGATTCTTGTTACAAAAAGCAAGGAGAAGATTTGGGAGCAAATCTTTCTAAAATAAGTGAGATAAGACTTTGACTCCAATAATATATCTCTCCATATTTTGTGGAGATGGAGATCTTAGTTATTAAGATTAGAATAAAGATAAGATCATATTGTATCTCTCAAAATAAGGAGTTGATTGGATGCACAAATTATAAATGCAACCTTCCACACTTAGATATGTAATTCTTTTCTCCCAAGAAATAAAGATCTATTCTTTCTTTCCAATCTTTTGAAGTAAAGTTAGTAAAGTTATTCCGCAAGTTCTAAACTAAAAATATGAATTAAGTCCTCTTCCAAGAAATAAGTTGGCTACTCATTCCAAGGAAGATGGACTAATGTGTTAATGTTTGTTTCTTTATTTCTGCAGTTTTCCTTTTGTTGTAAACTTCGATTTCATGTTATGCGATCCTTCTTCAGTACAATTTTTGTTGTGAACCTATAGGTGTTTTTAATCTTTCAGCTTATTTTTAATTCAACAATTTAATTCATGCAAGTTTCTTTTCTTTCATGCAACATTTATTCATACAAGTTTTATTTCCTTTATACAAGCATGCCTTTATATTCCCGCAAGTGTGATTTCCTTTATGTAAGTGTGTTTACATTTTTGCAATTGTACTTTTAAAATTTCTGCATGTGTGATTTATTTTATGCAATTTTTGATTGTGCTTAAAGGAGCCATTTTCTCGAGATCTTCTTTTCTTAATGCGTACAGTCTTGAGAGACAACACGGATTGATATTATTAATGGTGAGGATTAACGACCCTCATCATTTTGGCACCATTTTTGGGGACATGGTGTTATTAGGAGATTTAGAGTTCTCTAAAAGAATATTCTAGTGATAGTAGAATACCTTTTAGAAAATTCTGATGACAGGAAGTATTTGGTAAGTAATTTCTTTAGACTTTTATTTCCTGCAAGTAGATTAAAATTTCATTTCTACAATTAGGAATATTAGATTGTAAATATTTATCTCCCCACAAACTAACTTTGTGTATAAGAAAATGACTGTGATGTTTGATCAAGAAGGTATAATGGTATGAACAAATAATTTAGATCTGGAAATGGTAGAATATGATATTGAATCTGGAAGTAGATCCAATTGATGAAATATTATATGCCATTCTTGATAACCACCACCATTTCCTCTTGTATCAACTAACAACTTAGTGATCTTATTACCCATAACCTTAGTAAAAAACTGTCTTATCCAGTTTGTAATGATGAAGTGGTAGCAATTCTAATTAACTTCATCCATATTCAGGGATTTCATTAGAGCCAAAATAAAAATCACTCATAATAAATCCACCCATCCAAATTAGTTTTTCATCCCATTATAAAATTCAATCCTTAAACCATATCCACTAGATTTTTTTTTTTCATATCTTTCAATTTCTTCATTTTTCCATATGCTTTTATAACATGAAGAAACCATTATTGTGAATATCAAGGCAAGAACTTTTGTTTTTTGTGTTAACATCCATAGGAATTTCCAAAGTTGTTTTTGGTACCAGGATGCGATTTTGTGCAAAGAAGATCAGATCATCCAAGGAGCACTTGGAGGGACCCATGGATAAATAACACAACCCATCTCTAGAAATCAATAGTTTGGGCTTTTAATATTACTATGGTGATTCTGATTCAAGTTGGGATTTGAAGACCTAGAAATTGTCTACACAATTTTTGGAAATTTTCTTAGAGTTACTAAGTATGTAAAAAGATTTTTATGAGATCTCAAACATTGCTTCCTATTTTTCACAAGTTGAACATTGATGAATATAGTCTAATGATGGATCAAATTTTTCTCTAATCCTTCCCATGCTATCATTTCAGCAAAAACAGAAAAAAATTAAAAATCTTTGATTGGAAAACCAACTTGTTAGTTAGTCAAAGGCAAAAAAATTTTTAAAAAAATTGATTGGAAAACTGACTTGTGGCCAATCAAAAGCAAAAAAACTTTGATTGGAAATTCAACTTGCTTTGGCCAATTAAAGACAAAAATTAAAGGTGGCTCTTCTTTAAAAGAAATCAACCGCTACTGGCGGCTTCTTTCTTGACACTATTTGACCATGTTAATAATAGGATGACAATGACAACTAGAGGTATGATCAATTTATTTTGTTCTACTATTTTATTTTTAAGCTTTCTTGTAAGTTTTTTTATTACAACTAGATCCACTTTTAAGATCTCTAAGGAAGGCAAGATAAAATTCATATCTCCCTACTTATATGAAAAATATGTGCACCTCTTTGCAATCAAAATTTTAGAGTCTAATTTATGGGAAGCCATGAATAAACAACATGCATGAGCTTAAGTGCGGGAGAGAAGGAGAAGCATGAGGTATGCATTTTGATTTTAAATATGAGACACAATAGAAGGAGCTCCACATAAGAACCTATTATACAAGAAAGAAAATCAAAAGCAAAGAATGAGCTCCATATAAGAACCTACTGAAAAGAAAGGATATTAAAAGAAGTGGAAGGAGATCCACACAAGAACTTGTTATACAAGAAATAAAATCAAAAATAGCAGAAGGAGATCCACACTAGAACCTGTTGTACAAGAAATAGAAAAAAGCAGCAGAAGAAGATCCACATAAGACCATGTTGTACAAGAAAGAAAATAAAAAAACTGCGAGAAGGAGATCCACACAAGAAAGAAAATCAAAACCGCAAAAGGAGATCCACACAAGAACCTACTATACAAGGAAGGAAATTAAAAAATAGTAGAAGGAGATCCACAAGAACCTGTCTTTGAACTATATATGGAATGCATACATGCATAAACTCAATGTGGAGAAGACTCTAAGAAGAGGAGATAATAATATAATGCATGAGGACATGCATAAGATTAAGTGTGGGGCAATGATGAGGCCATAAATTACCATTATTTTGTCCTTCCAAGTTACCTTTGAAAGTAGATTTAAATGTAATCCAGGAACTTGTAGTTTTCTTAAGATAGAATATAGGATATATATCTTGTTCATTCTTTAGAAATATTTTTTTATCTATTTTGTTGACTAATCGTATTGATTATTTGGGAAAATATGCAAATTCTTGTGTATGCGAGACCTTAAAAGCAAGACAATGCTAGTATTGAGAAAAAGTGGAATTTATCATTGATGGTATATCTAAACTCAAATCTGATTTCATATTCAGATTTCTCTCAAAAAATTATGCAAGTTAAAAAAACTCATCTCAATCTGAAATTGTATGCAAAAGTTATAATTGTTTTAAGTTAGCTTAGAAACTCATAGGCTTAGTGCCAGAACTTGCAGATTTAGTTTCGAAACTCGCAGGATTAGTTCGGAACTCACAAATTTTTTGCGCTTTTAAGGAATTGTGAAATATCATAGAATACAATGGAAAATATGAAATAGGTTTTTGTTGATATAAATGTGATTAAAAAAATCCTCATCCAAATTTGCTACAGTATTACCAATCAAGAGAGATCTAACTTTTAGTGAGCTGGAGTTCGAGGAAAAGTGTATCAGACGAGCACTAAAAGTTCTATAAACAAAAACAGAAAGTACGAGAGAATTTTTTGTTCATAACAATGTGTTTAACAAAAACCTCATTCATATTTACTACATGTTTTACCAATGAAGAGAGATCTAACTTTTAGTGAGCTGCAATCCGAGGAAAAGCGTATCAGATGAACACTAAAAGTTCCATAAATAGAAACAAAATAGTAAAATGGAAAATATGAGAGAGGGTTTTTTTCATAGTAGTGTGCTTAACAAAACCCTCATTCATATTTGCAACAGGTTTTACCAATGAAGATAAATCTAACTTTTAGTGAACTGTAGTCCAAGGAAAAAGGGTATCAGACAAGCATCAAAAGTTCTACAATCAAAAACAATAAAGTCAAATGGAAAATCTGAGAAAGGTATTTGGTAAAAATCATATTTTGAGGAAAATCCTCCTTCCAATAATGTAGAGGAATAAAATTGTTATGATTCTTGTTACAAAAGCGGGGAGAGAATATTTGGGAGCAAATCTTCCTAAAATAAGTGAGATAAGACTTTGACTCAATAGTATATCTCTCTCCATATTTTGTGGCAATGGAGATCTTAGTTATTAGGATTAGAATAAAGATAATATTAGATTGTATCTCCTAAAATAAGGAGTTGGTTGGACGCATAAATTATAAATGCAACCTTCCACACTTAGATATGTAATTCTTTTCTCCCAAGAAATAAAGATATGTTCTTTCTTTCCAATCTTTTAAAGTAAAGTTATTCTGCAAGTTTTGAATTAAAAATATGAATTAAGTCCTCTTCTAAGGAATGATCTGGCCACTCATTCCAAGGAAGATGGATCAATGTGTTAATGTTTGTTTCTTTATTTATACAGTTTTTCTTTTGTTGTAAACTTCTGATTTCATGTTATGTGATCCTTCTTCAGTACAATTTTTGTTGTGAACCTGCAGTTATTTTTAATTCAGCAATTTAATTTATGCAAGCTTCATTTCTTTAATGCAACATTTATTTATGCAAGTGTGATTTCCTTTATGCAAGCATGCCTTTAAATTCTTGCAAGTGTGTTTACATTTCTGCAATTGCGCTTTTAAATTTCTGCATGTGTGATTTATTTTATGCAATTGTGGATTGTGCTTGTAGGATCCATTTTCCGAGATTTTCTTTTCTTAATGCATACAACCTTCTAACACCAACCTGGATTGACATTATTAATGGTGAGGATTGATGACCCTCATCGAGATGCCTCATAGGTACGCATACCTTCGCTTTGGGTGTATTTTTGGTATATACCGCCATCATGCCGAAGAGAGTGAGGTTGTATATGAGATGTTTTGAGATTTTGATCATATACCAACCTACATGCCGAAGATGGTGAGGATGTATATGAGTGATGTGAGGGATTTATTTTTATTTGTATCTATGTATATATGTATGTATACACAAAATTTCTTATTGAGATAGATGATGATATTTATAACATGGATGGTGTACTTGTTTTAATTTCCATTATTATGTGTGTACGTGATGGGAACTAGGTGAATTATGCATGATTGAGTCGAGGTTGTGTAGGCATGGCTGAGTTAGGTCAATTAGGCATGATGAAGTCAGGTCATAGGCATGATGGAGGTAGGTTGGTTTAGGCCCGATGGATTCAGGTCATAAGCATGATAGAGTCGGAGTCCTAGGCATGGTGGAGTCAAGTTAGTTTAGGCATGATTGAGTCAAGTCATAGGCATGGTGGAGTCAGGTTATAGGTTATGGGAAATAAATGATTTAATTTCCAAGTTATTGGTAGCATGGAAAAATGAATGATGAGGAATATGTATGTTATGGTGTAAATTTCCAAAATATTGGATATCATGGAAATGTGAAATGATTAATGTATGATGTGGTAGAAATGTTTATTAATTGTTGCTTGTTTGGTTTAATTTCCAATTGTTGATATAAAATGGAAATGAACTAAGGTAGGATGTTCATAGGAAAATGGAGGGGAAGATAGGTTAGGGTGAAGAGTGGCTGAGCTAACCTTCAAGGGGCCCATGCTCTCAAGTGTTGCCTACATAGCTCTGAAAAAAAGGGGCCTCAGACCAATGTAGTTCTCCCATAAGCTAGGGAAGAATATGATGAATTTAGGGGGATGAGTTGTTAGGTTTTAGGTATGATTGAGTGTAGGTCATAGGCATTGTTAAGTCTTAGGTGATAGGCATGGTTGAGTCTTAGGTGATAGGCATGGTTGAGTTTAGGTCATAGGCATGATTGAGTTGTTTTATATCTAGGTGTCGATGATTTGGTCATGTATATGATAATCAATAAGTAATGAGGAAGAGGAATGATAAGAGGTGGTAAGAGAGCCCCTTAATTGAAAAGAAACCTAATGAGTCCACCATACCCAAGATGGGCTTATGAATGTAAGACCTTAAAGGCATTGCATAATGAAATATTCTAAAGGTGAAGAAAGCCACATCATCACGAAATGTCACATTGGTGGAAAGTCCCTTGAGTACAGAGAAAACGAGGGTGCAAAAGGAAATGAGGTGAAAGTGGATGGTTAAGCGTAACCTAGTGTGAGATAGCATTTTTCTTACCAAGAAACCCAAGATCAAAAATAGGCAAGTCCATGACGAAAATTCTATCATTTTCTTCATTTTTTCATTTTTTTGTTGTTAATAGACTAATCAATGCGGGAATTCTATATGGGATGATTATATAATCTCCTTAAGTTCTTCATGAACTTGATCGATGCGGGAAGCTTTTGGATAGTTTTATTTTTACTTTTGAAAATAACTTTATATAGTTGTCCTTCAAGGAGCATTCTATTTTATATTAGTGGAAAGAGAGTGAAGAGATATACCTTTATGAGGGAGTCATATTTTTCTAGAAGTTTGACTCAAGGAGTTGAATCCTTTTTTTTGTACGTTTAAGTCATGGAAAAGACTAGACCATAACACACGAGAGGTTAAGTATGAAAGAGGTGGTTTCAAGTGATGAACGACCATGGGATTCCACCTTGAAGAAGATGAAAAGTATACATGAGAATCATGCTATGAATAGAGCCATGGCACTCATATTGAAGATAAGGTTTGAAAGGTGACGGTAATCACATGATTCTTGTTTAGGCATGGATCCTCAAAAATAGGTAATATGGAAGGTGAACAATGCTTAAGGGACGAGTGATCAACTGACAAAAAGTTATAAATGACTTGATGTCAACAATAAAATGGTTGAAGATGCAAGGTATTGAGGGGATCAAGTTTGGGTTTACATTCGAGTGAAGACAAATGATAAGCACATGATCCATAGGAATGGGTGACGATATAGGGCCCAAGCTAATTAGGAGAAAATTTGTCCCATTTACATTTTTCTTCTTTGGTTACATGTTGACTTTCCTTTAGGATGAGGTCACCGACCTAAAACGTTTGTTTGTGAACATGTTTGTCTTAGGCACGTTTGATACGTTTTTGGTAAATTTGGAGATGATCAAGAGCGTTAAGACGATGCTCATCTAGTAACTCAAGTTGCACAAAACGATCCTGGAAAAATTCATTGTTGTTGAGCATTTATTGTAGGGAGACACGAAGATATGTAATCTAGACTTCTAGAGGCAAGACAACCTCGATCTTGTAGACTAAAGAGAAATTTGTGGCTGAATTTGAAGTGAAAATACTTGTGTGGTAAGCCCACAAGGCAAATGGAATGTGCGTATGCCAATCCTTCCCAATCATTGACTATTTTCATAAGAATTTTGTTCAAGGTTTTATTGGTCGATTCTTCTTGGCCATTTGTTTTTGGGTAATAAAGTAACGAGAAATTGAGTTGAATGCCAAAAGTGTCACAAAGCTTTTATAGGGTTTTATTTTTGAATTGCTTTCTCATTATCTATGATGAGGTGGTGAGGAACACCAAGTGATAAATGATGTGATGGTTGATGAATTCACATATTTTCTTGGATTTTGTAGAAATGAGGGGGATGGCTTCTACTCATTTAATGTAATATTAAGTATCGGTTATGATTCATTGATGGTGTTGTGAAGAATGGGGATTGATCTCACCGACAAGATACAAGCCCCTTTGAGAGAAATTCCAAAGGTCTCGTGCGACTGCAAGGCATGAATAGGTGTGTGATGAAGATTATAATGTTGTTGGCATTTCATACAACATTTGACATAGTCACAACAATCATGGTTTAGGGTTGGCCATTAATAGCCAAGGAGAGGAATGCGTTTTGATAGCTAAACCACTAAAGTGGTCTCCAAAAATTCCATCATGAACTTCCTTGATGGTGTAGGTAATTTAAGAACTTGTAAGGCATTGTAAGAGAATACCATTGAAGCTGTGCTTATAAAGGAGACCACCCATGATGACATAACGAGAGACACTTTTAAGAAAGGCATGTTGTCCATTACAAGTGAGATTAGTGGGTAGAATGGAAAGGGAAAGATAGTCTACAAATTAATTGTACCAAAGGTCATGAGGGTTAGGTGCAACGGTTCCGATGGAGTAGACCTCATGAGGTAAATAAGAGGGTGATTGCAGCCTTTGTATTGTGACAAATATTTTAGAGTCGGCAGGTGAAGCGGGTATCTGAGAAGCCAAGTAGGCCATGGTATCCGCAAACTTATTGGTATAATGTGGGGTGGTTTGAAGTTCATAATGGTCAAAGGTGGTCAAAATTATGTCTACATGATGCTTATACTTTTGAAGTATCTCATTACGACATTGGTATATACCATTGACTTGGTTTATGACCAACTAGGAATCACCAAAGATATTGATTGACTTAACATCTAAAGCATAAGCAATCTAGAGACCCAATACGAGTGCTTCGTATTTGGAAATATTATTTGTATAATCAAAATCAAATTTGAAAGACAAAGGCATAGTTTCACTATCAAGAGGAATGAGGATAACACCAGCCCCATCTCCATGCCGACACTTGGAGCCATCGAAGAAGAGTGTCATTTGGTAAGCGGGTTTTCTAAGGAAAGAGTTGCTTTATGGATTCGTCTAGGAAATTGAAGTTAGAGGGTTGATTCCTAGAAAGAGGTTCGCTCGCTAGTTGGTCAGCAATAGCTTGGCCCTTTATGGACTTTTGATGAACAAATCCGAGGTTGAGGTCGGAAAACAACGTAAGCCAATGTGTG
This sequence comes from Taxus wallichiana var. yunnanensis, assembly GCA_018340775.1. Classification (NCBI taxonomy): domain Eukaryota; kingdom Viridiplantae; phylum Streptophyta; class Pinopsida; order Cupressales; family Taxaceae; genus Taxus; species Taxus wallichiana. Next base: position 435,367,974 of record CM031241.1, on the reverse strand, counting down.
GTATGTTGATGTTGATAGGGTTTGGATTACATATAGTGTAAGGGGTCAATATTGCTAATAATTAAGGTTTTGTGGTTGAGTAGGTAATGATGGAGTTTAGTGGTGAAGAAAACTAAGGCTAAGAAGAATTTTTCAGCGTGGGTATATCTAGTTTCGTAGTCCATAAGGGTAAATTTTATGTAATAAACCGCTTTCTCTCTATGTTGCCCATTGTGATGAGCGAACATGGCACTTAAAGAATGGTCATGGCATAAATATATAGGTAAAAGGGTTGGTCATCCTTAGGAGCAATGAGCACCGGTGGTTGAAGAAGGTAATTTTTAAGGCTTCAAAGGCTTTATGGCATTCATCATCCCATTTGAACGAAACTTCCTTTCTGGGAAGATGATGGAATGGTTGATGATGGTGAGAAAGTTGCGAGATAAAATGATGAATGGATTAAAACTTGCCTTATAGGCTTCAAAGTTGATGGAGGTTAGTAGGCGGGGCATTTCTAGAATAACCTTTACTTTAGTAAGATAGAATTCTATGCCACACAAAGAAAAGATGAAACCAAGGAGTTTTCCTTAAAGTATCACAAAGATGCAATTCTTTAGTTGAAGATGAACACAATACTTGACGAGGTAGTCAAATATGACCTTACTGAACAATCGTGTGTTTGGATTGATGTTTGGATTTGGCAAGAAGATCATCTATGTAATCTTCCAATATGTGATGCATGATTTCATGAAGATGTAAGTCATGGCTCATTTGGTAAGTAAGACCAAAGATTTTTAAGGCCAAAGGGCATGATTCGATAGAAATAGGTCCCCTAAGGGGTGATGAAGGAAGTATTATGTTGATCTTCTAGAGAAAGTAATATTTTATTCTAACCCAAGAAACCATCCATGAGTGATAGCATTTCATGGCCGGAGGTGAGATCAACTAGTTAGTCAATGCCTGGTAGGGGAAAATCATCTTTGGGACAAGCTAGGTTGAGATCATGGAATTCCATGTAAATGTGGTCTCCCTGTCACCTTTGTGACAAGAACGATGTTAGAAATCCATTGGGGATAATCAATGGGTAGGATGAAGGAAACTAAGATAAGGCACTGAAGTTCTTCTTTGACCAGAAGAGAAATGTGAGGATGCATTTTCCACAACTTTTGTTTGATGGGTTTGGCATTAGCAATGGTTACGATATTGTGGACCATGATTTTTGGTTCAATTTAGGGCATATCGGCATAAGACCAGGAAAAATTATTGCTATGACTTGAAGGAAAGAGGTGAAAGATTCCTACTCAGTAGAATCTAGAGATTGGCCTATCTTTAGAATGTGTGGGTCGTCCTGAGTGTTAATGTTTATTTCAATGGTTGATTTGTTCAACATGGTTTGTGTCTCAGAAGGTAATGACTGGTGAATATAAGAATCTTCTACACCAAGGTAAGTGAGGATGGACTCATTGTCCTAACATTGAATGACATTAATAGAATGTGTATCATCATTGATCATGTCAAGGTACATGAATGGGAGAGAAGAGGAGCCTCGCCATCACGTTGATAGGTCAAAGGTCCTAGAGAAATTGTGTTTATGAAAAGAAAAAAAAGTTAGGAGCAATAGATTCAGGATCTATGGAATCTGTGGATGAAGATGGTGACATTGGTGAATGGGGTGGAGATGCTTTGTCTTCCTCAATAAGGTAAATGTTGGCCTTATTGGGAGGAGTTGCGGTAAATTCAATTCCACTATGGTCATTGTGTTTATGGGTGGTATAGGAAATGACAATATGGTGGCCCTATTTGTAAAAACCGAAGCCAAAACCAATCCATGCGTAATGGTGAAGGAAAGTGTGAGTGAAGTAGCGGTTAGTAAGGGAGAATAAGTTAGATGAAAATGGTCATTTTTGGGATGGATGTTCGGTTTATAAGTGGCAATATCATGTCCCCCATATGTTAGATTAGTGTGAAGGTGGGGAGGACCATAAGGAAAAACCTCACCTACGTGGTAGTCATAATCGAAAAGCACACACTAGGTTTGCACATAAAATATAATTCACGGAATAATAATTTATCTTAAATTCATTCCGAATCATTACATAATGAACAAGCATCAAATATATAAGGAGATAGTTTCCTATTAAGTAGGAAACAACTCAACCACAAATCTATATATATATATGTGAGTTGTTATAACACCCAAACAAATCACGTATATAATATACTAACCTGATATTATGAGTTTGTTTATTACAACTCATAATATATTACATAATATTATTCATCCATATATATGAATAATGTGAGCACTATATATGAATTCCTAACATTCCCCCCCTTAGTGCGAACATGGGAGAAAAACAATTGCACTTCCTTCGCAGTGTGCCGCCCGTGCGTGCTCATGATCTGGATGGTTTTTTAGGACAGCCAACAACCTCAACATGGATGGTTTTACAGACAACCAACAACCTCAACAAGGATGGTTTTACAGGACAACCAATAACCTCAACAAGGGATGGTTTTAAAGGACAACCAACAACCTCAATATCATGATGCTGCTTTTCCTTGTGCTTTCATCTGTCCACTATGCTTTTCCTTTAGGGAATTATGTAGGAAACACTGATCACTGATAACAAATATGAAAAGAGAAAATGGAACATTGAGACCATGTTCCCCCCCTAAATGTGAAAATTTCAATTATTCAAGCCATAACAGGAACACTAAAAAGAATCATGCTATACACAAGTGAAATCACCCGTAACTCGAAAAGAAAGCAAACTCATACACACACTATCACCACAGCTTTGTGCGGCCCCATCGTTGGTGACTAACAAGAGGTCATTGAATGACCTCCATCCTCCTGTGCCTCCATCCTCTAGTAACATGCTGCTAGCTTAGCTAGATTTGATCATGGAGCTCAAATACATATCAAAGGACGTCGAATTCCACCGATAGTGCGTCCAGTTGAAATGCAGACACTTTTTTTTTTTTACAATTTTATGACTCTTTGAACTATTTACAATGACATGACTAGACTTGAAATGAGATGAAAAACTGATTGACTCTTTATGAATGACACCCTAATAACAAATTTTATAATAAATATAATGAATTTTCACAAAATACGAGACACAATTAAACGATTGAAAAACCAATTAAATATTGGTTTTTATAAGACATGAAAGGACTTAGACAAATTTAATGGGCAATAGAACTTAATTTTGATAACTAAGACCAACTATAAACTATTATTGACTCAATCTTAAATACATGACAAATGATAACATTAAAGTTATCCATTTTGAATCGACCTTTTATATTGTATAACTAAACATTACTAAGATATTAAAGGACTCCCAATCAATAAAACATATTCACAGCTTTGAATACCTTATTGTATAATTTATTGATTCCACTCGCTAGATGGCTACATGTGCACATGGACTAGAGGACAATATATACTATCTAGCTTTAAACCATCTGAATACTTCTTCACAATACTACCGTAGAGAATGATCATCCCCAGTACTAACTGCATTCACAAGGAGATTATTCGACCAACATATTGTGGCTGACTACCATGTAGGTTGAATAGGACAAATTAGATCTACATGTAGAAAGATGACATGCATGAACTGAGGCCATAGATTTTACTGATTTGATCAATGCAAAAATCTTGTATAGATTGCCACCTTTATATCTTCGAATGAATTACCAATCCCAACTCAGATGTTTTTTATAGTATTGCAATCAAAACAAATCTTATTTTCAAACTGCAAGTTTCAAATATTTAAGACTTCAATATGCGGGTCGTCTCCAGAAAGAGAATAATGCACATCTATACTTGGACGAGCTTGAAAATTCAATGTAAATATCTCAATGAATAGGCGGTGGTGAATTAATAAATACCCATATTTGTCAAATGTGCATAGGTGTTTGAGGTCCACCGTCCAGCTAATAATGCTTTTCAGGCTGACTCTTCAATAAAAATATATACGCAGGTTTGAGCCTCAAGGATGATATAATTCCTTGGACAAAATCACTTTTCCCTTCGTACTTAGATCCTCCTCGGCTGGGCGATGTGATTTCTGAGATCACAGTTCTTATAACTCGCAAACTATGTATATCTTAAAATGACAGTCCCATAATGCTCAAATGGATTCCAATGCTTTTACAATGCAAACTAATTCTAACATGCACCTTCAGGTAATGACTAAATGATAAAATTCAATTTTCCATACACGGGACAGGAAAAATACTAACCGCCCCTTCAATCAATTTACACTTCCATCACATACAGAGAATCAAACTACTCTGATACCAAATGAAAAGCACACACCAAGTTTGCACGAAAAATATAATTCACGGAATAATAATTTATCATTCAATTCATTCCGAATCATTACATAATGAACAAGCATCAAATATATAGGAGATAGTTTCCTATTAAGTAGGAAACAACTCAACCACAAATATATATATATATATATATATATATATATATTATATTGTGGTTGAGTTGTTATAACACCCAAACAACTCACGTATATAATATACTAACCTAATATTATGAGATTGTATATTACAACTCATAATATATTACATAATATTATTCATCCACATATATGAATAATGTGAGCACTATATATGATTTCCTAACAATAACTAGGGAGCTGACATAGGTTCCCATACTCTTGTGGAGTTATGAACATGTCAATTATTAGCAGGTGGTACTCCCCCGAGTGAGGCATTGAAAACACCTTCTAAGCGATTAGCGATCGATATGTGGGTAGCAAGGATAGATGACTCGCTAGATGATTAGGAAGTAGGTGAGTCAACTGTAGAGGTTGTGGTGGCAGTAGGAATAATAGGGTTAGATGTGGGAGAGGTGATGGCAGACTTAGTGGATGGGATTGTGGGTGAAGGTGAAGTGGGGGTAGTGACAGATGCCTTGACTGGTACAAGTACATCATTGGGCTGGTACAACATGTTACATGTCTTAAAAGGAAATGGGTCGGTAAGGATGGTGTAGTTATGTCCTTCATGTTCAAATTTGAGGTAGTGGTGTAAAGTCAAAGGGATGCCCATGATGTCGCGGATCTATTGTCGGCCAAGCAAAATATTATACTAGAACTCCCTTTATAAGACATAGAATAGTTCCGGAAAGTGTGGGGACCCATGCGGACATGGAGAATGATGGTACCTGGGGTAGAGGTCATGGTGTCATTGAAGGAGTGCAACATAATTGGGTTACCATGCATGTAATTGATAGGTATGCGCATTTACTTGTATGCATGGGAGGAGATGATGTTAATACTAGCACCACCATTGATCATAATGTGTTGTATACATATATTATCGATAAATATGGAGATGAAAAGAGTGAGATCGGGGTCATCGATGCGAAGGGGGCGATCTCTTTGTCACGAAAATATGAGGGCGAGATATTTCGCGAGTAGGTGGAGGTGTAGAGGAAGGTGACGACTTAGTGAGAGAGATCTTACATTATGAGGGGTAATGATGGAGGCTATAGGTGTGGGGTCATTTGGTAAAACCTCAATAGATTGAAGGACCTCCATGAGGGCTTGGCAATGTGACTCAGAGGTTTGGATGAGGTCATATAAAGACATTTTGAGGAGGATTGGTGTAATTGATTTAACATTGTGTGATGTGTGACCCCATCGGAAATAGGATACGTGGGACCTCGAATGGTTACTTTGGGTGTGGGTTTAGATGGTATGTTGGGTATAGGGTTAGTTGATGGGCTAGCTTGACTTTCCCTTGCCTTTGTCTTTCTAGTGTGGGTGGCAATGTGAATCATGTTGATTTCAAATTTTGGGGGTGGATAAGAGAGTTACAGGGGTGGAGATACTAGTTGTTGAGTAGGTGATGGAAGAAGATTTGGGGATATTTGTGAAGGCGGAATGGGGTCCTCATTAAGAAGATCATTATCATCAAAATTGTTTTTGGGAGGACATAATTGGACAAGAGTAGTTTTAAAGCCTTAAAGTTCTCTACATCATGTCTTGACACACGATGGTACATGTAAATTTTAGTTTCGTCAAACCCTTTTGGTTTGGGTTTGAGCATGTCATAAGGTATAAGAGGTGGTAATGTGATGACAGAGAGGATTCGAGGAGATTGTTTAAAATCATGGCATAGAACCTTGCTAACAGAGATCACAATGGGAGGTTAGTGTGGGTTTACGTACGCAGTGTGGCTAATTTTGAAGGAAGAGGATTTACAGGAGGGGAATGGGTTGCTCCACTAGTTTGGTATGTGGAGTGGTCTTAGGTCTTGCGGGCATCTATTTGGGTAATGGTGGGGTAAAAGAGTTGGTGATGGAAGGTTTGGTTGGTTTGACTACCTTATTAGAGGGTAGTGGATTCTTAGCTTTGGGTTGCACCTTCTTAGGTAAAGGTGACATGGGGAGTACAGAGGATGTAGAAGGGAAAAATTACCTATGGGGATAATTACGGTGCGGTAGCGGTTGTTGGTAGAGATCACGTGGAAGGTGTGAGTGGAAGAGAGGATAGTGTCATGGGTAGTGAAGAAGTTATGGAAGGTAGTGGTGGTATGGGTGGTAAGAAGGTTAGAGGTGACATGGCCAGGGGGTTGTGTGGATCACTTGGGTATATTAGAGGGTCATGATGAGGAGGTGGGCTGCTGCGTTCTTGGTTTACTAGTGGAAGAAGGTTTCTTGGTTAGGGTCGAGGGGTGAGGTCCTAGGATGGATGGAAGGGGTGAAGGTGAAAATGGTGTGGTAGGTGAGGTTGGTGTATGTGGCCTAAGAGGTTGGGTATTCCTTTTAGGCATAGGAATGAGTTTACTATTAGTTTTGAAAGACGTGGCTAAATCTAATTTGACAGGTGGATGAGTAAGATTCGATGTCGGCATGACCCCTAAGGTAGTGATGGGTTTAGGTAAGGGATATGATATAAGTGTGGGTAGGTGTTTGGTTATAGGTGTGTGTTGGGTTGTGGGAAATGACATAGAAGGTGTTCCAATAGTCATGGTTGTGTTTGGTTTGGTCACTTGAAACACTTTTGGATAGATTGTGGAGGTGTCGGTGAGTGACAACTGCATTTGGGTTGAAGTAGGAAGTAGAATACGTCCCCAAAGCAAGGCTCTATCAACATAATCCAGGTGATCGACCAAGCGTGAAAATGGTATTGTTGTAAGTGGGGCCAATGTGGATCAAGTAGAAATCCCCGTAAAATATGTTTGAGAAACAAGGAAATGGTTAGCTTTAGACTCTGTGGGTAAGAGAGCTGAAAGTAGGTCAGTAGGATCTTGGAAGGCTGATGGAGAATGGTCACCTAAAGGAAATGGTGTTTCTACATGATCCTCTATGGGTAAAGGAGATGATGGGAAAGATGAGGTAGACTCTCCTTGCGATGGTGTAGGGAGTGGACATGTGTCCCCTATGAGTAGGAGAGGTGCTACTAATGACTTCTCAATAATTTGAGAGGCAAGAGGTGGAGTGCTAATTATGGGATCTTTCATGGGTGAAGGAGAAAATGAAGGGGGTTCCTTTGTGGGTGGAGGAGTGGATGAAACAGGTTCCTATGCAGGTAGGGGAGTTTGGGCTAGGATTTCTTCTATGGAAGGAACAAGGAGCAATTGGGAAGCAACTAGTGTGTCATCAAAATAGCATGGACCTCACAGACATTATTATCATTGGTTGAAGCATCACCAGTTTGGTTGGAAGATGGGGCATGATTAGGGAATGATTTTTTGAAGATATGTAGGTTTTGGTTAGTTGGTGCATTTGGGTTATCCAAGACTAGATCTTCGTTGTCTAACATTTCTTGGAAAATATTCTTGAAGGTGATACAGTTACCATCTCTTTGACCTTTGACACAATGATGTTTGTAAAAGTCATGTTCTTTATATGACACGGGTGTGGGGTGAAGCAGGGTCAAAACTAGTGTTTGGTTTTATAGATGGAAGGGTAATGGCATCATCCTTAATAAGATTTTCTAAAACAAAATAATATGGTTCCCCTACCGGGTGTACTTTCATTATTCTTGTATGAACTAGAAATTTTGGATAGGAGAAATATTAAAAGAAGGTTTGGCTTAGTTTGATGAGTGAGAGTGTCTAGCCTTGAGAACCGCTGCAATGGCAGATCCTTTGGATTTTAAATAGCTATTCTGGGGCTTTTAAAGATGAAGAAGCATCATTTGATTTGAACACAGTGTTTTTGTTATGTAGCTGAATTTTCTTCTCTTTGATAGCACAAATCTCCAATTTTCATGCCATGATGAATGCCTCGTCAAAGGTGTGGAAGGTTTGCACTTGCAAGGTTGGTGAAATGTGTCTAGTGCAAGCTTTGAGTAAAAAAATTGTGAGCTCGCTAGAGGTAATTGAAATGTGAGTGGTTAATTAGGCTATGCCAACGAGCGACAAATTCTCAGATAGACTCATTGTCATCTTGTTGATTGGAATAGAGATCATTCACGGTGAATTTATTGACAATGTTGATTGAGAAGTGGTATAAGAAGGCTTGGGCTACTTGGTTAAATGAGTAGATGGACTATTTGGGTAGCGCCCGTTGTACTAGTCTAATGCAGTCTGTGAGGGACATTGAGAAGGTCCGTAGGAGTAAAGTTTCATCATGGGAAATCAGTAACACCCATGTTTGAACGACCACAAATTTAATTGTGGGTCTTCTTTACTATTGAAGTGGTTGAATTTTGACATTTCCTAATGTACGGTATAGAATGGATGGATGAATGGGCTCATTACAAATTTCATCGTAGGTGAGAGAATTACATGAGACGGAAACCAATGCTTATAGAGTGTGCATCCTTTCCATCATTAATTTGATGAGGTCATTAGTAGGTTGTGATAGAAGGTCGCCTCCTATGGTGTAAGAGGGCTAGTGTTGAACATTTGATGTGGGTGGCATTCCAAAGTGTATGGTGATGTCGAATAGGAAGGTTTAGAATGGGCAACCAACATGGAGGGAATATACCAGGAATGAATGATGAATGAGATAGGGAGTTGTTGATAATATCTATATGTAGGTGGGGTAGTCGAAGTGACTCTAGTAGCGATTAGGGACAGAGACTGCAGGATGGAGAGGAAAATATTCTGGAATGGGGTAGGGGTCACCGACACCATGGGTGGTTGTGTTTTAGTTGGTATATGTGAGATAATGGGTGCGGATAGGGTTATTCTTTGGGTGTTCAATGAAGGAACAATTGATACTATGGGTGTAACCGATGTTGCGATGTAACGGTCATAATGGGTGTGGGGCCTAGCTATGAAACCACTTAGAGTAAAGTACGTGAAGGTAATGCCGAACTAGTAGGGGCTGATGTAGAGGTGGGGAAAAAAGTAGGAGAGATGGATACATGCATGCATATATATAACTGACCGACTAATCCTTAGTGGATGAGTGGGAAAGATAGAATTCTAAGGATGCGGGATTTTGATCAAGGATTCGTATGAACTCCTCGTCCCCTATAGCTCGGTGGTAGGCGAGGTAGATCCATAGGTGATAGCATAAAAGGTTGTGAGGGACTAGGTGGGAGTGGTTGATGGATGATGTGGAATATAAAAGTGTTCATTTGGTTACTAGTTAACACCATGTGAATAAGTGTTGACCTAGTAAGACTGTATTCTATAAATGACAAAGAAAACAATGAGAATAAAACAAAATGAGGCTAGGAGGGTGAGTTTGGTCAAGGTTTTGGATTTTGAAAACCAAATACGAGACATTAATGATGGTTAGGTGGCGATGATGGTTAATGGGGAACCGATGTCGATTACTATGGAAAAACACCACTTTCAGAAATTGAAACGGATTAATGAATGTGCAAGAAAGTAGTGTTGTATGATAGTAATACCAACAGAAGGAAAATATGTTGGTGCTCTGAGGGCCAAAATCATAACAAAATGAGAAAATGAAGACTATCTCACGTAAAAATACCTAGAAAGCTAGAAGTCAACACCGATTATGGTTAACCGAAAATGGTCGATGAAAATCGATGACGGTCACTGGGATGATGCCAGTTAATGTGAAATTTAGAGAGAATGAAGAAAACTAGGTTTTGTGAATTAAATTAGGTGAAGAATCAAACTCAAGAATATGAGAATGAGAAGATGGGGCCTGACACACTCAGATAAATTCGAATACTCCACTATGATGGTGGAGTGTGCAAGGAAAAAAGAAAAACGTAGAATCGTAGCCTCACACCTCAAAACGTAAGCCGAGAAGAAAGATAATAAAAACAAGATCCTAAGAGCGATTTTTCTTTATGTTTTTTCAGCTTACACTATTTAGAATTAACCATGTGCATTGTAACACAATTTTTGGTTGGGAAGGCGTCCTATGAAGAAGGAGATCTATAAGGTGAGGTTTTAGGTTATGTTATGGTGGGGGAGGTCCTTCCTTTGATGGGGTACTAGATAGAGATAACCAAATGGGGATTACTTATCAATCTTCTAATTGTGTGATTGTTGAAAGCGTTCCCGGTAAGATGCCATTTAAGAAGGTGTGTATATTCAAATTTTTATGCAAGAGAGAGAGAGAGAGAGAGAGAGAGAGAGAGAGAGAGAGAGAGAGTGATTTCTATGATTCTTTTATGTTAACCATCAGCTAGGAATGACTTCCAAAGCATATAGGTTGCCCTCGGTTTATTATAAGCTAAATCCAACAAAATGATGAACAAGAGAGAGGGTACTCTTTCACTAAATGCAGAAAGTAAGAAGAATGATTATTTTTCAATGCACCAAAAGAAATGTTTCATTTAGAGTGATTGAAAAGAAAAAGAGCATTAATAGAGAAGAAAATTTAGTGAATGACAATTTAGAAAGGAAACACACAAGATGCAACCTATATGAAAAGAAAGGGAACCCAAAAACTAGGGTCCTACCGGTGTTCCAAAATGTTTCACCATTTCCTTTATGCTTTGAATGTGACGAAAAAGATAATGTTATGGGATGAGGAGGAATACCTATTGTGATGGTTGGTTTGGACGTTGTGCATGTGTTCGACTTCTCAATCCAATGTTGATTGCAAGAGCTTCCTTTTAGCTAGAGGAACTACATGAAATAGAAAACAAGACCACAAAAGAAGTGATAAATAATATATGATAGTGGACTACCCGCATGTGTTAGATCCGGGAAGTGTGATACTTCCTAGAGGGTTGTCAATCCATTGTTTTTATAAAACAAATTATAAAATAACTAAAATACATACATAAACAAATCTAGTGCTACTATTCCGATATGGGTACGTCATATTAGTATCACCATCGATCTAATTAAATACTAGAAACTATGTGGGTCAAGGTCTTCAAGTTAGGTGTAGGTTATTTAGGTGGTCTACAAGTCACAAACAGGTCTTAACGGTGTTGGGTAAGGTGTTTGGGTTGTTTTGGTAGGTAAGTTGGTTGTTGGTTTACACAGTGTTGGCAGACATAGAGACCGATGTCGGTCGGGTATGACCAATCACGGTTAGGAAGAACCAACGACCGTTATGGGTAACCGGCGTTGGTAAAGGTGGGCCGATAAAACTCAATAATATTTGGTTGTGGGGTATGCACTGAGGTGAAGAAAAGATGATAGAGGGAATGATGAGGTATATGGGGATATTAGGAACACTCAGAGATATGTAGAAGTCGGTATAGGTGGTTTTATGGTGTGGGTGGAAGAATGGTTGAGTTTACAAAAAGAGGAATAGTGTGGAAAAGGGAATGCAAGTAGAAAAATGATAACAAAGATGACAAAAACCTTTAAAATAGGACAAGGATGAAATAACATAGGTGATAAACATACTTACTAATGTTACAGGTCTAATGGCTAGGTGGTGGTGATGATTTATTGGTAGGATGGAGCTTGGTGCTGCGGTGGTGATTCCCAAAATGCTTCGTGAGAGTGATATCTCTTGATCTGCCTTGATGCTAGCTATGGCTGCTTGGATGTGTGAAAGAATTTGGTTCTTTTTGCATGAATATTTCCTTTTTATCCCAAAATTTATATTTTTTTTTCTCATGATGATGAGTTTTGAAATGGTTTCTAGATCATTTGTGGATAAGAATATTTTTTTTTCTTTGGAGGAAAAGACAACTCTTTCTAAAATATTGCATTGGTTAGTGCATAAAATGGATTGTTTGATGCTTGATATTTCCTAGAATGTGAATTCGGATGAATTTTTCATCCAATTAATTAATTTTGAGGTCTTAGAATTGTTAATAATGGTGTTAACTAGCTACATTGTTGAAACTATGTTTTGGGCAACTAGATTTGGTGAAGGAAAAAGTTGATGTATTTTAAACCTATGTATGGGTGGTAAGAAGGTCGGGGTGACATCGGGGTTGTGTGGATCACTTGGGTACATTAGAGGGTCATGATGAGGAGGTGGGCTACTCTGCGTTCTTGGTTTACTTGGTGGAAGAAGGTTGCTTGGTCGGGGTCGAGGGGTGAGGTCCTAGGATGGATGGAAGGTGAAGGTGAAAATGGTGTGGTAGGCGAGGTTGGTGTATGAGGCCTAGCAGGTTGGGTCTTCCTTTTAGGCATAGGAATGAGTTTACTTGTTAGTTTTGGAAGATGTAGCTAAATCTAATTTGATAGGTGGATGAGTAAGATTCGATGTCGGCGCATGACCCCTAAGGTAGTGATGGGTTTATGTAAGGGATATGATATAAGTGTGGGTAGGTGTTTGGTTCTAGGTGTGAGTTGGGTTGTGGGAAATGACATAGAAGGTGTTCCAATAGTCATGGTTGTGTTTGGCTTGGTCACTTGAAACACTTTTGGATAGATTGTGGAGGTGTCGGTGAATGACAACTGCATTTGGGTTGAAGTAGGAAGTAGAATACGTCCCCAAAAAAGGCTCTATCAATATAATCCATGTGATCGACCAAGCGTGAAAATGGTATTGTTGTAAGCGGGGATATGTGGATCAAGGGAAATCCCGTAAAATATGTTTGAGAAACAGGAAGTGGCTAGCTTTAGAATCAGTAGGTAAGAGAGATGAAAGTAGGTTGGTAGGATCTTGGAAGGTGATGGAGAAAGGTCACCTAAAGGCAACGGTGTTTCTACATGATCCTCTATGGCTAAAGGAAATGATGGGAAATATGAGATAGATTCTCCTTGCGATGGTGTAGGGAGTGGACATCGTCCCCTATGAGTAGGAGAGGTTCTACTAATGACTTCTCAGTAATTTGAGAGGCGAGAGGTGGAGTGCTAATTATGGGATCCTTCACAGGTGAAGGAGAAAATGAAGGAGGTTCCTTTGTGGGTGGAGGAGTGGATGAAACAAGTTCCTATGCATGTAGGGGAGTTCGAGCTAGGATTTCTTCTATGGAAGGAGCAAGGAGCAATTGGGAAGCAAACTAGTGTGTCATCGAAATAGCATGGACCTCACAGAGACATTGTTATCATTGGTTGAAGCATCACCAGAGTTTGGTTGGAAGATGGGGCATGATTAGGGAATGATTTTTGAAGATATGTAGGTTTTGGTTAGTTGGTGCATTTGGGTTATCCAAGACTAGATCTTCATTGTTTAACATTTCTTGGATAATATTCTTGAAGGTGATGTAGTTACCATCGCTTTGACCTTTGACACAATGATGTTTGTAAAAGTCATGTTCTTTATACGACATGGGTGTGGGGTGAACAAGGTCAAAACTAGTGTTTAGTTTTATAGATGGAAGGGTAATGGCATCATCCTTAATAAGATTTTCTAAAACAAAATAATATGGTTCCCCTACCGGGGTGTACTTTCATTATTCTTGTCTGAACTAGAAATTTTGGATAGGAGAGAGATTAGAAGAAGGTTTGGCTTGGTTTGATGAGTGAGAGCGTCTAGCCTTGAGAACCGCGGCAATGGCGAGATCCTTTGGATTTTAAATAGTTGTTACTGGGGTTTTAGAGATGAAGAAGCATCATTTGATTTGAACACGGTGTTTTTATTACGTAGCTGAATTTTCTTCTCTTTGATAGCACGAATCTCCAATTTTCATGCCATGACGAATGCCTCGTCAAAGGTGTGGAAGGTCTGCACTTGCAAGGTTGGTGAAATGTGTCTAGTGCAAGCTTTGAGTAAAAAAATTTTGAGCTCGATTAGAGGTAGTTGTAATGTGAGCTGGTTAATTAGGCTGCGCCAATGAGTGGCAAAGTCTGTGATAGACTCATTGTCATACTGTTGAGTGGAATAGAGATCATTCACGGTGAATTTCTTGACAATGTTGATTGAGAAGTGCTACAAGAAGGCTTGGCTACTTGGTTAAATGAGTAGATGGACTGTTTGGGTAGCGCCTTTGTACTAGTCTAATGCGAGTCTGTGAGGGACATTGAGAAGGTCCGTAGGAGTAAAGTGTCATCATGGGAAATCAGGTAACACCCATGTTTGAAGGACCAAAAATGTTACTTGTGGGTCTTCTTTACTATTGAAGCGGTTGAATTTTGGCATTTCCCAATGTACAAGGTATAGAATGGATGGATGAATGGGCTCATTACAAATTTCATCATAGGTGAGAGAATTACATGAGACGAAACCAATGTTTATAGAGTGTGCATCCTTTCCATCATTAATTTGATGAGGTTATTAGTAGGTTGTGATAGAAGGTCGCCTCTATGGTGTAAGAGGGCTAGTGTTGAACATTTGATGTGGGTGGCATTCCAATGTATGGTGATGTCGAATAGGAAGGTTTAGAATGGGGAACCAACATGGAGGGCATATACCAGAATGAATGACGAATGAGATAGGGAGTTGTTGGTAATATCTATATGTAGGTGGGGCGCGTCGAAGTGACTCTTGTAGCGATTAGGGACGAGAGACTGCGAGGATGGAGAGGAAAATATTACGGAATGGGGTAGGGGTCACCGACACCATGGGTGGTTGTGTTGTAGTTGGTATATGTGAGATAATGGGTGGGGATAGGGTTATGCTTTGGGTGTTCAATGAAGGAACAATCGATACTACGGGTGTAACCGATTTTGTAGATGTAACGGTCATAGCGGGTGTGGGGCCTAGGCATGAAACCACTTAGAGTAAAGTAGGTGAAGGTAATGCCGAACTAGTAGGGGATGATGCGAGAGTGGGGACAAAAGTAGGAGAGATGGATACGGGCATGCAATATATAACTTGACTGACTAATCCTAAGTGGATGAGTGGGAAAGATAGAATACTAAGGATGCGGGATTTTGATCAAAGATTCGTATCGAACTCCTTGTCCCCTATAGCTCGGTTGTGGCGAGAGTTAGATCCATAGGTGACTGCATAAAAGGTTGTGAGGGACTAGGTGGGAGTGGTTGATGGATGATGTGGAATATAAAAGTGTTCATTTGGTTACGAGTTAACACCATGTGAATAAGTGTTGACCTAGTAAGACTATATTCTATAAATGACATAGAAAATAACGAGAATAAAGCAAAATGAGGCTAGGAGGGTGAGTTTGGTCAATGTTTTGGATTTTGAAAACCAAATACAGACATTGATGATGGTTAGGCTGGCCAGTGATGGTTAATGGGGAACCGATGTCGATTACTATGGAAAAACACCACTTTCAGAAAGTGAAACGAGATTAATGAATGTGCAAGAAAGTAGTGTTGTATGATAGTAATACCAACAGGAGGAAAATATGTTGGTGCTCTGAGGGCCAACATCATAACAAAATGAGAAAATAAAGACTATCTCACGTAAAAATACCTAGAAAGCTAGAATCCAACACCGATTATGGTTAACTGAAAATGGTCAGATGAAAACTGATTACGGTCACTAGACTGATGCCAATTAATGTGAAATTTAGATAAAATGAAGAAAACTAGGTTTTGTGAGTTAAATCAGGTGAAGAATCAAACTCAGGAATCTGAGAATGAGAAGATGGGGCCCTGACACACTCAGATAAATTTAGAATACTCCAACTATGATGGTGGAGTGTGCAAGGAAAAAGAAAAACGTAGAATCGTAGCCTCACACCTCAAAACATAAGCCAAGAAGAAAGCTAAGAAAAACATGATCCTAAGAGTGATTTTTCTTTATGTTTGTTCAGCTTACACTATTTAGAATTAACCATGTGCATTTAGAACACAATTTTTGGTTGGGAAGGAGTTCTATGAAGAAGGAGATCTATAAGGTGAGGTTTTAGGTTATGTTATGGTGGGGAGGTCCTTCCTTTGATGGGATACTTGATAGAGATAACCAGCTGGGGATTACTTGTCAATCTTCTGATTGTGTGATTGTTGAAAGGCGTTCCCAGGTAATATGTCATTTAAGAAGGTGTGTATATTCAAATTTTTATGCAGTTTGGAAAGAGAGAGAGAGGGAGAGAGAGAGAATGTGATTTATATGATTCTTTTATGTTAACCATCAGCTAGGAATTACTTCCAAAGCATATAGGATGCCCTCGGTTTATTGTGAGCTAAATCCAACAAAATGATGAACAAGAGAGAGGGTACTCTTTCACTAAATGCGAGAAAGTAAGAAGAATGATTATTTTTCAATGCACCAAAAGAAATGTTTCATTTAAAGTGATTAAAAAGAAAAAGAGCATTAATAGAGAAGAAAATTTAGTGAATGACGATTTAGAAAGGAAACACACAAGATGCAACCTATATGAAAAGAAAGGGAACCCAAAAACTAGGGTCCTCTTTGGCGTTCCAAAATGTTTCACCATTTCCTTTACGCTTTGAATATGACAAAAATATAATGTTATGGGCTGAGGAGGAATACCTATTGTGATGGTTGGTTTTGGACGTTGTGCATGTGTTCTCGATTTACGAATCCGGTGTTGATTGGAAGAGCTTCCTTTTGGCTAGAGGAACTACATGAAATAGAAAACAAGACCATAAAAGAAGTGATAAATAATATATGATAGTGGACTACCTAGAATGTGCTAGATCCGAGAAATGTGATACTTCTGAGAGGGTGTCGAATCCATTTTTTTATAAAACAAATTATAAAATAACTAAAATACATACATGAAAAAATCTAGTGCTACTATTCTGATTTGGGTACGTCATATTAGTATCAACATCGATCTAATTAAATACTAGAAACTATGTGGGTCAAGGTCTTGGAGTTAGGTTGCGGGTTATTTAGGTGGTCTACAAGTCACAAACAGGTCTTAACAATGTTGGGTAAGGTGTTTGTGTTGTTTTGGTAGGTAAGTTAGTTGTTGGTTTACACATTTTTGGAAGACATAGAGACCGACGTCGATCCGGTATGACCAATCATGGTTAGGAAGAACCGAAGCGACCGTTATGGGTAAATGGTGTAGGTAAAGGTGGGCTAATAAAACTCAATAATATTTGGTTGTGGGGTATGCGTTGAGGTTAGGAAAAGATGATAGAGGGAATGACAAGGTATATGGGGATATTATGAACACTCGAGAATTATGTAGAAGTCGGTATAGGTGGTTTTATGGTGTGGGTGGAAGAATGGTTGAGTTTACAGAAAGAGGAATAGTGTGGAAAAGGGAATGCAAGTAGAAAAATGATAACAAAGATGACAAAAACCTTTAAAATAGGACAAGGATGAAGTAACATAGATGATAAACGTACTTACTAATGTTTTAGGTCTAATGGGTAGGTGGTGGTGATGATTTATCGATAGGATGGAGCTTGGTGCTTGTAGTGGTGATTCCCAGAATGCTTAGTGAGAGTGATACCTCTTGATCTGCCTTGATGCTAGCTATGGCTGCTTGGATGTGTGAAAGACTTTGGTTCTTTTTGCATGAATATTTCCTTTTATCCCAAAATTTATATAATTTTTTTCTCATGATGATGAGTTTTGAAATGGTTTCCAGTGTCATTTGTGGATAAGAATATTTTTTCTTTGGAGGACAAGACAACTCTTTCTAAAATATTGCATTGGTTAGTGCATAAAATGGATTGTTTGATGCTTGATATTTCCTAGAATGTGAATTCGGATGAATTTTTCATCCAATTAATTAATTTTGAGGTCTTAAAATTTTTAATAATGGTGTTAACTAGCTACATTGTGGAAAGCTGTGTTTTGGGAAACTAGATTTGGTGAAGGAAAAAGTTGATATAGTTTTAACCTAAGGTTATTCGAAGAGTTATAACTTTCTTATAAATGTTATAAAGGTTCCAATAGTTTCTTATGGTGATAAAATGCCAGATCTGAGGTGTTCTTTGGTGATATTGAAGTCAAAAGGTGAAGACAATGTGTTGGAAACAAGTGTTCTATGAAGGTTATTAGTCACTGGGCCCATGACATGAAATAATTTGATTGGTTCTTGATAATTGAGACCATGTATGATTTTTAAATGTTATTTTTAACATGTGTGGTGATTTTTAGACCATAAATAAAAATATTTTTGTGTTATTAGATTTTTTCATTCCAATGATGGGGATTTGAGGATTTTTGGTGCATGAATGAAGGGTTTTAGCTAGGACAACCGAATTGGGTCACTTGTTATTGTTATGGTAAAGTTTATGGGATGTTTTTGAGATGTAATGGTCTTGATAAAGGAGGTAAACTGACCTCTTTTGAATTTTAAAGATGGAGAGCTTATGAAAGCATAGTTTTGGGTACTTTTGTTAGCTAGTAGTGTGTATGAAAGAAGTGTGACCTAGGTGTGATTGATTTGTATCTGTGTGAGAATGTTTTGAGAGATGATAAAGTGTGTGATAGGTTAAATAATTACATCAAGCATTTGTGAAAGGTTTTTAATCTTTGAGAAGTGAAGAAGGTGTTAGGTTTTGTAAGTTTAAAAACCTAGGGTTTGAAGGTGTATGGAGCTAAATATTGTGATCAACATCTGCTGAGTTGTTGTAGAATATCATCAATGATATTCTCATCAAAATATTGTGTGATGTTTCATATTCATGAAAGTATCTTTTTGTGTGTAATATAAACAAGGGTTTAGGGGTTTTGCTCCTTGTGGGGTTGGTGCCTCACTAAAAGAAATATCTTGTGATGTGTAATATTCACTTGAGTCTTCATTGTGTGTAATATAAGAAAAAATTTCAGTGGGTTTTCTTACCCTTGATGGCTTCCCACTAACATCTTGTGTTATGGTGTTTCTTATCTTACCCATGGTTAATTAAATGAATGTTGTATGTTGTTGCACACACACTAATTAATGGATAATTGATCAAAGGTTTATGTGAGCGATCTGAAATTGAAATTGAAATTGTAAGGATTAAATCACCCCCTCTTAGTACATTGTTCTTACAAAAATATATTGGATCATGTAAAGTGAAAAATATGTGTTGTAGATCATGGACATGGATGAATCAAAGTGCCAAATGGTTCGATAAAGGGATAACTAGTACAAATAAAAATAAGGCCAAGACCAAATAGTGACACTCTCTTCATGTACTACCTCTAACCCATCACGATTACGTGAATGAGCATTCCTCATTCCTGTATGCCCCTTAAGGAATACAATGTAGAAATAGATGCATCAGTGACCCTTATCTACAAAAGGAAATTGTTAGAAACATGTATGAAAGATGAAAAGTGAAAAATTATGTGTATACACTATGTAAAATGGAAGAAATTAGAAAATGATTGCATAGAGAATCATAAGGCGGGTACACCTACATTTGACTCTCGCAAAATTTTAGGATTTAGAAAAAATGTGTAGAATTCAATAAATGGGAAAATTATCGGTGAGAGAACCAAAGAAAAATTGTATCTACGACTAAATCTTGGAAGAATATTTGATATAGAATAAAATTGTAGAATGGAAGAAATGGAATAATGGCTAGCTAGAGAATTATAGGGTAGTTTCACCTATGATTGATTCTAGGAAAATGTTGGTGGAAAAATCACGGGGTAGTAACACTTGTGATCTTTGGGGAAAATATAGAAAGAGAAATAAGTGTGGAAAATATTTAGAAATAGGAAATAATATTTTTAGGTGAGAGGATGAGTAGCATATGCAACCTATATTTGATGGAAAATATTTGAAAATTATTTGATAGATGTGGTATTATTTTTGGAATTGTGTGTGTTAAATGTAAAATGCAAGTAGTTTGTGATATAGATGAATTGAATTTTACCACTCCAAAAATAAGATAAGCATTTAAATTTATCATAAATGTTTAATGAAAGGGAGTCATGAGATCAATGATAGACTATCCAAATCTAATACCTTGGGCATAAGTGATAGTGTTCAATCCCTTGAGAATTCAAACCTAATGAACAATGATAATCAGAAATGGGGAATGGATGTGTATGTTATTTTGATATTTTTAGTCCCAAAATTTATTATCTCATAAACGATCAATAAAACGTCTTAATATTTGTATAAATTCATAACCCGAGTCTTATCTCGAACCAAATTTTTATTAGATATGTGATAACATCATTGGGTAAGGATAAAAAAGTTGATTGATCATTTCCAAGATCGTTAGTTTGTAATAAGTGTATTATAAGTGTATTTATATGTACTATTATTAGCTACATTGAAATCATGAATAGTGTTCGATTAAGGGACCACCTAATCATGTACATGGATTGCACTTCAAAGTTCTAGGTATATAAACATTGTGGCATCCAAATTTACTATTGTTTAGTAATGGTAAATAAAATGGTTATTTTAAGTTAAGGCATAAGATTTCATTATTGAATGAAGGTATAAACATATTGATATATATGGATATTGTTATTTAGTGGCATATGCTATATTATTATATGAAGAAATACACACACACACACAAATGTTGAAAATGGTAACATAAATTTTAAATTTTAAAGATATGTGGAATTTGTGAATATTAATTTAAACCTAAGTAGGTACTTGATTACTAAAATATTGAAAAAACATATGCCTAAATCTAATGCAAGGTAGCAGCAAAATTAATATACAATAAGAATAAATTTTACTCAAGAAAATTAAGCTAAAATAATATGAAACCCTAGTTGCAAATAAGGGATAAGAAGACTTAGCTGATTCGTAGCCAAATATGAATGTTGTTGAAGTTCTAACCTAATGAACAAAGAGGGAGGAGTGTCATACAAAACCTTAGAAAAAATTTCGAGCTGAAGGTCTTCCTAGACTAGGGTGCCTAGAATGGGTTAGGGGCACCTGCGAGCTCCACAGAGCTTACTGCAGGTGCATGTGACTAATCAAATGATCGAAACCTATCTCATAGGGTTGTGAGATGTTCTTTTTCCTTCTCTTCTTGACGATAGTATGTTTCAAAATGAATTCCGATGTCACTGATAACCTGCAGTGAAATATTGAACTGTAAAACCCTCAAGAGTGCATTAAATCCCAAAAATAAAATAATGTAAATGAGGGGTTAAACTGTCCTCATCTTTCAAACCAGTGAACTTACAACTATGTTTTTCACTACATTCCATACCCAATATAGTTCTAGGTGTGTGTGTTTGTGCGAGAATCATTCCCTAGGAGGATCTTGTATGTGTCACACTTGATAGTGAGAAAATAGATAGATGTAGAAGGCTTAAGTATATGTGTTCATGGAAAAGATTGAAATTATCCTCGTATGAAGTGTATGCAGAAGAATGAGTTCCCTTTCCATTGAATGGATGCTTGAATGCTCTTGAATGCCTTTGGATGCAACCTTAGGTGGTGATAGCTAATGTTTAGTGCTTGGTCCCTTATTATGATCACATAAATTTATATTTATATGATTCCTTTACTTTAATTTTGTAATTAACCCCGAAAAGAAAAAATACCAAAAATATAATATTCTCAAACATCTAGAAAGGATCCAAAATATATGAGTAAAGTACAAAGTGGTTAGGAGCACTGCGTTGGCATCCTGGCTAGGTAATGGTGTCCAGGATGAGAAATTCCAAGGTGTGAAAGGACAGACTAAGCTAAAAAGAGTGTAATACCAAAAGTGACAACATAAAGTAAGAAAAGATGGCCAAAGACATGGGTTAATTAGTATTTTCTTACTTAGGAATCATATGAATAGTAGTATGTAATCATGACTAGATAATTACCCAAAGTGTGTGATTTTGTGTCTACATTTTCCCCCACTTTATGTTGTTGAGTGAAATATCGATAACATAAAGTAGATAAGAGATGCATACCTGATAACATTATAGATTAATGATGAAATCATGCCAAGAGAAAAGGAAAAGTGTGGAGTGATAAAAATGTGAAGTATGGAAACTAGAGAGGAGAAAGTTCAAAAAGTGGTGATGATGATGACCCTAGGGTGGAAACACATGTGTATATGTCTCCATTGTACACTGTTGTTGATGTCAATTGTTCTTGTTGATGTGATGTAGGATGATGTTGACTACCGATTCCCATAAATATAGGCATGCAAAAGAGAAGAACGATCAAGTAGTCAAATACGTGTGTATATGATCAAAATGTGTAAAAACTATGTAAAAAAGTAGGTAAAATGTGAAAATGTTAAAAAGGAACATGTGCACCTACTTCGTGATGAGTAAAAGAGTGTAGAAAGGATCTTGAGGATGATGTAGAAGAAATTTTTTTTGGGCGATCTCGCACCAAGAAATGGAAGAAGTGTAGGGAGAAAAGTATGGTGTTATCCTCCAACCTTTAACTGTTTCCAAATTTATTCAACAACACTACATCTAGTGTGTAAAAATATGATCCGGTTTAGCCAATTCTGATCCAATGTTGTATATTATGTGTATGGCGCGTCTAAGCAATGTATGTCTGTAAAATCCACTGTGTGAAGTCTTTTGCTGCAAAATGTCTTTGGATGAAAGAATGTTGTGTAATTACCCCAGTAATAGGTGTTTAGGTAGGGTCAGGGCACTCAAGCGCTATTGTCCTAGTCTAAGTGCTAGTTTTTATGCTATAGTAAGGACATAATTGATTGTAATCCCTTTACGATGATGATAAAAAAATTATTGGTATGGAATTGTGTTGTGTAATGAATTTAGGATATTATATGGGGTGAATGATTCCCCCTCATGTGTGGTGCATACTACGTTGTTTAGGATTATGTAGCCCAAAAGAGGATAGACCAAGGTGTTGAAATTGTGCCCGTAGTGGGGAAGGAGTGTTCGTGTTAAAACCAAGACACACGTAAACAAAGTGGCTAGGAAACAAGTGTTAGTGTAAGAAAAAACAATCATGTATGTAGAAGACAAAATGTAAGCTAACAAGCAAGCAGACAATGCGCAAAAAGAGGTTTCAAACATGGGACATCAATCATGATGTTGCAAGACAATCAAGGCGAGACTAGGCCAAAAGCATACAAGTGTGCACATAAGAAAAAGGAAAATCCCACAAATAGTGGCAAACAATAAAAAATAATGCAAGCAATGTAACAAAAAACCATGGAAGTAAATAGACCTATAAGACAAATATTGTACATGAAGCACCCCTTAATATGTTAGAAAGATAAATAGTATTTCAAGGCATGTATAATCGATAAAGTAATGTGCTATGAAAAATGAAATAATAGCACCTATATTGTATGAAACTATATGCCCCTAGGAGCCGATGTGGACTCGGTAATAGGTATTGTGCCAAAGCATCCATATTGTATGTGTCGATATGTAGAATCTATGATAGAAATAGAGAGAAAATGAACGCGTATGGTTGTATGGAAAAATATAATGATATAGAAGATATATATCTAACATGTGTGATAAATTCTACATGTAAACAAGTAAATGTAAGAAATACTAAGTGCGAATAAGATATGTAAGACG
Source organism: Taxus wallichiana var. yunnanensis (assembly GCA_018340775.1). Classification (NCBI taxonomy): domain Eukaryota; kingdom Viridiplantae; phylum Streptophyta; class Pinopsida; order Cupressales; family Taxaceae; genus Taxus; species Taxus wallichiana. Next base: position 435,344,393 of record CM031241.1, on the reverse strand, counting down.
CTATGGATGAGACGGAATGAAATGCAATGTACGTTTGATAGGAGCAACATTCCCCCAGAGTGGATCTATATGTATGAGATGAGGTTATTTATACATGCCCCCTCAACAATCGAGAATGAACTTGTTTCACCATTTTCTTTACGCTTTGAATGTGATGAAAAATATAATGTTATGGGCTGAGGATGAATACCCGCTTGTGATGGTTTGTTTGGAGGTTGTACTGCATTTTGAATTATCGATGCGATGATGACTACAAAAGATTCCTTTTGGCTAGAGGAACTACATGAAATAGAAAACAACACCACAAAAGAAGAGTTAACTAATATATGACAAGGATTGCCTAGTATGTGCTAGATCCGGAAGTGTGATACTTCTGAGGGCTATCAATCCACTATTTTTATAAAATAAATTATAAAATAACTAAAAATACATACATAAAAAAATCTAGTGCTAGTATTCTGATTTGGGTACCTCAGATCACTATCAAAGGCATTGATCCAATTAAATACTAGAAACTATGCAGGTCAAGGTCTTCATATCGGGTTGCATGAGGTTATTCGAGATGGTTTGCATGTCACAAATAGGGTCTTAACAGGGTTGGGTAAGGTGTTTGGGTTGTTTTGGTAGGTAGGTTGGTTTCTGGTTTACACATTGTTGGTAGACACAGAGACCGGTGTCGGTCGGGTATGACCAATCACGGTTAGGAAGAACCAACGACGGTTATGGGTAACCCGACATCGGTAAAGGCGGTGATCAAACTCGATAAGATATGGTTGTGGGGTTTGTGCTTTGAGGTTAGGAAAAGATGATAGAGGAATGCCAAGGTATATGGGAATCTTAGGAACACTCGGAGGTATGTAGAAGTTGGTTATAGTAGAGAGCTTAGTCTAGACCATCACAGGAGGATATCACAAGTAATCTCACATCTTCATATTTCTCTTCTGATACATTTGGCTATTATGTAGCCATATACATAGCCAAAACAACCTCCTACAAAATAGGGAGGTGTTATAACAATTAACTCTATTTAGTTTTGATTGTTACTCCCATAACAATACACAACTCAACACCAATAATATATTATTGTTTATATAACAATAATATATTAATAACATATTAAACTATATAATAATAATTACCAACGTAATTATTATTTTACACAATGTAAATACTAATTCCTAACATTCCCCCCCTTAGTGTTTACATGGTTCAATATATCTCGTTCTTTGATTGTAGTGTGCCACCTCTGTGTGCTCATGATCAACTCCGCAAATGTGCAGCATTGGGCTTGCACAAAACTCAAACATGTGCCAATGCACATTTCTTCCACTGATGGTTTTCTCCAGCTTCTACCAACAACCTTACCAAATTGGTTTTGCAGGTGTACCAATAACCTTTCACAATTGGTTTTATAGGTTTACCAAAAACCTTTCACAATTGGTTTTACAAGTTTACCAAAAACCTTACACAATTGGTTTTACAGGTTTACCAAAAACCTTTCAATTGGTTTTCCTGGTTTACCAAAAACCTTCACATCATGATTGCTACAATACTTTTTGATCAATATTATACAATGTCTCTACAACAGGGAATCATGTAGGAAATACTACTTTCAAAACTGAACAATAAAACATAATGGAAATGGAACAATGAGACCATGTTCCCCCCCTCAATGTGAACATTTCACTTATTCAACAGGAACATTGAAATCATACTACACGCAACAAACTATAATTATGAAATGAAAAAAAAACTCACACACACACTATCACCAAAACTTCATGTGGCCCCATCGTTGGTGACTCGAAGAGAGTCACCGATCAACCTCCTACCTCCCCGTGCCTCTTGTCCTCCATCGATGTACCACTTAGGTCGAGAAATGTGCTCGAGACTTCTTTTCGAAATTCTCATTTTTCGTAAAAGATGATCTTTATATTCTTTAGCTGCCAACCTTTTTCTTTTTAGAGATCTAGGTGGTTCAAATTCACTTTATCACCTTCATATCCTTCTTCTTACGAATTTAGCATAGCTGAATTTTCTTGATCTTGTATATTTTTGATGTCTCTCTCCATGGTAATTGGTTCCATAAGAATACATTTTTTCTTCTTTTTCTTGACCATTGTGAGATAGGTAAAACACATTTTACAAAATTATTTACCTGCAGACAGATTACGTGACAATAAATAACAACACTTTATTATACTTAACGAAAAGACCTAAACAAAACAACTTTTTTTTAATATAAATTTGACAAAGACAACTTTACGACTTTGGATAACTTTCGACAATGAATTTTATTGACATAAAACTTTATTTATGGACCACAAAATTGACATAAAAATCTTTACATCAATACTAAAATTAATATTTAATTACTTTTTAATATTTTGACTTGACTTAATACACAAATTACAAAATTGAAAATTCCAACTCATGCACATTAACAATACAAATATACATAAAGCACTACACATAAAAAAAATTAAACCGAACAATGTACTAAAAGATGACCAAACACAACTTATAGTTTGACTCACAATTTTGCATGGACACATAGGACATGTGGGCACATGGAAATTGTTTAGAAGATACTTGAGGTGCTCTATCAAATCAAGACTATGCGAGATGTTGGAGTTTGTTGTCGAGAACACGTCCTCCTATATTTCTTCTGGTAACTATCATCTTTATCATGCAAGTCACCTCACCCTTTCATTTTATACATCCATAACATTTATTGATCATGAGTCCAAAAATACGGTGATATTCTTGATGAAACACCATAATGCGGCCGGTAGAGTAGGCATCTGCAATGGAAAATCAATACGCTTTCTCAATACACCGGGCCTTCTCCTTTCTTCTAGATTGTTGACCAAACATATGGATTGTAATATGTCTCCCTCATCCATGTTTTTGTAGACGTATGTGTGTATTCCCAGGTAGATGGTTCTATGTGGAGGATACAAACGTCCTTTAGACACATCCAATTTTTTAACTAAATCTAACACATGAATAACTGGTGGTTGGAGCTCTGAGGATGCGCCAAGAGTGATCTATAATAGATGATAATTCTATAGACAGTTGGGCACTAAGACAATGGTGTTCTCCATATGTCTGAGCAGATCTCAAATGTCATAGCCAAAGAAATATAATCTGAAATACGTTCCTCTTCCTTTATAATCACAGTCGAAATGCACTCTTCTCCGGTCCTTGATCTAGGCATAGAAATAGATATTTATCATTAGATCTAAAAATATCTCACATAAAATTTAAAAGAAAGAAACCATGCATCGGGATGGATTGAAATAAGACTTCCCCTCAACCATCCATTAGAATTCCATTACATGGATTAGACTGCTCGATACCAAATATAGAGCTTAGTCCGGGCATCACACAAGAGGATATCACAAGTAATCTCAAATCTTCATATTTCTCTTACAATACATTTGGCTATTATATAGCCATATACATAGCTTAAAACAACCTCCTACAAAATAGGGAGGTGTTATAGCAATTAACTCTATTTAGTTGTGATTGTTACTCCCAGTAACAATACGAACTCAACACCAATAATATATTATTGTTTATATAACAATAATATATTAATAACATATTAAACTATATAATAATAATTACCAATGTAATTATTATTTTACTGAAATGTAAATACTAATTCCTAACATATAGGTGGTTTTATGGTGTGGGTGGAAGAATGGTTGAGTTTTCGAAAAGTGTAATAGTGGGGAAATGGAATGCAACTAGAAAAATGATAACGAGAGATGAAAAAAACTTTAAAAATGTGACAAGGATGAAGTAACACAAGTGATAAATGTACTTACTAATGTTTTAGGTTCAATGGCTAGGTGGTGGTGATTATTTATTGGTGGGACGGAGCTTGGTGCATGATGGTTCTTTTACGGAATGCTACCATGAGAGCGATACCTATGGATCTATCTTGATGATGGCTATGGCTATTTGGATGTGTGAAAGACTCTAGTTCGTGCTTGCATGCATATTTCCTTTTGCTCAAGAATGTCACTAACTTGGTAAACAAGGTTACCAAAGTGAATAAATGGTAACCAACGATAGTTCTGGTTGGCCGCGTCGACTTAGGGATGACCGGCGTCAATTAATGCAAGATTCCCTAGGTTTACTAAAAATTATAGATCTTGCGATCATTTTGGTCAGTCTGTCCCTTTTCTCACGAATCAAAATGAATGCGATATTTTTATGAGTGGGAATGTGGTTAGAGTAATAATAGGCATTGATTTTTAGGGTTGAACTAGGTCTTAGTTAGTTATAGAAACATACTATGAATAGGTCCATGGTGAGGTGTCTAGGTGAGGTGTGCATCCACTTAATTAAAGTAATTAAATTAATAAATGGGGTGAGGATGGTAATTAATTTAATTATAGATAATTAAATTAATATTAAGGTGGGGTAAAAAGGCCATGGTTAGGTGAATATATGTAAGTTAGTTATTTAAAAGGGGACCAAGGGGAGTGTGACCCAATTTTGGTGTCTATAGAACTATAAAACAAGAGTGTGTCATTGGGAAATGGTTTGAATTTTGTGTCTTAGAAAGATTTGATTGTTAAAGCATAAAGTGTATCAAGTGTGTGAGTGAGTGAGTGTGGTGAGGTTCATTTGAGATGTATACCCTCAACAATCGAGTATGGACCATGGAACTAGAGTGCATCATAGGGTGGTGTGTCATGTTGATTGTGTGAGAGACATGTAGAGTGTGCAATGTGTGTAGTTTTTTGTGAATGAGAGAAATATGTTGTGAATGTGTCACTTTGTGTAAGATGTTGTGAAGTTGTGTTGAATGTTACCGAAATAATTGATTATGGGAACATTGAGTGTCTAGTGTTATGTTCATGAGAGATATGTGTTGTGAACTCATCAAAATTGTAGCGAGGTTGTGTCACATGTAAAAGTGTCAAGTAGGTAGCATGTTGTGAGTATGTAGGATGTGTATAATGTTTATGATGTGTGTGTTGATTTTGTGTAAGAAAGATGTGTTGTGTTATGTAAGAGGGGTATGTTGTGAAAGTCCTGATTATGTAGTAAGTTGTGTTGAATATACACAAAGATTACGTTTTGTTATTATGTTGAGTTTACATAGGTGGACAAGCAAGAGAAGTATGCATTGTGACTATGTCGAGTATGTAGAATGTTATTTTGAATCATGTAGTAGGAAGAATGTGTCGCAAGTGTGTTGATTGTATAGTGATGAATATGTGTGAGAAATAGGATGACGTGTAATGTATTGTATAGTGTGTGTGAGGTTCATGTGTATAGGATGCCCTCAACAATCAAGTGTGAACCATAGCATGAGAGTACATCATCAAGTAATGATGATATGAGAATGTATCAAGATGTGTATGTTGTATGTGAGAGACTAAATGTGAAATGATAAGGATATAAGATGCGTGTTGATGCTAGGGGAGAGGGAATATAAGTTTGATTCCCCCAAGTGTGTGATGATAAGAGTGATCAAGTAATTTCATATTGGAGGTTGTCATTTTCATGATCAAAACCAAATAGTGAAGCATCTGAGACTTGATAAATGATAATGTCGGTTGCTCAAGTAAGGAGCAACTAAGGCGTAAATTATACATGCACATAGTGTATATTTCATCGATGAAGGGGTATTGGATAACCATGTGCATACCATCGAGTAATATTTTTGAATAGACAAGAAATGATTCATTGCAAATACAAATTCAGCCAAATGGCATGGGTATTGATATATCGGTATGATTAGGGTCTAATGTGCCCCCAATGTAATCTAACCAAGACATTCCAAGTGTAAGTGGAGAAGTGCGAGGAGAACGTGAAATAAATAATATGAGATAAAAGACTTGAAGACCATAAGAAATGATAATGCGAACAAATCCATGGTACAAATGAGGATAATGACGTGGAGGAAAGATATCATCAATGATAAATCCTAGCTGAGATAACCCATCATGTGTGCATATAGTATCCGAGTAAGTAGGATCAAATGGAATGTGTTCCCAATAAGATTCATTCATGAACAATGGGAATGTAAATGGAGGACGTGCTAATGGAGGTTGCTCATGAGAAGGTGAAGGATATGGAATGACGTCCAACATCCGGATAGGAACCCGTTAAATAATCATATCGGTAGTAGAAGTAGGAGGATGTGATGTCCAATGTTTGGATAGGTGCATATTAACTTATGAATCATATGAATAATATTATGTGATCGGGACTAGATAATTACCCAAAGTGTGTGATTTTGTGTCTATAACACTATGTCGACCAAGTTCGAGCAATCTAAAATACCAAATTTTGAAAATTTGGAGTATGGTCTATGTGGAAAATGATGTGAAGGTGGTAAGAAAATGGGTGGCAAGGAAAGTATGGTGGTATGTTATGGGTTTATGGGAATTAATTGAGCCAAACTCCTCACAAATGGTTAGCTTCCCGAGAAGATAACCCAAAATCCATTTCTATTCGTATTTTTCATTTGGTCCATTCCATGTGTTTTGTTTTGGGTATTCTATCTTTTTGGATCATGCGAGAAAATGTAGCCTCTCCTCCACTTCACTTGTTTTGTGGCCATGGGAATGATGTCGAGCTCGAATATGGATCCGTTTTATATCAAAAAGAAACATTTCACTTTCATTATTGTTATTTCTTATTTCAAAGGAAGATGCAGGAGGAAGCAAGTGAAGTTTGGTAAAGGAAACATATATAATTCCCGAGCACCTTCCTTACTCTTTGTTATAAATTGATAATGTCGAACTGGTATTTCAGTTTGTTTGCTTTAAAACATGGGTATACCATTATAAGGTTCATTTTCTTATAGTATATTTCTTTTCTTGTTAAAATATCAAGCTGGGTTTAGCTATTTTTGTGTCTAGTAAATGAAATGTGAACTGGGATATGTTATTTAGTGTATGTAACATCGATATGAACTAATATAGTTACCATCATGGTTGTATGAAGAAATAGTAACTAGGTATGTAACAAATTGTGTATAGATTTCATGAAGATATGTAAACTTATTTAATGAATTAAAAACTATAATATGTGAGATGGGTTTTGGGATTCATTCTAGTTGGTCATTTTTTCATGTGTGAGAAACTGTAATATAATTCAATATTGTGGAAGTAATATGACTGCACACATGAGTATTTTTAAAAATAAAAGTTTTGAATTCTAAGAACTCACACTGGTTATTTTACATTTTTTATCACGAATGGATAATGGGTAGAAAGGAATAGAATGTCATCTTGGTCTATCAATGATTATAATATAGTAAAATGTTATTTCCGAACTTGAGTGTGTTGTGGAAATGCATTTCATTTCTTAAAATTTTAGATTTACTGGTAGACATTAAGTCATTTTGGGCTATGAGTATTGAGGTATTTCTATAGGATATCACAGTTGTATGAACTCTTAAATGAGACCGTATAGTTAATAATATTATAAATTGAAAATTGAAGCACACCGATGTGTGAGTTTCTATCCTATGACCAAGGTCTTATTTATTTTATGGACTAATGATAACTTGGATATTATTTTATGATTAATGATTGTTTAATTTATCCTCTATTATCTTAAAATGCACCTAAATATTATAGAGATGTGTTATGGGTAAATTAAGTATGTTGAGTTTGAATTATTTTTAAAGGACTCGTATATTGTTTGTAGAATGAATAATTATAGTCACTGGATTGGTTTATTAATATTGCATGGGAATAACATGTCAAAATAGAAACTATATAGGTATATTACGGTTGTAGGATGAAAGATCTTAATTGATTAAATATTACTTAAGGATGTACATGTGCTCATTTGGGGATTGATTAATTGAATTAAAACAATTAAATATTGGGTTGTAATTCTTCCCTATTTAGGTAGTAGTAACACCATATGGTTTTGCATTTTGGGTCTATGATTGAAAGGGAAATATGTTACTAGGAAACTTTGTGTTGATACACACACATCAATTGATGTATAACCATGAATTATTAATTGATTGAAATTTAATAATAACCCTATTATTTTTATCTTAATAATAATTTCGGCATTGATAGTATTAATGAGCGTTTGGTTCAAAAATATTTGTTAATATAATTTTATAACAATTATGTTTAGAAGATGGGAAGTTGTCTCATGCCAGTTCTTACGAATTGACTCTTATATATTCTTTCTTCAAAAAAATTCATCATTTTTGGGAAATTAATTTTAGTTGTTACATTTTAGTATCGAAGCTTAAGGTTCCATCTCTTAGACTTAATGGGTTCATTAAGATAATATGAAGTTACTTCGGTTTTAAAAATCATAATGGTAAGAATAATATTAAATAATGATGCTTTGAACCGATCGACAAATCATAATGAAATAGCTAATGAAATTTGGATGAGATACTCTTAGTCATCTAAGATACATGTAACCGGATTGCTTCCTTAGAAAAGAGGTCAGGGGTGATGATGAGAATCATGTGAGGAACATGAGAATGAAGGAATAACATCATCCCACGCACCAGATAATGAAAATAACAATATAATAATAAATGTATCACGACTAATGAATTGGATAAAGACATTAAAAGAATCAATCCACCAAATTTAATGGAACTGTATTAGGGATGAGGAATAAAATTAGTTAAGTGAAATGGAAAATTACTTTGAGGTTAGAGATTTTTATTAATAAACTAAGGATGTGTGGGGAGCATTTCAAAGCCTCCATTTTTGGGGACAATCGAAAAATGGAACTAGGAATTGAAACTTCAGCTATAACTTTGAGAAAATTTAAAGGATATTTTCATCACGTTACTTCCCCGACTTGTATTTTGACAAAAAAATCATAGAATTCTAGAGTTTAACTCAAGGTAAATATTTAGTAACTAGAATATTGGGAATGTTTCTATGAACTTCTAAAACATGTTCCCAATATCAAAAAGATGAGAAGTTTCAAATTTACAAATTCATAATGGGCTTAAATCCTAACATAGGGGTGAAGTGGATGTGCATGGACCATCCACTATGGAAGAATTCTTTGAAAATTTTATAAAATAGGAACATAAATTATGCGATATTTTTGCTTTAAGAGGAAAAATGTACAACTGTAAATAAAAATCCTCTCCTTCATTTGCTAGAAAGACATGGTGAAAAATATTTGAGAAGAAGGGGAAATCTGAAAGGAGAAATATTGTAGAAAAAAATTCTATGAATAACAAAAAGGAGAGACAAAAAAATTCTGGTTTTCAGAAATAGATTTGAGAGGAAGGGACCTATTAGGGGCTATTTTAAATGCAAAGGTTCATTATTTTCCCCAAAATAACTAGGGAAATAATCAACAGTGAAAAACAATTCTAGAAATAAAAGAAACATTTTAGCAAAGGATGCATGTTGTTGTAGTAATTATGAGGAAGAAAAATAGGCCACTCTTATAGAAGTCAAGGTAAATTGTTTGGTAAACATATTACTATTTTATTTGATACTAAAGTAACTAAATGTTTTTTTCTCTAAATTAGCTTCAATTTGTCTTAAAAATATGGATACATGGAAAATTTGTTCCAGTATTAAATATGTAATAATGTTGTCCATAGGTTATGAAATGTTTGTTTAAAACAACTTTAAAACTGCCAGAATTTACTACCGAGTTTAACCTTTATGTAGGCCCTTTTTGGACTTATGATGTTGTAATAGGAATGAATTGGTTGTCTCATCACCAAGCATATGTAGATTTCCTAAGAAAATAAATAATATGCCTTGATGATCAACAAAAAAACAATAATACAAGGTATAAAAAGATATTTTGTAGTAAGACAAATCTCTGCTATGTAGTTGAAAAAGGCTAAAAAAAAAGGTTGTATGTTATATGTAGTAAAAATAACAATTATATCTATGAAAATGATAAAAATAGAATTTTCCTTTTAAATGAATTCAAATATGTTTTTCCTAAAGAACTACTCGATTATGTCTAAAAGAAGAGTTTGAATTCATCATAGAACTCAAACCAGGAACTAAGCCATTGTCAAAAGCACCCTATCAAATGACTATAATAGAGTTAGTGGAATTGAAAGAAAAACTTCATAATTTTCTATAAAGGATTGATCCACCCAAGTGTATCACCTTGGGGAGCACCAGATAATCTTTGTAAAGAAGAAGGATGGATCTTTAAGATTATGTATTGACTACCGAATGTTAAATAAAGTAACCATTAAAAATATCCCTTTCCTAGAATTGATGATATTTTTGATCAAATGAGGGTGCTTCGAGTTTATTCAAAGATTGATCTATGTTTGGTTACCATTAGTTGAGAATTAAAGATGAATACATACATAAAAACAACTTTTAGAACACGTTATGGGCATTATGAGTTCATGGTTTTACCATTTAGACTCACTAATGCACCTGCAACCTTTATGAATTTAATGAACAACGTGTTTTGGGAATACTTAGATCAATTTGTGTTAGTATTCCTTGATGATATACTCATATATTCAAAATATATGAGGAACATGATAAGCATTTAAGAACAGTTTTGTAGATTTTGAGGAAGCATAAACTGTATGGCAAGTGGTCCAAATGTACTTTTTATCAAAAAGAAGTACAATATTTGGGTCACATAATTAGTAAAGAAGGAATTTTAGTTGATCCATCTAAGGTAAAGGCTATTCTAGAATGGCCAACCCTAAATATGTACATGAAGTTATAAGTTTCATGGGACAGATTATTACTTATAGGAAGTTCATCAAGGACTTCTCTAGAGTGGTAGGTCCAATCATTGCCTTGTAAAGGAAAAACAAGAAATTTGTTTGGGATAATAAGTGTGAAGAATCCTTTAATTTATTAAAGAAAAATCAACTTTATTTTTTAAGGTTCTAGATCCAAATGAGAATTTTATAGTTGTAACAAATGCTTCAGGAGAAGGATTGGGAGGATTCCTTCAAAATGAGCATGTAGTAGCATTTGAAAGTAGAAAATAAAATTACATGAACAAAATTATGCTCCTCATGATTTAGAGCTTGTTGTTATTGTTCATGCATTACAAGTTTGGAGACATTATTTGTTAGGAAAACCATTTGAATTAAAAACATACCATATGGTTAAAATACATCTTTACACAACCAAATTTAAATGCAAGACAACATAGATGGTTAGAATTTCTATCCTAATATGATTTTGATATAAATTATATAAAGGAAAAGAAAACTAGGTAACAGATTCCTTAAGCCGTAGAAATCATATTTCTACTATTGTTACTTTAAGAACTCAGTTCAAGGATGAAGTTAGAGAACAACTTCAAATAGATCCTTATTATCAATAAGTTAAAAAAACACTAGAAAATAGTTCTAATGATAAGAGGTATGATGGTTTCAAAATTGAACATGATGGAATTCTACATTATTTCAGCAGAATATATGTACATGTAGGGAATGAATTAAGAACTAAAGTACTTAAATAATTTCATGATGCACCTTATTTAGGTCATCTAGGAGTAACCAAACTATTAGCTGATATAAAAGACAATACTTTTGGAAAGAATGAAAAATATATTACAAATTATGTAGCTCATTGCTTAGAATGTCAAAGGGTTAAAGCTAAACATTTACATCCAACAGGACTATTGTATCCACATAATGTACCACATTATAAGTGGCAAGTAATTAACATGGAATTTTTCCAAGGACTTTGCCCATGTCCAAAAATAAACATGATGTAATTCTGGTTGTGGTGGATAAGCTCACTAAAGTGGCACACTTTATACCTATGGAAATATGAAATATGATTCACTGGTACTCAAAGAAGATTTTTAAAGAAATATTTAGATTGCATGGAATACCAGAGCTGATCATATCAAATAGAGATCCTAGAATGAATTCCAATTTTGGTAGATGCTTAATGCGGCCTTGGGAACAAAACTAATTTTAGTTCAACTTACCACCCGGAAACCAATGGATAGATTGAAAGGGTAAATCAAGTCCTAGAGGATATGCTAAGGATGTATTGCATGGATCAAAAATACAAGTGGGAAGAATATATTCCTCTGGTTGAGTTTGCATATAATAATACTTATCACTCATCTTTGAAAATGGCTCCTTTTAAAGCCTTCTATGGAAGAAAATGCACCTACACCCATTAGTTGGTATAATGTTGAGGATATGAAGTGTAGGAACAATCTAAAAATGGAGAAAAAATGAAACTTATCAAAAATTAAAAAATAAAAAGAGTTATGCTGATTTAAAAAGGATAGAAAGAAAATTTAATGTAGGTGATAAAGTATTTTGAGAGTGAAACCCAAAAAGAGCTCCATTACTTTTGGAAAATCTTCCAAGTTATCACCTAGATTTTTTGGACCATTTGAAATTTTATAAATTATAGGTTTTAGCCTATAGGCTAGCTCTACCTCCTGCATTGTCCAAAATGCACGATGTCTTCCATGTATCCTTGCTAAAAAAGTATGTTTTTGATTTAACACATATATTAAATTGGGATTCATTATAGGTACAAGATCTTGGAATCATCACAGTTGAACCTATAAGAATCTTGGAAACACACAAGTTACAACTAAGAAATCATAAAGTTTTACAATGTAAGGTCTAATGGGACCAATAATCTAAAGAAAGGAAACTTGGGAAAATATGGAATACTTGCAAATTGCTTTTCCTTATTTATTTTAATTTTGAAAGAGAAAAATACCTTGAAAAATGCTATTTAATTTTAAGTTACTGTACTAATTACCATCAAGCTCATGACTAATTATTAAGTTTTGAATTACTGATAATCCAAAAACTATTAGAGTTTAAATAAATCTTATAGGAGAATATTTTCTAAAACAAAATTAACATTTAAAATAATGATTACTATACTTTGGTTAAATATTAAGTTTTTATAGATGAATATGTCATCTAGATGATGAATATTTTTAGAGGGGAAGTATGTAACATCCTACTCTTTATAGTCCCAAAATTTATTATCTCATAAGCGGTCAATAAACTATCTTTATATTTGTATAAATTCATATCTAGGAGTCTTATCTTACACCATCTTTTTTTAGATATGTGATAACATCGATTGGATAAGGATAAAAAATTTGATTGATCATTTCCAATATCATTGGTTTGTAATAAGTGTATTATAAAAGTTTGTATTACATTTATATTTATATGTACTATTATCAGCTACATTGAAAGTATGAATAGTGTTCGGTCGAGGACCACCTAATCCTGTACATGGCTTGCATTTCAAAGTTCCGGGTATATAAATGTTGTGGCATGTAAACTTATGAATGTTTTTAAATGGTAAATAAAATATTAATATTAAGTTGAGGCATAAGCCTACATTATTGAATTAAGGTATAAACATATAGATTTATATCGATATTGTTAATTGGTGGCATATACTATATTATAATATGCGAAAATATATATACTAATGTTGAAAGTGGGGGCATAAATTTTAAATGTTAAAGTTATGTTGAATTTTTGAATATTAATTTAAACCTAGGTAGGAACTATACCATCTAACCTCGAATGCAATCTAAACTAAAAAAGCTAGAAAATTTGGAGTATGGTCTACATGGAAAATGATGTGAAGGCAAGTAAGATAATGGGTAGAAAGGGGAGTAATGTGGAATGTTTTGGGTTTATTGGAATTTATTGAGCCGGAATCCTCAAGAATGGTTAGCTTCCCTAAGAAGCCAACCCCAAATCCATTCTTATTCACAATTTTTCTTTTGGTTCATTTCATGTGTTTTGTTTTGGCTCTATTATTTTTTTTTTTTGGATCATGGAAAAATTGAGACTCTCCTCCATTGTGCTTGTTTGTGGCCATTGGAAAGATATCGAGCTCGAATATGGAGCCGTTTCATTGCAAAAACAAATATTTCACTCTCGAGTATTGTTATTTTTGATTTTAAATGAACTTACGGGAGGAAGAAAGTGAAGTCGATAGATGCAAGTGTATATTAGGCATGAGCACCATCCTTAATTTATGTAACATGTTTATTATAATTATATAATGGGGAACTAGTATTTTTGGTTTGTTTCTTTGGGGAAAACATGGGTATAATGTTATACGAGTTCATTTTCTTATAGTATAATTCCTTGCATGTCAAAATATGAACTAGATTTTATTTATATATTTTGTATAGTACATGAAATACAAACTAGGATATGTTATATTGTTTTGCAACATCGATATGAACCAATATAGTATAAAAATATGTAAACTTTTTAGTGAGTTTAAAAGTATAATACATGAAATTTTTTTGTGGGATTCAATCTATTTGGTCATTTTTTCGTGTATGAGGAAACGTTATTCTAGTTTAATATTGTGTAAGTAATGAACCTAGACATAAGGATTTAAAAAATTATAAGTTTATGAGTTCTAAGAACTCACACCTTTGTTGTTTTTTCTTTTCTTATCTTGAATGTATAATGGGTAGAAAGGAATGGAATGTAATCATTATCTATGAAATGATTGAAATATAGTAAAGTGTCATTCCATGCTTGACTGAGTTGTGGAAATGCATTTCATTTCCTAAAATGTTAGATCTCTCCAAGTAGACATTAAGGCATTTTGGGTTACGAGTATTGAGGTATTTCTAAGATATCACATTTGTGTGAACTATTAAATGAGAGTGAATAGTTAATAATGTGAAAAATATAAAATGGAAGTGATTGTGCAATTTTCTATCCTATGACTGAGGTCTTATTTATTTTATGGACTAACGATAACTTGGATATTACTTTATGATTGATGAATGTTTGATTTATCCTCTATTATCCGAAAATGCACCTAAATATTATAGAGATGTGTTATGGGTAGTTTAAGTATGTTGAGTTTGAATTATTTTTAAAGGACTCATACTATCTCGTAGAATGAATAATTATAGTTATTGGATTTGGTTACTAATATTGCATGGGAATAAGGACATCGAAATAACTTGATTATATAGGTATATTACGGTTGTAGATTGAAATATATTAATTGATTAAGTAGTACTTAAGGACATACATGTGTTCACTTGGGAATTGATTAATTGAATTAAAAAAATTAAACATTGGGCTAGAATTCTTCCCTATTCGGTAGTAGTGGTAACACCATATGGTTCTACATTTTGGGGTGTGTTTAAATCGGAAGATTGAAAGGGAATATTTTACTAAGAAACTTTGTATTGATACAAGAACATTAATTTATGTATAACCATTAATTTTTAATTCAGACTAAAATTCAATAATAACCATATTATTGTTATTTAATGATAATTTCAGTATTGATAGTATTAATGGAGATTTGGTGCAACCATATTTATTAGTATTATTTTATAATAATTATTTTTAGAAGACTAGAAGTTTTCTCATGCCAATTCTTATGTACCAAATCTCATATATTATTTGTCCACAAAAAAAATCTTTGGTTTTTGGGCAATTCATTTGAGGTGTTACATTGAATCCCTAAATTTTTAAAGTAATTACAAAATTATTGTAGTAAAATGAAAAAATAAATGAATGAAAGTAGAAGGTATACACTAATATTGAAGTCATTCCTAGCTATGATTGACCAAAAATCACAAGGAGGTTACAAGCTAGTCATGGTCATGACCAACACATGTTGAAATTTCACAAAAATAGTTGTGACAATCCTTTCATAGCTACATTCACCTCTCTAATAAAGAAAAGTACCAAAGTATTCAAGTAAAGAAGAAAAAACTATGATATGGGCCCAAATGCACAAAGATTTAATGGGTTAGAATGTGAAGGGGAGGGTTATTTTGTAATTTTTGAGTGCATAGTGTTTTAATTTTAATTCAAAGCATGCATAATGAAATCCATGAAAATGAATCAAATTTATCTACCTAAAATGAATCCTCACACATCAGATTATGCCAAAAGAACAATGAACTCAAGATAATTATATTTTGTCAAGTTTTTACCTCACTTTACCCTAAATTTGAATTTCTCCTTGATGGAGTAGATTTTCCCCATATTTTCTCATTTATAATTTTTTTATTTTCTTTTTGTTGGCTCTAAAATTTGATAGCACTTAGTTGTAGTAGGATTGATTAATCTCAAGATGGAAGGTTGATTATGATTGTTATTATATTTCTCTTGCATGTAGGGTGGTGGATCGCTTTATACTAAAAATAAGGGATATGATTAATACATGTTAGATTAGATCAAGGGTGGAGGATGAATATGAGGGTATAAGATTCTAAAGGGAGAGATATTTCCATGAATAACATTTGTAGGGAAGGTGGTCAAATTAAAAGGATATAGAATTGGATAGTTCTAGAAAGATGGTAGAGATTTCTTATATTATCATAGAGCTTTATAGATGTGGTTAGGAGTCAATAAGGGATTGATAGAGTGGTTAATATGCGAGGATATGATAATAGTTGGGGGTAAGTGGATAGGAATATTAAAGTCCTGAAATATGTGAGAGGATTTAATGTTAATTACATTCTTAAATAAAATGTTAGGAGGATGTGATGGAGGGTAATTTTAGTATGTCTAGGATAAATGATAATAATATTAGGAAGGTGATAATTAGTAAAACTAGTCTTGAATAATTTTAGGTGTATAAAATTTTCTCCTCAAAGATTTCATGTGAATATAATAAATTTATGACTATTCAAAGAAGAGAGATAATAAATTTGGGAAAGGTTACTCCCCCTTGAGGGACTATATAGGGAGAAATGAGAAGAATGCCCAATCCAAATCATTATAAGATCAATTTTTTTACTACAAAATTTTTTAATAGGGATATATGAGATGGAATGGATAAAATAAATGCTACATATTTTAGGTTTACTATTGAGTGATGACCAATTGATTCAATTGATGTTGTTATAGGAAATGATATATGTATATGCATAGTTATGATTGATTTTAAGCAATTTTAAATGATTCAATTCATTAGGTTAATGACTCCCCATGAAACATTATACCCGAGTGATCAATTTTGATTGATCTCAAATGATGTAAGTGATTTACTAAATTAATTGAATTTATAGGATTTATAATTTCACGGTCATGGGCATGCCCTAGTCAATGATGTATGAAGGAGGATTAATATTTAATATGATTAACAACAATTAAGTTACAGGAAGAGATATTCCTTGATAAATGATATATTTAGGGAGCTATGATTTTGATCTTATTTTTATTAACTTGATTATCTTTTACGGATAAACTTTTGATGAGTAATTTTTTTGAGTGTGGGTTGGATGATGATGATTGATTCAATTGAGAGATAATGAATATACAAGAAAGTTTCATGAAATTTTTCAATTTGGTAGGATGATTGAAGGGGTTATGAATGATGAGTACGGGTCATAATGGGCATTAGAGGGGGTAGATAGTTAATTAAGGGTAAAAATACATTTACACCCTTCTTAGTAGAAAATTTGTGATATGATTCCTAGGATTTTAATATGAAAATTATGATGATTATGTATGATCAAGAATATGGTGAGTGACTTTGAGCACCAATGGATTGATAGCGAGGAAATATAATAAATAGTGTCTTAACTTAGTGATTTCATAGTTTAGGTGTTATGTAGGTAACAAATAGGGAAATAAATGAGGGTAGTTAGGGAAAATAATGAAAATGAATCCCTTAAGGTGATATATTTATTGGAGGTGACCAGGACTAAGAGGGCGAGGGTGAATCATTCCCTAATAAAACTTTCACCCTTTTTCTTCAAACCATAACCATACAAACTCATGTAGAACACATATCAAAACATACAATCTTCACAATGAAATATGATCAATGTAAGGATCACAATGATAAACACATAAATCCACTTATATTGATAATAAAATAAGACCAACACACTTATATAGATATTCAAATCAGATCACAATGAGTAATGTCTTCAACAATGATCAACAAGGTACAATGAAGATGTATCAAGATGAACAATCTTGTCACATGAATATCCAAGAAGGTATACTTATTTCCAAATTATTACAACTCAATATCAGATCTGAAAAATACTTCAGACACTTGCAAGTAACATCAATATGACAAGAATATAGCATCCAAGATCAAGTCTTCAAATCATCCCTCCTTCAACTTGCTCTCAAAGAAACAACACCTAATTTTCTTTGCTCAAATCCACTTCATGAAAAAAAAACCATATGTTGTCCTAGAATTGAATTCCACGAGGTTTTTTTCTAGGCCCAAGGGCTTTTTCTTTTCAGTAAAGGGTTATTCAAAAGAAGATAAAAGGGGTTCCAAAATATTAGCATCATTGTACCCAAAACTCCATTTTATAGTCTCTCCTTGATTCAAATTAAAAAGAGGTCGGTTTCCCTCAACTTGCATGACCATACTAGCCTAAAAAATCCCATAATAATCACTATAACATTCACAATTGACCCATATAGGTCAGCCTAGCAAAAACACTTCATCCATGCACCAAAAATCTCAAAAACCCTTGCATTGGAATGACAAAAATCCCCTCATTCCAAAACCATGCTTATTCATGACCAAAAAACCACCATGCATGATTAAAATAAAATTTAACATCCATACATGGTCACAATTTATCTCAACCAATCAAATTATTTCATTTAATGGGCCTAATACTCTTTGTATTTCTTAAAACAATGTTTTCCCACACCCTTGACACCTTGGAAATTTCATTATGCCACCGAATGAATCAAAATAAACAAAAATATGTCATGTAACAACTTGATGGAAATTATAGAGCCTGTAGAACACTTATAATCAAGTTATAATCCTTGAAACAATCTCTTGCTCAAACCACATAAAATTTTGTCTTCATAAAATCATCTTTCCCAAAACATTATTGACAAAGATCAGATGATAAAAAATTTATAGGACCATTCAAGACCTTTGAATGGATTAATTGGATGCAAAATTCATACCTATTCACATTACAAGTTATATAAAGCATCAAATAATCTATCTCATGCTACAAACAACTCCAAAATTTCAGCAAAACACATCCTATCCTATACTAGTAAAACCCTTCATGTCCAAATAATGACCAAGACTCCATATCAAATGACCTCATCATGAGGAAAAATAATATAAATTTTAATATATATTAATACTCTTTCCAAAACATTTTTAATCACTTCCAAATTTAACCTATAGCTCATGTTATGACCGTTTTATTGAGCATTGTTTTTGAGGCCTTGAAACGGACCTTTGACAAATCAACCTAAATGGACCTCATTTGACCATGTACCTGGATGAAAATGTCCTAAAAATTACATGAAAATCAATATAAAATCATATACATTCTATAACATAAATTTATTATGCTACTTCTTTGGAAAACCTTGTTCCAAAAACTCTTCTTCAAAAAGCTGACTTTGTTTGAGTGGGGTCCGCTCATCATCTGTGACCATAACCATAAAATTATGGAAATGTAAGTTATTCCTCTACATTTTAAATCATAACTTGTCATGAATAAATCAAAACTAGGTCATTATACCTCTTCTTCTACAAACTACTCATATCTAGGGTTTAGCTAGAGATTTAGACGACTTTATCTTCTTAATATTCGTTCATAAAAACATGAGGATGAAATGACCTGATTATTTTTGTTAAACCTTATAGATTCACAATAGAAACATCCCTTACCTCCACAAGGTCCCATGCAAAGCACAAAATTTAGGGTGAGTACTAGAAGATCAAATTCAAGTGGATTTTCACTTGTTGTTGACCCTATCTCACATAAACTATCATAACTTACAAAATTTACATCCTTGAAACCTAAATTTTTATCAAAGCACCATGACATGGCACAATAACAAATCTAATCATCATAATTTCAAAATCATACCTCAAACTCTCCAACCATTGAGACTTTCCTTTGCTTTCCTGCATGTTTCTCAATGTAGATGCAAGGTCGGCTTAAAGAATGTAATAAATCATCATAAAACCAATGAAATTTTCCTAAACATACCTGATACATCATTATATACCTGAATTCATGCATCCATGAGCTCACATAGCTCCAAAACACAATATCATACCTCCTAGCAACCATACACTTTCTATATGAACACCGTAACATAGCCAATTACATGTCTCTACATCATATCACTAATGTGAGTTCCCAAGAACTCTCCAAAACTACTATCCATCATTAAAATATTCTTCTCAATAATCCAAGAATCTCATACCATCATGCGATCAACTAGGCACTTGAATAGGCTTGCGAAGAATAAGCAATCCTTACTTAATCTCATTGTATCATCAAGTACATGTCTGAATCGTTATGCTAACTTCATATACATCATCAAATAACCCTAATATATCATTAAAATTTTCATTTATGTGGTTTTGATCAATGACAACACCTAATAGGACCACATGTCAACAATCTCCCCTTTGTCATTGATGAAAAACACCCTTAACTTCTCCCCCTTTTTACATTAATAAAAACATCATACCTATAAAAAATATTCGTCACCTTATTCATCTTCATAGCATCATTATTTGGTTGGAAACATCAACCAAAGGTATCTTACAAGCTCATGACCTTGGATTTTACACAAAATCTTATTTTTGTCCATCATTTTAAGCATGCAATCACCATGCTCCCCTGTAATGAGCATCTACAACATCTAAACATCATCAATGAATAATAAATAAACATAATCATACCTTATTTTGAGCCAACACATCACTTTAAACCCTATAGGGATGTAAAACAAACAATTTTTCACTTCTACCATGCTTTTCCCTTCACGGATGCACTATATCGGGCCATTAATCAACCAATTACACCATGAACATGCCAACAATGTCATTATAAGCCTATAAATTCATCATTCCTTCTTTCATGAAAATATTCCATCTTGTCTAGGCATAACTTTGCCTTGTCACTACACTTATTCTCTATTTCACATATGGACTAACATCCCTGAAGTGACATTTCAGTAGCTTTTGATCCAACTTTGACATGTTCTAGAACCTTATACACAACTTGAACATGTGACTCATAACTCCCCCTAGACTTAAGACCTCCATTTCTAGCCCCAAGTATAAAAATGAAATACTAACCTTGCTAACTTGGTTAGAAAGCACCTCAAACATTTTTGTTAAGTCCTAAACAACTTTTTCAGTCTATGAAAATCATGATTGACTGAGAACATGTATTAAAGCATCAAAAAATTCCAAAATAAGAAGTAGATACCCTAATCATACCTTTATTGCTTGAGAAGAACTGTGACTCCATCTAGAAGCTTTCACCTAAGTTCCCCCTATCAATAAAATCTTTATACACACCTTCTTACACATATAGGAGCAATAATATGACTTGAATGATCAACATACTATGCCTCTAAGTCTACTCATAGCTTTGTAGATAGATAATGTTTTTCTCGAGACATGAAGTAGGACCAAACCCAATGAGCCATCTACTCTCGATTGAATAAAATATTTTTCAGAGCATTCTTCATCATTTAGACAATAACTTAGTGATATTACACGAGTTTCTTCTAGATGAGATCACACTCAATCTTAAAACATTCCAACACAGGATAACATACTCCACTCTCAAGTCAAAAATCCTATAACATGCATTTTTCATTCCTAAAACAATGATCTGACCTCCATTTAACTTTTAAAGAACAATTTGGCCAAGAAAACTTCCAAACCTTTACCAAAAGCATTTATAGTTACTGTAGTTTATCATTTTAAAGTCTCCACTACATACCATTGCATTACCAATCTTATTATAGGCTCCATGAAACATGAACACTGTACACCGATCTCGTAAGATTAACATGGAATCATTCTTCTTGAATTTTTCCTTGAAGGTCATCTTTAGAATTTGTAACACGTCTTAAGACACATTCATCTATCTCGAGAAAATCTTGACAGTCAAAGCTTGCAAATATTAAGTGTGATGGCCCTTTTTCACAATCTATCAGCCATGACACATCATGTAGAATATCTTCCCACTTGATATCACCATCATGCTGAAAATTTCTAATCTTAAACATCATTTCATATCTAAAATCAGGAGACTTCAACAAGATACTTCAACTATGAGCTTCCTAGGGTTTCAAAATTCAAACCCTTTCATCATGGATTGACTTGGTAAAGTATACCTTATATGGAGACTCAAAGATTTGACCAACACTCCTTTGAGATCTTGAAATTTTACTTCACAGGTATAGATAATTTAAATCACTTTAAGCTTCTACACACCTCTTACTCATATGTAGAAAGAAATTTTTCACAATTTATTTGTTTTAACCCTAGGAACATCATTGTACATACCTTTTTCACACCTCTATGTCTTTGTTGAGATCCCCTAAGACACATTTTGAGATGCTACAAACCATGTTACATTCTCCTTAGCATTTTAGAAGTAATTCTTGACTGTGAAAACCTGGAGTGTCACCTTGAACCTACATAATATTGCTTAAGGAATTCCAACCATCAACTAAGATGAGTATAAGAGACTCATGGCTTCATAAAAACATCATACTCAGGAATACCATGCCACAACTAACCTATAGAGTGTCATCTTACACTTATCTTGACTTCAACATATCCAAAAATGACTTCCCATTCATTATAGCTGATTTCAAATTTGAAGGTATTTATTTTCAACTTTTTGACAAGTTACTAGATTCATCAATCTCCATCAAAGACTTAGACACCTATAGACCACAGATCAAACTTTCAAGAACTTTGGAACCATCAAGTCATAGTCAGTAAGTTCTCCTTTTTGTATACATGAACTCACTATACACTTTGAAACATACTAACACCTCTAGCTTATAGCCATCAAAACCTTTAAAAGAACCATTCTTATCACTGTACTTGGTATGTTTTGAGCATCATGACACATCTAGCATACCATCCCAGTGAGCATAACCAAACCCACATATGTGACACAAATATTCACACTTGTAATGACACTCAAGGACTTTACGCACACTAAATGGAATGACTTTGAGCTTTTCAAGAGATTAATTAATGTGAGTACAAAGACTAGACTCGAGCATA
Source organism: Taxus wallichiana var. yunnanensis (assembly GCA_018340775.1). NCBI lineage: Eukaryota > Viridiplantae > Streptophyta > Pinopsida > Cupressales > Taxaceae > Taxus > Taxus wallichiana. The sequence continues at coordinate 435,321,393 of CM031241.1, read as the reverse complement.
AGACACTATCTCATGACTGTGACACATTCATTTATATTTCATACCTTTATAGGATCTTTGAAACATAGTGAACTCACACTTTGATATGACTTATAGAGTCGCTACCTTAGAACACAGACTACTCAAGCACTTGCACAAACTCTTTAAGAATGAAGGTATGATCAAATCATCATTTGATGACTCTTATAATATTCAACCCATCTTCACAGAGCAGTAGGAAATTTTACATCATTATGAACACATATCATAAGAAAAATATGTAGGCAATTTTATATTAAGACACCCTAGTTGATAGTGAGACACCAATGAATGACCATGAAACATTTGAGAGACAACAAACACAATGAATTCCAAATCAAACTCAGAACATAGATTCTAGATAATTCCCTTTGATATGTTTTCCTCATGATAACACAAGACCCTACATGAAAAATATATTGAGACACCCACTTTGATAACCTAAGAGACTCTTTTACATAACTATGACATAAACTCTCGGCTTTAATTACTTTTGACATCTTGATACAAGCATACTAATACACAATAATACATTAGGACTCACTTAGAAACATATACACACTTATCCATATGATGTATTGACTTCTCAAATAAAACATGTTTGAAGACATGGTTTCTTCATGTTTATTTACTCTAATTAGGAAATTTCACAACTTTTATAATTGGCATATGAGTTGAGACCTTTGAAAAACTTGATTGAGACACAATTTATTTGACATTTTGAGTTTATATCGACCATTTCCCAAAGATGATGACTCAAACATTGAATCATAATAACACTATAATATTTTCTTAAGACGGATATGGACTTTTTAGAGTATGAACATGACACAACTAATATATCACATATCATGTTAATGTCATACTTCAAACTCATCTCTAAAGACACACCTATAGACCATTGACTGAGAATGCACTTGGGTAAAGAAAATATTGGCTTGCAAAAATAGTCATACATTAATGAAGACACCAAGACTTAGAAACATTACTCATACAACAAGATAAATTCCTAAGATCTAAAAAAACTTACAAAATGACTTAGGAACTCATACGTTGAAAACATGTAAGAGACACACACACTTTGACTTGGACTTCTTCCCCTCACTCCAAAGCTTCATTTGCACCTATATACCTCTAATAATCCTAGGAGAGGCATATGTAACCATGTAGGGGCTAAATGAGAGACCTAAGAAGGTCTAAAACCCTCTTCTTTCTCCTTGTGAGATACACCCTTTTATGATTTTAAATCTTTCACAAGTAGACTCTTCTCTTTGATCACTCACACTCTTAGAATCCTCTTAAGTACTTTAACTAGCCTCATCCTTATTTTTGTACACATGAGCTTGGGCTTGGATCCTTGAGTCTCTTTTGTCAATTGTCCTACATCAAAAAAGCTTACAATGTGCCCTACCTTATGTCACATAAACGTTCAACTTGTTTTTTCCACTTTTAAACGTTTCCAAAGGATCTAAATTTGATCAACTTTATAAGATATTTTTCACTCCAAAACATTGATTAAAATCTGATTAAGGACTGATTTTTAAAATTTGAATTCAAGCTTCCATCTTACTCAATTTTCACTGATTGATCAAAGTCCCAAATTATATTGTTTCCCGATTAACTAATTTCCCAATTTTAATTACTGATTATAGTTGCATCCATATTCATATTTTGAACTTAAATTATTTGCAAAATATCATAAAACTAAAAATCAAATCAGAAAATAATACCAAATTGTTTACGGGGTTCGGAATTCCTACGTCCCCGGGTTCGTGGTGAACCAATCCATTAATAATGTTAATAATGCAAATACAATAACCTTTACATTTAACCAATAATGAATCAAAACCTGCAAAAATTTGATATCAGACCTTCAAAGGATGTTAATGGAGCTCACCTCTGTCCTTCACCTTCTTAATCCACTTGTAGTTGTGTCTCCTTTGGGTTTCACGCCTTTATGTGACTTCAACGGGTTAAAACTCCATAAAAAAGCTCTAAATTGTGAAAATTACTAGACTATCATGATTGTCTCAAAATTTTGGACAATTTTCATATATAACTTGAGACATGGTTTTGAATGGAAGTGCCTAAACAAAAAAGGTTTTTTGGAAGTAGATTTATTTTGCCCTCTCATAGACTTGTTTGTATCTTATACAAAACCGCGTGAGATCTTTTTATAGCTTGTCTGAGCTAAGAGGAAAGTTAGTTTGGGAAGATTGACTTAGACCTGGGAGGTCACGAATTGAAGTCACTTGACATCCTTTTTATCTGCTTTGTTATATCTAATGTGGGGAGGCTTATCCCTCATTCAAGGAAGCATGGAAGGGATTGAAATTTAAATATAGGTGGATATACCTATGTTTCGTGGCTTAGGCCAGAACTATGCAACATTTTATTTCCCATTATAGTAGTGGGCCAAGATGTTGGTCTAAGTGGAATCCCGAACTATGTTGTCGGTTGTATTTGGTTGTGGTGAGTTGTTGTTGACCCACCAAACTATGTATGATTTGATCGCTGCATATATACACTATCCCACCGTTTATATAAACTTGGCCAAGATGTCAATTAAATGCTTAATTTTCCAGCTTAATCCCAAGCTAAATATATATAAGGTTGTTAGAGCTCGATCTGAACATGTTGGCAATGAACTCGAGCATTTTGGAAAAACATAGAAAATGACATGGAGGTTAATATGCCAAATAATTACAAATGTAAACAAATGAAATTCGACCCAAGTAATATAATGTAACATTTCAATAATGAAATATGGAAATAGAGAACACTTGTTGATCCTCGATAGGAAAATTGAGAAAATTTGAACTCGTGGTGGCAAGCCACATAGTGGCTTGAGGACCCACCATGTTGGCATCAGTATATTAGTCCTCACGGTAGCTGGGATCCTTTCTCCATTACAAAAGTTGAGCTTCTTGTACCAATGAACAACCTTTTACACTTGACGAAGACCGGTGAATCAAAACCAACATTCAAATTTTTCCAACATCCCTTTTTTCCATGTGTCACAGTGTTATTGGTCTACATATTGACCTGTTAACCAACATTGACCTTTTCGTTGACCAAAATTTGACTAGACCCATCTTGAGTGCAAAGTGTTCGTTTTCCACACTCTTATAGTCATCGAAAAGCTCTCTATAGGCTCTACTGCACTGTCACAGTTTATGGAAGTTTAGGGAACATTTGATACTGAAATTTTATCTTGATCATATTTCCATATCCATTGCAAAAGCATAATAATAACCATTAAACTTTCTTACACACCTTCTTCTATTTCATGGCCCATTTTTGCAATACTTTGCAAGATGTCCTTTCTCATGAAAATGATAACATTTAGCTCCATAGCTTTGACTTATATTTTGGTATTTCTTGTCTTGACATTCCTCTTCCTTCTTTCCTTCAAAACTTTCCTTTCCTTTGCAATCATTCTTCTTTTAAACCTTAGGACTACACATACTAGCCCTCTGTCCATAAACACCACATTTATAGCAATTACCATGAAAACAACCATAACTATAAGCATTTGGCTACCCGATTGATTATTTTCCCTGAGATGGAAGCCTTGAACTCTCTCCCTTTCTTACCTACCTTCTTTCATTAGATCCTTGACTTGACTCTTCTTCATTCTTCTCTTATTTGGATGAACCTTCATTGAAGCCTAGGTCTGTTCTAGCACCATAAACTTTTTTTTTCCAACATCTTACAAAAATATTTTGAAATATCTTGAAAGGATAATACATTTCTTATCATGGTGGATAGCTCCTTCTTCAGTTCCTCTTTCTCAGCCTCAAGCTTGAGACATTATTCTCTCTTAATCTTCAGCTCATCTTGGGCCTCCTCAAGTTGAGTTTTTACAACCTTGACTACTTCATGAGATGAAACCAATTTTTTAATCTTGTTCGTATTCTCACCTACCCATTTCCTTATAAATAAGGTATTAACCCGAATGGTATCCAATGATGGAGGATTCATCTTGTCACTAGGGATCACCCTATAACTTGTTAGGCTAATTCAAAGGGCCCGCTCTGATAGAAATTGTTGGAGGTGACAAGGACTGAGAGGGTGGGGGTGAATAAGTCCCCAATAAAACTTTCACACTTGTGCTTTAAACCCTAACCACACAAAATCATGTAGAACACATATCAAAACATATAGTCTTCAAAATGAAATATGCTCAATGCAAAGATCACAATGATAAAAACATAAAACCACTTGTATTGATAATAAAATCATATCCACACACTTATATAGATATTCAAATCAGATCACAATGAGTAATGTCTTCAACAATGATCAATAAGGTATAGTGAAGATGTATCAAGATGAACAATCTTGTCACATGAATATCCAAGAAGGTATACTTCTTTCCAAATGATTACAACTCAATATCAGATCTACAAAATACTTTAGACACCTACAAGTAACATCAATATGACAATAATATAGCATCCAAGCTCAAGTCTTCAAATCAACCCTCCTTCTTCAACTCGCTCTCAAAGAAACAACACCAAATTTTCTTTTCTCAAATACACTTCATGAAAACAAAACAAGATATATTCCTAGAATGGAATTCCAAAGGATTTGGGCTAGTCCCAAGGGATTTTCTTTTTAGAAAATGGTTCTTCAAAATAAGTTAAAAGGGGTTCCAAAAGAATAGCACCATTGTACCCAAAACTCAAATTTCATAGCCTCTCATTAAAAAAATTAAAAATAGGTTAGTTTCCCTCCACTTTGCACAACCATACGAGCCTAAAAAATCCCATAATAATCACTATAACATTCACAATTGACCAATATACGTTATCCTAGAAAACACACTTCATCCACACACCAAAAATCTCAAAAACCCTTGCATTGGAATGACAAAAATCCCCTAATTTTAAAAACCATGATTAATCATGACCCAAAACCCACTGTGCATGATAAAAATAAAATTTAACATCCATACATGATCACAATTTATCTCAAACAATAAAATTATTTTGTTTAATGGGCCCAATTGTCTTTGTATTTCTCAAAATAGTTGTTTCCCACACCCTTCAACACCCTGGAAAATTAATTATTCCACCAAATGACTTCAAATAAACCAAAATATGTCATGTAACCAATTTATGGAAATTCAAAATCCTTTATAACACTTATAAGAAAGTTATAATCCTTGAAACAATCTCCTGCTCAAACCACAACAACTTTTGTCTTCACCAAATCATCCTGCCCAAAAAGTTATTTCCAAAGATCAACTGATAAAAACATTTATAGGAACATTCAAGACCTATAAATGGATTAATTTGATGAAAAATTAATTCCTCTTCATATTCTAGGTGATATAAAGCATCACCTAATCCATCTCATTCTTCAAATAACTCAAAACTTTCAAGAAAACACATCTTGTCGTGTAATGACAAAAACCTTCATGTCTAAATAATGACATGGAAACCATATAAAATCAAATCATGATGAGGAAAACCTTATATAAATGTAAATATATCTGAATATTATTTCCAACACATTTTTAATCACCTCAAAATTCCACCTGTAGCTCTGTTATGGCCATTTTACGAGCACTACGTTTTGAGGCCTCAAAACTGCCCTTTGACCAGTCAACTTGAATGGACCTCATTTGACCATGTACCTACATGAACATGTATTAAAACCTCCATGTACATCAATATCAACTCACATACATTCCATAACATCAATTTAGCATGTTACTTCTTTGGAAAACCTAGTCCCAAATTACTCTTCTTCGAAACTAGCGTATTTGAGTGGGGCCATCTCATCATCATGACCTAAACCATACATTTATAGAAATATAATAGAGTCCTATACATAATCCAATCATCACTTTTTATGAATCAGTCAAAACTAGGTCACTATCCTCTTCTTCTATAAACTGCTCCTAGTTAGGGTTTAAATAGGGTTTTAGACCACTTTATCTTCTTAACATTCGTTCATAAAAAAATGACAATTAAATGACTTGATTTTTTTATAAAACTTATATTATCATTATAGAAACATCCCTAGAATCCACAATTTCCCATGTAACCCACACAATTCAGGGTGATCATTAGACGATCAAATTCAAGATGGATTTTCACTTGTTCTTGACCTTGTCTCACATAAATTGTCATAACTTACAAAATTCACATCCTCGATACTTTAATTTTTTCCCAAAGAACCATAAAATATCACACTAAAATCTAAAATCATCAGAATGTTAATATCATAACTCAAACACTCCATCCATTAAGACTTACCTTTGTTTGCGTGTTTTTTTCTCACTATAGATGTTAGGGTCAACTTAAAGAATGCAATAAATCATCATAAAACCACTAGAAATGACCAAAAATATATTATACACCATTATATACCTGAATTCATGCATCCATCAGCTCATATAGCTCCAAAACACAATCTTGTACCTCCTTGCAACCATACCGACTCTAGACGAGCACATGTAACATAGTCAATTACCTATCTTTGCATCATGCCACTACTATGAGTGCCAAAAAATCTCAAAACCTTCTATCAATCATGCTAAAATTATTCTCAAGCATTTTTTGGTGTGTGATTTTCCACATCATCAGGTGAGTCATCTCACTTAGGTGAGATTGTAGGTCCATCTGTCATTTAGCGGTCATTATGAGATTCCCTTACACGTCAGTGCATCAGTGCGTCAGCGTCTCATATGCGTCATTGGGAGTTACACTTCTATTTTGGGAATGTAACTCCCCCTCTCTACTTGAGTTTTTATGATTTCAGCATTGGGGGTTACTCAACACCTCCTATATGTACATGTCTTTTGATCTATGAGATAGAGGAGAGTTTTATGGCTTAACTAGGTTCTGCCCATTTGTCGAATCTTTGCATGCACATTCGGTTGATGCTCGCTCCTCTCGAGATCTCTTCACACTACCATTCACACATCCATTGATGTGCACATCATCCCTCATGATCCTTGCTTGCAGGTTTTCAAACCCTCTTTCATGGTATCAGAGTGGATCTTGTGGATCCGTGCACTCATCGGCGTTTCTGTGTGTGTTTTCCAACTTCCGGCGTGATATCCAGTTCTCGTTGTGTGTGTCATAATGGATATTCTGTTATGTGCTTCAGTGCATTGATTCAAGCGTTTATACCTCTGTTTGGGTTTGTTGTGGTTTGTTTGGTCATGTTGGTGTTTGCGGATTTTTAGGCTTCTTTGAGGACATTTTGTCTCTGGGTTTTCGGGCTTGTGCATTCATTTTGGTGGACATTGACTTGTATTCAAACCAGCTCACATTGGCTTGAAGGATTTTTTTACAACCTGTATTGAGCCACCGTATCACATTGAATCCACATTAGATGCTCGTTCACCGCTTGCTTGTTGTGTATTGTTTGACCGATTCAGTTTGCTTCCCCATGATCCTCAGATTGCTATGTTTAAACATTTGTAACCTTCGCTGTTTCCCTCCACCATTCTTCACCGTCATACAACATCTTTTACGTGGATTGGAACGTGTTTTTTTGTGTGGGGTTCAAGTGTTTGTGGTCTTCATTACTAGGTTGTTTCACTTCAGCTGCTTCCATGTTGGAGTCTTTGGATTCTTTCCCTGCTTGTTTTTTTTTGCATTTCAGAAGGGTTACGTTGGAGGTCTTTACGTTCATGCCATTGTCACGGGTTTCTACCTAGGGATCTCTACTAGACCATCTCCAACCTGCTCCATCTCCACGCATTCTTCAGCTCCAATAGCTCTAGCTCTAATTGCTTGACTCTAACTACCTCCCATGTGGAACTCTGCAGTCTCTTCAACATTTCTTTGTTGCATCGTCATTTGAATTCATACCTTGGCACGTTTTTCATTTGACCTTCCTTGGAAAACGTTTTGCTGCATCTTCAGACATTTCCCATAGCCTCTACATGACCTCCCATGTCCCTGCGGTAACTCTCTCGGTGTTTCGGACCTACGTTTTTGCATTAAAAAAATGTTTTTGGTTCAAACTCAGCGGTTACACCTGCGTGGAAGGTTTTTTGCTCAGTATTGGCATTGTTTGGGTTTCTTGGTGACTTCCACACCTCTACATTGGCACGTGGCAACCTGCAACACCTCTAGTAACCTCCAACGACCTGCTCTAGCCTGCAATCAACACCAGCTCACCACGTGGACACCACATTAACTCAGCTTGGCGTTAAAAACAACAGGTTCAACGCCTTGGCCTTCCAAATGTGGGCCCTCTCCTTCCTCTTTTTTAATATTTTGAGGTAAAAAAAACATTCATTATTTATGGCATGTAATTAATTTTGGGCTTCTATTTTGGCTTGTATTATGTCCTTCATTTGCGTGTCGAAGATGGAGGGCGAGGTCTGGGGTTGGTAGGAGGCTAATCCCCCTGTAGTAAAAAAACTCTACCTAAAATTTTGTGCCATTTCCAACAAGTACCCACACGATACCCTTTACACCCATTTCATGCACTTTTTTAATGCGTTTGCAGCATCTAGTGTATTTTTCCATTAGTTGCGGGAATCATTTTAATACTATAACTTTTGACTCGCTACTCATTTTTGAGTGCTTCCTCGGTAAAAGTTGCATGATTTTTCACACATTACATGATGGGATTATTATGTTTGTAAATGCACTACTTTTATAAAGTGCCGCATTTTGGGGGGGTTGCTTGTACTCTTGGGCCTACACACGTAGACACATTATCGGCCGAATCCGACGTCTTGCTTTTGTGCATTTTGCATTTTTCATCGTGGGGAGTGCTCTTTCCAGATGTGAGCATCATAGGATCACCTTATAGCCTCCGCCACTTCTCATTGGGAGAGAGACCTATTCAGCTTGGTGTGCTTCCATGGAACGTTACTTCACCCACGAGGGTCTTTTACTCTTCTTGCTTGGGCCAGTTCCTGCACCCACTAATCATCATCATCATCTAGAGGACTTCCTCGAAACTTGTGACCATGTCTTTTGTCACATGATGATGCATGTCTCTCGTTCTCTTTGGTTTCACGTGGCAGATTCAGATCCACCTCACCGTGTCTAGAGCATTCTTCATTCCTTTTAAGGAGACCCTTCATAGATCGCCGCCATTGTTGCTGCTTTGTTGATTCGATTGTCTCCTCCATTTCTTTATGTGATGATAGTTTTATTGACACCAGCTCACTTGGTTCTACTTTTGATGATGAGGATTGTGTATCCAGTTCTGATGTTAAAAGTACTACAGAGGACTCTTCTCCTCTTTCTCTCACTATTCCAGAGAGTGTTGACACTTCCCACATCTCATCAGATATCAAGCAGTCCCCTTCTCAGTCTCATATAGTCATCACACCTACCTCCTTTCCACTTCTAGTGTGTGAGGCCCCTTTCACTCCTTTACCTTCATTGGATGACTCATACCTATCATACATCACTCTTCTATTTGTTAAGCCCCCTCATTGGGATGAGTATCTACCTGACCTTAGTCGTATTTTCACAGAGTCTACTTGTGATGCACTATAGGTCCCTCATCCATCTATAGGTGTTTCAGAGGAGTTCATCATCTTTGTTGTTGGGAGTGCCCCTTCTGGGACTCTTACCACTTCCACTTTTCGGAGACCTTCATTGATCCACCCTCAGCTGTGGATCCATTTTCTATTGTGGAGGATGATTTTTTCCCTTCACATCACTTGGACATCCTTTCTACGGGTGTTCCTCTTCACTCTGATGGTTCTACGCACGTGGCATTACCTTCGGTTCCTTGGCACTCACTCGCTAGACCTATGTCACACTTCTATGCACCAGACTCAAAGTTCTTTGTGTTGCTGCCTTCAGTTTCCTTTGTGGAGTGGGCGAACTTCCAGCACGTCATTTCTGTCCTTCCTAAGGGCAGGCACATAGTTCATTGTAGGTGGCTCTTCTTTAGTCCAGAGGTAGAGGATCTCGTCATCGACATTCTTCTGGGAGACTTCCTAGAGCTGCAGAGTTCAGATCTATCCATGACATCTTCTGCATTCCTCTCGTCTCCCTCTTCTTCTCTTTTTTCTTCTTTATGAGAGATTGCCTCTTTGTACATGGGTACCCTTTCAAGCTCATCTATGGTTGGGACCCATATTTGGCATCTTTCTTAGATTAGAGAGTGTGTTCTCTTGTGGTGGATGTTTTTCCCACTGGGTTTTCCTTCACTGCTTGGGACTTCTTTCTTGTACATGGGTACCTCATCAGGCTTTGTGCCGGGACCCATTTCTCGTTTCTAACTTGCCACCTCATCCTAAGTTACGATGAAGGGGGTTTTGGTGTGTGTATTTTCCACATCATCAGGTGAGATCATAGGTCCATGTGTCATTTAGGGGTCATTATGAGATTCCCTTACACGTCAGTGCATCAGCATGTCAGTGCATCAACATGTCAGTGTGTCGTGCATCATATGCGTCATTGGGAGTTACACTTCTATTGTAGGAATATAACTCCCCCTCTCTACTCAAGTTGTTATGATTGCAGCACTAGGGGTTACTCGACACCTCCTATATGTACATGTCTTTTGATCTATGAGATCGAGGAGAGTTTTATGGCTTAACCAGGTTCTACCGGTTTGTCAAATCTTTGCATGCACATTCGGTTGATGCTCGCTCCTCCCAAGATATCTTCACACTATCATTCTCACGTCTATTGATGTGCACATCGTCCCTTGTGATCCTCACTTGCGGGTTTTCAAACCCTCTTTCAGCATCTAATAATCTCATAACATCATGTGGCACCACCTAGGCACCTAAATGGGCTTACAAGAACCAACAATATTTACTGAATCTCACTCTATCATCAAATGCATGTCCGAATAATAATGATAATATCATATACATCATCAACTGACCCTAATACATCACTCAATTTTTTTTTATTAATGTGGTTTTCCATCAATGAAAAAAGCTAATAGAACCACAAGCTAATAATATTTATACCTCAGAACATCATTATCTTACTATGGCATAATTTTGTGAAGGATTAGGGTAATGGTGAGGGAATCATTTTCATGGAAATTTATTTTATAAGGTTTTCGATTTTGTAAAAAATTATGTATGAAAAATGGTTACTAGTTATGATGAAAAGGGTTCGATGTGACTATCGTAGAGGTACTTGATCCAATGGTGGCCCATATGTGTAGGCCAATAGATTTTATGTTATTTTGGCCATAGTTATAAGATTATGAGATTTGTTTCTTTGAGGTGTTTAGCTTTGTATCATATATTATTTTCATATAATAGAGTTGATAGGGACTTATTGACTTCATTGGTAGAGAGGTGACATTCGAGAGATCATACGTTTCACCTCCTAATTGGAGATATTATTATGACCTTAGAGGATGTGTGGAGGATTATATGCATTCCACTACAAGTCATATTACGGTGATGTCAAGAATGACAAGTGAGAAAAACTTGGAATTTAAATGGGGTGGTTTTAATTTGGATTTCTATTATGATCATGTCCTTGTAAGAATATTTTCCATGTTCTTAATGGCTTTTTTAGTGGTATATTACTTCTTGACAACACCAAAGTATATTTCATGATGAGTGTAGATGATGTGATTAGATAATACATCATTGGATGAAAATTTAAACTTGTAATTTGTGTTTTTATTTACCTTATATAGACATTTACACATGATCGCATATAGGGATATCCATGGACTATACCTATTTACATTTCCCAAGATCTAGGAATGGGAGTATATTGTTTTCAAGAGACCAAAGTGAGGGTGAGGATAGAACAAGAACTCGATGAGCCCATAGTGTATGGATGGACACATATAGTTAGTAAAATAAGATAAAATTTGGGTGAGAAAATGTTTTTAGGAATGCCATATATGAGAATAGATATAATTAAATTACTTGGTAACCATATAGGATTTCATAGATTATATTGGAAGATGGTAATTTTTATCTGGGATATATGATGATGCGCTACTATATCATCATTGGCAAGAATGCCTATAAGATAGAGATGTATAGGAATTACATGGTACCAAGGTAGTTTATGCCATAACATGGGATTCTATAGGATGTCATACCTATTTGTTAAAGGGTGACTAAGGAGAGAGGTCCATGGTTTTATCGATTAGTTGAGTTATAGTAGAAAAAATATAAATGGGATTAATTCTAGTTTAGTCCTGATCCATATGCGGGCATGACATATACTAGGACCATTAGAGACTATGATGAATGGTGGGAAAACTCAACGCCTATGTGAATTACTACACTAGTGTAGAAACCACCATTGACATGTTAGGAACACATTCAAATGGTGCAAAAACTCTTCAAACAAGGATGTGGGTTGGATTGGTGTTAGCCTCTTTTTAAATTATTAGATCGGTTATACCACCTTAGTAAGAACATCCCATACAACTATTAAAAATAACATAGGTAGTACCAAAGGGACGTACTTAGTAGGAAAGGTCACCAAGGGCTAGTCCTCAATTAATATATATTGATCTAAGATAGGGATAGGGTTTGAAAAGTGGTGATGGAGAAGGGGGATCACGGAGTGGTAATCGTGCAGTGTGGGGATTTCAAAATATATATATATATGGATGATATGTATTTTATTTATAGATTATATATAAATATCATTGCACGGACTAGAGAGATTCCATAGTTACATGCATAATAGAATTTGGATATAACACAGATTACCCACCTATTCTTCTAGGTATAGAAGTTGATAGCACAAGTGGTTGTAATGTAAATTGAGAGGGAATGATTCCAATCAGAGAGAGATCATGCCATCATTGAGATAGTTAAATTGATGGATAAGAGAGATCATATAGGAGCCATAATGACACATGGTTACTCATATATTTCCCATTATACCATACATGAAGGGAAGGGGGTCACATATTATTATCATCTTTATAAACGTGAAGTGTAAATAGTGCAGAGAGCTCTTAATTATGAAGAATTATAGTAGAGTAGATCATAATTGAGATCATCAACTAAGGGTACACCAAATATTATAGGGACACTACATCCTCTTGAAGATTCAAGGATTCGGTGTGAGGGGATAGTGTTGCATATATGCTTTTTAATACATGATGTACTTTATTCGACTATATATTTATATCAAGAGACATTGTTATGTATTTAATCATTTTCTCAACCAATTTTGATGTATATATAAGATACAAAATTTATTTATGATGATGGATGATGTTTATTTCTAGGTGTTATTATGATTATGGATAAACTCTCATTATTTTTATGGATATGATGTTTATATGTGTGTGTGTGTGTGTGTGTTTTTATTTATAGATTTTCATGATGGATTTTTTGATTTTGTTTTTATGTTGATGATTATGGATGCATTTTGGTTTATTTTATGGTGTGATGATGATGGATGTGTTAACATATTTTACATTTTGATGCACACTTACTAAAGTGGGTGATATAAATAGAGGTTAGTCATTAGTGAAACAAAGGTATTATGATATTAGATGGTTAATAATGTAATGATGATTGAATAGATACAATGAAGAATTATGATGATTATCATGATGTTAGTATTAGATAGATGAGATATATTTTTATAAACTTGATGTTATGATGATTAGTATAATAGATTTGATTTTATGATATTGTATTATTGTTATCTCGTTTTTAGTGATTCCAGCTAAAATTGAGATAACCATAGAATTTTTTCAACAAAACCTCCTAAGAATTCCCTTTGAAGGAGATTTTCAAGTTTTTGGGTTTCCATTGCATGCAAACATGTCTTTTACATGCTTCATGTTGAGTGTCTTCCGAAACCTGAAACCTTATTACATGCCAATGTATCGGTTTTAGAACCCGGAGCATCGTAACATACCTTACAAAAAACATGTTACATGTTGCTTGCTTCCTGAAACCCAAAACCCAAAATGATCCTTTGTGTCAGGTTTTCAGAACCTAAAAGCATCCAGACATGTCATTTACATGCTTCATGTCGGTTGGTTCCTGAAACCCGATTTGTTAAGAAATCCTTTGTTTCGGGTTTTTGGAAGTGCCGAGCATGATGACATGGCATTAATGCCGAGTTGTTGGTTAGTTGGCACACATGTCGGAGGAGGTGTAATAAATGCTAGGGTTTTATAAATAGCCCGATTTTACATGTCATTTCTACCTGACATATTTTTGCTGCATGGATTTTTCGTACATGCTCCATCGACCTCCAAACCCAACTGAACTTCTCGATCAATTTCGTGATTCATCTTCGATCATTTTTCGAATTTCTTAAAGGTATTTTTCTCTTCTTATCATTTTGTGATATTTGGGTTTATTTTTGAGGTGTTCTTTTGGTGTTTTTCCTTTTTAATTTTTCTTGCCTCTGGGTTTAGGGTTTAGGGTTGTTTTCTTCTTTTTTGTTGAATTTCCATGAAACCCCTTGTTTGAAAACTCATCCTGGGTTTTTTCTTATTTTCTTCCATGGGTATATTCTTGTAATTTTTGACAATAATCTATAAAATCTAACTTACAATCTTGGAGGAAATTTTACCTGTTCTGACATCCTAGAAACCCGATGCTTTTGTTTCAGATTTTACAGGGTGTCTGACACGGTTTGACTTCCACAAAGTGTATCGGGTTTTGCAAAGTTCTCAACATCATCTGACTTCCACTTGTGTCAGGTTTTTCAGATTGTTTGACATCTTCCAACTTCCACAGTGTGTCGGGTTCCTCAAGGTGCTCAACATCTCTTTATTTCCACCTTTGTGTCGAGTTTCACAAAGTGTCTGACACAACCTAGTTTCTAATATACTCTGTAGTGTGTCGGGTTTCACGAACTGTCTGACAAGTCTCAAAGCTTTGGTTAGTGTGGCGGGTCTGTGGGGTTTCTCAGCAAGCTTCCAAGTCTAATTGTTCAAACAGGAGTTGTCTAGGCATTCTTTCTTTAGGACTTCTCATGTCGGATCCTGGATCATCTAAGGATAAGTCAGACAGGTCAGGAAAGATGAAATATAAGTACCAGAAAATGGAATCCCCTTCCTACATAGATTACAATTATGACATCTGAGATACGAAGCTTGGTAACATTGACATGGAAGGATTTTGGAAAAAACCCAAAGATTCTTCTTAGACTCCTAGATGAAGTCAATAACCGAAAGTGGTCTTCCTCTTGCGTGAAGATTCCCAATGTCTACTTAATGCCCTGAGTTCATTTTGGCCTCTGCTTCCAATTATCACTCAGATTCCCGCTCAGTGAAAAATCAGGTAGGATAAACCATAGTGAAGTTGGATGGGGGTTATTTTGATGACCTCTTAAGACTACCAAAATTTCAAGAATATGTCGATATAGATCTTAAGTCAGCATAGAAATCATAGGACAAAGATCAAGAAGATTGCATCAAGCATGTGAATAAAAAGTTCTTGATCAAGGCCAAGCCACCATCTCTAGGTTTCCCAAGTTTGTCCCTAGGAGTGATTTCATCCTTGAAATTAGTGACATCATCACCCTGTTGAGTTGAGTATTTGGACTCCCAAGTCAAGAGACTTTCACGGGTGGATGTATCAATTCATGGTCCTTATAAAGAAGAATAAACAAGGGATTGATTGGAGTAGTCTTATAAGTAATGAGATTGATTCCCAGATGAAGATAGTCTTGACTACTGGCAAGTTTTATATGTCATCATATGTCACCTATGCAGCAGCTAGTATGAGGAATTATCTAGGGTTGGACGTGAAGGGAAGTAAGTCAACCGAACATATATATCAGTATTTCCCTTAGTTGACAATGAAGGGGTCCGAGGATCAGTTCAGAAGAGTAAATGACTCCTTTTATGAGAACATATGCATGCTGAATCCTGACTTAAGAAAGAGGAGAGTCTCTAATGAGGCATGGGCCAAAGTATCAAAATGGGGTTGTATCTTCTTGCAGTTCAAGAAGTTCACATACCTTTGGGTTGTCATGTACCCAGTGATCCTTTCGATTGCCAAGATTCCTAGGTGATAAGCTAATACTGATGGAGTTGGTTAGACAATTGTTGGATTTTCACAAATTCCAACAGAGTAAACACAAGGCTTCCATATCCTTCCCTATTCCCATCGGAAGGTACACATGCTCGATAGTGGTTAAAGCTAAGAATGTGGTGCATGAGCTTGAAGACAAGTTGAAGAAGCACATGAAGCACGAGAGATGGATTTGATTTCGAGGATTCCTTAAATCGTATGGGAATTTATATCTACATGTTCCCAACATATAAGATATTTGGGTTGATCTTCGGGATAAGGTTGTCATCCGAAGAAAGGACAATAGCAGGTTGACAATAGAAGAAATCTAGATGTTGGATTTATCTAACATCCTAGAGGGCACCATGGATAACGAGAGTGTCCTTGATGCCTCGTATGATGGGTTAAATGAAGACAAATATGTATTCCCATCCATTGATTGGTCCATCACTAAGAAAGCTTCACTTGTGGGGAGACTCGCTCAAATTCTTGCACTCGTACTTAGGCATGGCTCATTTCTTTTGGAATGGGTTATAAAGAAGGGAGTTTTTCGAAACTAGATTATTTTGAAGTGGGACCCTCCAAGGGAAAAAAGGAAAAGGATAAGAACCCTTCCAAGAGGCCACTAAAGGTTAAGTTTTTCAAAAAGGGAGAAGATCAAGTAACTACACCAGTGGCCACTCTCCCATAAATAGTTGAGGTTCTTGATTCACCTCCACAACTGTAACAAGGAAATCCTCCTTCAGAGAAGAGATTTTTCAACATTACATTCCTCTTTTGGTTAATAGTTCATTAGAGGTAAGTCTTCCTCTTGTCTCTCAAGGTCTAATTTCAGAATCCTTGCCTCTTCCCATTCAACCTTCCTTGCCTCAGATTTCTTCACCAAGTTCCTCAGCCATGGCTAGTATCTTCTTTGGCCTCTCACCTCTCCCCATTGGACCCCAGTTAACCATGGACATGCCTCCTCCTTTTGCACCTTCATTCCCTAAATCCATTACCACGGATGCTACACTTGCAGTGGTCACCACTCCACAAGCTAACCTTCCTCCACCTGAGGATGTGACCATAACACCTACAATGGGAGAAACTTCTTCCAATACGCCTTAATGGTTAATAGATCAGACTTCAAGGAAGAGGAAGGTGGTAGTTCCATTACCAAATTTTGATTTCATCTCCCTCAAGGTCACTCCTACCAAGTTGGCCAAGAAACCCAAAACAGCCAAGGATTTCGGTGGATGCCTCGGGGCATAAATTTACTGAAATTACTACTCCTACGGTGATAAAACTAAGGATGATATAATGGTCGCATATTATCAAATCAAAAGGGTGGCTCTAGGGAAAATAACAATGGAAGGAGCACAGTAGGATACACAAGATGCCATCAATGTGTTGTGCCAGAAGCTAAAGGAAACTAAGGAAAACAGAGATGAGTTAAAAGAGAAATTATAGCAGCGGAAAAAAGTACTACTCAAGCTCTCAAATCCTTTTGAGTCAACACCATCATCCTCTACTCCTATCAGGTTCAATTTCTCATCGGTAACCATGATCGAGAAGATTAATGACAAGTGGAGAATGGTCGATGAATGGATCCAAAGGATGCTCCTGCAAGGAAATTAAGTCATCAAGGACACCGTGAAGTCTACAAATCCTTAGAGGATATAAATAAGGATGGATAGAAAATGGATGATGAATTTTCAATAGAAGTTAGGAACCTAGAGTTAACTTTTGAAGCTCTCCAAACACTAAAATAGGTTCTATCCCACATCTTAGTTGAAGAAGGCATCATTCCACATGGGGAAAAACATTTTCAACTAACCAAAGCCATTAGATTCAAAATAAAGATTTTGAACGAAGCTTGTAGGAAATTGAGGGAATCAAGAGATCAATTGGTCGATGACATGAATGACATAGAAGAAGAGCTAGTCAAGATCGGTGCTAATGTGTTGAGTGAAAGTTCAGGTATTCTACATGTTGATGATCTTTATAAGCAGATCCAAGAATCAATTCAAAGATGAACCAACTTATGGATTTAGCCAGAAATCATTGACGGTTTTTGAAAATTGAACACTCTTTGGAAACCCTAAGAAAACTCAATAAGAGACTAAAAATGCTTCCTGGCAATACTAGTGATACTTAGGAAACATGTGAAGTTTTGAGTGATCATTCCACTGTGCCTGATGAAAATGAGATGCAGGGTATAATCCAAAAGTTCCAAGAATTTCGGGACAAGAAGGCTTTGTTGGAGGAAGACAAAGATGATGAAATAGAATAGGCACAATGTTGCATGTCATTTCAATCCTAAAATTGACATGTCTTTTTCATTTTTGTTTCATATCATAAGAAGCAAATTTTGACTTGGTCTCTTGCGTGAGAGTCAAACAAAGTAGGACTCTCATTAAAAAGACTATTTTCCGGATTTATCCTATTTTATCTCAACTCCTTTTATTATAAATAAGGGACATTTATGCATTCCAAGGGGTGAGAGTTTTGGAGTATTGAGATCTATTGTGAAGAAGAAAGACTTTTTTTTCTTTTAATCATTTGAGGAATAGGAACTGATGCTATTTTGCAAACTTTGTGTTCTCGAGATGTATCTTTCTTAAGATATTGTTCTTATGTTCATAATCTTAAGCTATTATTTGTTTAACATCTTGATTTTCCTAATCATTTCAAATGTTACATTTGTTATCTAAAGCTCGTATGATTATTTTGTGCTCTGTGTTTACTCGAAAGAAAATATGTTCCTCTCATTTCCTTTCCATTGTGTTTCTTCCATAATAGTAATTTCCTTTCTGATCGATTTCATTTCGAAAGAGCAATATCTTCACCTATTATGGATATGGATTTTGGGATTCTATCCCAACCCCAATGGTCGATTAGTGTAAATACTGCATATTATTTCTGCTATGTTTTAGATTAGTAATACATAAGCAACCTCTCCTGTCTTTGAGGAGGGATTTAATCCCATGTACTGTGGTTGAACCTCATATTTTGGCTTGAAAAAATATCCAAACAACAATTTTTTTGCGACTCCACTGGGGAAATACGGATTGATAAGACTAAGCTTATCCTTTTGGTGTCTGGTAACTCCATATTTGCTTTATTTTCAAGAAGATCCATTTTCCAGTTCAAGCTAGCTAGGAAGATATTCAATCGGTCAAGCCGAGCCAAGGGTGAAACTGATCCGTTCTTTGATCTACTTCAATAGTAGAATTTCAAGATTTCACCCAACAGTGTTGCATCTAGTCAAGAAAGAAGTTCTTCACCCATCCGAAGGACTTGGATTCCTCAAGAACAAGAATTTTCTACAACTTTTCATGCATTATTTTTGTCAGATATTCATATTCTTGTACGTACTTCATTTAGAAGAATGGCAAAGCACAACTTGTGCCTTGGGGCATAGCTATTGGTCCTCTTTCCCTTACTCCACCATTGCATGACCTACCTCATGGATTACAGAAGAATATTCCTAAGTTCAACAACAATGGAAAATAGCATCCTGATGAACACATTTCCTCATTCTTTGTTACATGCAGTGTTCTTGGGGTTGCTCATGAAGATGTCTCTATTTGACTCTTCGTTGAAAAATTACATGGCGTAGCAGCAGAATGGTTTTACCATCTCCCAAATTCATGCATTACCAATCAGGCTACCATGATATCGTATTTGAAGCAAGGTTCAAACTACTGAAGATTCTCATGCCTTGTTAGCATAGCTTGCACACATGAAAAAGGAGTCTTATGAACCCATGCAGGATTTCATAGCCAAATTAAACAAGCTGATTCGTAAGATTTTAGAGCTAGCCATTCCCACTCTAGAAAATTAGAAGTGTTTCTTCATCAATGATCAACCTCCTGATGTGAGCTTCTTGTTGAGAAGATATGTTATCCCTGATTTGGCCACCGTTCAAGCTCTGACCATCGAAATAGAAGATGATCTTATTCTCGGCTAGAAAAATCAAAAGAGAATCATCTAAACCTAAAAATCGAGTTCTTCTCAGTACTACCGATCCCATGATTCGAAGATGGCTAATGACTTGATCTCTTTAAAGAAGCAAATGTATCAACAAGAAAACAACATTCCTTATTGGGATATTCCTAGATGGAATTTCAACAATGCTAATGGTGCTCCCACAAGAGATAAGAATAAATTGATCACTTTGCTCCCACCAAGCTGGCCATTGAAGCTCCTCCTCAACACAACAGTTGAAATAATTGAGGATGAGGAACAATAAGATCACAAATCTCATGAACCCGTCAAGCTTCAGGATATGCTTGATGAGTCTTTTGATGATTCAAATTGGTGAATTCAACATTTGTTATTTGGAATAGGAGAAAAATGAAGATGAGCATGATCGAAAATCATTTGCGCTTTCACTCAATCCCAATCTTATAACCCCGAAAGCTGGTTGAAATATCCAAGGATAAAAGTAAGGAAGCTCCCATAGTTATGGCAAAAGAGGATCTCCCATCCTAACACAAACCGAAAAGGAGATAACGAAAAGGTAAATTCACATTCCAAATCTCTTTCTCCTAATTTCAAGGCTAGTACCTCAAATCGGACCAATGTAACCAGAAATCCATCCTTCCATCATTCCTTCATATACCACTTTTGACATCATTGATCATGTAAAGAAAACCAAAATCCAAATTTCGAAGCCAAATACCTTCATTCCAACCCTAAGCAATTTGAGAAACTTGCCACATTCATTAGAAGTAAGGTTGTTATTCCTTCATCTTCAAAAGGCATTTTGCCTAGCCCCACTCAAATTCCTTTACTTCGAGTGATATGACCTCTGCTTCTTCTTCAGAAAGATTGAACCGTTTTATTTGTCTTTACTTATAAATGGTTTCAAACTCAACAATTACATAATTGACTCAGAGCCTCTGATAACGTTATGCCTGCAAAAGTAGCTCATGCCCTTAGACTTACACTGACTAAATCTTATGGATGATGTTACTCCATGGAAACTAAACAAGTCCCTTGATTGGCCAAATCAAGGATGTGCAGTTTGCATTTGTTACATTTCCAAAAAAGAGAGTAAAAATGACTATCCCGAGCTCCCGATATCTTGGCTACTTATGTGATTATTTTGGGAAGAGGATTTTGTAAAGATGTTGGAGGAGAAATCAACATGGATTGGACCAAATATAAAATCCCGGTAAATGGATTTCCTCATGCTTTTCACCTCAAAGCACAAGCAAAGTACCTAGTTACTAAATCAGATGACCCGATGGCTCAAATTCTCTTTGAAGATACAGGGTTGGGTAATTATTTCGACATCTGAGGTGCCCTCTGTAGAAGTGAAAGAAGAAGATACTAATGCTGTTTGGACCCTTGAGTTTGATGGGAGATGTTCAACTACTGTTTGGTGCCAGTGTAGTTCTTATATCTCTAGATTTTGATATTTTTCCCTTTGATTTCAAGTTGTAGTTTGATAATACTAATAACATAGCTGAATATGAAGCTTTGTTATTAGGATTAGAAATGACAAGACAAAAAGGAATCTGAAATCTCAAGGTACAAGGAGATGTCGAGTTGATTGTGAATGAAGTAAAGGGAATTTATCGGGTAAAAATGATATTCTAAAACATTACGAAACAAGGTTTGGAACAAAGCATAGAATGCTTCCATGCATTTTCCATTAAAGCGATCTTAAGAGATTACAATGATAAATCTGATTCCTTAGCTATTTCTGCATCTCTTCTTCTTCCTCACCCATATTTCAAATAGGACACATATACCATTGAGATTGTGTATTGTCCAAGTGTTCTAGATAACTCAACTCATTGGCAGGTGTTTAATGATGACCAACATGTATTGTCTTTTCTAGAGAAAGCTGATAATTTCAGTGAGCTTTATTTTGAAGGATCAGAATCAGCTTTCCATGAGTCTCGTCTTGAATTCATATCAAGAAATTGATGGTGAATTCATCCATCTTAAAGGCAATAAGATTATGAAAGGATTAGTTTCTCTGGAAGGTCTGTTTGACAAGCATGACCGGTTCATTTAAGGTAAAAGGAAAGTTGAAGGTGCTTCCTTGTCAGAGGTAGATCAAGTTAACCTGGGCTCTGCTGATCAACTGTGGATGGTAAACATTAGTAAATGCTATTCTCCAAAGGAAAAATATATATTATCTTCACTCTTGAAGAGATATATGGATGTCCTAGCGTGGTCATATGTGGATCTAAAGTCTTTCAAGCCCAAGGATGTGCAACATAGCATTCCTTTGAAGCCTGAAGTTAAACCCTACATGCAGAAGCAGAGACATTACAACCCCAAGATCTCAGGAACTATTCTTACAAAAATTTAGAAAATGTTAGATGTAAGGATTATCTTTTCGATCCATCATTCCACTTGGGTTGTAAATATTGTCCTTGTGAGAAAGAAGAACGGCAAAATCCAGATTTGTGTTGACTTCTAGAATCTCAACTAGTCTTCATTAAAGGACAATTATTTGTTGCCCATCATGGACTAGGTATTACAGACTTTCACTGGAGCAGAAATGTTATCCATGCTTGATGGATTTTCGGGGTATAATCAGGTTGAGGTAGCTGCTAAAGATCAACATAAAATAGTGTTCACCACTCCATGGGGAACCTTTTCTTACAGGAGAATGCCTTTTGGTTTGATTAATGCCAGAGCCATGTTTCAAAGGGCTATGGACTTAGCTTTCAGAGATTTAATGGGCAAGGTCATAGTTGTGTATTTGGATGACTTGACGGTCTTCTCTAAAAAGTGAAGTGATCATTATGATCACCTGGAATAGGTACTCTTAAGGTGCAGGTGTCATGGGATTTCATTAAATCCTAAAAATTCCATGTTTGGAGTGTCGAAGGAAAGTTTTTGGGTCATATTGTGACTAGAGAAGGAACCAAGATCAACCTAGAGAGGGTGAAGGCCATTCAAATCCTTACCCTACCCATAAGAAAAACTGGGGTGCACTCCTTTTTCGGGAAGGTTAATTTCCTAAGAAGATTTGTACCTGATTTTGTAGATAAAACCAAGGATATCCTGGGATGATGAAGGATAAAACTCCATTTTGATGGAGCACTGAAGGGAAGCTTACATTTAAAGAAGTCAAATGGAAAATTTCTCATGCTCCTATTCTAGTATGCTCGAACTTCAAGAAATATTTCATCATGTACAACTACGCTTCCACACATACAGTATCGGTCATCCTGATGTAGGAAAATGAAGAAGGAATTGAATCTCCCATTTCTTTCATGAGTTTCCAACTAAAGGAACATGAATTGAAGATGTCACAGATTGAAAAGAATGCTTATGTAGTGCTGAGAGTAGTGAAACATTTCGTGTACTATGTCTTGAGTTCCCACAGTCTCATTCTAGTTCCTGATACCACAGTTAAATGCATTCTCGACCCAACAAGATTTGGGTAGTCGGTGAAGTAACTCGGATAGCCAAAGTATAGGAGTATGACACGGACATCAGACCTACCAAGTTGGTGTGAGGCGGAGGCCTGTGCTAATTAATTGCAGAAAAATATCGAGACAATTTGCGAAGAACTCGAAGGTACTTCTTCGATGCCTAAAGTGCTTTTCGTAAGCACGATTGATGAATGGTATGCATATATCAGTTTCTTTTTAACCTATGGTGAGTGTCCCCCACATTTAATCCATAAAAGAAAAGAGGATAGTTAAAATTAGATCTACAAGATACATTCTGTGGGACAATGGTATATACAAGAAAGGTATCGATGGTGTATTCCTGTTCTATGTTGACAAGTCTTAGCAGATAAGGTTGCTAGAGTCCTTCCACAATCTAGCATGTGGAGGACATTTCTCTTCTTCTGTAATGGCTTACAAGATCTTACGGGATAGGTACTATTGGCCTACTCTCTTTCGAGATTCAGCTGAATGAGTGGCCAAGTGTGAAGCTTGTCAACATTTCGTTGGTCGTCCTAAGCTAGCAGCTCTTCCCTTTAATCCGTGGTGATTGAATAAACTTTTCTCCAATGGGGAATTGATTTCATTGTAGTATTGAACCCGAATCTAGTGCCGTCATAATTATGTCCTCACTACCATAGACTATTTCACAAAGTGGGTGGAAGCTTCTCCAATCAAACATGCTACCTCCGAAGTTGTTTGTGATTTTCTCAAAGAAAATATAATTGTTAGATTCGGTGTGCCTCACAATATTGTTTCCGAAAATGCCTCTAATTTATCATCCCATGAGTTGGCATAATTTTGTTATGGATTTGGGATCACGTTGGATCATTCATCTGATTACTACCCTTAAGGCAATGGTCAAGATGAATCAAGCAACAAAAACCTGGTGACCATAATCAGAAAGTTGGTTGATGAGAATCAGAGACATGGCACAAAGCATTATATGATGCATTGTGGGCCAATCGGATTACTCCAAATGAGCTATTGGAATCTCCCCATTCCAGGTGTTGTATTGAATTGACACTAAGATACCTATCTATGTAGAATTGCCAACCTTACAGTTGGCTAAAGCAATTAAGGATGAAACTTTTCAAAGTTCTATTGAGAAAAGGATAATGTACCTAGCTAGGTTAGAAGAATAACGGAGCAAGGTGGTGGATTGCATCACACACCATCATATCAAAGTCAAAAGAATATTTGACAAGAAATCAAAGTAATTTGATTTCCAGGTCGGAGATCTAGTACTTCTCTGGGACAAGAGAAGAGAACAGAAAGGGATGCATGGCAAGTTTGACTCCTTATGGAAAGGTCCTTTCAAAATACATCAACTAAATGGTGAAAATAGCTTGTCTATCATACCTTGATGGAGATTTGCTCCCTCTACCTTTCAGTGGCCAACATTTGAAGATGTTCCACCAGTAATGCAAGATGCTCTATTGCATTATATCATAATTTATTTTTTTGTTGTGTGTTTGGTTTCTTTCTTTATTTCCTTGTTTGTTTTTGTTTTTTGTTTTTTCTTCTTCGACTCAGAGCCCAATGGATAAAGCTTTTGATATGAGTTCTCTTCCTTTGATGTCTCAAAGAAATTCCCCAACTGGAGCCAGTTGTTATCTCATTTTTAGTGATTCCAACTAAAATTGAGATAACCATAGAAATTTTTTGACAAAACCTCCTAAAAATGCCCTTTGAAGGAGATTTTTGGGTTTTCAGGTTTCCATCGCATGTAAACATGTCTTTTACATGCTTCATGTCAAGTGTCTTCCAAAACCCAAAACCTAATTACATGCCAATGTATCGGGTTTTGGAACCTAGGAGCATCGGAACATACCTTACAAAAAACATGTTATATGTTGCTTGTTTCCTGAAACCTGAAACCCAAAATGATCCTTTGTGTTTTGTTTTCGAACATGAAAACATCCGACATGTCATTTACATGCTTCATGTTGGTTGGTTCCCGATACCTAATTTGTTAAGAAATCATTTGTTTCATGTTTTCAGAAGTGATGAGCATGATGACATGGCATTAACGTCAAGTTGTTGGTCGGTTGGCACATGTGTCAAAGGAAGTGTAATAAATTCTATGGTTTTATAAATAGCCCGATTTTACACGTCATCTATACCTGACATATTTTTGCTGCGTGGATTTTTCATACATGCTCCATTGACCTCTAAACCTGACTGAACTTCTTGATCGATTTCATGATTCATCTTCAATCATTTTTCAAATTTCTTGAAGGTATTTTTCTCTTCTTATCATTTTGTGATCTTTGGGTTTATTAGGTGTTCTTTCAATGTTTTTCCTTTTTTATTTTTCTTGCCTCTTGGGTTTAGGGTTTAGGGTTGTTTTCTTATTTTTTGTTGAATTTCCATGAAACCCCTTGTTTGAAAACTCATCCTGGGTGTTTTCTTATTTTCTTCCATGGGTATATTCTTGTAATTTTTGAGAATAATCTATAAAACCTAACTTACAAGCTTGGAGGAAATTTTACCTATTCTGACATCCCAGAAACCCAACGCCTTTGTTTCAGGTTTTACAGGGTGTCCGACATGGTTTGACTTCATGCAGTGTATCGGGTTTTGCAAAGTGCTCAGCATCATCCGACTTCCACTTGTGTCGGGTTTTTCAGATTATTTGACATCTTCCAACTTCGTAGTATGTCGGGTTCCTTAGGGTGCTCAACATCTCCTGATTTCGCCTTTGTGTCGGGTTTCACGAAGTGTCCGACACA
The DNA here is from genome assembly GCA_018340775.1 of Taxus wallichiana var. yunnanensis. NCBI lineage: Eukaryota > Viridiplantae > Streptophyta > Pinopsida > Cupressales > Taxaceae > Taxus > Taxus wallichiana. The sequence goes on along the minus strand of CM031241.1, from coordinate 435,295,300 downwards.
ACCAGTTTCCAATATAATCTACAGTGTGTCGGGTTTCACGAAGTGTCCGACAGGTCTCAAATCTAGTTTAGTGTGGCGGGTCTGTGGGGTTACTCAACAAGCTTCAAGTCGATTGTTCAAATAGGAGTTGTCTAGGATTTTTTTCTATAGGAATTCACATGTCAAATCTCGGATCATCTAAGGATAAGTTAGATAGGTCAAGAAAGATGAAATACAAGTACCAGAAAATGGAATCCCCTTCCTACATAGATTGTAATTACGACATTTGAGATACAGAGCTTGGTAACATTGACATGGAAGACTTCTGGAATAGAACCAAAGATTCTTCTTAGAGTCCTTGGATGAAGTCAATAACTGACAGTGGCCTTCCTCTTGCAGTAGGATTCCCAATGTTTGATTAATGCCCCGAGTTCATTTTGGCTTGTGCTTCCAATTATGACTCAGATTCCCGCTCAATGAAAAATCAGGCAGGAGAAACCATAGTGAAGTTAGATGGGGGTTATTTTGATGACCTCTTAAGATTACCCAACTTTCAGGAATATGTCGATGTAGATCTTAAGTCAGCATAGAAATCTTGGGACAAATATCAAGAAGATTGTATCAGGCATGTGAATAAAAAGTTCTTGATCAAGGCCAAGCCACCGTCTCTAGGTTTCCCAAGTTTTTCCCCAGGAGTGATTTCATCCTTGAAATTAGTGACATCATCACCCTGTTGAGTCAAGAATTTGGACTCCCCAAATCAAAATACTTTCACGGGTGGATGTATCAATTCATGATCCTTATGAAGAAAAAAAGAACAAGGGATTGATTGGAGTAGTCTTATAAGTGATGAGATCGGTTCCCAGATGAAGACAACCTTGACTACTGGCAAGTTTTATATGTCACCTATGTAGCAGCCGGTATGAGGAATTATCCAGGGTTGGATGTGAAGGAAAGTAAGTCAATCAAACATATATATCGGTATTTCTCTCAGTTGATAATGAAGGGATCTGAGGATCAGTTCAAAAGAGTAAATGACGCCTACTTTTATGAGAACATCTGCATGCTGAATCCTAACTTAAGAAAGAGAGAGTCTCTGATTAGGCATGGGCGAAGTATCAAAATGGGGTTTTATCTTCTTGTAGTTCAAGAAGTTCACATTCCTTCGGGTGGTTATGTACCCAGTGATCCTTTTCGATTGCCCAGATTTCTAGGTGATAAGCTAATACTGATGGATTTGGTTAGAAAATTGTTGGATTTTCACAAATTCCAATAGAGTAAACACAAGGTTGTTTTATCCTTCCCTATTTCCATCAGAAGGTACACGTGCTCGATAGTGGTTAAAGCTAAGAATGTGGTGCACGAGCTTCGGGATAAGTTGAAGAAGCACATGAACCACAGAGATGGATTTGATTTCTGAGGAGTCCTTAAATCATATGGGACTTTATTTCTACATGTTCCCAACATATAAGATATTTGGGTTGATCTTTGGTATGAGGTTACCATCCAAAGAAAGGAAAATAATAGGTTGAAAATAGAAGAAATCCAGATGATCTTTGGATTTATTTGACATCCCAGAGGGCACCACGAGATAACGAGAGTTTCCTTGATTCATAATATGAGGGGTTAAATGAAGACTGGTATGTATTCCTAACCATTGATTGGTCTATCGGTGAGAAAGATTCAATTGTGGGGAGAGCTACTCAAATTCTTGCCAGTACTAAGGCGTGGCTCATTTCTTGCGGAATGAGTTATAAAGAAGGAAGTTTTTCAAAACTAGATACTTTGGAAGTGGGACCCTCCAAAGGAAAAAATGAAAAGGATAAGAACCCTTCCAAGAGGCCAATAAAGGTTAAGTTTTTCGAAAGGGAGAAGATCAAGTAACTACACCAAAGGCCACTCTCCCATAAATAGTTAAGGTTCTTGATTCATCTCCATAACAGAATAAGGAAATCATCCTTCAAGAGAAGAGATTGTTCAACATTACATTCCTCTTTTGGTTGATAGTTCATTAGAGGTAAGTCTTCCTCTTGTCTCCCAAGGTCTAATTTCATAATCCTTTCCTCCTCCCATTTAGCCTTTCTTGCCTCAGATTTCTTCACCAAGTTCCTCAGCCATGGCTAGTATCTTCTTTGGCCTCTCACCTCTCCCCATTGGACCACAGTTAACCATGGACATGCCTCCTCCTTTTGCACCTTCATTCCCTAAATCCATTACCACGGATACTACACTTTCAGTGGTCACTACTCCACAAGCTAACCTTCCTCCACCTAAGGATGTGACCATAACACCTATAATGGGAGAAAATTCTTCCAATATGCTTTAATGGTTAATAGATCAGACTTCGAGGAAGAGGAAGGTGGTAGTTCCATTACCAACTTTTGATTTCATCTCCCTCAAGGTCACTCCTACCAAGTCGGCCAAGAAACCCAAAACAGTTTCAAGGATTTCAGTGGATGCCTCAGGGCATAAATTTACAGAAATTACTACTCCTATGGATAATAAAACTAAGGATGATATAATGGTCACAGATTATCAAATCACAAGGGTGGCTCTAGGGAAAGTAACAATGGAGGGAGCACAGTAGGATGCACAAGATACCATGAATGTGTTGTGCCAAAAGCTAAAGGAAACTAAGGGAAACAAAGATGAGTTAAAAGAGAAATTACAATAGCTGACAAAAGTACTACTCAAGATCTCAAAGCCTCCTGAGTCAACACCATCATCCTCTACTCCTATCAGGTTTGATTTCTCATCGGTACCCATGATCGAGAAGATTAATGAGAAGGGGAGAATGGTCAATGAATGGATCCAAAGGCTACTCCTGCAAGGAAAAGAAGTCATTGAGGACACCATGGAAGTCTAAAAATCCTTAGAGGATATAAAGAAGGATGGAGAGAAAATGGATGATGAATTTTTAGCAGAGGTCGGGAACCTAGAGTTAACTTTTGAAGCTCTCCAAATGCTGAAATAGGTTCCATCCCGCATCTTGGTCGAAGAAGGCATCATTCCACATGGGGACAAACATTTTCAACTAACCAAAGCCATTAGATTTAGAATAAAGATTCTCAATGAAGCTTGCAGAAAATTGAGGGAATCAAGAGATCAATTGGTCGATGGCATGAATGACATAGAAGAAGAGCTAGTCAAGATCTGTGCTAAGGTGTTGAGTGAAAGCTCGTATTCTGCTTGTTGATGATATTTACAAGCAGATCCAAGAATCAATTTAGCATGAACCAACTTATGGATTCAGCCGAAATCATTGATATGTTTGTGAAAATTGAACATTCTTTGGAAACCCTAAGAAAAATCAACATGAGACTGAAAAAGCTTCCTGGAAACACTAGCAATACTCGGGTAACATGTGAAGTTCTGAGTGAACATTCCATCGCACCTGATGAAAATGAGATGTAGGGTATATTCTGAAAGTTTCAATAATATTTGGATAAGAAAGATTTGTTGGAGGAAGACAAAGATGATATAACGAGTAATAGGCACAATGTTGCATGTCATTTCAATCCTGAAATTGACATGTCTTTTTCATTTTTGTTTCACACATAGAAGAGAATTTTCACTTGGTCTCCTACGTGACGAGTCAAGAAAAGTGGGAATCTCATTAAAAATAATATTTTCTAGGATTTATCCTATTTTCTCTAAACTCCTTTTATTATAAATAAGGGATGCTTATGCAATCCAAGGGTTTGAGATTTTCGAGCATTGAGATCAATTATGAAGAAGAAAGACTTTTTGTTTACTTTTAATCATTTGAGGAATAGGAACTGATGCTATTTTGCAAACTTTGTGTTATGAGATGTATCTTTCTTAAGATATTTTCCTTATTTTCATAATCTTAAGTTATTCTTTGTTTCACATTCTAATCATTTCAAACGTTACATTTATTATCAAAAGCTCATATGATTATTTTGTGCTTTGTGTTTACTCAAAAGAAAATATGTTCCTCTCATTTCCTTTCCATTGTGTTTCTTCCATAATAGTAATTTCCTTTCCAATCCATTTCATTTCGAAAGATCAATATCTTCACCTATTATGGATATGGATTTTGGGATTCTATCCCAACCCCAATGGTTAGATTAGTGTGAATATTGTACATATTATTTCTGCTATGTTTTAGATTAGTAATAAACAAGTAGCCTCACTTGTCTTTGAGGAGGGATTTAATCCCATGTAATGTGGTTAAAAATCATATTTTTTCTTGACAAAATATCCAACCAACAATTATATAGATGGATTATGGGATGTGTTGAATGTAAAGTGATGGGTTTTTCTAGCATTTAATGAGCTATATGTGTTTGATATAAAATGATGAAATATTATTCATGATATGTTTGACCATTATGATTTTTTATCATAATGCATGTGGAATGACTCATATTCCTCCTCATATCACTTTATAAATCAAATCCACCCTCATATCTTTGGGAAACTACACACATACTCTAACAAAGATACCAACACAAGATAAACTTCTAGCACACAATGAAAACGAATGATAAAAACAATAAATATGTTAAATAATTATTAATATATATATATATATATATATATATATATATGGGATGGTAATTATTATTGGTAAATGATGGCTAATAAGAGGTTAAACATGTGGCTCGGTGATGTATTTTTCCCAATTTGTACCATGAGAAGATCCTTGAATTGTGCAAGTGAGAAATAATTAAATATAGTCTTTTTATGGTTTATTTTTTCCTAACCCTAAGTAGTGAAATATGACCTTTGTTTATTTATGGAGAATTTTCATAATGACATGTTCCAATAATGACAAGGATGGATTATGTTCAGAAGCATAAGATAGGATTTAAGAGAAGAGTAAAGATATGTGGGAATTATTTTATAGGATTTTATGATTGTGAGGGAATTTCAAGAGGAGGAAGATTGGAAAAGGAAACCAAATATTAGAATTGACAAGGGTTAATAGGGATGAAATATGATGGAAGATCATTTTATATGGAAAGGAAATAGGATGGGAGAAAGCCAAGCTCAAGACAAGCATTTTTAAGGGTATAAGTTTTCATAAAAATGTGACCATTGCATGATGCTTCCAATTTTATTAACTTGTTTTTTTAATTTTATTTTCTCTTGATTTGATGCTAAATCAAAACATGTTTCCCAAATTTTCCATGCAAATGATAACTTGGACAATTCCAAAGAAGGTTCTAGAGGGATGATGATGGGATGGGGAGGATAAAATGAAATGGAACAGATATGGCTTTCTCCAAAGTTCATAAGTTACTCATGAGAAGTAGTGGTAGATGGATTATTGTTATAAGCGATGCTTAGAAACTGGTTTTCATCACCATATATGCAAAATGTTTCAAAGGAATGGGTTTCACTAGTGGATGTTTTTTTTTCTTCAAATTTTTTGATATTTGATGGGATGAATTGGAGATAATTGTAACTCTATTTAAGTATAGAACTATTTTAGATGCATGATATTCATGGGTTCATTCAGTTCATATCAATTTTATGTATCTAAAATTTATTCCCCCAATCCATACTTAGTGATAATAGCATAGGGTTCAAGCCAATTAGGATCAAACCTGACCTTATTTTCTTGTTCACTAGTAATGTTCCTTAAATTTGTTTTTTTGGAAAAGAATTTGAATATCTAACTATCTTATACAAAAATTCTTATTGTATTTCATTTGTTGTTATTTCTAATAGGATTTGATACAATTAAGATAATTAATTCATCTCTCATTAAGGATTTCAATATCTTAGATTCTAGAAACATGATATTCTTCCTATTTAATTAGTATTTGTAATGAAATATGGAGAGAAGGTAATTAAATATCATTTGGAAAGATAGAATCAATGCAAAAAAAAATTGGGAGTATGTACCTTGGATCTATCAAGTATACGTAATCTTGTATAATAATCCCATAAGGGGGTAAAGATGCATATAATAATCATGAATAGAGTCATAAAATAGATTTTTTAGGATATTGGTGATGATTTTATTGTTGGCTTTAGCCTAACCATTACATTGGGGATGAAAAGATGTGGACCATATTTTTGGATATGGAAATGTTGGAAACCATTACATTGGGATTGACAAGATGTGGACCATATTTTTGTATATGGAAATGTTGAAAATTTTATTTAACATCCTTGTTTTTAAAGGAACCTACAATATCATTGATGATAGTATACGGAATGTTGAAGCAAAAATTATATGAATGAGGATGATTTTAAAAAAATTCTTAGCAATGATGTAAGTGAAAGATATGGCTTCTACCCACTTGGTGATGTATTTGATAGCAATGATTATGAACTTTTATCCATTGGATGATGTGAGGTTGGAAACCATTACATTTGGGATGACAATATGTGGACCATATTTTTGGACATGGAAATGTTGGAAAATTTCTTTAACATCCTTGTTTTTAAAGGAACCTACATTATCATTGATGATAGTACATGGAATGTTGAAGCAAAAAGTTATATGATTGAGGATGAGTTTAATAATTTTCTTAACAATGATGTAAGCGAAAGATATGGCTTCTACCCACTTGGTGATGTATTTGATAGCAATGATTATGAACTTTTATCCATTGGATGATGTGAGGTTGTGTTTTCTTATAGGAACCAATTTTTCAATCAACCTCACATTGCACTTATAGGAGCCAATTTTTAATCCTTTATTTGATTCTCATCATTTAATTTCTTAATAACTAATCATAAAATTTCATAAACATTGAGATCCTAAATATTCCTTTGGATGGATATTTTAAGACCAGATAGGAGAGATTCATGCTCAATAATGTTGTTTATATAAGGAAAGACAATGCAAAAATCCTTCAGATCAAGTTTCCTTGTGGTGTGATAAAAATATTCCTCCCCAAGCCATGATGAGTGAGGTACCCATAAAAGTAGAGATTCCACGTAGGTGATTATTTAATGGTTAGTTGACCTATCAAAGAACCCAATAGTCAATGGTTGGAGATAGGAACTTCTACTAATTTATTAATAAGAACTTGTCCTTTAATTGAGTTTTTATTGATGTATTCAATGTCAAATTTTCTAATCATCATGATCCACTTGACCATTCTACCTATAATATTAGGATATAATATGTTTTAGTGTATTGACCTAAGATATTAGTTTGTTTTTTTGTTTAAAATGTAATGTCATGAACATCACATCCAAACATGTTATTTTAATTTTTATGTAGTGAAATTCACAATATACCAATGTTTGACTAAGAATGTAAATGGTGCATTCCTTTTCATGTTGGTCATGTTGTGTTAAAAGAGACTCGATGCACATTGGGTAACTAATATATAGAATTAATGGTTTGACAAGTTTAGTTGGAACACACTTGACGATGTATGTAGAAGATATTCTTTAAGAGATTAAAATTATTGTTGAAAATTTTAATTCCAATGAAATGTTGTCCCCTTGTTGAGTGTATGGGTGAATAGTTAACACTTGTCAAGTTGGTGAGATATAAAATTATAGATAGATTGAATTTTTCCTTGCAAACTATGTATTTTCTTGAAGTTTTTGGGAGTAGGGATCTCGATGATGGATTTAAATTTTCTAGGATCAATTGACCTATATGTATCTTTGATATATGATTAACCCTAATAGTTTTCTTGTTGTAGCACCAAAAAACATTTATTAGGATTTTTCAAACTTTATACTCTCTTGGACATTCAAAAATCATTCTAAGGATTGTAGGATGGTACACCTTTATTTAATATTTTTCCATAATTATATCCACATAGTCTTCAATAATCATGCATTCTAATATGGAAGATAAATATGATTTCTCATTGGTTAATTAAACTATAATATTTTTAGTTCAAACATAAACATTTTATTAAAAACAATCCCTAGGGGGTGGTGAACATTGTTGTATGTTGATCATTAGGTGCAATCTTGACTTGATTATGTCAAAAAAATCTAGTTTTGAGTGATAACATCTCATGTCTATTATGGAATCTATGTTCATGTCAATGTTTGGAAGTAGAAAAAATCTTTAGGTGATACCTTTTTATGTCTAAAACATTTGTGTAGATGTAAATGTGTTCATTGGGTTTATTTATGGGGATGATGTTTGATATTGATTCAAATAATTCTATTCAGAATACGATTCCCACATCTACTATCGTCTATAGTTCTTTTTGACTAGTAAGTATATTCTTATATGTTTTTATATGTTTATGTTTCACTGGATTAGTATCAAGATGTACCAAAAGATGATGGACCACTAATGACATATCTAATCCTGTAATATATATGTACTATAATTTCAATATGTCTAAATATTATTTGAGTAAGGTGGTAAACTCTTCATGTTGGGAAAGATAAAAAGGATCTAAATAAGGAGAAAAACCAAAGTTCGAATGCATGTACCACAATATCATTAGTTCAAAAGATGGATAATGATGTTATTTCACTTAAGAAACAGTTGGATCAAGATTTCACAAATAGAGACTAACCAAGAAGAAATTTTTGAATATAAAAGGATTGATCCACCTCCATGAAGAATTTCTCTTGAAGCACCTTCAATAAATTTAACTTGGGATGCTTTGAGGAAGAAGAAGATGAAATTGAAGAACCCAATGAAGAGAATGAATATGGAAATATTCTTGAGATTGAAGAAGTAGATGATGATGCACAAGTTAACTTTATTGAATGTTCTTTAGGAGAAGATGATGATGAAGAAGATTCTTCGAGCTTCTCATGTGCGATATTCGCATGTTCTCAATAAAAAAAAATAGATTCTTCCTTCGTTGCCATGAAAAAGAAGAAGGATGATCCTCAGGTGGCATCTCTACAAATCAAGATAAATAACAAAGTATCCCTATTTATACATTCTATGGAGTCTATGAAATAAAAACCATATCCAATAGTGAGAAAGAAGCAATCGACATACCAAGTAATTCCTCTAGTACTTCTCCTAGATCTAATTCTATATCTAAGACCAATCTTACAAAATCTTCAAAATCTCATTCAAAATCATCTCTTTGATTCCCAAATAGCTACTCCATCTTCTAAAATAACCCAAGCTTCTAATGCAATACCTCTTCCACATTACAAACCATCCATTGTCTCAGAATATCAATCTCATCCACTTCCACTCCATTTGACATCATTGAGCATGTAAACAAATCTAAGGTTCATATTTTTGAATCTAAATTCTTACAAACACATCTGAAGAAATTTGAAAGGATCGTCAGCTACATCAAGAGTGGTAACCCAAATTCCAATCTTTGTAAATTCCAATTCTAAAGGGTTACTTCCAACACCACCCACTCCTCCAACATAAAACATGCTTTCCCTAAGCACATCGAAAACCAAAAAAGTAGAACCATTCTACCTTTCCCTTCTGATCAAAGGCCACCAATTGAACAATTACATAATAGACTCAAGTGCTTCAGATAATGTAATGTCAATAAAAGTTGCTAATTCCCTACAACTCATGTTGACACGAGAAAATGAATTTGTCTATTCTACGGAGTCGAAAGAATTTCCACTTGTAGGGAGAATAAAATATGCTCAAGTGGATCTTGCGGACTTTCCGAACAAGAAGATTTCACCGACCATTCTCGGTAGAGGACATTCCAGGATCATTTGGCATGTTGTTAAGAATGAGTTTATACGAGATATCTAGGTTGTGATATATAGATGGAATGGTCCTTGCAACCATTCTAGTGAAAGAAGACATGAAGAAGTTGTTAGATGGATTCAACAACATCCATCCCTAGCTTCTTGATATCCGAGATGCTTTTTTACGCTCGATGGTTTCTTTGGATATAATCAAGTTGTGGTAGCAGAAGAAGATAGACATAAAATGAACTTCACAAGTCTATGGGGCACTTTTTCCTATAACAAAATGACATTTGGTCTTATTAAAAATGGAGAAACTTTTTAATGGGAAATGTATCTTTCCTTCTAATACCTTAAACATTAGATTACCATCTATCTTGATGACCTCATGGTATTTTATAAGAGGTTTAGGGATCACATACAACAACTGGAAAAACTACTCATGATATGTTGGTAACATGGAATTTATTTGAATCCTAAAATTGCATCCTCTATGTTATTGAAGGGAAAATCCTTGGACACATTGTGAATAAGGAGGGGACCGAAGTTAATCCATAAAAGATATAGGAAATTCAAGCATTTCCCTTCCAACAAGTATGAATGGATTTCATTGTTTCTTTTACAAGGTGAACTTTCTCTGTCACTTTGTACCTAATTTTACATAGCTGACCAAGCACATCACTAGTATGATGAATCCTCAAAAAAGTTTCAAGTGGAATAATGAAGGTAAAGAAAAAATTTATGGAACCAAAGAAGTAATATCTAAGGCGCTTACTCTAGTATGCCCTAATTTTGATAAAGATTTAATTTTGTATTGTTATGCTTTGGAATACATGTTTTCCACCATCTTATTTTAGAAGAATGATTAAGTTATAGAAGCACTTATTTATTTTATGAGCTACCCGCTGAAGGACCATGAGTTGAGATACAATCAAATGGAGAAGCATGCCTATGCCATGGTCAAAGAAGTAAATAATTTCAGATTCTACATCCTCAACTCCCGCACTATGGTGATGGTCCCAGGCTTTGCAATCAAATCAATCCTAACTCAACAAGAGCTAAGAGAGGCAATTGGGTGGCTAGGATCTAAGAGTATGACTTGGACATCCGACCTTCAAATCTGTCAAAGGGAGGTATGTTGGTTAATGTCTAATATTATTGGATCAATTTGACACAACTAAATAATCAATAAAACTCTTTGTGTATTATTCCACACAAGACAAGGGCTATTATATAGATAAAAGTACATCCAAACCACCTCCTATTAAATAGGGAGGAGTTACACAAATAACCCAAAATAATATTCAAGGGTAAAATATACTCTATTAATAATATATTTTGAAATGATATACATTCTAACCTAATATTTAATATATAACAATATTAAATATTAAGTAAAAACTACTTATTTAACTTTCGGTAAATACCAAATTATAATGTAAACATTAATATCCTAACACTCCCCCTTAATGTTTACATGGTAATAAAATAACTTACACACTTCCTCTGTGCACTGTCGCCTTTGTGCGCTCATGATCTTGGCACACACACAAACTGAAGGTAGAAGAAGTAACATATCAACTTCTTATCGACCATGCACTCTCAAGAACACATCTGACCGACGAGGATGGGAACATGCTTAGGAATCATCTTCTTATCAACCAGTCACTCTAGGGAACACATTTGAACTAGCAATGTGGGAACTCAAGCAGGAACACATCTGAACAACATTCAATGGTTTTGAGGAGGCTAACCAAAAAAATAGGTAAGAAAAGGAACACATCTCACTATTCTACCTCAACAAGACTCATGATGTTGCATTTCAATATGCTTTATGTTCTTCACTATGTTCTAGCATTAGGGAATTATGTAAGAATATCCACATACTACTGAACAAGAACATACCACATCTGTTCTTATTTTTCACACCACACTGAAATGTTGAAATCCACACTATATTGCAAAATAAATACTATGAAATTGAATCACACAACTGAAATCAAACTCACACTACACACACTTGCCACCAAATCATTTTGTGTGGCCCCATCATTAGTGACTGATGAGAGGTCATTGTTTGACCTCCAACCTCCGGTGCCTCCATCCTCCAATATATGTGCTCCTAACTCAGCAGGATGAGAACATGAAGCACATTTTTTTTTCACATTGATTTTAATATATCTTCCCTCCCGTAATGTGAAACACTTTATTTTTACGGATGTCGTAATAACAAAAATGTGTCCATAAGGTATTTTTTCAAACATCATATTTTTCAACAAAATTTGAATCAATGCAAAGAGGATAAAAAACCAAACAATTTTGCAAAAATGGCACTCGATTTTGAGGTACCAAGCAAAAGTTATTAAGGTTTTAATTTCCCATAAAAAGACCCAATTTGAATTAAAATTGGATCAATGATTAAAAAATTGCTCCGGATGAAGAGAAAATTTATCGTGTGACCACTCGTTGGAACTGGGAGGAAATGAGGATTCCAAAAATGTCAAAGGCCCAAAAAAATGGTGTTGAAAAAATATTAATTTGGCTAAAAATGTAATAATTGCCCTTAAAATGCAATTATTAAACAAAAACTATAGTAAAATTAAATTTTTTGAACTATAGTCTTTGCTAAAAATTTAAAAATAGCCAATCACAAATGGTTGCAAAAACTCATGGCTTCATTGAAGTGACAAAATGATTTGCTGATAATTCGACAACCAGAGCTCCATTTTATAAACCAAAAATGTGTTGGAAAGGTGCTTTCAATATCTCTGCAATGGTACCAACAAAATTTGATTTCATCACCTGACCTAAAATTTGTTCATGACTGAGTTTTACTTGAATTTGGAGTTGTTCTTCATGCCTGAACTACAAACACAACCTCCTTTACCAAATACATCCAATCGTTGAATTTCAGTATGGGAATCAAATGCTCTTGATGTGGAAGAATGAGTTGGACTCACATAAATTTTCTACTGTAAAACTTGAACACCAATTTCAGATATGTTTGGTACTTATTGACAGTTGTAAAAAACCTAGAGATATTTCTATTCAACAAAGATCTCTTAAGTGAGATGTAGAATTCCTTTGACATGTAAACAAGATCAACGATGAGTGTTGAGAGATTAGCCAATGCAAATTAATAGTCAATCCAATGAAAACATACAATCATCGGGACCTATAAATTCCAATGCGCTGGTCTCAAATTGACACATGAAGGTGGAAAATGGATTATCTTCTATCTATCAACTGAACAATGTACATGTCTCTGCAACGTTGCACATGTAGAAACAATATGACTTCAACGTGGATAGATGCGAGAAAAAAATTCACATAGTGGCGTGTACCTTTGACGATACCGAATGAATTTAGACTCTGCACAATTCACAATACAACAAAGGAGTTTGATTTGGATGGGCCACATAGGAGTGCGTGTCAGGTATCACACAGTTCTTCAACCTAGTGTGTAACAACTGATCTGTATGCACTTTGCTCTCACTGAAATGTTATTAAAACACCAATATTTGGTGAATCACATCTAGGCGCCTAGTATATGGGTTGATCATTTATGTGCATGTTTGGAAGGTAACATTTGAATATGCTAACTTGAAAAATATGTACATTCAAAATATCCTCATAATAGGGCTGATCCTAAATAGGAATAGATCTTCCCCTCACAAGCTCAGGAAGCCATCGCTCTGATACCAAATAATGGTTTTGGATCAGTTTGACACAACTGAATAATCAATAAAACTCTTTGTATATTATTCTTCACAGTACAAGGGCTATTATATAGCCAGAAGTATAGCCAAACCACCTCCTAATAAATAGGGAGGTGTTACAACAAATAACCCAAAATAATATTCATGGGTAAAACATACTCTATGAATAATATATTGTTGAAACAATATATTATAACAATATACATTCTAACCTAATATTTAATATATAACAATATTAAATATTAACTAACAAAACCAAACCAACCCACAATCCAGAGTGGAAAGAGAACACGGAGCTTTGGGATTACCTGTAAATCGGGGGCCTATCTAATTTCATTGAAAGGATCCAAGGCTTCGACCAAGACATCTCTATCAAATTAACCCAGGGTTGGAAGAATAGAATAGTCAAATATAGTAACATGAAAATGGAAATCACGGAAGATCTCATAGCTCAGATCATGGGCCTCAGCCTGGAAGGCACAAAATTCTTCAATAAGAATGTAGACAGGAAGGTGGAAACCAAGAAATTTCTGGAAGAGGGGGAGAATCTTGAGTTCGTGACTGTTGGCCTCAAGGTGGCGTCGATCCCTGAACCTTTTGATGAACTGGCCAAAATGGTGGTAAGGTATGTTACCCTTGAAGGAAGATATGTGACTATACCTCAAAAGCATCTGATTTTTCTGAATCATTTTCGTAGAAATAACATTATCAGCTTTCCTCACTATCTGATTAACTCTCTGGAGAAATCTATAAGGGAAGTTCAAAGCCACTCTAGGGCTGTCCCTTTGCACCAGGGCCTTATCCTCTTGATTCACCGCCATTTCTCCAGCTACCCTCCCGTGAATCCTATCCCACCTCCCTCCTCCATACCTCCACCTGCCCACACTGCTCCCACTCCCCTGCTAAAAAGAAAGAATGAAGATGTTGTCTCCAGCAAGAAAAGTAAGAGCCTCAAAGCTAAAATCCCTGCTTCCCAACGGGTCCTAAGGAGCCACAAAGACTTGGAACTAGCTGAAAACCTCCTGCATATTAGCAAGTGGTGGAGGAGCCCAAAGAGGAGGAATTGCTAGATAGGGTGGACAGATTAGAAAAGGAGATACAAGAGCTCAAAGGGGCTATAAAAAACATGGAAAGAGCTAAGGGTAAAAGGATCCTTCAAAGTGAGGAGGAAGAGGGGGTTATTGGGGAAGTCTTCAAGAAACTACAGTCCTTAGATGGCAGATTGGGGAATGCTAAAAGCCGAAATGACTGCATATTGTCTGCCCTCAAAAGCATTTATAATTTCATTGAACAACATGTCCATAGTGTTTGCAGTTTAAGTGGGATTAATGAGGACATATGGGGCCCTAAAGAGAAAAGGGACATTGCAATTGCCCAAGCAGATTTGCAAGACTCCTCTCAGGCCACTGTCATTGCCTTCTTCATGTCACTGCAGGCTATCAAGACCAAAATTGACAGAGCCATCAAGTAACGGGCTGTTGTGATGTTGTTTTTTGGCTGCGATGTGGCTGTCATCGGGCGGTTCTGGAGCTGTTTTTTGGCGGAGCTCTTCATGTTGTTTCTCTTTTGGTTTCTTTTTGATCTTGCCTTCTTTTTTCTGGATCTTTGTACGTTTAGATCCTTTTTTCTCCTATATTGTAATATTTGGCTGTTGAGCCTTCCTTGGTTGACTATTTTGCCCTTCTCTGGGCTGCTTCTCTCATCTTTACTATCTGGCTTTTGAGCCCTTTTGTATACAGGGTATAGTCCCTTCAAAACTATTTTCCCTTAATAAAAAAAACAAATTACTTAATTTACCTTTTGGTAAATACCAAATTATAATGTAAACATTAATATCCTAACAATGTCCAAGGATGAATCCCTCTTGACTCAAAATGATACAAAGGAGTGTTTGTGTTATGAATGTGTAAGTATAGACTTACCATAAGCCCCTTTTTAAATACCGCCAATAAGTGATATTCGATATTTCATAATTCCTTAATTATGGAGAGGGTGTTAGAATTGACAGGGGACGAGAGGGGTGGGGGTGAATCACCCTGTGATAAATCTTTTTCTTTTCTACTTCAAAAATGAACATTCATTTATATACATATACTCTCATAGACTATAGTTGAGAATGTTTAATCATCAATGCATATAGTTTTACATGAATTGCATACAAGTAATGAATACAATATATGCTCATAGCTTCTTCTTTATTGGCATTCAAAACCACAAGACTTGATACTTTATCAATAACATCGGACTACAAGATAGAAAAAGGATTAACATTCAACTACACAGTTTCAAAATTATATTTTCTTCATCAACCTGTTGTCACAGGAACTTGATCATCTTCATACATCCATAATAAACTACGAGACCTAGAAAACGTTTAGGGATTTTGGGCTATGCCCAAGAGGTTTTGCTTTGCAACAAATTTTTCTTCAAAAAAGATAAGGGGTTTTCATCAACAACATACAAGACTAAGGCCTCTTCCTTTTGTACACCACATATTTGACTCTTCATCTTACACACCTTTCTAACTTCTCATTCTAAGATAATTGACACCATATCACCTTCTTCCTCGTAATGAATTTTAAAATTCTATTCACAATTTTTCTTATAAAAATAAAAATGTTTGATATGCCTAAGTGAATGTCAAAAGCCTTGTAATTTTCTCAACTTTAGGGAGTCTCGACTATTTTTCTCTCGTACACAAACCTTTCGCCTTCCTTTGAAAATTTTGAGCTCCATCATGACTTAATTCCATTTATTTTCTTGGTGAGATCATTAGACAATTATAACTTTAAAGCATATTTTGGACTTCCAACTTCATCTTGACTACCTAAGCAGATCTCCTATTTTCTTTGTAACTATTATGACTATTTAAATTTACCAATTTTCTTGTAATAACACCAATCACTTGGCATTCCTGTTATTTGTTTCAAAACCTCATTATAGTGGGCCTTTAAAATTTTAAACGTTTATTTGATTAAGACACAAATTCACACACAAGCATAATAGTAACCTTCCTACACCTCTCTGATTTGAAGTCTTGGAGATGTGAAACTCTGCACAAGAGAACATTGATTGCAATATGAATCATATTCAGACACTTAGAAGAACCTTCAACAATGAGTAGCTCCATGTGACTCTGGTTTATCATGAGGAAGTGTGTGAAGTGCCCAAAAACTTTGACAAAGAAATGAAGTAGACTGTGATTTTGTCAGACAAGAGAAACTGTGCAATGAATCTTGATTTTGCAAGGCTCAAACAATGGAAAATTTGTTGTTCAAGCTAGTGAAATATCTACACAATTTACATACCCTGAAACAACTAAGAATCAATCGAATCTTCTTTAAATTTTCAAAATAAATTAAAGATAAATAATTTATCCCAGTTATCATCTGACTTTCACATTTTCTAATAAATAAAATCATTCATATCACCTTTAACATATCACCAAAACACAAAATTCCTTTTGCAATGTATTGGGAATTTATCTGCAAAGGTTCTTGCAAAAATTCATGATTTTTGTTGAATAAAATGTTCTCACCAATCGAAACTTGTTCAACGGAACCCTACTTCAGGATATTGTATAGTACATACACGAGAGCACAAAAGTCAATGGTTATTCCTCCATGTTTGATGAGAATTATAAATTAAATATTTTTGTGATAGACCATAACCACCTCTAACTATTTCACCCATTTTTAGATCATGAAGATCCACCAATTAACCCCATACAAGAGATTTTCGAGTTCAATTGATAGAGATACTATGTAGTTTAGTATTCAACCCATCTAGTGACTAGGTTCTTCACATTTGGATAATTTTAAACCACGTTTAAGAATATAAACAATATTGATATCACACACACAACATTTTTCATTTGATTAACATGCTTAAGCACCGAAGTTTCCTTCTAGAACCTTGAAAAACAAGCAAAAGAATCAACACCTTCATTATACAACCACTTCAACAGTCAAGAAACTTAAACTTTGAAGATAAAACATGCCATGATGTTAAATTGAAGCCATTAAATTTATAATCCCTTCTTGTAGAACAAACTATCCGAAGTTGATTGCCAATGTTTTTATACTTGAAGAATGACTTGGCATGCACCTACAAGACCTTAAACCTGAATTAACCCCTTGTTAATCTTGAAACATCATCAATCACCACATGGAAGCATTAGAAGTAAAATAAAATATTTTTTTAGTTGAAACACACATTTTTACTCCTATCGATTCAAGACATATTCCAAGAGAGAAAAATTGCTTCACAAAAATGCTCATATCTTTTTAAATACACCTTCTTTTGAAAACCCACTTTTTGCAAAATTATTTATAATAAATTTTAATCTAAAAAACTGCTTCTATGATTTATTTGAAGAAGGATCTATAATTTGGTTTGATCCTTAAGAAACTAGACTGCTCCAAATGCACTTCACAAAAAGGTAGTTTTAGTAAATCTTGGATAGCTCAAAAATATCATTAAAGAAGTTGATGAAATTTGACATGGAGCATTAAAATATACCTCTCTACACTTTCCATGTGGTTATTAACCCAATTTTTTCTATGAAGCTCTAATAAATCTCATTGACATGTAAGAAATGTTGGGTTCTTAGAGGGTAGTTTTGGCTAGAAGTAGTATTTTGCACAAAAACTTGTTTCTTGACTTTTTGAGCCTAAAAGGAGTTCATTTACCTGTTATACACATGCTCCAATAATTTCACTACTTAATTTTGCATCACAGAGACTCATAGGTCACCTAGCCAACATACTTAGATCATCTTAGCCAACATGCCTAGATCACCTAGCCAACATTCCTAGATCACCTAGCCAACATACCTAGTTCACCTAGACCACATGACATCAATGGAATTGACATCAATGACAACACAACTGACACACTATTCCAACAAACTCCCCCTTTGTCATTGATGGCAACTACCTAGAAACATTGATGGCACACACACACACACACATTGATTACTCTTATTTACATGTTTATTGTCACACTTCTTTCCATTTGAATTCTATGAAAAATGTATGCATTGACTTGACATGAAACAAAGACAACCAATGACAATTCATAATGGAAATAAAGCACATATAATGACTTACTTGACCAATAAGCTCCCCTTGACTGAATACTCTTCACCTTCACTCCTTTAGCAACTGATGATGCTTTGGACTTGTTTTTGTATTCATGAAGGTAGTGTATCAATCATGAAATTTGAGTCAAAACCACTCTAATCATGCCAACAATGCTAGTTTCATCATGAGAAATCAATATATCCTCATTCTTGACTATAATCCATCAATTTTAGGCCTAACTTAGGCTTAACAATGCATCCATTAGTCCTTCATACCACACAAGATACCAACTGCCCTTAAACAAATCATTTCAAAGAACTTATGCCAATTTCCTCATGCTCCTATAGGTTAACCATGGTTTGACTCAACCAAGAGGAACTCCCCTGGGCTAAATGTCTCTATCTCTAGCTCCCAAGCTTAATTTTGACTGTCTAGAATTTCTCACATACCTTGAAATGAACCATACACTTTTTCAAGGTCCCAAATAACATTTTACAGTCATCTATAGTCCTTTCTAGCTGAGATAAGAAACAATATACCTTTGAGAGAAACAAAAAGGAGTAAACAAACCTTTACTCTTAAGGAGGAACAAAACATGCACACCTTTTGGCTTGAAGCAACAATACACCATCAATCAACACCTTTTATTATACTTAAAACATTGTCTTCATACGTTCTAGTTTAATATTTCTTCAAGCCATGGGAGATCTCACTTGCAAAAATTAGAGACATTTGATAATCTGTAACTTTTTCTTTAGATAACCTCTTTAGAACCTTGAGTAGCATCACGCTTATAAAAAACCTTTCAAGATCATTCCAAAAAGGTATTGAAACAACATTCATACCACTAAGACTATGCACATTCTTCATCTCATACCTTCAATATTGTGTTCTATGAGAATACTTACAACTCATTAAACCATATCTTAAAAATTGTTCATACTCAAGCCTCTAAACTTTCACATAATCAAAATTCATGTGTTTAGGTTATCCACACAAAAGTTTTGGCTCTAATTCCTTGATTTAACCCCTAAAAACAAGATCTCATACTCATCACTTACTAAGACTATGAAAACTTAGTCAAAGAAAAGAGACAATTTTTACAATTTTTCACTTTTATATCTCCAAGAAAGCACCATTACCTTCCAATATTATCTTCAAGTATGAATACTTCCTCCTTCATCATAGGGAGATCATGAATCATTATGATACACACCTTCAATCCCTCATTTTTCTTGAGAGACTTTGAGATTATACCATGGTCTCAGTCAAACTATTTGAATTTTCATTGATCAAGTGAGACTTGATCATCACTAATTCACCTTCAAGAGATCTCAAAGAACCAAAATCTGAAATTTAAGCTCATGATTTAGACTAAGACCATCTAAAACCTAACACAAACTTGACACACAAGATGACAAGACTGATATCATGACTGATATGACTACAAATCATACCTTTTCAATGATATGACAAATAAATATCCTTTACTCACATGATAGACACATCTATTAGGACCATTTGTGGCTCATTATCCTATACTTTTCTCATAAACTTCACAAATTTGACCTCCAAATCTCTAATTGCACTTCCTTCTTTTGACCACCGATTTTATTGTTACCATGCTTAGATACACCAAGACCAAATAGGAAATTACATTTCATATCTTAGCAACCTTTATGGGATATAGAGGATAGCCTTGTTAGTCTTTAGATCAAAATTTACATCCCTGATATCAACTTGAGGAAATGATTTTACTCATTAGGGTTTCAAGGTCTCAAACCCTCACTATTATTGAATTTTTTCCTTGATGTACCTATAGCTTATCACAAAAATATCAAACCTCCAAACACTCCTTGAATAATGTACCATTTTACACATTCAAATACTCTACTCTTTCCTTCATGAATTCAAAACTTGTCATATTTACACCAATTGAATGATACTGACCATGGACCACTCTTCACAAGTAGAGTTCTTATGAATCATTTTCACCACTGAGACAACTTATTTCAGATTCCCATCTCATAACTTTGGATATTATATGATGAATTTTCATCTTGGATGCATGCTTATAGTTGAATGTGTTCTCAATAAAATCTCTTGTGGTTCTTGAATGGTACCATCTTCAACAAGATCCGATAACACACAAATATCTTGGTTCCTTGAATTTTCACCTTGAATCATGTGAAGGCTTCATTTTGGAGCAAGAAGCAAATTCAAGTCATAATAGAAGCTTCAAAGTGTCTTCTTAAGGTCTTTCTCTGTCACAATTTTTCACTAACTTATGTGGCTTGCCACCTTGAATTGTATGAAAACTCTTCATGACATGGTATTGGATTTGGAGTACAATAACATATCTCATACACTAGAGAACACCTCACAATTCTATTTCACAGAAAAATTTCTTGAAACATAGACCCTTAGAAATTCAATCATGACTTCCAGAGCTTCTCAACAACATACTAATATGTAAACATCATTTTCTCTGATTCATCACCTGTAGATGCATCTCCACATTGTTTTGAAATTTGAAGAAACACTTGGGATTTTGAGTGACTGCAATTTATGGTTTTCTTTGATTGTGTAGGTGTACACAGACTTATGGATCTCATGATAATGTCTTTTCAGCCTCAAAAATCCTTAAAGACTATCTTAAAATTGTAGGTTGTCATATTTGCACCTAATTCATGTATATAGATTTTGTAGTCATGACAAAACCATAAAACTTATTTCATAGCTCTTGAAAAGAACATTTTGACTTAGATAAAGCATATTTCATGTAATATAGGCTTTTTACTATCACATACTTTATTCTTGTTCTATGATATAGAACATCTTCCATTCTCTTAGCTCACCATACTTCATACAATCTTCTTATACCATTTGTGAACAATTTTTAGCTTTATACATACTTTTATGCAGTCCCCTTGACTAATAGGTTGACAAGACCATACATCCTGATTGCATTGGATAAGACTCTTTCAATGAAACACTCTTTGACAACTGAGACAAATATATATATAAGCTCAAACCTTTTGAGTAGATCTAATCATAGACTATATATACAACTACTTGACTATAGACATTTTTAATGCACATGATCTTAATAATGTTTCAAGTAGATCAAGATCCATTTCAAGAAACAAGACAATGTAACTTCACTTACAACTCACACTATTGTAGAGATCACAAACTTCTTACTACACCTCATACACACTTATCAACACCATGATCATGACTTTCATATCTTACATGTTTAATTCAATCTCATGAAGACATTTCTTTCATAGTCCTCAGATGACTGTGCATAGTTTAGACAAGGATGCAAACCATAGACCTAAATTGAACATACCAACATATATGCTTTGAAGAGAAAAAGTCAAGGGAATTTACAAACACATCATTTGAACCTCAAAAACATACTCAAAATAAGGATCCTAGAATTACACTAATACCCCATGGAGAAGCTTGATGAGAAACTTAAAAGGTCTCAAGCTCTCTTTTTTCTTCTTGACTTATTTTTTATTTCCAATTCTTCATTTTCAAAATAGAATTCTTCTTTTGATTAGTCACACTTTTGGAATCCTTTTAGGCACCTTGACTGGATTCTCCCTTCCTTTTGTATGTAAGAGTTTCTTACTTGGGTCTATGGATTTCTTTCTTCAGTTGACCTGCATCACAAATCCTTGAAATGTGCGCATTCTTGTGGCACCTAAGGTATTCAACCTAACTTCCTTTTCATTTAAAATCCCTATGTCCAAAATCATTATAAGCATATAAGAATAAAGATTAAATTTTCTTTCATACATTCTTTTGTTTGATGGTTCATTTTTGTAGTACTTTGCTAGATGTCCTTTTTCATGACAATGATAACATTTAGCACCATATATTTGTCCAATTTTTTTGATCTTCCTTCTATATCCTAGATTGATGTTTTATAATATTCGCTTTACAATATTATTTATTTTCAACCTCAGGATTACACATACTAGCCCTATGACCATAAGCACCACACTTGTAGTAGTTACCATGAAAAGAAACATGCCTAAATGCATTAGGCTACCTAACAGGTGATCTTCCATGAGATGAATACTTTAGACTATTTCCATTTCTTGACTGCATTTTTCTATTTGAACCTTGGCTTGATTCACCTTCATTATTCTCTAAATAATATGAATCTTCTGTGAAACCTAGTCCTGTTCTGTCACCATATGCCTTTTATTTTCCTAACATCTTATCCAATTTTTTTGAGCTATCTTGAAAAATGATAAAAACTTACTATGCCATAATTCTTAACTATTTCTTCAATTATTCATTCTCTTTCCTCATTTCTTCTTCTTCTCTTTCTAGAGACTCCTTGAATTGAGTCTCGCATATATTTGATAACTTCCTCCAGATCTCTCTTCACAGTTCTCTACACTTCTTATCCTTAAATATCTCTCCCATCCTTGTCACCAAAGATATCCCTTTAGCTAGTTAAGACCACTTCCAAGAGCTTTCTCGATACCAAATTTTAGAATTGACAAGGATTGATAAGGGGGGTGAATCAGTCCTATGATAAAAATTTTTCTTTTCTACTTCAAACAATGAACATTCATTCATATACATATACTCTCATAGACTACAGTCAAGAATGTTTGATCATCAATAGATATAGTTTGTCATGAATTACATACAAGTAATGAATACAATATATGCTTAGAGATTCTTCTTTATTGACATTCAAAAACACAAGACTTGATACTTGATCAATATCATTAGACTACAAGATACAAACATGATTAGCATTCAAGTACATGTTAAAAATTAGCTTTTCTTAATCAACCTCCTATTGCAAAAACTTCATGGTCTTCATACATCCATAATATGTTACAGACCTAAAAATCTTTTAGGGATTTTGGGCTATACCCAATACATTTTTCTTTGTATAAAAGTTTTCTTCAAGAGAAGATAAGGGGGTTTTCATCAACAACATACAAGACTAAGGCCTCTTCCTTTTATACACCATATATTTGACTCTTCATCTTACACACCTTTCTAACTTCTCATTCTCATATAATTGACACCATATCATCTTCTTCCTCATATTGAATTTTCAAATTCTATTCACACTTTTTCTTATGATGATAAAAATGTTTGGATGTCTTTAAGTGAATGTTAAAAGACTTGTAATTTTCTTAACTTTAGGGAGTCTAACTATTTTTCTCTGTACACAAACCTTTCACCTTCCTTTGAATAGTTTAAGCTCCATCATGACTTGATTCCATTTCTTTTCTTGGTCATATCATTGGACAATTATACTTTTCAAGCATCTTTTGGAATTCCAACTTCATCTCGACTACTTGAACAAATTTCCTATATTATTTGTGACTGTTATAACTGTTTGACTTTACTAATTTTATTGTAATAGCACAAATCACTTGGATTTCCTATTATTTGTTTTATAGAACTCATCACATTGGCCTTCAACATTTGAAACCTTTCTTTTATTAAGACACAAATTCATGCAAAAGGATAATAACAACCTTCCTACACCTCTCTAATTTGAATTCTTGGAGATGTTAAAATTTTCAAGAGAGAATATTGATTGCAATATGAATAAAATTGAGACACTTAGAAGAACCTTCAACAATGAGTAGTTGCCATGTGACTCTAGTTTATCATAAGGAAGTGTGTGAAGTTCTTAAAAATTTTGACAAAGAAATAAGTAGACTGTGATTTTTTCTGACAAGAGAAACTCAGTACCTTGAATCTTTATTTTGCAAGGCTCAAACAATGGAATTTTTTTTGTTCAATCTAGTGAAATATATAAAAAGTTACATACCTCAAACGAATGAGAATCAATCGAATCTTCTTTAAATTTTCAAAAGAAAATGAAGAGAAATAATTTATCTCAGTTATCATCTTATTGTCACGTTTTCTAATAAATACAGTAATTCATATCTCCTTCAACATCTCAAAAAAACAAAAATTCATATTACAATGGCTTGGGAATGTATATGCAAAGGTTCTTGCAAAAATTCATGATTTGTGTTTGGATACAACGTTCTCACCAATCAAAACTTGTTCAACAAAACCCTACTTCAGGATATTATAATAGTACATACCTGAGAGCAAAAAGTCAATAGTTATTCCTCCATGTTTGATGAGAATGATAAATTCAAGATTTTGGTGATAGACCAAATGACCTTCAACTATTTCAACCATTTTCAAATCATGGAAATCCACCAATTAACCCCAGATATGAGATTTTTAGTTTTAATTGATAGAGATACTGTGCGCTTCAAGATTCAACTTGTCTTGTAACTAGGTTATTCACCTTTTTAGACTTTTAAAACACATTAAATAACATAAATAATATTGAGATCACACACACAACATCTTTAATTTTTTAACATGATTGAGCACCAAATTTTCCTTCTATAACCCTTAAAAACAAGCAAAAGAATCAACACCTTCATTATACAACTACTTCAACTATCAAGAAACTTAAAATTTGAAGATAAACATGCCATGATGTTAAATTGGATCCATGAAATTCATAATCCCTTCATGTAGAAAAAAATATCCCAAGTTGATTGTTAATGTTGTTTACACCTGAAGAATGGCTTGATTGGAGGCTCAGTGACAAGACTTATCATGCACCTGCAAGACCTTCAACCTGAATTAACCCCTTGTGAATCTTGAAACATCATCAATCTCCACTTGGAAGAATTATAAGTAAACTCATAAATTTTTTGATGTTAAATACAGAATTTTATTCGTATCTATTCAAGACATAGTCAAGGAGAGAGAGAAATTGCTTCAAAAACATGCTCATATCTTTTAAATACATCTCCTTTTGACAAACCAATTTTTACAAAAAATTTATAGGTAAGTTTAATCTAAACATCCCTTCTATTATTTATTTGAATAATGCTCTATAATTTTGTTTGACCCTTAAGAAAATAGACTACTCCAAATGCACTTCACAAAAAGGCGTTTTTAGTAAATCTTGAATAACTTAAAAATATCATTACAAAATTTGATGAAATTTGACATGGAGCATTACAAGATAATCCTATAAACTTTCTATGTGGTGATTAGCCCTAGGTTTTCCCGTGAAGAACTACTTAATCTCATTTGCATGCAAGAAGCTGTTGGGTTCCCAAAGAGCAATTTTGGCTAGTAGTAGTATTTTGCACCAAAACATCTTTCTTTACTTTCTGATCCTTAAAAAGAGTTCATTTACCTATTATACACATGCTCCAAGCATTTCACTACTTCAATTTTCATCACAGAGACTCTTAGGTCACCTAGCCAACATACCTAGTTCACCTAGACCACTTGACATCAATGGATTTGGCATCAATGACAACACAAATGATACATTGTTCCAACAAAAGTTTCATCTCATCTTGAATATAAGAAAAAAATAAATCTCAAGATCAAGTCCGTCGGGTATGTCATTTGGGATCACATACTATATAAGAGAGGATTAGATGGATCTTTCTGGGGTGTGTCAAAAAAGAGCACCAAGAAAAGTTGCTAAAAGGTTATCATGATCGGGATTGTGGTGGGAAATTTCTTTCCATGGTGACTCCCACAAAATCCTTTGTGGTAGGTATTATTGGCCTACATTTTTTTAGATGCTCAACAATGGGTTTCTAAGTGCGAACCAACATTTATTTGGAAGACTACATCTTGCTGCACTTCCTATCCTCTCAATAATTATCGAACAACCTTTCCAACAATGGGGCCTTGATTTCATTGGAGTTCTCAATCCTCATTCAAGTGCAGGGCATGCCTATGTACTCATGGAAATTGAATACTTCACCAAATGGGTGGAGGAAATTCGTCAAACAAGACAATTCTAAAATGGTATGTAACTTCATCAAAGAGAACATTATCATTCATTTTGGAATTCCTCATAAGATTGTAGTTGATAATGCAACATACTTTTCCTCTATGGATTTGACTAAATTTTTATATGGTTATGAAATATCACTTTCAAATACATCATACTACTATCTACAAGGGAATGGTCAGGACAATTCAAGTAACAAGAATATTGTGACCATTTTCCAAAAGCTAGTTGATTAAAATTAGAGAAACTAACATAAGAAGCTCTATGATGCACTTTGGGGAATACATTACTACCCCCCAAAAGGAAATTGGTATGTCACCATTCTAGTTGTTCTATGGGATCAATGTTGAGATTCCGGTCATTTTTAATTTTCATCCTTCTAATTAGTTAGAGAAATTGAAGATGGCCAAGTCTGTTATTCTTTTGACATGAGAATATTGTATCTTGAAAAACTAAGTGAAGAAAAATTCAAGGGGTTTGATCGAATAAAGGAACATCAACTGAAATTGAAGAACCTATTTGATAAGAAATCAAAGGTAAGAAATTTCAAAGTTGAGGATCTTTTCATATTGTGGGACAAATGGAAAGAACAAAAAGGAAGACATGGAAATTTTTATTCCTTATGGTTAGGACCATTCCATATTTGGGAAGCTTGTAGAGAAAACACTTTCTACCTCTCATATCTAGATGACACATATTTGGAATTACCTTGCACAGAAAAATAATTGAAGTTATATAAACGTAGACACCTAAATTCTACTTTTGCAATCTTATTTCCAAATGCACATAAATCACTCTCATTCTTGTCAAATTTGTTATAATTAGTGGTTTTTGCTAACTACTTAATGCTCCTTACCAAATTAGATAATTAACACCACGTTGATGATTGTATAACCCCTTTCTCATTTAGGATGCAACTTTATAATGAATCCTAATATAAAATCCTCTCCAAAATAGACAATTAGCATTTATAAACTAATTAAGCCTATTTTGCCCTTGATTTGGTCAATATGCCCTAATATTGACTCAAAACCCTTTTCTAACCACTCAAAATCAGCCTATTCACCTCCACAACATCTCAAGCATATCTTGTCCCAATGGCGATTGGGCCGACAATATCCGAAATAATTCTGGTAATAATATTGATAGATCTTTGATACATTGGCATCCTCCTGATCTCAACTGGTATAAGTTGAACTTTGATGGGGCCTCTAAGGGTAACCTTGGAATTGTAGCTGGGGGAGGAGTGATTCGGAATCATAAAGATAGTTTGGTTTCTGCTTATGCTGGTAAAATGGGAATACAAACTAATCATTTTTCTGAAGTTTTATCCGCTTTATTGGGCCTTAGAATTTCTTAGACTCATAATATCCAAAATCTCATTCTAGAAGGAGACTCACTTAATATCATTAATCATCTTAATCAATGTTCGCCTCCAAGTTGGAACATCAAGGACTTCATCTTGGAATCCATAAGTATTTTCCAAACCTTCAATAATATTCGGATCAAGCATACTTACCGAGAGGGTAACAAGGTGGCAGATGCATTGGCTAACTATGGCATAAATGTTAATCACATTATTTGGGATAATAGTGATCACATTCCTGAGCAGATTCAAAACAACATACAAGCGGATACTTATGAGCATGCAAATTCGGGGTAAGATAAATGAGCATTTGGAGTGGGTCTTTAAGAATAAGACTTCCACACGTGCTGATAAGTTTAAAACAACACTCAAGCAGATCTTGACAGGCAATCAAGGATATAGAAAGCATAATGATGACTTAAAGTGGATTTATATGAAGATTAAAGCCACACATGCGGGAAATATTGTGCCTATAACAACTTTTAAATAGGTTTTTACAGATTTTCAAGTCCGTAGTAAGGATGATGATGATCTGGAGTGGGTTTCTAAGGGGATGAAGTTTACACATGCGGGATTTCCCAGGTACATAGCAGCATTCACGTAGGCATTCGTGGGAAATGTTATGATAAGCGGCTACACTATTCATCATTCCCATCGCGTGAGAAAAAATAGAGAAAGGTGGATTGGAAACTGTGTCTATTATAGAATTCCTCATAGGGATTTTGAAGATTATACTTTCAATCACTTAAGCATGGTGAAAATGGGAGGAGCCCCTTGTCAGATCGAGCCCAGCGAGGACCCAGAGTGGAAGAATAATGAAGAGCTTTGGAATCTTCTCAACCAGGGAGGCATCACAAATTTTATTGAGAAGATACAGGGTCATGACCAAAGCATTTCCATGCAATTTGTGAAGGATTGGAAGGATCGCAAAGTTGAATATGGCGGACAGAAAATTTCGATCAATGAAGAGTTAATAGCCAAAGCAACAGGCCTTGGAATGGATGGGTACCACTTTTTTAATAAAAGGATTGACAGGGCTACTGAGGAGAGGAAATTTGTTGAGGGTAATGAGAAACTGGTCTTCGTCATGGTGGGTTTACAGGTCAGCTCTATCCCTCTGCCTTTTGATGAGGTCACCCGTATGATGGTGCGATACATCTCTTTGGAGGGGAGATTCGTCACAGTGCCCTTAAAACATCTTGTGTTCCTCAATCACTTCCGTAGAAGTTTCATGGTATGTTTCCCTCATTATCTACTTAATTCTCTTGAGTGCTCCATTTTGGAGTTCCAAAAGCATACTCGTGCGGTCCCTCTGCATCAAGGTCTCATCTTCTTGTTGCATAAACTTTGTCTTCTTAAGTTTCCCGGCATTCCAACTTCCCCCATCTCTGTTCCATCTTTTCCCCTCACCGTTGCCACTACCCCCATCTCTTCTCCTTCTATCCCCATCACCACTACTGCTACCCCTTTTCCTTCCTTCTCGGCTCCCCCTGTCATCCCCCCACCTCTGCTCCCACCCCTTCACCTCCACTTCGACCAGACCTATAACTAGGTCTTCTAAAAGACTGAACCTAGATACCCCTATTTCGGGAATGTTCCTCAGGACTTGGAGGTTGCTCATAATATCCTTCATATTAGTAGTACTGGTTCATAGGAGGCACACACTGAGAGCTCCACAAAAAGGCTGGAAGCCTTAGAAACAGACATGTTGTTGTTGAAAGAAGAAGTTAAAAACTTGGCTAAGCAAAAAGGTAAGAGGAAGAAGGAGGAGGAGGTTGATATTGACAATAAACAGGTTGAGGATATCTACAAAAACTAAACTCCCTGGACAACCTGTCTAGGGAAATCCAAGACTCGCCATGACCATAATATGGCTATATTTAGTGCAATCGAATAATTTATTGAGTAGCATGTCTGCAGCGTCTCTAATCTCAGTGGAATACCAACAACTCTTTGGGGCACGAGAAAAGGAAAGCAAACAGACCATTCAACAGCTGGATATTTCTGACCCTACTCATATGATGACATTGGCTATGTTCACCTCTTGGCAAACTATTAAATCTAGAATCACCAAAGCCTGCCAAGAAGTAATTGTGGATCTGTGTTGCTCTTGCTGCCTTCCTTTGTGTTTTTGCTTTTTTGCTATTTTTGGCTGCTCTTCTATAGTGTTTGAACTAGTTTGATGTTTTGGGGTAGCTGCTCTTTGGTTACCTTGGGTTTTTATGTCTTATCTGGATCTTGATCCTTCTTGTAATGTTTTCATTCCTATTCTAGCTTCTAGGCCCTCTTTGTATACAAGGGTATAGTCCCTTTCAAAAAACTATTTACCAATAATAATAAAAAAACATCTCAAAGCTTCAAAATCTTATCCTAGCCTCCTAGTTAACCCTAAGCGGTTGATTAAGACTCCTTACATCTTAATCACTTGATAAATCACTAATTGTGATTAGCAGGGCCTAATCATGATTAGTAATTATAATCTTATTTGGGGCTTTTAGTCCCACATGCACCAAAATACAAGTTTCTCCCAAAATAAAAACTATAAAAAGAGTATACCTCTTACCTTAATTCTTTACACCATGGTTTAATTTTCATCTTATATAATAAATATGATATAGATCCAAGTTCAATCATTTCCTAAAGCCTTCAACAAGTTTAGTAGATGAATATATAAAGTGACTTAACAAGTCATTTGGAGAGGTCATTTCACCATTGTTTGGAGTAGCAACCATACCCATTTGATTGCCCTCTTAGGTCTATCTAGGCCAATGTTAGGTAATTAAGCATATTAGTAGGCATGTTTAGTTAGATTTTACATTATTTTCATACTAGTTATGTATTCCTTTTCGCTTCTATCTTAATGTTACATTCATAGACTTAGAATCTTTAGCTATTAGGGGAAATGGTGTTAGACTTCCTTGATTAGCTTTGTTATTTGCTTTGTAAAAGTTTAGGGTGCTTTCATTTACCACTCACACTTTGGGAGTATACCCATTTTATTCAATTTTTAAAAGCTTTTTAACTTAGTTTTAAAGTTTTTCATTTCAAGTTTTAGATTAATTTCAAGTTTCTGTATTAATTTCAAGTTTTCTAGTTTACTTTCAAGCTTTCTAGAGTACTTTCAAGATTTTTAGATTAGTTTCTCAAGATTTTTTAGATTAATTTCAATTTTTAGAGTAATTTTAATATTTTTATAGATCAATTTCCATTTTTGAAAGTTGTTTCAACTAGATTAGTGGTAGAAGTTGTGTTTTCATGTTCTTTGTAGGATATAAGGAGGCAAAGCCCTGTCAAAATTGACCCAAAATCCCAAAGATTTGACCTTTTTTCAAGAAATCTACTCAAAAACCTAAATTTTTGACCACCTATAGGAAAAAGGTAGATTTACATGACTGTGAGAACTTGTGCATCCAGAGGGTGCTTTTGTATATCTGTGAGCACCTATGCATGACTGGAAGCACCCTTGCATACACTAAATTTTTGGTTATGAGTGAAAAAATTCCTTATGCATGCAAAGAGAAAATGTGCCTCACTAGAAGCACCCATGCATCATTGACTATGTGGAAAATGATAGAGGGGTGCCTATGCATGACTATGAGCACCTATGCACAAAGAGGGGCGCCTATGCATTAAGGTAATTTTTTCTCAAATTCCATAATTTCAATTTTATGATTCATGTCAATTTTTAAGGGTTTTTAAATTTTTTTTTGCCATTTTATTTACTTTAGAGAAATACTCCTAACAAAAGTGTCCTAGGGTTTGATAAAGGATTTTTGAGTAAATTGGGTTAATGTTTGAGTGATTATGTTTTTGTACTTTGATTGAATTTGGAATAGATTTTGGTATGCTCTTCTTTTGTACCTAGTGTGATCTTGAGAACCAAAAGCACCTCTAAACAACTTTTTTTTCTTCTTAGGAGTAAGTAGGAATAATCATCATTTGTTTTGTGCTTAAGAGAATAAACCTTTGGTTTTGGCATGTGTTTGATCTTTTAGTTTAAGAGATTTTTCACTTGATAAATAATCAAGGCTAAAATTTGTGTATGCTCTTCCCTTGCACTTAGTGTGATCTTGGGAACCAAAAGAAATTTTAATCGTTCATTAAGAAGTATTTGAATTAATTGGGAATAAACCTGTGAAAATTTTTATGGTAGTTAGTTGATTTACAAGCTTTGCATTTCTATTTATTTGGACTATTTATTGTGTATGCTCTTCTCTTGCACCTAGTGTGATCTTGAGAAACAAAAACAACACTTAATCCTCTTTTGATGATATTGTGAATCTTTTTGAACTAAAAATAATTTGTTTGAAGGACCTAATGTTATTCAAAGAAAGGAGGACCTAAACAATTTTTCTAAATACACATGTGATTGTAGGTTTCCAAAAGGAGTACGAAGAAAACCACATTAAGTCTAAAAGGTAAAAAAATACAACAATCATCACATTGTATTTGCAAGTTTCGGTTAAGAGCTATAGGTCATCCGCTTAACTAGGACATAACCTCTTTGACATAAACCTTAAGCTACGAAAATGGGGATGGTCCTAGGAACCCTAAAGTAATTCACATAAGAGGGAGCCTTGTGAATAAAACAGAAAGTGTTCCACACTACCGACTTTATTAGTATGCCTTAGTGAGATTAGAGTTAAAGTTACTTCCATTATGACCACTGGTGATAATACAATGAACACACTAGTTGCTTATTTTATTAGAAGGGGATAAAGTAAAGCCAAGATACTCCTTGGGAAACCAAGGTAAATTCAGCTCGCAGAAGTAAACTTGTGACACATAGAGAGAGAACCACCTAGGAATCTTTTCAGCTTGGATCCATTGTTTTTGTCTTAGTTATTATACTCGAGAGCTCTCAAATATCGAAAAATTTGTTAGATTCAAAATATTGTTTTTCAAACAAGGAAATAATCTATTAAAGCTGAAACTATGTGATATTTCATCAAAAAATCTACTTAGTGTCATTTTGTCCTAGTTTTTCACTTATCTTAAGGCAAGGTGAATCTCTACCAAAATAACACCAAGTTTATTTCAACACCACTTGGTCTATAACCTTGTTTACTTATTCCCCATTTTTGGAAAAAATTAAACAACATATACCGGATACCACTTGATATCACATGTCCACCACTTATGTATTCTACTTACATGACTAGGTTGTAATGTCGGTGTGTAAGTGTTGAAAGTGTGTATGGTATGTACTCACGATCTAGTAGGCCCCCTTGTATCAAAGACCCATAGTTGACACTTATTATCATCATAGTTAGGTTATTTCATACTTTTCTTCTTTTGAGTTATTACGTTGCCCACATTATAGCCATACAATTGAGATTTACGTCTTGTTTCCATTTTGAAATCAAGCCTAAATCTCTATATTGTAAGTCATGCTACTCGCACACATAGCAATTTCTTGACATACTTAGATGTAGTTTTTACACCCTAGTTTTGTCTTGATTTTTGTGAGTGTTGAGGTTACTTTGTTAGCATCACTATAATGCCATTTTGATACTAAAATATTGCTTTCTCACAAATTTTGATTACGTGTCCAAATAGAATTGTTATGCTACTTGCACTTGTATTGTCCATTTTACAAAGCTTAGACTTTGTTAGTATTTAGAAATTTTCTTTATTGGGCCCCAAAATATCAGCTAAGTACAAAAATGTGCATGGGAACGTAGGACCTAGTTGAAGAAGGGCATGTGGGTTGAAGGCGCACAAGGAAAGGGTTCTCGACAAGGTTTCGTAGAACACACTTTGCTGCGCACATAAGGAAAAAAATAGGTTTTGTAATTAGCCGCATTCGAATCCCAAGAAGAAAATGAGAAAATCATGAACCTTAATGGATAAGGTGCTAGCCTAGAAACGTAGATCAAAAAGGGAATATTTTAGGTATGCGATAGAAGGTTCCATAAGACATCATTGCAAGAAGTGGAGAGATCGGATCGGAGAAGGCATGCTCCCATGAGGACCACTTTAATATTTGGCGACCGATTTGTAACTTCTAAAAGGCGTGGCGGTGGTTTTGAGGCTTTATATTCAAGCACTCGGTAGAAGAAAAAAAAAGGAGAGGTTGGTGGAAAAGAAGTAGAGCAGAGGATGAAGATGAGAGGTGAAGCTCTACATAAATATTGTGGAGAGTCCTATGGGATGGTTTTAGATGATCTATAGGAGTAATGGAATATCAAGGGGATGGGCCTATGTTTTTCTTTGTAATATGAGGGACCTAAGTCTAGTTCTGATGCATGACTCTAGTTTGCACTATTATATTGATCTATGATGGCCTCAATGAATGTAATGTGATTATCAAACATGTTGAATATGAATATATGTGGTTCCTGGTTTATACTTATATCTATATGGACATGTTATGTGTATATTCCTTATGAATGGATGGAAACCATGTGCATTTTCTTTCTATTATGGTCCAGATCTGTATTCTATTAGTACTTTCCTTGTCTGAAAGAATGCATTAGCCTAGAAACTTGTCATAAACTCTCAATATGAATGCATGGTTCTTTTCCAGTATCTGGAATTAAGTATCTATCATAGATTATTCATTCTCACACAACTCACTCAAAGGAGGGGCTTGGTGGCTACGCATGCCTCGGGTGAGCACCCAATGTCTGTTGGGTGATAGGTCGGCATGCATGAGATTTTCTTGTTCTTCGAAGGGTGTAAAAATGACTACATCTTGGTTTCATTTCCGGGACCTATTTTCAAATTTTTGTGAGAAATGACATGCATCTTTGTCCTTGAGATGAATGATGAAAAATCACTTGTCCTTAGAAAGTGTTGAAATATGGTTCAAGAGCACGAAGGATTATTTTTCTCAAAGATTCAAAGACCTTGGACTGAGTTTGATATGCATAGATGGGTAGAAGAGAACCCATACCATGAGTTGTATGAGACATTATTTTTCTGGTTCCCGGTAGAAATATATGCATTTTTATCATTCCTTGTGCTTTTCAAGTAGAAAGTTAACAC
This sequence comes from Taxus wallichiana var. yunnanensis, assembly GCA_018340775.1. Taxonomy (NCBI): domain Eukaryota; kingdom Viridiplantae; phylum Streptophyta; class Pinopsida; order Cupressales; family Taxaceae; genus Taxus; species Taxus wallichiana. The sequence continues at coordinate 435,260,719 of CM031241.1, read as the reverse complement.
CAACAGAGTAGAATTACACAACTACTGAGCATGAAGCATACTCTATGATCTACATGCTACATAAGTTTAAGCGATGCTGTTGTGACACCATTTATATTCTACATGGACCATATGATATTTAAATACTTGATCAACAAACATGTTTTGAAAGGGCACATATGTCGTTGGGTCCTCCTATTTCAAGAATTTTAGTTCACCATGGTCGTGAAACCAAGAAAAAGTAATTTAGAACCTAACCACTTATCAAGGATTAACTCGGGGAGGATGCGCAAAGTGTTGAGGATACCATGCTAGATGAAAAACTATTTAGGTTGCAGCGTGCACCCTAAGATTTGGAAGATATCATAGTGTTCTTAAAAATATGTGTGGCACTAGAAGGAATGAAGGCCCTAGAGAGAAAATAGTTAGCAATACGTGCCACACCCTACATGTTGTTTGGTTAAGATTTGTATAGTTAGGTCATAATGAGGTTCTACATCGATGTGTATTAGAACATGAACGTGTGGTAATTATAGAGGAAGTGCATGGTGGGATTGCAGGAGGACACTATGCAGGAAATGCTACTGCGTGGAAGATTTTATCAGCAGGGATTTGGTGGGAAACCATCTACAAAGATTATATTAAGTTTTGTAAGCCCTGTGACCATTGTCAATGCCTTGGAAAAAATAGAAAGAGAGATGAAATTCCCTTGGGACCAATAGCCAACGATGAGCCATTTGAAAAATGGGTAATCGACTTTGTAGGGCTAATCACGCCAGTCACGTGAAGGACTGGTTCATGGTATATCATCACTTGTAATGATTACTTGACACGGTGGGCAGAGGCAAAGCATACAAAGGATTACACCGTGGTGACAATTGCTATATTTTTATCGAAAACATAATCAACAGGTATGGTTTCCCTTTAAGTTTAACAAGTGATAGGGGTACACACTTTCTCAATGAAACAGTCAGGATTTTTTTAGTAGAATTTATGGTGGTCTATAATAAGACTACCCCATATCACCCTCAAACAAATTATTCTTGAGGCATTTAACAAAATACTAAGTCACGCGTTAACTAAGATCTGTGACATTGGAAGACATGATTGGGATGATAAGGTATCACCCATTCTATGGGCATACAGGACAGCCTGCAAGAGGTTGAACAAGTCCACACCATTTCAATTGGTGTTTGGTGAAGAAGCTATTTTACCGATGGAATTCATGTTACCATCGCTGCGTATAGCATGTGTAGGATGGTTAGTTGACAAACAAGCGCTAGAAGAAAAAAATGATAAGTGAAGGAGTTAGATGAAAGGAGATCACTTGCTAGATGGAGTCGTAAGACATAAAAATAAAGACAAAAGGCATGGCATGATCATCATATCAATAACAAGAAGTTTGAGGTTGTAAAGTTGGTGTCTTTTTATGATTCCAAGTATCCGCGCCATCCTTGGAAATTGAAAGTCCATTTTTGGGACCTTACTGATTCTCATGCATTCTTGATTCAAGCACTTTCTAGTTACAAGCCTTTGGATGGGACGAGGTTACCAGGTCACTTCAATGGGAGTAGGCTAAAGCCCTACTATAAATAAGTATTCTTGGTGTTTGTAATAAGGCAGTATTGCTAGTTAGCTTAGAATTTCCCTTTGTGATTTTTTTTTATGTTTCCCTTTCTCGTTATTCATTTTTATTTGTATCAGTTTTCCACCTTGTGCATTAGTAACCACATTATTTTTATAAAATTGTCTATGTGTTGAGGACCACACATCTATTTTAGTGTGGGGATGAGTGATGCATAGGCCTATAATACAAGTTTGAGCTGGTAGTAGAAGTTACGGTGAATGGCCGGTTGAAGGATAAAAAGCACGTAAGGTTAAGAAGCACGTAGAAGAGAAGGTGGATGAGAATGGTTGGTGTCAAAAAGGATTTGTGGAAACCATGTATAAAAAGGATGAAGAGCACAGGAACAACATGAGGTAGGAAAGGGAAAAAATTGGGTAAAGGACAAAAGAAGTGCCTTCAACGCTATGGATGCGCGCATAAGAGTCTTGGTGGGTTGGATTTCAACATGTCAAAAGGTTGAAAAAGGTTTTTCTTGTAGGATGTAGCATGTGGGTAAAATAAATTAAAGATGACTTAATGTAAAACATCACATTTAATGTTAAAGTACATTGGTAGGTGGTATAACATTTAATTTTGGAAAGAAGAAAAAACTATAAATACAAGGTCGGGTAAATCATTTGTTACCTTGCATTTACGAAGAAGAAAAAGCTCTTGCAAACTAGGGCATCCAGAGAGATTTGTGGGAATAAAGGAGAATCCAATAAATCTAAAGTGTGTGAATAGGGTAGATCCACAAACTAGTGTGGAAGGAGTACACGGTGTGGGAAACTTTGTTGAAAAGCACTGTCTTGTGGAAGGATTTTTCTAGTTAGGGTTTGATGGCTAGGAAGAAATTTAGAAGGGTTTCTTTGCAGGATGAGCTTTGGGATTGGACCAGTGGTAGATTAGAGCAAGGGAAGGGGATTTAAGTGTTGGCAATGACCAGGATGAATGACACCAAAGAAACCAACCATTTCACTAAAAAAACAAAGGACAAGGGCACAAGAAAGGAAATTTCTACCATCACAAGCACCAATGAAGAATGGTATGTGGAAATGTAGTACCTAGATGGGGTATTTCTAGAAAAATAATGGGAGTCACACCTTTGGAAGATGGTCATAAGTGATTATAATCATCGCACAAGAATGATAGAGAAGGAGATGGCTTTGCATTTGGTTTGAAAAACCAAAAAGAGGATGTCAAAAGGCATGCCAATATACAATGATGAAGTAAAGGTCAAATTGGAGAAGGCAGGGTTGTTGTAGCTTTATGAGTTACCTTACTTCAGCAAGCTTGAGCAACTGTATCAATGGTTGATGTCATGCATTCATAAAGATCACTTTTACTTCACAGGCGTAAAATGCACATCACACCGATGCTTGATATCTAAGTTCACAGGCATAAATTGTGAAGGAGATAGCATTGATGATGATCTGAGTGATAATGAAGCTATCAAGAAGACAATAACAACATATGACTACAAGAAGAGTTCGTGGTAGTTTGATATTAAAGAGTTTTTGGTCCATATTATGAGGATGGTCGCGTTCTTGGTAACTAAGCTCAATGATCAAGAACGATGGAAACAAGTGAACAAGGCATGGTTGAATGTATTCAAAAAGATATTAGAAGGAACTATCTACTACTTATCTACTTTTATTGTAGATGAAATTATAAGCAGCACACAAGAGGGAGAGAAGATATTATTTGGAAACATACTCCTTATAATTGTTTTCTCAGAGATTGGAGTGTTTGAAGGGCCAAAAAAAATTATTTGCAAATATCCAAAAGAGGATCCCTCACCTGCAAAGAGGTTTGCAAAGTATACTTGTGAAACCATGGCAACCAATCACAAGGTGCACCTGGAGAAATGGTATAATTGAATGTGTGACATATTCGGGGCTAAGTGGAGGATCCTAGAGAAGTTTCCCATGCTTATGAGTGAAGAGGTAGAATTTGCTAGTGTACCAACACTTCTACATTGGCATATTTATGATGACAGATGAGAACATGAGTTTGTGGTGCAAACTACCCTTCTCCTTCATCGCGTTATACTTCCAAGCTAGAGTTAATTAGTTCAAGGAGGCCAAGAGACTAAGGTTTAACCTTAGTGAGGTAGATATAGACCACTACGAGCTGTGCCGGAAGCTAGTCTACCCAAAGAAGCATGTGTACGTGGAGAGATATGTCTCCCACGAGATACAAATGATGAAGCCTTTAATGCTACCAATTGTAGGAAGGACCGCAACAAGGGTGTACCTACACAGAAGGAAAAAGTTTGAAAAAGGCACGTACTTGGAGAATGTTGTATCCATCCCTATAGACCCTATAGGGACATAGAAGGCCACACCTAGAAAGAGAGAAAGAGAAGAGGTGTAGAAGGCACCAAATGTTCAAACTACATAGATGGTAAGCACATCAGAGACAAGTGCTAAGCCTAGTACTTACGTGTAGAGGAAGAGGTCCCCAGGTGAAAGAAAAGACTCCAAAAAAAAGAGGAACCAAAGTATTAAGAACACCTCACCCGGGAGGTATCGCCAGAAGACATCACCAGTTGAAGAAAAATAAAGAGAAGAATACCCTACACTATAATCCCTAGTAAGGAAGAAGCAAAAGGTAACAAATGAGGCCAATTCGGAGGAGAATGAAGACCTAGATGCCTACATCATTGTGAGGGATGATGATGAAGACAAACTAGGAGGCGAAGACCATCCTGTCTATGAAATACATGATTTTGAAGAAGAAGGAGATGAGGAGGAGGATGAATAAGAAGTTGAGACCCAAGGAAAGGGGGTAGGCGGGGAAGAAGTTATAAAAGAGAAAAGGACCCCAAGCCTCATGAAGGAACAGGTAGATGAAACCACAGAAAAAGAAGTGGAAAAAATCATCAAGGAATTGGTGGAACAAGAAGTGGAACACAACATGGATGTGGTGATGAAGGAAGAGAGCATAGAAAAAGAATATGGCAGCATGAGAGGATATCCTAGTTTGTCTGTGAGCTTTCTAAAGGCTGCACGCATAGGGAGGAAGAGTGTAGAAGCATCACAAGTTCAAGGAATGGGCTACATTAATGATCCAAACAAGGTATTGCATGTGTGCTTCCAAAGCACCATGCCAATGGAACAAATTTTAGCCATGACTTCATTTGATGAGGAAGGTGCATACCCTTGGACAAGGAAAATGTTGTCATGGGCATTTGAGTCCCACATCAATGAGCTAGAATTTGAAGTAAGCCAAGGGGAATTGATGAAAGTTCCAAAATAAAAGGGATAAACCCCTTGGTGAATGCTCAGTGGCTGTCAGATGAATAGATCTGTAACATGCTCAACAAATTATTAGTTGAGGTTGAGGCTAGGCTCTTCGGGAGAAATGATAGGGTAAAGTTCCTAGAGGCAGATTTGGAGAAAAAGGAAGAAGAGATCATTTAAAAGACCAAGGAATTGAAGTAGGAAGATATAATCAATACTTAGTTAAGTCATGAATTAAAATATGAGGAGGCAAGGGTGCACAAGGTATATAAGAAGATAGAGATGATCACATATTCCACTTTGTCCTAAAGCATCCAGGACTTGAAACTGCCTATACAAAAGTATGGATCATCCTTGCAATGCCTAGAGGACTTGACTTGCATAATCACTATGGAGAGGAGACCACTTTACCTAGAATCACCAGAGGAGGCATTGGAAAAGAGAAATAAAATGAGATGAAGGTGGTGGAGATTGTTTCTTAGTACAACAAGATCCTCACCGATGTAAAGGCTATCGTGTAAACTGTTGAGGTTGCTATGATAACTATGCGAGATAGAGATAGAGTGGAAAGTATCCTAGTTGCCACCCATGAAGTGGAACTCAAGGATTTCCAAGAAAATAACAAGGGGAATAGGGCGAAGTGAGACAAGATCCTAGCCGAGGTAGAAAAGAAATTAGAGGCCATTGAGACCTTACGGGGCTCAATCAAGAACCAGCTAAAGGAATTGTACCCTCAAATCACTCAAAGGATGGATGCTCTCAAGGATTTAGGCAAGCAACTGAAGGAGATTATGGAGACAATGAGTGCTAAGAGAGAGGAGCTTAGTTTTGAAGAAGTAAGTTCCCTGGTGGGTGACCATTGTCGTGCAAGCGCGAAGCGAGGTCGACACTTAGGGAAATTAGAAGCTGATTTAAGGAAGGATTTCCCTCTCCTCCTCCAGAAGTAAATAAAGTTCCCCATTCTTTCATTCTTTTCCCCATTTATTCATTCCTTCATTCTTCCATTCCATCCATTTGTAAATATCCTCTATTCTTTAATTATTTATTGGAGAGTGTTTTTGGGGACAAATAACGAGGCATAGTGTGGGGTGATGTTGGACCCCAAAATATCATCTAAGTACAAAAACATGCGTGGGTGCACATGACCTAGTTGAAGAAGGGTGAGCGGGTTGAAGGCACGAGAGGAAATGGTTCTTGTAGGGTTTTTCAAAACACATGACACATGCGCACGAAAAAAAAAAATTGTACTTAGCCACATTCGGAATCTCGGGCGGAACATGAGAAAAACATGACCCTTAACAAATAAGGTGCCAACCTAGCGTACTGTGGATCAAAAAGGGAATATTCTAGGCATGTGATAGAAGGTTCCAAAATACATCAATGCAAGAAGTGGAGAGCTCGGATTGGATAAGGAATTCTCCCATAGAGGACTACTTCAACACTTGGCGACTGATCTATAACTTCTAAAAGGCATGGTGGTGGTTGATGAGGCTATATATTCAAGCACTGGTAGAAGAAAAAAAAGAGAGGTTGGTGGAAAAGAAGGAATAGAGGACAAATATGAGAGGTGAAGCTCTGCATAACTATTGTGGAGAGTCCTATGGGATTGGTTTAGATGATCTATAGGAGTAATGGAATACCAAGGGGATGGGCCTATGTTTTTCTTTATAATATGAGGGACCTAAGTCTAGTTATGATGCATGACTTTGGTTTGCCTTTATTACATTGATTTATGATGGCCTCAACGAATGTAATGTGATTATTGAACATGTTGAATATGCATATATGTGGTTCTGGTTTATACTTATATCTATATGGACATGTTCACTATATATTCCTTGTGAATGGATGTAAAACCTTGTGCATTTTCTTTCTATTATGGTCCAGATCTATATTCTATTAATACTTTCCTTATCTGAATGAATGTGTTAGTCTAGAAACTTGTCATATGCTCTCAATATGAATGCATGGTTCTTTTCTAGTCTTTGCAATTAAGTATCTATCATAGATGATGCATTATCACATAACTCACTCAAAGGAGGGGCTTGGTGCTGCGCGTACCTCGGTGAGTGCCAGTGCCCGTTGGGTGATAGGCCGGTGCACATGGGATTTTCCTGTCCTTTGAAGGGTGCAAAAATTACAACAATATTTTAATATATATCTTATTAGAATAGTGTGTCAACATTTCCTTATCATTTAGGCATTGTTTGTTACAAACTTGACCTAACCGGGTTCTATTTTGTTTTCACTATTTGGTTGCAAAACCTATTTGGACAAATCTTACGAGTAAAATATTTTGTGTGACTAAATTTTGAGCGTTATACATCATTGTATTATTATAAGGAAAACTTTTTTCATACATGGCCTCGTTATGGAATTTTTATATTATTCTTTAGTTCACATGTTCTCTTTGACCTATCAATTTTGGGGCTATTCTACAAAGTAGCCTTTTTCGACAACTTAGTGTCGTTACACAGTAAAAATTTGACTAAGGTCCCTTTTTAGTAAACCATAGTGAATTTTTTTTTGATTGAATCTCCTATCTTGAGTATGCCTTCTACGAGGATGGGATCCTAAATATTAGGAACTGATATATTTTGAGGTCACAACCCTCTTTTAGAGGATAATCTCATGGTTGACCATAGTGGTGGAGAGGAGGATTCTCCTCGTATGAATATAAAGCGTCTTCCCACTAATTTTGATGATTACATTTTCTAAAACAAACATGAAGTACTCATGTGTGTTATGGGATTAGGAGTTAACTTACCTTCCATAGTATACCCTTCTCTCATTGCCAAAATGATTTGTGGAGAAAAGGAAGTAAACCGACCTTAATGTACTATTAATGAAATTTAAATCCAGGTCATGCCTCTAATTATGCACCACAAAATAATGAGGAGGTACCAATTGGAAACTACATAGACTATCATATACCTATAGTTAAAGTGCATTGTAAAGACAATGAGGAACATGCTCATCATACACAATCTCCTCCTAATGAAAATCATCATGAAGTACCTATTGAAGAGGTGGTGTTAGAACAACAGTCCAAACCCTTACTCACCATTTGGAAAGTTTGGCTTTACACATACAAAAGGAACAACCAAAGTTTTGAAACAAGCTATACCGAAATGCAAACCTAAATATTTGTTTCATGAGTTCCCAACAACCACTTCTCGATGAGAGGCTCAAAGAGATCCTTATGAAGAGATTCTCATAGAAAATAGAGGTGGGAATGCACCTAGATTTAATCCTACATATAAACCTACACCACCCACACAAGATCCACTTTTCAACCAAGAGTGGTCAATTATGAAGAATGCCCTTCTAGCATTGCAAGAAGGTAAAACTAGTAACAATAAGAAATACCAGTTTGATGAGTTGTGCCCTTATCTATTTGATAGGGCCATGCTCCAGGTACCTTTCCCATGACACTTTGATTTTCAAAAATTTGACAAGTATAAGGGAAAAGGTGACCCTCGTGACCATATAAAGGACTTTTATATGGCATGCCAAGAGGTTGCATATAGTGAAAATTATCTTATACGTCTCTTCCCACAGAGCTTAGGAGGAATGATGTTAGAATGGTTCTTACACATTCCCAAGGGATCTTTATCCACATGGCCAGAATTAGCGGAACATTTTGTGCACCACTTCTCATTCAATATTGAGAGCGATGTCACCATGATAGATCTCTGTAATGCCAAATAACAAAATAATGAAAAAAATTCTACATTTTTACAAAGATGGAGAGGATTAGCTAGTCACTTTCCTTGCTCCATACCCGAAAAGCAAATGATAAGTATATTTTTTCCCAATCTCCATACATACATCACATTCTACTTACAAATGCATTGTGGCAACACATTCGAAGAGGTAATCAAAAAAGGGATTCAAATTGAAAAGGCATTATTAGCTAGGGAGACTCTGAAACCTATCTCCCATGATCATAACGATTCTAAATCTAACGATACAAAAAGTTTGTTCCTAATAAAAATAAAAATGTCGTTAGTGATGGGATAATAGATTCTAAGTGGAGTACAATCTGTTTAGAACCTTGCACCTTTGAAGTTTGCAAAAGGCAATCCACCTATAGAGTGTAAACTCTGTACTTTTACACCTCTATCTAAATAAATATCATCCATACTAAAACAATTAGAGGTCGTTAACATTGTTAAATACCTTGAAAAAAAAACCTACGGAGATGACACACATAAACCATCATGGTTTAGGGATAATGATTTTTTTGACTTTCACCATGTAAAGGGTCATAAAGCAGACAAGCATTTAAGATTAAAACTCTATTTTCAAGACCTAGTTAACAATAGTGATATTGAACTAGACTCGATGCCACCTACTGAAAATATCCAAATGTAAACTTAGGGATCTTCAAAGAGCCTTTTCCCAAACACGAAGAAAGGAAAAATATAGATAGGGGACAATCATCTTAGAATAATAATGCTAGCCATTTGTCCAACAAAGACCATTTTGATGCCTTGATAGGTTGTGTTGATCCACTCATTGAGAAAATCAATATGATTAGAATTAAAACAAGAGAGTGCAGGATGGCAACACGATGGACTCACCTTGTTATCTCCAAACCTATTCCCCCTCCTCTGCATGGGAGTCACTATGACATATTAAACCAAATAGAGAAGGCTACATCTAATATTTCAATCTTAAACCTTCTAAAGATCTCTAGGGTCTATAAGCATATACTTTAAAAAACATTACAGGGATCGGGAGTGTCATTGATGTGTTGACCCAAAACATTTACATGCCATGGTAGTGTAAATCACTCCCATAACACACATTACCTTCAGTCCTAGATAGGACTTAGCTTAAAATACCTCACATAACATGCCATTACATATTAAGGTAATAATCAAGCGTAAGAAGGTAAAGAGAGTGCTTGTGGATAGTGGATCTCATCTTAATATTTGTACTCTTAAACTAGTCCATCAAGTGGCTTGCAAAGAAGATGATTTAAAAACAAAGGTCATCGCCACAAAGGCCTATGATAGTGAAGAATGATGATCAGCTAGAATGATCACTTTCTCATTGGAAGTGGGTACAATAACCCATGATAAGAAGTTCCATGTCTTATATCTAGAGATTCCTTAAAATATATTTCTCGATCATCCATGGATTCACTCCATGCAAGCCATACCATCTATGTATCATCAATGTTTAAAGTTCTGAGAATGAAGGAAAAACACTTACCATACAAGGGGATCCCCAACCATTTTCTCATTGTAGAGCATTGTCATGTTATTTTACCATTATCTATGAGTGTCCCTCTATGGATATTACTATCCCTATTTAGTCATAATCCCTCACTTTATGAGTGGATTCAAACACCACGACTCCCAATAACAATGATACAACCGCATTGGAATCTCCTTTTTCTACGTGTGAGATGAAGGTCATACACAACGACTGTGGAGAGTATAATATCCACTAAGCCCTTATGATTCAAAACATTCCTCTATTGGCCAAAGCACATAGTAGACCATTCTACAAATTCCAAATATCAAAGGATAATTTCCATTTTGATAATTTCACTTTAGGTGGCTTGCTATAAGATAAGAGAATACTCAACAACATTATATTTCATCCTCAAGATGATGAAATGGATTTATGTTACAAGTCATCTAGGTATGTTATTCCTAACAGAATCATGCTTACTATGAGATATCAAGGACATGGTTGTGACTACTATGAGAAAGGGACATTATAATCCCTTTCAATACCTCATTGATACTAGGTAAGTCGGGTATCGACATCCATTTGTATGAGTCTCACCTTTTAGATAACGAGTATGCTTATTTTGAGAGTGAGGATAGTTTGTCTAAAAATGAAAGTGAAACAGATTCTTGGTGTAGTCTTTATGAAGACCTCGCCTCTACGAACCTATTCTCAGACAAAACTATCCTTACCATAACCCCTGTTAATCTCATTGTAACCCCTATAGCTCAAAATTAACTCTCATCTACCAATCACTTGTAAATTGATATCAACAACAACATATCCATATTGATGTGTTTTAGAACAATGAGGCTATTGGCGAGTTCTGGGCATCGAGATAAAATTATAAGAAATGATCTTAAGGAAGTATTCTCCATTCAGATCAATTCATGTTCGTACTTTGGAAAGGAGATAGAATAATGTGAACAATTAAGTAAAAAGTGATCAAGGGAAGGATTCACATAGAAAATCCTTGCAGAAATAAAAAGGGGAAGTCCTATATCAAAAATATCCGTGAGGTGCTTGTGGAAAAACAAGAAAAATAACTTATGGAAAAGATAGTGTACTGTATAAAGATGAGGAGCTCCCAGCCACCTTTGATAGAAGAGGATATTAATCTTCCCCATGATCCTATGCGCATGGGGATGAGTCAAAGCTAATAGTGGAATATAAAATAGATGTTAACATCAACATAGAGGAACTGCCAAGGCTAGTTAAGTTGGGAGATTCACTCTTAGCCAAAGAACAAAAAACATTTACAAGAATCTTGAAAGAGTATGTAGACATCTTTGCTTGGTCTTATGCTAACATCTTAGGAATCGATCTTGCATTAGTGGTACAAAACCTAGTTGTGCATCTAGATGTCAAGCCCATCAAACAAAATCTTTGGAAGATGCATCCTCTCTTCACCTTGCTAGTAAAGGTAGAACTTGAAAGGTTATAATAAGTAGGATTCATAAGGCCTATCGACTACTCGAGTGAATTTCTAATGTGGTAACAGTTCAGAAAAATCCATTTAGTATCGTGTGTGTACTGATTTTAGAGATATTAATGATTTTGTCCCAACGATGACTTTCCTCTCCCTAACATCGACATGATATTCGATTCTACTACTGGTTATGAGATGTTATCACTCATGGATGGCTTCTCAAGTTATAATAAGATAAATATTGTGGAGGAAGATCAACACAAGAAAAAATTCACAACCGCATGGGGAACATAGTGCTACCAAGTTATTCCCTTCAACCTTAAGAATGCAAGAACTACATATCAAAGGGAAATTATTGTAGTCTTTCACGACATGATAAGTGACATCATGGATGATATACTAGCTAAATATAGAACTTGGGAGGAGCACCCGAAATTTTGTGGATCCTTCATGTCTAAGGGGCTACCTTAACTTTGAAGAAATAAGTCTTGGTGTGATCTCTAGGAAATTACTACGATTCATTGTGTCAAGGAGAGGAATAGAGGTGGAACCTACAAAGGTCATGACTATTACAAATGCCTCCTCCTAAGAATATTTGGAAGTTGCATAGCTTACAAGGGAAAATTTAGGCCATCAGAAGGTTTATTTCATAGATAGTAGACAAGTGCCATACGTTCACACATCTTCCTAAGCAATATGTTAATTTCACTCGGGGTCCGAGAAAAACAAGTGTTTTCTTCGCTAAAAAATACTTGGCTAAACCCCGTTCTCATGCTTTTGCCCAAGACAGAGAACCCTTTTTGTTGTACATCTCTGCTACACATTTCATAATCGAATCTTGTTGGCCAAATATGATAAAGAACGAGAGAAAACTCGTATACTACCTAAGAAGGACATTAGTAGCATATGATATTAATTATCCATAGATCAAGAAGGCTTGCCTTGCCATAGTATTTTCTTTCTAGAATCTACGCCACTATATGCTCAACAACAAAATCAAGCTTATTTCAAATGTCAATCCTTTAAAATACTTACTATCAAAACCTACCCTAACTAGAAATATGGCTAATTGGATCATATTATTAAGTGAGTTTTACATTGAGTACGTTCACCAAATTTTAGTAGAATGACAAGTATTAGTAGATCAAATAGCAAAATCTCCACTACCAAGTACTAAACCCTTGAGTCTAGAACTACTAGATTCATCTATCATGTACCTTGAAGAATCTATCATTTGGAAACTATACTTTAATGGATCCTTTACCTTCCAGGTTTAGGTGTAAGAGTTATGTTAATCACTCCTACGGGAGACTTGATTCCCCAAGCATTCCAGCTTGGGTTCCCATGGATGAATAATATAGTAGATTATGAAGCTCTCATTATAGGGATGAAGCTAGCCATCAAGTGGGATATTAGGAAAGTAAATTACATTGGTGATTAAATGCTCACTATCAAACAAGTCACAAATGAATACAAGGTAAAATATGTTAAGCTCCTCCTATCTGATAGGATGGTGGATTATTTAAAGGAATACTTTGATCGAGATAAAAATTTAAGCAAATACCAAGAGCACAAAACAAATCAGCTGATGCTATGGCTAAAAAGGGGTTCATGTTGAGTATTCCACCAAGGAACAATGATATGCCATTCTTCATTGAACATCTAAGAACGCTGACATATGACATACCACAGTCTTGTTTGGTAAGTGAAGTTGTTGGTCCCTTTTCACCATGGTACACTGAAATATTTAATTACCTCCATGATGGAACCTTTCCCACTAACATTTCCCATGTTAAAAAATGCACCCTCATCCAGGTATATAGCCCACTATACCATACTTTGGGGCACCTTCTTCGTTGAGGCTATGACGGGAGTCTGTTGTGTTGTTTAAATTTTGTTGATTCTATCTAGGCAATCAAGGAGATGCACGAAGGCATCTGTGGGGCCCATACTAATGGGATTGTCCTTGCAAAGAAAATTCTTAGAGTAGACTATTATTGGCCTACCATGGAGCATGATCATTGTTAGCATGTGAAAAAGTTCCTAAATTGTCAAAAGTATAGAAACTTGATACATGTGTCGACACAATCCTTACAACCAATCCCGACACCTTAGTCGTTCTCAAAGTTTGGACTCGATCTAATAGGTAAACTTAATCCTATCTCCCCATATGGCCATAAGTTCATTATAATTTCCATGGAGTACTTTAAAAAATGAGTGGAGGTTATTCCTCTCACCTATACAAAAGGTCCTCAAATCTCTAAATTTATAATCAATCATATCATATGTCGATATGGTATCCACTCACCTACTATCGCTGATAATAGTAAATTGGTCGGGAATAAAATTGTGAAAGCACTCTATAAACACTTTCAAATATCCCTTAAGTTCTTGACCACTTATTACCCTCAAGATAATGGGCAAGCCGAGGCTTCCAATAAAACCCTAATTCATATTATGGAGAAGATGGTGAACAATATAGGTCGTCAATGGCATTTAAAAATTCACCCTATCCTTTGAGCATTTAGAACTTCTATCCACACCCCCAAAGGTACAACTCCATATTCCTTTGTATTCAAAATGGATTCCATAATTCCTCTTTAGATCGGGATCCCTTATTTATGTATCGATCTAAGGGACTACTCGAATGAAGAGGTAGACTACGAGTAGCTTGACTAGCAAAGTTAGAGATATTCGATGAGAAAAGACTTCGAGACTATCAATCAACTTAAAGTGTATTAGGATTGAGTGTAGAAAAGATACATTAAAAGATTCATACCACATCAATTTGAGGTAGGATTTTTCATGTTAAAAGAGAATCATAAGAACACCAATAAGGATCGTGAAAAGAAAGGGAAATTTGAACCCAATTGGCTAGGACCATATGTTGTGGTTACCAAGTTCGGTTCAGCTGCCTATAAGATTCTCATGTATATGGTCAAGAGCTTCGAGAACCCATGAAAGAAATGCATCTTAATTGCTTCTATGTTAAGTATGGGGTCTCTAAAGTATTAAGAAGAGAAAAAAAAAAAAAAAATAGAAAAAGAAAAAAGAGAAATAAACAAGTGTGTCCAATAGTGAAAACCACGCAATGGTGGCACTTTGGAAAATTGCTTTAGTGAAAACTAGTTTCTAGCACTAAGGAGGGTCCATTATTCACAAGAATTTCAGGTTTAGAAGTACGATAAATTTTTCCTAATCTAGTCTTTTCTTCTTCTAAGTCCTTGCAAGCCTATCCTTCTTTTCCTTGATCTAGCTAATCTTACCTTGTGAATGTGGATAATTTAAATTTAATTGAACCCATCTCATGCTAAGGGAAACTTTGCAGTGTCACTTCTGGCATATACCACATGGAATTCTACCCTTTTCATCCCATCTAACGTTAAGGCCATCCACATTTCTTCATTTTCTTTCACATTCACTTGCAATCTTGTTGAGAAAGCATAAAAGCATTTGTATAAATTTTGAAAATCCCAAAACATACATATATGTCCTTTGGAAAATTCAAAACATTCATATATGTTTTGTAGAGAACTCCAAATCAATAGAAAATTGTCTTAGAGATAAAACAAAAATAGTGAAAAATGTCCCAAAACTATCCCACAAAAAGTAATAATTTTCTTGCTTTTAGTTGTTGGTTTGTATGGGTTTTAAATGCATTATTGATTTGTATTGTGTGCTTTAGATTAAATGCGTCAAATTGTGCTTGTTAATTTTTGCTTGTACATTGTGTTATCTCTTCATCATCACATCACATATATCCATCACATCTATACATCATATATAAATAAATTTTAAGTCTACATCATGCATGTATGCTAAAGTTAATCATCAAGTACTATATCACCAATGGGGTAAGAGGGGTTGCACATGATCACAAATCTATCCCCCCACACCAATATCAAAAATATAAACATGTTTTACCTAAAGTATCTCATCAACATACAAAATGATATGAACTAAGGCTATCCCATAAATCTAACATGTGATACAAACATAAATAAAAAATTAAGCATGATATCTCATAAACAACATGTGATACATCAGTAATCCATCTATCATCATATATCATCAAGTATGAATATCTATGTACAAAACAAGGTGTTTCAAAAATACATCTAATATAATGAGTCATCATGGACATCTATGCAAAAATTTCCTTCATCATGAGGCATGATAAAAAATAATACATACACATCCATATAAAAGTATGCCTTCATCACG
This sequence comes from Taxus wallichiana var. yunnanensis, assembly GCA_018340775.1. Classification (NCBI taxonomy): domain Eukaryota; kingdom Viridiplantae; phylum Streptophyta; class Pinopsida; order Cupressales; family Taxaceae; genus Taxus; species Taxus wallichiana. The sequence continues at coordinate 435,244,989 of CM031241.1, read as the reverse complement.
AGGTGGTACACCAAAAGTAAAGTAGTACATCTAGTATGTCAATAAGAGAGTCAACCACAAATCTCACCCACGTTTGGGATGCCTCATCCGAGTAATTTGTTAGGCGGGGGAGGATGAGGTGATGAACATGTAGGAGGTTTTGTGTCATACAGACCTAACCTATGCTAAACTCCATCAGCCGAGCTGACTCCACTGTGCTATATTGGCCCTTAACTCGAAGCCGGCTATCCTGAAGGATCCTCATGGATTGTATTAATCATGATGTTCTATGAGATATGGATCATGATTTGTTTCCTATTATCGACCATACATAATACTACATCCTATAATAAGTGTCCTCACTTGCTACAGTATCATTGTGCCCAATCATCAACTATACCCTTGAGGATGTGTCTTCCTACTACAAAGATGTATCACACTCTTCCCTCATCTTGCTAGCTAGCTTTATCCTTAGTTGAGACCGATCTTCTATAGCTTGATCCAACTCTGTCTATATTTGTAATCAATCTGTTATAACTTGAGCCTGCTCTTCCTATAGCTATAAGTTATATGCTATCACCTAGTCTCTCTCTGTCCGGGGCCTATAATTTCTCTATCTTGGCCTAATCTCACTCTATCACAAGATGGTCCCCATCTCGTGAGGTCCTAATATGTCTCCGTGATAGCCCGATCTCTATCTCTGTAGGGGCTTGATATCTCTCTCGCAAGGGTCTGATCTCTCTCTATAACAACCTAATCCCTCTCAACTGTCATCTAAAGTTGTAAGGTTGTTACCTACTCTAACTATTGCTACAAGAAAGCCACATGTCCACTAGCCTATATATCCAGTATATCATACACATCCTACATACCCCGCACTTCCCCGTACATCTAAAAAATCCTCCTCCATATCCTCATCCCCTATCCATCTCCTTCACCTCCTAGTGGAATATGTCGTGGACTCATGTGAAGAGGTGATAGAGGTTCTTACCTTTGAATCATGTGTTGGCATCCGTGGTGTCAACACCTATGGCTACACCACAACCTCGTTTTTTGTACTAAGATATTCTCTTTGTCTTTGTACTATCACCTAATGTACTTATACCCCCATGTATGGTAATTTTTGTGCCTATGCACGTGCATGTGCCTATGTTTGCACTTGTGGATCTAGACCTCATTTCTCTTACGTTATTCTGTGTCTAATATCTCCTAGGAATAGTCAATCTACATGGCAGCACTAGCACATACCATGTTGTAATGTCTCCATTTACGAGTAGGTGGCCTAAGAGGCCTTTCATCCATATTAGCCTTGGTCATGCCCAAGGGGCTAGTGACGCTTCATGGTTACTTGGGTATGGTTTACACCTTCATTTCACTTATAGGTTATGTTTCGATCTTGACACATACTTTGAGGTGTCTAATATGCTCCCATAAGGTACTTTATGTTATATTTAGTCGATGACTTAAGTAATCAGTGAATCTATGGTACTTTATGTTCTAATTCTTCATTGGGCAACTTAAGTGCACTTTTTGGCATGTGGGGAATAAAGTGACATAAGTTATTTTAATTAATTAAAGAAAAGACCCAAGGGGGTGATTAGGGTTCTTTTAGGCCTTTTGTTGCAATGAGAAGTTATAAAAGGAAGCATTTGGGGAAGAATAGGATTCATTCATACTCACCTATTTTGATATAGAAACAATTGTTGTTTATTTTTTCCTTGCTTATGGAGGTGAAATTCCTCAGAAACCCTAGCTTTGGTAGTGAAATATCTACCCCTAGCTAGTAGAGCAGTCTTTGGTAGTGAAAGATCCACCTTAGTTTGCTATTATGGAGTCCATTCAGATTGGGTTGATGGATTCAAATTTTCAGAGGCTTACTGATTCATTTTCAAGTCTAGAAAGAGAGGAAAGCCATATTCAGTGAAATTCTACATGAACCCTATCTTCGGTAGTGAAATATCTACCCCTAGCTAATAGATCACTCTTCAAAGGCGAAAGATGCATCCCTAGTTTGTTATTGTGGAGTATATTCAGATCGGGTTGTCGATTCAAAGTTTTAGAGGCTTGTTGATCCAGTTTTAAGTCTAGAAAGAGAGGACAATCATATTCAATAAGAGAGATCATCTATTTTATCAGTGGAAACTTCTTTTTATTGCATGTCATTGCATGTTAGTTTAATTGCAATAAAAGTGAAGATATTGGTTATTTTCCTATTTTATACCTTGCTTCCATAACTATACTTTATTGTCATATTTTTCTATATATTGTTGTCATAAAAATCATATTGTTATTTGTGAAAATTTGGTTAGAAATCTTGAATATAAAATAAATCCGAGAAAAGGGATATTTCAGTGGTATCAGAGTTGTTGTTCCTCCAGCCTGTGTGGGTTAAAAATGGGTGACATCGAAGATCTCAATGTGGATTTAATGAAAAAATTATTCACCAATATAGTTAAGCAGCAGGAGACTACAAACCTCTATTTGAGCCAACTCATAAAGAGACTATCACAGGGCAGATCTTGGCCTTAGGCAGATAGAGGGGAAAAATGTGAGAATAGTAATTTAGGGCAGCAATCTCCCCATTCATCTAACAAGTCTTTTAGTCTTCATGAGCCCTCTTTCTTGAAAGATTCTGAAATGTCACATGTAGGAAACCAACAAAGGTGATGGATGAGGATTCTCGTTGGAGGAAATACCAATCTTTGAGCAAGGGATTCAAAGATAATATGCCATTTCCATATTATTACATGATGAGGATTGGTAGTAACCCCAAGAGAGGCCATCATATGTCAATACCTAAATTACAAAGGAGTTTGCATCAGAAAAAGAACTCATTTGAAGAACCAATAAAAGTTCAACATGATAATCATAGGGCAGAAATTAGTGGGTTGTAAGGTAAGGTATCTAACCACTATATTGAGGTGGTTTCGGATAATGAATAATAAGATGAAAACAATTTTGATCTTGAAGAAGTTGTTCTGGTATGAGGAATGGTGTTCCTCAATTATTGACACCCAAGAGTAGGGAAGGATCAATCTACGAAGAGAATATTTCACAAGATAAGGATGGTGAAGAGAGGATCACGTTATCACAATAATTGTCTAATGAAATCATTCAGCCCATTATTGATCATGTAGACATTACAAGGTATGAGACAAGTCGGATATTTGATGACACCTATTTCAAGGATTATTTTTGCACACAAAGAGCAGATCTTGATGACTTATGTGGAGAGTGAGTTAGATGATGTTGAGTTGGGGAGTGAGTTGTGTATGATGGAGACTTTGAATCTAAATGGGGTGAGTGGATTCATGGATGTGGGTGTCACCAGTAGTGTTTCACATGAGATAGTTACCGAGATTAGGGTTACATGTTCAGATCACCCGAGTCTATCATTATGTTGGTTATAAGAGGTTTCATTAGATTGGAGATCTCATTTTCTTGTTGAGTACTCTAAGAAAATACACACTTATGAGATTTTGGATGGTCATATATAGGATGACAACTACAAATTGGAGGATGAGATGATCTTCTATCAAGGCAGATTGTACCTTATTTCTGATTCATGGTTGAGGATGGAGTTATTGTGACATGTGCATTGTTCTTACATGAATAGACACTTGAGCTTTGATGAGACCTACAGTGTTCATATGGGAAATGTTAATATGGCATGGGTTGAGGGAGGATATTCTCAAATTTATACATGGATGTATGGTTTATCCTTATGACAAATCAGAGCTTACGGGTTCATCATTTTCTGAGCCGACATGGGATAACACTCCTATGTATTTAACTGCTTCTATGCCCAAAGGAGCACTTCACCCATGTCTTAGTCAAGAGAGGAATGGAGTTGTTAGCATAATTTAGCATAGACATATTTATTGCATTTTATTGCATTGTCTTTTATTTAATAATGTGCAACATGTGCACTCTAGTCCAAAGAACTTGCATTCAATATTGGTATTAGTAGTAATTACATGTGCATGTGAGATGGGTCTTATCATCTCGTAGTTGGTGTCTATGCTAGGGTGTCATGTCTATCCATATGAGGCTGTCTAATATCTATAAATATTACAGCTCTTGCATTGTAATGTAATCTGATTTCATGATCAATAATATTTGTGAGGCTTCCGTCCCTCTTTGGTCATTGCAATCTTATTCTATTCTATCATTTGGTATCAGAGCAGGTTCTATCCAAGCAAGGTTGAAGAGGAGCACTATTGGAGAGGATCCATTGGAGAAGAAGATCTGCATCAAAGGAGAGCCATTGAAGCATCCCGCAGCCTCCATTCCTCCCAAGCATCCATCAACTAAAATTTGACCTATCCACTTATTTGGAAGGTAAATTTTTTTTAGTCATTGGTATAGCCAATTGATCTAACATATTGGTGGAATATTTCAGATTTGGAGATCTTTAAAAAAAAAAAAAAAAAAAAAGGGAGAAAGATCTTGAAAAAAATTGCAGATCTAAAAAAAAAAAAAAAAAGATTTGTGAAAAAAAAAGAGATCTTAAAAAAAAAAAAAAAAAAAAGGAGAGAGATCTTGAAATTTTTTTTGCAGATCTAAAGAAAAAAAAATCAGATCAAAAAAAAAAAAATTAGATCTGAAAGTGGAGGTGTGAAAAATTCAGGAGCAAAGGTTGAAGCAGTCCCGTCAACAAAATTCCAGCAAATAGCTCTTAGAAAAAAGGACGTAACTTTTTCATACAATGTCGGATTGATGTGCCATTTTTTTTTTCTGGAAAGATAAGAAGGAGACACACAACTTTACAGTTTACATCATCTTTAGATTCGGCCTCTACATGTGACGAAAAGTCTGTACAAGTTAGATCATTTTTTTTCTGAAAAAAATCAGATCTTGCTGGTAAATTGGTAAGATCTCAAAAACAAAGATTCCAATTCTTCTGAAATTTTGTGGGTTTCAAGATAAATATTGTATGATGCTGCTGTCAAAATTTTAGAAAAACCCAGATCACGGTTTGTGAGAAAAGCTGAAAACAATATTCAGATTGTTTGTTTGGATCTTGGGAACAAACAGGTCAGCGGTTCGATTCCCACTCTCTCCATATTTTTTATTAAATTATTTTTTTGGAAAATTTGGAGAAATTAATTTTTTTGGGAGATTTCTAAATTTAGAAGCTCACCAAACACATTTAGAGCCACCGCTAAATTTAGCGGAAAAACACCTATTGGGGGTAAAAAAATATTTTTGGCCTAAATTGTGTATTTTGTGATTCTAGACCCTTTTTTGTAAAGAGGGGGGACACAAAAACTTCATTTTTATGTAATTTTGGAGCATGTTGTAGTAATCTTGGTGCATAAAGTGAAAAAAAAAAAAAAAAGTGCAAAATTTTCATTTTATGTTTGGTTCTATCACACGAGATCTTTGATCTCATAGCAGCGTTCGGTATATACGGTGCCTCTGGGAAGCGCTTACGGGTGATGCCGTCGCGACTACTACTGCACTTAACGCCTAACATAGCTGCCTAAACGTCGTCTGGGCATCGACCCTATAAAATCGACGGGGAGTAATAAGGACACAATACACACACATTTGAGCCCTCCCATCCGTTTGTGCTTGCACAAACCCCTCTCCGTACTGTCTAAGTACCACGTACTAAATTCTTTCACGTGCGTTAACACCTCTTTCCGTACTGACGGGTATATTGAAAGGGTGATCTTCTTCCACGTACCGACGGGTATATCGGAAGGGAGCGTATATAGAAAGGTTTGGTATATCGGCCTGACGGTATATTGAGAGGGAGACCTTAAACCTGGAGTGATAAGAGCCTTACCCTTTGTCAGAAATTCAGAGTTTCAAAAATTCAGATTACAGAAATGGGTGCACAAGCACCAAAGTTCTTCTTGCCAGATTCACAACTGCTTAGAGGAGACAACTATGCTACATGGAAACCGAAGATCAAGACGTTACTTGAGTTTGAAGACCTATGGACAGTTGTAGATGGACAAACAACAAGATCACTTGATGATGGAAGACAACAAGCTCAATTTGACAGGGCCAATCAAAAGGCCAAGTTGATCATCTTGTTTGGCGTAACAGACGATGTGCAACCCCACATTAGAGATGCCACATCGGCCAAGGATGCATGGGATAAGTTGAGCACAGTCTATGAGGCAAAGAACAAGAATGCCATCCTCAACCTACTATCACAACTGCATACTCTCAAGTTCAAGCACAATGAGAAGGTTGAAGTTTTTTTGAGACGAGTTGCTACTTTGAGGGCATCTCTATTGGCATTGGGAAAAGAGATAAGTGATGAAGACCTCGTACCAATTGTGTTGCGAGCACTTCCTCCTTCCTACAGAATCTTTGTGACAACTATCAATATGAGTGAACACATAGTCACCTTTGAGAAGTTGGTCAATCTACTCCAACAAGAAGAGGAAATGAACAACAAAGATCGGGAAGATGAGCAAGCACTATCTTCCAATCATAAAGGAAAGGAAAATTTCAGTCCATCACAAGAAGTCCCAACAAAACCAAATTCAACGAGACAACACCAAGAAGTGTCCCATTTGCATAGAGGGGACATGACATCAAAGATTGTTGGTACAATTCCTACAAAAAGGGTTCATCAAGTAATTCAAAACCCAATAACCAACAGTGGTAACAATAATTCAAATAAAGGGAAGTCCAACAACAACAACAATCAAGGGCGAAAAATTGTAATTGGCAAAGAAAACCCAAACAACAAGGGTACATCGCCGAACATGAGGATGATTCGGATGAAGGACACCACATGTATTTTGCTCAATTTGATGAAGAAACCAAGTCCATGCAAGATATCTCGGTATGTTGACTCGGGTCCAACTCGACACATGACTGGATGCAAGGATTGGTTCTACACACTTGTGTGACTCACCTAACAAGAACCATGTGTCATTAGGTGATGACTCATCATACGATGTCAAGGGGATTAGAAACATTTCACTACCTCTTGGAAAACATGACTGCAAAATCACAAATGTATTGTATGTACATGGGTTGACCAAGAATTTGCTATCGATTAGTCAACTCCTTGATCACAACTTGAAGTTAGATTTTGTCCATAATAATGGAGAAAAAGTGTGCTTGATAAGAGATAAGTCAAGAGGTTCCAAGATTGTAGCAAGAGCCTCTAATGTGGGACACATGTTCCAACTTGATTTTGTCCACAAGGATGATCAAGCTCTAGTGGCCAAAGACACACAATCTGCAGAACTATGGCATTGCAGATATGGTCACATCAGTTTTGGCTATCTCCAAACACTTCAAAAGGGCAACATGGTGAAAGGATTGCCTACACTCAAGCACAACACTGACAAGTGTCACAATTACCTAGTTGGAAAGCAACACAGAGTACCCTTCCAGAAGAACACATATAGAGCTAAGGGAAAGCTTGATTTGGTGCACACCGATCTTTGCGGGCCCATGCAACCAAGTCATTCTGGATGTCAATACTTCATGCTTTGTGTTGATGACTACTCAAGAAAGATGTGGATATATTTTCTAAGAAACAAGAGTCAAGCCTTTGAGACATTTCAGAAGTTCAAAGCACTTGTTGAGAATGAAGTTGGTCGTAAGATCAAAACTCTCCGCTCAGATCGAGGGGGGGAATTCACAAGCAATGAGTTCAAGACTTACCTGGAAGCTCATGGGATTCGTCGACAAATGCCTCCTACTCACACACCACAGCAGAATGGTATAGTTGAGAGAAGGAATCGTACTATCATGGAAATGGTGCGATGTATGATTGACGACTCAGGTTTAACAAAGACATTTTGGGCAGAAGCTGCAAGAACTGCAGTCTATTTGTTGAACAGTGCCCACAGTAGCTCTTGAAGGAGTGACACCTCAAGAAGCATGGTCAAATCGGAAACCATCAATTGCACACCTAAGAGTATTTGGGTGTAAAGCTAGCATGCACATACCCAAGAAGAACAGGAACAAGTTGGATATGAAAGCTGAGAAATTGATATTCATTGGATACAGTGAAGAAGCACTTGGGTACAGATTATGGGATCCGAAAGCAAAGAAAGTATACACAAGTAGGGATGTTGAGTTCTTTGAGAAGAAACAAGCAGATGCTCCACTCAACGACTCAACAAACATGCAGAATACACCTCTTGTGAAGACAGAATTTGATGTTCCCACTGAAGATGACAGTGATGAATTGGATGATGGTGAAAATTTGGATCCACCACAAGCCAATGGAACAGCTAAGAAGTTACCTAAATGGTATACTCAATTAATAAGAGATGCAAATTTGGATGAAGCACCTAGCACATCATCCAATCCTGGACCTAGAACTCACAGTCAAGCTCGTGAAGAGGTCAATTATGCCCTAATGAGTAGAGTTGTTGAAACAGTTGAGCCATCTACAGTTTAGGAAGCCCTACAATCAAAAGCTTGGAAAGATGCCATGGATTCAGAGTATCAGTCAGTGATGAAGAACAACACATGGCAACTTGTCGACCTTCCACCAGGGAAGAAACCCATTGGATGCAGATGGATATTCAAGACTAAGTACAAATCAGATGGGACTATTGACAAGTATAAAGCAAGGCTTGTAGCAAAGGGGTATGCACAACAAGAAGGCATTGATTATGAGGAGACATTTGCTCCCACAACCAAGATCAAGACAATCAGGATGATCTTTGCTCTAGCTGCACAATTTGGTTGGAAAGTCCACCAAATGGATGTGAAAAGTGCCTTTCTTAATGGAGATTTGCAAGAAGAAGTCTATATGACTCAGCCAGAGGGTTATGTAATACCAGGAAAAGAGATGATGGTATGCAGACTCATAAAATCTCTATATGGCCTAAAACAGGCACCCCGGGCATGGTACATCAAAATTGATGAGCATCTCATAAGTCATGGATTCGAAAGGAATCCTTATGACCCCAATCTCTACCTCAAAAAGCAAGGGGGGAGATTGTCATTGTGGTTGTTTATGTCGACGATCTAGTCATTACAGGCAGTTCTGTGAAGATGATCGATGCAACAAAGAAGGATTTTAATCGATCGTTCGACATGACAGATCTCGGGCTCATGCGCACTTGTGTGTCTTGGGTTGGAAGTATGGAAAAAGAGAATCATATCTTTGTGTCACAGTTGAAATACACCAAGACAACGCTCGAGAAATTTAGGATGATGGATTGCACTCCTATTGCTACACCTATGGAAGCGAGACTTCAGTTATCTCGTTCCGATCCATCACCACCGGTGAATGCAACTCTCTATCGGCAGTTGATCGGGAGTCTCATTTACCTGACATATACTAGACCAGATATCAGCTTTACAGTCAGCTATTTATCACGCTTCATGCAAGAACCGAAAATATGTCATTGGAAAGCAGCAAAGAGAATACTAAGATATCTAAAGGGTACAGTTGACCTTGGTCTAGAGTACAAGAAGAACAACAACTTCTTCTTGACAGGATATTCAGATTCAGATCATGCAGGAAACATGGATGATAGGAAGTCAACATCAGGCTTCATCTTCTTTATGGGATCTAGACCGATATCATGGGGAAGCAAGAAACAGAACTTCATTTCTCACTCTTCTACAGAAGCAGAATATCGAGCTGCAGGTGAAGTTGTTTGTGAAGCAATATGGCTACGCCGAATACTGGAAGGAATTGGTCTACCACAACAGAAATCTACTCCAGTATATGTTGATAATGAAGGAGTTCTGAAGCTTGTTCGCAATCCAGTATTTCATGAGAGAACCAAGCATATTGAAGTACAGGTTCATTTCATACGCGAGCATGTCTTGAAGCACAACATACAGCTCCAGTTCTATCCTATAGCTGAACAGAAGGCAGATGTTTTCACTAAGTCACTTGCACGTGACAAATTCACACTGTTCAGAGAGTTCCTCTCCACTTCATTGGAAACTATGCAAAATTAAGGGGGGGAATGTTAGCATAATTTAGCATAGACATATTTATTGCATTTTATTGCATTGTCTTTTATTTAATAATGTGCAACATGTGCACTCTAGTCTAGTAACTTGCATTCAATATTGTTATGTTGGATAACATTCAATATTGGTATTAGTAGTAATTACATGTGCATGTGAGATGGGTCTTATCATCTCGTAGTTGGTGTCTGCTAGGGTGTCATGTCTATCCATATGAGGCTGTCTAATATCTATAAATATTACAGCTCTTGCATTGTAATGTAATTTGATTTCATGATCAATAATATTTGTGAGGCTTCCGTCCCTCTTTGGTCATTGCGAATCTTATTCTATTTTATCGAGTTGAATCGAGTTACTTGGTTATTCAATAGGTTTGTATTCAACACAGGAGGTGGACTATATAGAGTTAATATTGCCAATTGACCATTTACTAGAGGCTTGACACTTTTCCCCAACGGGACACATTGAGACACATTATGAGGAGCCTTTCTATCACATGAGTATGGGTCATGTGGGAGAGTTTACACATTTTGTGCTTATAGGGGTTGTTTCACAAATTGATTGAGAGGATGTCATAGGATTAAGAGAGGACTTTCATACCCATGGTTTGATTGGAGAGGCAGTGAGTGATCACATGATGACAACTTCACATTAGTAGGGACTAGAAAAATTTGTAGTTTTAGTGTGGGTATCAGTGGAGAGTTCATGTGGGCATCATACCACTTCAAGGGAAGCATTATTCTCTACATGACATAGAGAACGACTTACTACATGAGGTGTTTTAGTTACTTCAGATAACACTGATCTTTGGTTGATTGTAAGGTGAGGTGGATAAAATTACTTTGTGGTATTCAACTTCTGCAGAATGACAAGATAATTCATGGGGTCAAGAATTTCTCGGGTGGGGAGGATTGTAATGTCCCTATTTTTGAGTAGGTGGCCTAGGAGGCCTTTCATCCATCTTAGCCTTGGTCATGCCCAAGGGACAAGTGACGTTGATGTTTATTGGGTATGGTTTCCACCTTTATTTCACTTATAGGTTATGTTTTGATGTTAGACACATACTTTGAGGTGATTTAAGTGAAATAAGGTTGTGAGATTCTCCCAAGGTACTTTAAGATATATTTATTTGATGACTTAAGTAATGGGTGAATATATGGTACTTTATGTTCAAATTCTTCATTGGGGTGACTTAAGTGCACTTTTTGGCATGTGGGGAAAAAAGTGACTTAAGTTATTTTAAGTGATTAGGGTTCTTTTGGGCCTTTTTTTTGCAATGAGAAGTTATAAAAGGAAGCACTTGGGGGAGAATAGGATTCATTCATACTCACCTATTTTGATATTGAAACAAATTTTGTTTGTGTTTTCCTTACTTGTGGAGGTGAAATTCAAGAGGAACCCTAGCTTCGATAGTGACAAATCTACCCTAGCTAGTAGAGAACTATTCGGTGGTGAAAGATCCAACCCTGGTTTGCTATTGTGGAGTATATTCAAATAAGGTTTTTAGATTTAGAGTTTCAGAGATTATTGATCTAGTTTCAAGTCTAGAAAGAGAGGAAAGCCATATTCAAAGTGAAATTCCGCATGAACCCTAGCTTCGGTAGTGAAAGATCTACCCCTAGCTAGTAGAGAACTCTTCGATGGTAAAAGATCCTACCCTAGTTTGCTATTTTGGATTCTATTCAAATCGGGTTGTTAGATTCGAGTTTCGAGGCTTGTTGATCTAGTTTCAAGTCGAGAAAGAGAGGATAGCCATATTCGAAGAGAGATCATTTATTTTATCGGTGGAAAATTATTGTTATTGCATGTTGATGCATGTTACTTGCATTTTGTTGCATGTTAGTTTAATTGTAATAAAAGTGAAGATATTGGTTATTTTATGATTTTATACCTCGTTTCCATAATCGTATTTTTGTGTCATATTTTTCTATATACTTCTGTCATAAAAATCGGATTGTTTTTTTAGAAAATTTGGCTGAAATATTGAATATAAAATAAATACGAGAAAAGGGATATTTCACATGCTACATAGTATGGTGTAGTTCTTGGATCTACTATTTATGCCCAATGTACCCAAGGTTATGGGGCTACTTATTAAAAGCTCATATGAGCTTGGTATGACCTGATATGGGGTCCCATATTGAAAATATTTCTATACTGTCGTGCGTACCACATCTCATTACTAGGAATCCCCTGGATGAGACCAAATTGACACTTGGACCTAGTCCACCCTGTACCACTCTAAGATGTGACCCCTACTCCTAATGATAAAATGGTCAACTACAGTTGTCCTCAACTCATCTGTATCCTGTGGCCATTGATATAGCTTGTATGGCCATCATGTGATCATATGGGGTTATAACTAATCAAACACTCACTAGTAGTAATATGTGTGCCCTTTGTGGTTATGAATATTGTCTCCATCTAGAACCCATCCCATGAAGGAAGGCTATCCAATGACTCAATCTCTCAAAGCTCCTAAGGGGAGGTCTACAATAATATAATCCCACACCTAGATTTGTAGTAAAGTAACAGGACCCAATGTCCTCTATCTATGATAGGATATCAGGTGTAAATCAGAATATAAGTGAGCTAGTATAAACTAACCCTAGAAGTATACTGGCCTAAAGTAGTCCGTGGATCACTCCAATAAGACCCAGGGGAATCATGCACCGGTCTTATCGATCAACAACATACCATTGATAGAGATAATAAATATATGGGAGCCCGCCCTAGCCATAACTGACATACCTCGACAAGGGATATCAGTCACTCCAAATATCATGGTTGTATAACACTCAACCCGGCCCGAGTGACCATCGTAGGTAACCAAACGACCTTGAATTAGAACTTGCAGGATCTGCCAAACATCCTCCTATGTAACACTCATCTCGCTAGTAGGGAGTCAAAAATTCTGGCTATCACTCTGCCAACTCTCAGCTAAGGATGTGAGCATACTGTGATCAAAAGTGATATGTGGCATTAGAGCTATATATGATAAACATGTCACCTCCAGGGTTATCTCTAAGAAAATCCACTCTTAGCATCTGAAGGTGGCCTCATAGGTCTAAAGCCATGCATGCCACTCCCACATCATTATTGTGTCGAGGTACATTTACGGAAGTAGTCGAGTTAGATGCTATAATATGTATTTTATCCTACCATGTAATTTATTCTAAAAACTAGTTTATCATGTTATTCTTCTATTCCATCATTAAATTTTTCTATAAATCACTTTTTTCTTCTATGAGGGTTTGCGAAAACCTAATTTTTGCCTAAAAACAATTTTAAAATGTATTTTATGCATGAGTTCCCCCTACATGAAAATTCACAATTTCTCCAAGCATACATGCCCAAGCGCTTATGTTGTAACCAAATTTTTAAAAAAGGTAAAAATTCATGCCAACATAGGTGCCTGTGCATCTGATTATGCAAAACAAAATAAAAAATGTAATCAAACCAGCCAACATAGGCACCATTTGACTATCGATGAAGTAAATAAAATTAATAAAAAAGCCAAAAACTTGCCAACATACTACATAGGCACCCAGTGCCCATGCTACAAAGAAAATTTAAAAAAAAAAAAAAGCACAACATTGATGCCTGTGCACCCATGTTGTAGTCAAAAATTAAAAAAATGTAAAATGCAAGCCAACATAGGTACCAGAGCCCATACTACAATTAAAATAAAAAAATTCTAAAAATGTGTGAATGCATATGCGCCCGCATGACCCCCAAATTTTTTCCCTAATTTAGCCTAAAATACATGTTTTTAGCTAAAAATTCAAAAATTGAAATTACTAGGGTAAAATGAGTAACGTGTACCTATGGTCCCTCCGCCGCAAGCCTCGGGAACTCCCCATGTGGTGCTGCATGATGCCTTCAATTCACTATCCTCTTTATTTCCTCCTGTAGGTCAGAGCTCAAATCAATAGTCAAATGGTAAGCAAATGTGGTAAATGACTTGTCGCAATGGCTTATATGCTCATTTGTACCTTCTGCAGTGTGTTTCTCACTCCCAAAGTGCCTCGAGACTGCCATATTTCTTTTGAAATTCCTCTAACACTTGCTGCAATGATTATTTTTAATAAAAAAATATTTTCGGCATCTTTTTTCTTCCTGATGACCTTTTCTACTACATGGGGCGCTTTTACCTCATGCGGTCACTTACAACGTTGTCTCCCAACTTTTTTATCTCCTTTATAATATTTTCTTCCACAAAAATTAAAAACTTTAAAACAATAAAAAAATGATAAAATCATTAAAAATAAAAAAAATGGTTAAAAATTCAAAAAAATTTAAAAAATGGTAAACATATATGTAGCTAAAGCCTATGTCAATTGCATTATCCTGGAACATCGAAATATGTCCTACAATAGAATTTTTCTAATGTTCTTGCTTGTTCTGGTCTCAAATGAATTGCAGATCATCGTGATCTACCTCCATTAAAAAATCTTGGCTACATGCTACGTCGGTACTCCCGTGCAACAATGAGTTGCCAAAGACCGCGTGTAAGTAGTGCACAAAATATTTTCCATGGGACTAATTGTGTCCTTTGTTTTTCCCTTGCATGTGTTATTGCTTGGGGCATCATTTTTAACCCTTTTCATTACAACACAAACATTTGGGAACCACAGCTTGATAAAAAAACATTGGTGCAACTGTCTTAAACATTGTTTGTTTGAGTATGTGTGACTATACTTGTTTCTCTATTAGGTTAGTTGGTTTGCTTTCGGCATTGCATTACATTTTTATGTTGCATGGAGCTAAATACCATTTTACTTTCTTGTATTGCATTGCATAATGTATGTTGCATGGAGTTATGTATTTTTAAAGATGAAAACAATTGTTAGTAATTTAGCTTGTCATGTTATCGTACAATTTTTTTATTTTAAATAAAGGCCAATGATGTAGACCTAGGTGTAAAATTATATAAACAAGTTTCTTATTGAAATGTTGGATGCAAAGGTCGGACTCGTCCTATATTTCTCCATTAATAATTTTTCTCCATTATCATTTATTACCATTATAAATTTTTCTCTAAAAACTCACTCGGGTGAAAAACAACCACATTTATCCCTATCCTTATTACTTCTCAACACCTAAGGGTTTTGCCCCCATTCTAACCTATTTTCTTCTATTCATTTCAATCATATTTTTAATCTCCGATTGAATTATTCTATCTCCCCATCAAAACTTGAGGGGGCATCCTTCATTTTGCTAATGTTTCTTCAAAAATTTATTTTCTTATGCTTGTCTACTATATTTGAATTGAAGTCACTTACTTCACCTCAAATAAGGGAAAATAGAGACACCTAAATTCTAATTTTGCAATCTTATTGCCAAATGCATGTAAATAAATCTCATTCTTTCCAAATCCGTTATAATTAGTGGTTTTCACTAACTAACTAACATTCCTTACCAAATTAGCAAATTAACACCACGATGTTGATTGCTAACCTCTTTTGCATTCAGGATGCCACTTTACAATGAATCGTAAGCCAAAATCCTCTTCAAAACATACAATTATCGTTTATAAGATAATTAAGCCTATATTTCCCTTGATTTGGTCTATATGCCCTAATATTGACTCAAACCCCTCTTTTAACCACTCAAAATCACCCTATTCACCTTCGCAACGTCTCAGCAAGCTTAAAAAGCTTATCCTAACCTCATAGTTAACTCTAAGTGGTTGATTAAGGCTCCTCACATCTTAATCACTTGATATTTCACTAATTATGATTAACATAGCTTAATCATGATTATCAATTCTAATCTAATTTTCAGCTTTTAGTCCCACATGCACCAAAATACAAGTTTCTCCCAAAAGGAAAACTATAAAAAGAGTGCACCTCTTACCTTAATACTTTACACCATGCTTTTATTTGCATCTCATATAATAAATATGATATATCCAAGTTTAATCCTTTTCTAAATCCTTCAACAAGTAATTTGGAGATGTCATTTCAACATTTTCTGGAGTAGAAACCATACCCATTTGATTTTCCTCTTAGGTCAATTTAGGCCCATGTTAGGTAATTAAGCATATTAGTAGGCATGTTTAGTTAGATTTTTGTATTTTTTCATACTAGTTAAGCATTCCTTTTAGCTTATGTCTTAATGTTATATTCCTAGACTTAGAATCCTTAGCTATTAGGTTGAAATGGTGTTAGCCTTCCTTGATTAGATTTTTTATTTGCTTTGTAAAATTTTAGGGTGCTTTCATAAACATTGAAAGTAGGTTATCCCCACTTCTACCATATGTGAATTTAGGATGTGTGATTCCATTTCCCATTGTGCATTTTTTTCCTTTCTAGTGTGGTCTTTTCTCATGCTCAGTCTCATCTCATTTCATTACTCCATCTTATGTATTATACAATATAAAATTCACATTCCTATCCTTACTTTAATATATGAAAAACTTTATATAGAAGATATATTCATTTATCATTTCCCATTCATGTTTAGATAAAATTCATTGGTTATATATATTACGAGAGGAGTTTACTATCATATTTATCTCTTTTTCACAAATGATGTCAAAATCTAGGACTCAAGAACTCTTTTCCTTGATGTGAGAACCTTGGCTCAGAGAACAAATGGTCTCATGCAGAGCATTTACATCATGTATATATTTTTCTCAACAAGACTGATTGTTCCAAAAAAATTATATCTTTTATAAGTCTCTACAAGGAACATATGTTCCAAATTTCATCCATTTTCGGTGTGGTATATGAAATTTATGACTATTTTCCCAGTAGACATTGCGCATTAAATAGTTTACATGCATTCTCATTAGTAAAATTTCTTTCATCAAGTACTCTGTACTAACTTTTTCTTATGAATCCAAAATTATTTTAATAAAGAAGAGGGATGACCAAGGATCATACGTTCAAAATTTCAACTCTTCACCCCTCTTATGCATAACTCATCGCAAATTCTTCTCACTATACCATATCCTAGGTTTCATAGTTTACTACTCCTAAGACTATCAAAGACATCTTCTGTGTGAGACCTTGAAACATCATAATTCATTTTGGATATGGTTGAGGAGTTTGTTTAGATAATATGTTCCTAATTTTGTCCTTCGTATCATGCGACACTAAAATTTTCCTCCGTAATTTCTATTTCATTAATGTATGTATTAGGAATAGGATGTTGTTAAGTATAATTAGTAGTAGCGTCCGATAGAAGATAACGACACTGCCAGTATGACGCCGCCAATAATGTATAGTACGGTAATAGTCAAAAGTACAATAGGAATGTTGTGGTAAAAAAGTAAATATTTGTCGTAAGTGGTCCGGTAATGTTAAAATGTCAAAGTTTGGGTAATTAGAGAAGTAGGGTCTATATGATTAGGAATTAGAAATATTATATTGGTAATAAGGACAAGGAGTGAGGTCATAAATATTTTGTGTATTTTATTTGTAAAAAGACTAAAAATGTGGAACCCATGTAAAATGATAAGGTTTATCTTATCTTAAAAGATAAGCTTACATGTACAGATAAGAGTTAAGGTATGGAATATGATTCGTCAGAGTGGATTTCTTATCCTATCTTAGAGATAAGATGGATAAGCCTGGAAGTTCTATAAATAGAGAGGCCACCCCCCTCATTTAGCATAGAAGGAAGTAGTGAAAAATATTGTAGGAAGTGTGCAAAGGAAGCCGTCAGTTTAAAGGTGTGTTGAAGAAGCCATTAAGAGGTGTAATTGTAAAGTTTCTCCCATAGTCTTGGTGAAAGGCAAGTGAAGTCAATAACACTTGAAGTACCTCATGGGTGAGATTGTAACAATTTCATGTTAATATTATAATTTACTTTGATATTTCAGATTTGCCATCATTCCGTCTTATCATAGTTTATGGTATTCTTGTGTTATGTTTGTTGTTTTGTTTCAGTTACATCCACCAAACTAAAGGTCATGCATTAGTAAATAATCATAGCACGAGGAGTTCCCGATGAAGAATTCTCATAGTGTCGGATTGGTGATGACATTTTGGTTCCGTTTCCGGACCATTCCTCGTTGGTGGATTATGCTGGAGAGATATTCCCACTTAGTCAAAAAAATTGGAGGGTAACCTTGTTTTTACTATGCATAGTAGTTACCATGGTAAAGTCATTTTTGCCGTGAATAGTAGTTACCATGGTAAAGTGATTTTTGCTGTGAATAGTATTTACCACAGTAAAGTCACTTTTTACCGTGAATAGTATTTACCATAGTAACTTCACTTTTTGTGAAATGTATTTACCACGAAAAGTCGGTTTTACCATGATAAGTCAAGTTTTACCATAGTTCACCGTCATCATTTCTATTTTCTATTATAGTGATTTTAATTATTAGTGCACATAAGTCTTGTTGATTGTACTTTTGGGTTGGTATTTCACTGTGGTTACTTTTGAAAATGGGGAAGATTCCTGTTTTTTCAGCTCAATCTAATGAAGATGCTTCCTCTTTCATTCAAGAGTTTAAACGATCTTGTATTTGTAATGGCCTTATAAGAAGGGAAAAATGGACTGAATTTTTTCCTACCTTTTTGGATGGTTCAGCCCTTAGGTGGTTTGAAACACTAGGTGATAATGTGAAAAACTCATGGGATTTATTAACTGAAAGTTTTCTTGAAGAATTTGGTGAACAACAGAGATATGCAAATCTCATGATCGATATCACAAAGCTAACCCAAGGAGAGAAGGAGAAGATAAGGGATTATCATGCTTGTGTTCTAGAGCTAAGGAGGAAGCTCGACGCCCAGATCCGGAAGGAAGGATTAGCAGATGGGTTGATGAATGGCATGGATAATCTCCTATGTAAGCACTTCATTCTTGGGATGAAGCCAGAGATCAGACAATGAGTGAAGTATGACCACCCAGCTACCATTGAACAAGCAAAGGAGATTGCAAGAAGGCAAGAAGAAAGCATGGAAGAGGAGCCCAAAGAAATTGTTGCTAAAGTAGAACCTACACCAGCACCTTTGCTCCAGAATCCACAACCACTCTCGGTGAGCACAAATCTTTCTCCTAGTACATCTACTGAGTATGAAGATCTGCTCAAAAATATGGGTCAGTTAACTATTAATCTTCTTCAAGGAAAAGAATTTAGTTCTCAGGGAGGAGATAGAGGTCCAAAAAGAAATATTTCTAAAGTTGTATGTTATGGTTGTTATAAAAAGGGTCATTATAAGTATAATTGTCCAGATAGAGCTTCTACATCTGGTAAAGGAGATAATGATAAAGGAAAAGTACCTATGAATTCTTTTGATGTAGTAGATAAGAGCAGAAATAATGAAATAGATGTGTTTGTAACAAAAAGAAAGAAAGAAAAAGATAATCAAGATGGAAATGATCCTAAGAAGATGAAAGGAGAAACTAGTAAGAAACATAGGAGAAGAAAGTTGGGTGTGTAGGATTTTCTGATTTCACAGGGTCAAGGACCATACTCCATCTTGGAAGATCTGTCTAAAAGGCCTGCAAATATTACATATGGTCAACTCTTGGCTATCTCTTCTGAGAAGAGACGGGAGCTACGAAGTGAACTCAATTCTCGACGAAGGAAGGGGGTTGAGGTCCCTGTTTTGGAGCCAGAGGTGGATCCCTATGCTCCACAAGCTGAGGTATTATGTAATGGTATTTAAATTCATGATGTCTTAGTTGATGGAGGTGTTGCAGTTAATGTAATGACTGAGTCTGTAATGAATATGTTGGGTTTAAAAATTGATCACCCTTCAACACTTATGTTAAGGTCATTAAATAAGGGAAAAACTAAACCAGAAGGTGTAGTTTCAAATGTGGCAATATCTTTTATGGGTGTTGTATGTGTGGTAGACTTTTAGGTGATGAAAAATGGTACTGTTGCGTACCCAATGTTGCTAGGAAGACCATGGCTAAGGAGAGTTCATGCAAGAAACTACTGGAATGAAGGTTTCATGACACTTGGACGTGGTAGAGAGAGGGTGAAGATAAACGTGATCCCTCGACATCATAAAGTAGAACTCGTGGATTCAAGTGATGAAATTGATGATTGGACATCCTCTGATTACTCTAGCACGAGTGAAGTGGACACGAAGATGAATAAAGTGAGGTGGATGTTTCAATCATGGATATCCTTCCAGTCACACCAACTCATGACCCCATAAAATTATCTGAAGAAGAAGTTGATGATCGTCTCCAACAAATAAAGATTGGTGATGCTGTGATGGAGAGTGAGAAGGAATCCTACCTCCAGCTCTTTCGAAGGTACATACACATATTCACTTTTGATTACAAGGAACTCCATCAAGTAAGTTGGGTAGAACATTCTATTGAGTTGGTAGATGGTGCTAAGCCCATAAAGAAATTGCCATATAGAATGAATCGTAATTTTTCTAAGACTCAGTAAAAGAAGAAATAGATAAGTTACTTGATGCAGATACATATTTTCTATGGAGAATTCATAATGGGTTTCTCCCATTGTGATCTCAATAAAAATAATGGGAAGCTACGCATTTGCATTGATTACAGGAAGCTCAATAAGGCAACAAGGAAGGATCATTACCCTCTTCCATTTTCGGATCGATCTTGACAAAGTAGTCGTGCCGGGATTGTTATAGTTTTGCTTTGATGGATATAGCGGCTACAACCAAGTTTGTATAGTAGAGAAAGATCAGCTGAAGACCACGTTCACCACTCCTTGGGGAACGTTTGCTTATAGAGTTATGCCTTGTGGATTGTGTAATGCTCCGTGAACATTCCAAATGATTTGATGAATAGGGTGTTCGAACCCTACATTGGGACCTTCATCAGAGTATTTCTGGATGATTTTTGCATCTATGGGAGCAAGTTGGACCACCTGCACCAAATGGAGATAGCATTTCAAAGGTTAGATGAAGCACAAGCCTCACTAAACCCTACAAAGTGTGTATTTGGATGTTCTAAAGGTGTTTTATTAGGGCACGTTGTATCCAGAGATGGTATTGGTACTGATCCTGATAAAGTTTCAAAAATCAAAGAGTTACCATTTCCTATGAATAGAAGTAAGTTGAGATCATTTTTAGGCCATGTGGGGTACTATAGAAGGTTCATCAAGAATTTCTCAAAGATTTCATAGCCACTAACCCAGTTCTTGAAGAAGGATGTTACTTATGAACCAGGAAATAAGGCGCATGAAGCTTTTGGACAACTGAAGGAAGCCCTGGTGTCTTCACCTGTTTTAAAGAATCCGGATTGGAGCAAGCCATTCATTGTGTACACTGATGCCTCAGATGCAGCACTAGGAAGTACTTTGAGCCAAAAGGATGAAAATGGGAATGAACATCCAATTTACTTTGGGAGCGAACAAATGAGCAATGTTGAGGATTGTTATCCTCGACACAATCCCTAGTGAATACATAGATATTTGGAATTATCTCGAATGAATTCAAGTTTCTGATGGTGCCAATGCAAATACTAAGAGAAAGATTACTCAATCCAGATCGTCCATTTTCTTTCGCATGGAGTATTATTTTGAATAGGACACGATGGATAGTACAAGAGAGGCGGTTGGACATGATCAGGAAAGGAAGCGCTAGAAGAATTCCATAATGGTACATGTGGAGGGCACTTCTCTGGACAACTTACAGCAAGAAGGATCTTGGATGCAGGTTATCACTGGCCCACTCTTTTTAAAGATTGTTATAATTATTGTAAGACATGTGATATTTGTCAAACACATGGTAACCGTAAGACTTCATCAGCTCCATTATGCCCTATTCTTCCACTTGGTCCCTTTGAAAAGTGGGGAATAGACATTGTAGGTCCACTTCTAACTACCTCACACCAAAATAAGTATATTGTAGTTGCCACAAATTATTTAACCAAGTGGGTTGAAGCTAGGCCATTGAAAACAGCTTCCATGGATGAAGTGGCAAGGTTCATATATGAACGCATTATCACCAGATTTGGTTGTCCATTAGAAATTGTAACAGAATGATCAAGGAAGCCACTTCATTAATGAAGTGGTAGAAGCCTAGTCAATAAGTTTTCTATTAAGCACAAGAAGGCAACAACATACAAGCCAAGCATAAATGGGCAGGTGGAACGAACAAATTTTGTGTTGTGTCAAATTCTAAGCAAAAGATGCACCTTGCAAAGTACATAAATGGGATAAAAGGATTCATGCAAAGCATTGTGGGCATATAGGGCAACATCAAAGTCAGCAACAGGATACTCCCCATTTCAGTTGGCTTATGGCATTGATCCAGTTCTTCCTATTGAGTTTGATATTCCCATGGTCAGAGTTATGGAAAATGAAAGGATGGATGAAAGTGATTCAAAGAAAAGAAAGGTTGGTACATCTTCATTTGCTAGAGGAAATGAGGGAAATAACTAAGGATACAAGCTATAAGAAGAAAATGAAGCAGAAGGAATACTTTGATCAAAATATCCGTTGGTCTCCATTTCATGTGAATGACTTGGTTCTAGTATATGATTCCGTATACAAAAAGAAGACAGAGAAAATTTCTTCCAAAATGGATGGGGCCCTACAAAAGTAGTTTGTGCATGAAAATGGTACGCGTACCGACTAGAGGAATTGGATGGCACTCCCATTACAAAATGGGTCAACCATGACAAGTTGAAGATTTTCCAAGCACTGTAATAGTCTACTCCAAGGACGGAGTAGAAAGCTAGGAAGGGGGAAGATGTCGACACTAAAATTTTCTCTCGTAATTTCTATTTCATTAATGTATGTATTAGGAATGGGATGTTGTTAAGTATAATTAGTAGTAGCGTCGATGAAGATAACGGTGCTGCCAAGATGCGATGCCGCCAATAATGTATAGTACGGTAATAGTC
The DNA here is from genome assembly GCA_018340775.1 of Taxus wallichiana var. yunnanensis. NCBI lineage: Eukaryota > Viridiplantae > Streptophyta > Pinopsida > Cupressales > Taxaceae > Taxus > Taxus wallichiana. Next base: position 435,222,282 of record CM031241.1, on the reverse strand, counting down.
AAAAGTACAATAGGAATGTTGTGGTAAAAAAGTAAATATTTGTCGTAAGTGGTCCGGTAATGTTAAAATGTCAAAGTTTGGATAATTAGAGAAGTAGGGTCTACATGATTAGGAATTAGAAATATTATATTGGTAATAAGGACAATGAGTGAGGTCATAAATATTTTGTGTATTTTATTTGTAAAAAGTCTAAAAATGTGGAACCCATGTAAAATGATAAGGTTTATCTTATCTTAAAAGATAAGCTTACATGTACGGATAAGAGTTAAGGTATAGAATATGATTCATCGTAGTGGATTTTTATCCTATCTTAGAGATAAGATGGATAAGCTTCGAAGTTCTATAAATAGAGAGGCCACCCCCTCATTTAGCATAGAAGGAAGTAGTGAGAAATATTGTAGGAAGTGTGCAAAGGAAGCCGTCGGTTTAAAGGTGTGTTGAAGAAGCCATTAAGAGGTGTAATTGTAAAGTTTCTCCCATAGTCTTGGTGAAAGGCAAGTGAAGTCAATAACACTTGAAGTACCTCATGGGTGAGATTGTAACAATTTCATGTTAATATTATAATTTACTTTGATATTTCAGATTTGCCATCATTCCGTCTTATCATAGTCGATGGTATTCTTGTGTTATGTTTGTTGTTTTGTTTCCAGATTACATCCACCAAACTAAAGGCTGTGCATTAGTAAATTATCATAGCACGAGGAGTTCCCGGTGATGAATTCTCATATTGCTGGATTGGTGATGACATATCCTTAAAATCCATGAGATATTATAAATCATCTATCAAAACCATGCTCAAGCGTTTCACAAAGCTCGAGAGGTGAATATTTGTGATATTTTCTTGTTTCATGCATCTTAAGACTCAAGATTGATATAGTTAGCTATGTATTCTCCCTAAACACCTATCAAGTACCTTAATCCATACTTTCACGGTTTTATTTCTATTTACACATCATTAGCATTTAGAAAACTAAAGGATACTATATTGTATAGTTGGGCCTTAAGAGAGATATAATACCGAATTAAGAATTATGATTGTAACCAATTATCATACTATTTTAAATGTCCTTCATGTGCATCTTAGGAATAGGATGAAAAACAAAATCCATGCTCATAAACTTTTCCTCCATTTTTCATGATCACTAAAAGAGTCTACATCATTAGAAAATTCATTCCTCCAACATCTTTTGGTTGTCTTCTATGAGCTTCTTTACTCCATGCATGCTAACTCTACTCTACCTTTATAATATCCTTATTTCTATGAATATATTTAACCCATTCCTCCTTGGGTTTATCATTACCAAAACAACCGTCTATCTAATGATCTCCTATCTAACTTGAGACTTATTATATCTTCCTTATTGAGATATTTGTTAGGAAATTAGTGTTCATAGTGTGAACATTAATTATATGTGTGTTTGTAATTTATGAGTTGTGATATAAACAACTCGTATAAAGTTGTAATAGTTAGGTGAGTGTGAGATATTAATATTATATTTGGGTATACGTGAGTTGTGAGAACAACTCACTATTAGATAGTTGTGAGAAAATAAAGGTGGAGAGAATCATGTTGGAGAGATAAGTGGAGATTGGGTAATTGATATGGTTTGACTCCTTATATTGAGGATGTCATTTACCTATTTATATGTAATCTCTTCATAATGAATATCATCCCGAATGAATTATATCGCAATATTTTTATATTCGGTGTTTTATTACAGTATTTTTATTTTGTCAAATAAAACCAGAATTTAATATTTGGTATCAAAGCATGGGAGATCTATATGGAAGTAGTGATTTATCATGTGAGAAAATGAATCTAGAAATTCTTGGTTAGATATGTGTTTGTGCATTAGAGAGGAAATTCTAGATGAATTTCTATCCAACTAACCGTCTTGTTTTAGAGGAATTTGATGATAAATATGTTGTATTTGTAGTTTTCAGCCAAATAACATTTTGTTGTACATTTCTATTTGCTACAACCTAGCCTTTCTCGACATATCATGTGCTCTTGTTACACTCCACGCTTATAGTGGTGTGTATTGGAATGATTGAAAGCAAAGATCTCCATGTGCAAGCCAAATTAACAAGTGGCAATTCACAACTATCGTGTGCAAGACGTCCACTTTCTATGAATTTATGTTAGGTTCATACATGTATTTCCATTTTTGGAAAGGGTCCAAAAAGATGTTGGAGTTAGAACTTGTAAGTGCCATAACTTTCAGTTGGTAATGTGTGTTTTTTCGAGGTGTATGCATTGATCCTATGCTTTTTGCTGCTGGACCAAATTTTTTTCCTTGTTTTACAAATATTGTAATAATATATATATATTAAAAAAAATATTGCCTCACCATTAAAAAATTGGACGTATTTTTGCTTGTACATGACGTCCATAATGCGGGGGTACATTATCGGTTGTATCCCATGCCTAGAAAAAATTGTGTAATGAGCTTAAAAGATACATTTTCTAACTAAGTAGCATCACACATGGAGGCTGGAGGCAATGGAGGAAGGAGGCATTTTAGCGACCTCTCGTCAGGCACCATTGACGAGGCCGCAATACTACTTTGGTGGCCATGTTTTTTCAGTTGTGTTCGGTGTGTTTTCTTTCAACATGTGTTGTAGTAAATAAGAACAGATGGATAATTCATGTTCATAGTTAGGAACATATTTTCCTATATTTTGTTCTCCTTTGTAAAATGTGAGTGGGGAAACATGTACGCTACTATGAAAGTGGTTGGTGGTCCACTAGAAAACCAATTTGGAATTTTGTAAATCTCTAAGAAAATCACATACGAGTGGTTAAGGGTTCCACTAGAAAACCTGTTGGAGTTGATGGTACTATTTGAAAACCATAATATTGTAGAACATGAGTAGGTACTAGAAAAAACTCACCCATGTTCACACTAAGGGGGTGAATGTTAGGAAATTAGTGTTCATAGTGTGAACATTAATTATATGTGTGTTTGTAATTTATGAGTTGTGATATAAACAACTTGTATAAATTTATAATAGTTAGGTGAGTGTGAGATATTAACATTATATTTGGGTATAAGTGAGATGTGAGAACAACTCACTATTAGATAGCTATGAGAAAAAAAAGGTGGGAAGAATCATGTTGGAGAGATAAGCGGAGATTGGGTAATTGATATGGTTTGAATCCTTATATTGAGAATTTCATTTACCTATTTATATGTAATCTCTTCATAATGAATATCATCTTGAATGAATTATATCACAATATTTTTATTTTGTCAAATAAAACTAGAATTTAATAATATTCTCTCAATTTATCTCAACAAGAATAGAAATAGTTGTTTGCAAAACTAAGAAATAACTAGGAAAACTAAGACGTGATCCTCTAATATTCTATAACATCTTAATTCTCCTCCTCCCACATAGGCTAGATAATAATAACTCATATCTACCTTTGCTCTCATGTAATGATATTTGACATACAAATTCAAATATAAATATTAAACATGGTTTTGGAGGGAAACTTATTCAAACACCTAGTACATATTAATAATGGCTTGAGAAGGCTTCTTATACCTTTTTATGATTATCGTGGCATCATGATATGTTCCTACATTAGACATTATGGGTAAGAACATGATTTTAACTCCAGTTTAAATGTATCAACTCTTCATTATTTCTCTTTTCTCTTCTTATTATGTCTAGATCCCATGGTCTCTTTTAAAGTACTAGTGCTTAAGTATCCTTGATATGCTCTTTATATCTCATCTACTTGTTTCTTTTTCTCTTCTTGTATAGTATCCTCCTTATCTCTTTATCATCTACAATATCCCATATCCATGCGTCACCTTCATATATGTATTCAATATCTTCTTGATCTTTTTGGTTCAGTAGTCTTCCCATTGGATTTAGAACTTATTTCTTCTTTAAAAATTCCAAACCTAAATAGAAAACATCAAAGTCAATGTTAGAAGTAAAATATTGAGGACATGAAGCCCCTTGATTGTCTCTATGTTGTTGTTCTTTTTCAAATCTTCCTTCACAATCTTGTCTTACTCTTGTCTTAATTTATTCTCAATTTGATAAATGATTATATCATTATGATATGGACCTTCAGAGAACTCTCTTGAAGTATTTAACTACTCATATATATTACTCAATTCTTCACTCAATGTGACATCATCTACACAATCATATCCCTTATCAAATTTAGGATATAATTTTTCTTCTTCATCTCTATTCTCTTCCTCTAAATCTTGTCTTTCATCATTAGATGGTTTCATTACTTCTTCTTGTCTCCATAAGTCTTCACGAGTTTCATTCAAGAGGTATGAATCCTCTTCACTCTTTTCCATTACCTGATCATGAAAATGATATTTTCATGCCAACTTAGATCCTTCTTCCTACTATAGATGGGATAGCATGGGCATCTCCTTCCATACTTCATCTTCTTTCAAATTGAATTGAAAAAATGATCCCTAGGTAGATTCAAAATATTCATCATTCAAATCATAAAAAAATGTTTACCTTTCATTTCCCTTGTGTACTTTTCATGATATGTCTCTTAAATGTTCATTCTTTCACCATCATCCTCTTTCTTACTTGCATTTTCTTCAATCCTCTTCCATAGAATTCTTTATGCTCTTATAACTTCCTCAAGTCCATCATCATCGCATATACCTTCTTCGACATGTATCTTCATCACTTATTGTTCTCTTAGCCACCCATATTTGAGTCATCACCTCTATATCTGATTTCATAAGCCATTCAAGAACCTTATAACCATGTTCTGGAGAAAATTTTTAGATATCAATTTTGCTCTTTCTTTCACCATGTTGTATACCTATATTTAAATTAGAAATAGGGAAAATAAAAGCTTTAGAATTTTTTTATCTTTTTGTGAACATACTTTTTTTTGATGGATGCTTCTTCATAAATTAATTTCTTTCAAATTATTTTTTCTAAGCATGCAAGACTAAAATCAACATCCAACTTCTATTCAACTTTTCAATATAATGTTGTATGTTCACTCTATTCCTCAAGATTTCATGGTTCATCATAATATACATATCCTTTTTGTAGTTTATCTATCTATTCTAGAGCATCTTCAAAGAAATAATAGAAATATGAATCTTATTCATCTTCCATCTCTTTACTTTCTTGCTGATGTGTTTTTCATCGATTTCTTCTACTTTTATTACTTTAGGTACTTTATAGTACATGTCTTCTTCATGAAATATCAAAAGTTATTTCATTACTCCATATCTCTTCATAGGAAATTTGTTTTACCCAATTTTTTATAGAGTCTAGATCATGTCCTTGATCTTCTCAAGAACATTTTTCACACCTTTATGTAAAAACTAAAACACAAAGTTAGATATCATAACAAGATACCAAAACATTTTCATAGTTGTATTCTTCATGGAAACTCTCTCATTCAATATAATTTCTTTCTCAATTGATTCCTTTGACACTTTTCCTATGTTCTCTACAATGAGAAATCTCTTCACATATCCAAAAGGTAACTCATTCTTCCTCATTCTTCCATGAGTACCTTTCTCTCTTTCCAAGGAAAACAATTTTATTCCTTTTCTTATTCTCCATCGCAGTATCTCAATTGGCCACTACACCTTATTTCTCATCTTCCATCAAAATTCTCAAATCTCTTCTTTCATCATGGTCTCTATCATGGATTCCAACTTCCCAATCATCTCTTTTATCTCATTTATCACTTCTTCAAAGACTAAATATTTCCTTCATCTATGGATTTTTCCTTCTTTTGAACCCTTTATTCTATTACCCATATCCTTTCTCAATTTCCCTATTGCTTCTTCACTAAGATCTTCACCCAAGTCTCTTCCACCTTGGTATATTGATCCTCTTAATTCTTCGCCTAGGTATTTCTCAACCCAGTCTCTTGGTATTTATCCAATGGATTTAATGTTATAGGGCTCATCTTGCCTTCTTCTTTTCTTAATATTTTCTAGGCCTTGACTACATTTAGTCTCTTCACAATCACCTGTAACTGCATTACATCATTAAATCATTAGAAAAAATATGAATTTAAAAAAATTCTTTACGCTCGATATAAAAAATGATGCCTTGTCTCAGCTCGGTTCATTACTCTATCTTATTGATTATGCAATATGTATTATTCTTACGACATGATATGACCAACTTTGTCTAGAATATATATTCATTTATCCTTTCTCATTCATGTTAGATCAAATTCACTAGTTATCTCTAATATTAGGAGTTTCCTATCATATTTATCTTTGTTTCACAAATGATGTCAAAATCTAGGACTCAAGAACCCTTTTCCTTGATGTGAGAACTTTGGCTTAAGAACAAACAATCTGCAGAAAATTTCTGTCTCTTATATATCATTCACTACATAAGGAAAATTGTTCCAAATAAATTATATATTTAATAAGTCTCTCAAGGAAAATATTTTCTAAATTTCATCCATTTTTGAAGTGGCAATTGAAAGTTATGAATAGTTTCCCTAAGACATTACATCAAACAATTTTCATGTGTTCTCATTAGATAAGAACTCTTGACTAAATTTGTCTTATGAATAATTTTTTTATTTATTTACAATATGGATGACAAGAGATCATAAATTCTAAATTTAAACTCTTCACTCCTCCTGGTGCATAATTTATTACAAATTCTGCTCACTATACCTTGTTATGGGTTTCAGGTTCACTACTCCTAAGACTTTCATAGAAATATTTTGTGTTAGACCTTAAAAATCATGGTTCCTTTTGTACATGGTTTAGGAGTCTATTTAGATCATATGGTCTTAATTTTAGACTTCATCTCCTTAAAATCCATGAGATATGATAAACATTATGTAAACCCCTCGCTCAAGGGTTTCACATAGCTGAGAGGTGAACATTTGTGATATTTTCTTGTTTCATGCATCTTGATACTAAATATTGATATATTTATCTATGTATTCTCCCTACAAACCTATCAAGTACATTAATCCATACTTTCACGGTTTTATTTCTCTATTCACACTCATTAACATTTAGAAAATTAAAGGATACTATATTGTGCAATCAGGCCTTAAGAGAGAGATAATACCAAATTAAGAATTATGATTGTAAACAATGATCATACTAGTTTAAATGCCATTCATGTGCATATTAGGAATGAGATGAAAAAAAAATCCATTCTCATAAAATTGTCCTCCATATTTCATGACCACTAACAAGGTCTGCATCATTCCAAAATTCATTCCTCCAACACCTTTTGTTCATCTTCTATGAAATTCTTCACTCACCATGCATGATAAATCTACTCTACCTTCATAATATCCTTCTTTCTATGGAGATATACAACCCATTCCTCCTTTGATTTATTGTGACCAAAAAAAGTATCTATATGATGTCCTATCTAACTTGAGACTTATTTTGTCTTCCTTGTTGAGATATTCTCTCAACTTATCTCAATAAGAATAGAAATAGTAGTTTTCCGAACTAAGAAATAGCTAGGATAACTAAGACATGATTCTATAATATCATATACCATCCTAATTATCATCCTCCAACATAGGCTAAGTATAATTAAAAATCAAATATGCCTTTATTATCATGTAATGATATTTTAAATACAAATTCAAATATAAACAATAAACATGGGTTTGGAGGGAAACTTATTAAAAACATGGTGCATAGTACTAATGCCTTGAGAAGCCTTATTCTAACTTATTTATTCTTATTGTGGCATCATGAGATGCTCCCATTATACTCTCTGAGTAATAAAGGATTTGAACTCCATTTCAAATGTAGTGTTTCTTCATTATTTCTCTTTTCTCTTCTTTGTATTGATGGATCCCATGGTCTCTTTTGAAGTATTAGTGCTTAAGTATCCTTGATATGCTCTTTTCTCTCTCATCTTCTTGTTTCTTTCTCTTTTCTTATATAGTATCCTTATCCCTTCCTCATTTGCAATATCCCATATCCATGCTTCACCTTCATATATGTCTTCAATATCTTCTTGTTTTAGGAGTTTTACCATTGGATTAGAACTTCATTCATCTCCACAACTTCCAAACCTACATTCAAAACATAAAAGGAAATGTTCAAAGTAAAATATTGAGGCCATGAATCCCCTTTATTTTCTCCATGTTGTTATTATTTGTTCAAATATTCCTACACAATATTGTCTTTCTCTTTCCTTAACTCATCCTCAATATGATCAATGATGTTATCATTCTGATATATACCTGTTATCACCGAATCACAGCACCCTTGGATGTTGATCAGATTTCTAGTTTGATCACTCTAAGCATCCAGTGTGATTGGATAACATGGGTACTATCTCCAAGTTGTGGGACTTGCTACTTGAGATAGACCTCCGTGAGAAAGCTCAGTTCTTGCTCCTAAACTACCTGCCACAATCTACTCTAATGCAGGAGAAACTAGCTATTCTAACCTAAAATTCCAAGGGACCAGAGAGAGAGAATGCATAAAATGAAAGCCTACACTAAAGCGGTGATACACCAGGAAAAGAGGGTGTGAGAGTAATCTCCAAATGTGTGAAATACAGAGGTAAAGTGCACACTAGAAGAGGTGATGACAGTTCACCATAATCCAGCAAAATGCATTTACAGCAATATTCCAAGCACACACAATGATAATGAATTCCTGCAAGAACATAATAAATAGACACAATATACTTGTAGAAAGATTAAAGGGGCAAGAAGAATGCAAGGAAACACAGCAGGGGAAGATATATCCACAAACTGATATTTTGTTTCTTCATGATATGCACAGTTCAATCTATTACAAGATAAGGGCCTGGATCACCATGCAAGGAGTCCACTACAAGGGCCTGCAACACACTGGCTTCACAAAGCAATTTTGACAGAGCTTTGTTACCCAAAAACTCTCCCCTTTTACAATGAGTCCAACACTCCAATTTATAGAAAAAATGAGAAGGAGAAGAGAAGGGAAAATGGAAATCCCGAAATCTGTCCTTCAACCACCTGTAAGAGGCATTAAATTGAGTGGAATGGTTATACATTACTTGAAAAAGGCTCCCCATACTGTCCCATGTGCTGCAACAGAGAAAGAATGATGACCATGCCTCTTAATTGCACTCCCAGCTACCAAATAAAACACTGTTCTGAACCCGGCCACGTTTCCTTAAAAAATCAATCAATTTCTGATCAAATCTGGAATTTCTTGATTGTTTTGCATTGGGCTTGGAACCACGATTCCAACGGTACCAATTTTGTGCGATTTCGTTGAGAAATGCAAAAGTTATGGCCTTCTCGAGTGCAGTAAATTTGTTTGGGCCTAAGAGAGCGTTTTCGTCATTTGACGGAAATGAGCATTAATCGATCTGAGCCGAATATGTTTCTTTTATTTAAATATATCTACCCTCATTAAAATTAAGAAATCCAGTTTTTGTGGCGTAGAGGACGTCGTGCTCGTTCCAGAAAGTCCAATTTTATGAAAATCGGAGCTCGGAGTCAAAAGTTATGGCCGTTTGAAGTTTCCGGACCAAACGTTGACTTTTCTTCCCTGCCTTCGGCCATTTCGGCTTTTCGCGTCCCACGCGTCCCTTTGTCCCATTTAGCACAGTGCTCCTTGTGCTGATTTCGGGCGAACTGGCCGGTTCGCGCCCATTTGTCCCAAATGTCCCAGTTGTTTCGGACTGCTTGTTCCCATTTCGCCCGGTTCGGCCGGTTCGCGCCCTTTTGTCCCAACTGTTCCGGGACAAAAGTTCTCATTTCGGCCGGTTCGCGTACTTTTGGCCTCAGCATCCCTGCATCGCTTTCGGCTGCCTTGACTCATTTCGCCCGGTTCGGCGGTTCGCGTCTTTTTGTCCCGCTTGTCCCAAAGGCGACCCTCTCAGCAGTTAGCCAATTTTTCTCTCTCTTTTGGCCAGATCGGCTTTTCGCGCCCGCCGCGTACTTTTGTCCCAGATGTCCCAATTGCTTCCGGGGCCACCTGTGCTCATTTCGGCCGATCCGCGCCTTTTTGTCCCACTTGTCCCAAATGCTTCTAGGACTAGGACTTAGCCATTTTTCATGATTTTTCCTGGCCCGAGCTTGTTTTTGCAAATTTTTTCATTTTCTCAGAACTTGCTCTCTTCTTGAGGGGTGAATTTTGGATAACAATACCTTTTATACAAATATCTTGAAGGATTTAAAAATCCTCTATCTTCTTAAATGCTTCACTCAAGGTGACATCATCAACATCATCATATCCCTTATCAACTTTAGGATATAGTTTTCTTCTTCACCTCTATTCTCTTCCTCCTCGAATTTTATATTTCATCATTATATGGTTTCATTACTTATTCTTCTCTCTACAAGTATTCATGAGTTTCATTCAAGAGGTATGAATCCTCTTCCCTCTTTTCCATTACCTAACCATGAAAATGATCTTTTCATGCCAACTTAGATTTTTCTTCTTATTGTATATGGGTTAGTATAGGAATCTCCTTCCATACTACATCTTCTCTCAAATTGAATTGAAACAATGATCCATAGGTAGTTTCAAAAATTTCACCATTCAAATAATAAAAAAGAAAAAAATTTACCTTTAATTTCCCTTGTGTACTTCTTTTCCTCATGATATTTATCTTGCATGCTCATTCTTACACAATCATCCTCTTGCTTTCTTGAATTTTCTTCAATCCTCTTCCAAAAATCCTTGGTTTTTTATCACTTCCTTAAGTATGACACCATCACATATACTTTTTTGAGATGTATATTCATCACTTCTAGTGATCTTATCCACCCATATTTGAATCTTCACCTTTGTATCTGATTTCTTAATCCATTTAGGAACCTTATAAGCATGTTCTTGAGTCAAATTTGAGAGATCAACATTACTATTTCTTTCACCATGTTGTACACCTATATTTGAATTAGAAATAGGAACAAAATCAGGTTTAGAAAAGATAATCATCTTTTTACAAACCTTCTATTTTGATGGATGCTTCTCCATAAATTGATTTCTTGCATGCATGACTAAAACTAGAATCATAACTTCTATTCATATTTTCAATATATTGTTGTATATTCAATATTTTTCTCAATATTTCATGGTTCACCATCATATACATCTCCTTTTTGTGTACTTGATCTATCTCTTCTGGATCATCTTCAAAGACATCATAGAAATATGAATCTGATTCATCTTCCATCTCTTTGTTTACTTGTATTTTTTCATTCTTTTCTTCTCCTTTACGTTCTTTAGAATACATGTATTCTTAAAGAACCACAAGAAGTTCTGTCATTACTCCGTCTCTCTTTATAGGAACTTTTTTGCCCCACATATTGCTAGAGTCAAGATCATGTCCTTGATCTTCTCAAGACCATCTTCCATACCTTTATGTATAAATTGAAACACAAAGTTAGATATCATAGAAAGATACCAAAACATCTTCATAAGCTTCTTCTTCATGGACACTCTCTCATTCAACTTAATTTCTTTCTCAAGTGCTTCCTTTGACAGTTTTATCATGTTATCCACAATGAGAAATATCAAAAGGTAACTCATTCTTCCTCATCCTTCCATGAGTACATTTATATCTCTCCAAGGAAATAATATTTTTCCTTTTCTTCTTCTCCATCAGTAGCTCAATTGGCCACATCACCTTATTTCTCTTAATTCATCCAAATTTTTGGATCTATTCTTCCATCATGGTCTTTACCATGGACTCCAAATTATCAATCTTCCCTCTTATCTCATTTATCTCTTCTTTAGAGATTAAATCTTTCCTTCTTCTAAGAACTTTATTCTTCTACCCATATCATTTATGAATTTCCCCATTTCTTCTTCTCTAAGATATTCATCCAAGTCTCTTCCACCTTGGTCTATTGATCCTCTTAATTCCTCACCGGGTATTTTGCACCTTATTTTCTTGGTTTTTATCAATGGATTCAATGTTATAGGGATTATTATTTCCTTGTTCCTTTCTTAAGCCTTTATAGGCCTTGAATACCTTTAGTCTCTTCACAATCACCTGCAACTACATTACATCATTGAATAATTAGAAAAAATCTGAATTTAAAATAGGTTATTCATGTTTTGATACCAAAAATTATTCCTGATCTCATCTCAATTCATTACTCCATCTTACTAATTATGCAATATAGAACCCACATCCTATCATTACTTCATGATATGACCAAATTTGTATATAACATATATTCATTTATCCTTTCTCATTCATTTTTTAGATCAAATTCATAGTTTATATCTATTCTTAGGAGTTTCCTATCGTATTTATATTTTTTTCACAAATGATGTCAAAATATAGGACTTGGGGACCCTTTTCCTTAATGTGAGAACTTTGGCTCAAGAACAAACAGTCTACATAACATTTCACATGTATATATTTTTCTCGCACAAGGCCAATTGTTCCAAAATTTTGATATATTTAAGAGGTATCTACAAGTAATATATGTTCCAAATTTCATCCATTTTTCGGTGTGGCATTTGAAATTTATGACTATTTTCCTAGGTAGGCATTACATCAAATCGTTTACATGCACTCTTATTAGTAAAACTTCTTTCATTAAGAAATTTATACTAACTTTTATTATGACTCCAAAATTATTTTACTTACAATATGGATGACATGGGGTAATATGTTCTAAATATAAAGTCTTCACTCCTCATGGTGCATAAGTTATAACAAATTCTTCTCACTATAAATTATTTTGGGTTTCACAGTTTATTACTCCTAAGATCTGTCATAGCAATCTTCCATGTGAGACATTGAAACATAGTAATTACTTTTGAATATGGTGGAGGAGTCTCATTTAGTTCATATGTTCCTAATTTGAGCCTTCATCTCCTTAAAATCCACAAGATATAATAAATATTCTATCAAATATTATTCAAGGGTTTCACAGAGCTTGAGAGGGTAATATTTGTGATATTTTCTTATTTCATACATCTTAAGACTCAATATTTAAATATTTAGCTCTGTTGTATCCCTACACACCTATCTAGTACCTTAATCCATGTTTTCATATATTTATTTATATTTACACACTCATTAGCATTTAGAAAACCAAAGGATACAATATTGTACAGTCAAGCCTTCAAAGAAAGATAATAACAAATTAAGCATTATGATTGTAACCAATGCTCATACTAGTTCAAATTTCCTTCATGTGCATCTAAAGAGTAAGATGAAACATAAAATCCATGCTCATAAACTTGTCCTCCATGTTCATGACCACTAACAAGGTCTGTATCATTACAAAATTCATTCCTCCAACACCTTTTGCTCATCTTCTATGAGATTCTTCACTCCATGCATGCTAACTCTACTCTACCTTCCTAATCTCCTTCTTTCTATGGATATATTCGACCCATTCCTCCTTGGATTTATCATGACCAAAAAGACTATCTATCTATATGATCTCCTATCTAACTTGAGACTTTTTCTATCTTCCTTGTTGAGACATTCTCTAAAATTATCTCAACAAGAATAGAAATAGTTTTTCGCAAACTAAAACATAGTTAGGAAATATAAGACATGACCCTCCAATATCCTATAACATCATAATTATCCTCCTCGATGTATGCTAAGCATAAGATAAACTCATATCTTCCTTTACTCTCGTGTAATGATATTTTACATACAAATTTAAATATTAACAATAAACATAGTTTTGGAGGAAAACTTATTCAAACACCTAGTACATAGTACTTGCTATCCCAAATTTTCCCTTGGAAGATTTGGTCAAACACAACCTTATACAAGAAGAAATTGAAGAAATGGCTCTATAAAGAGAATCCATTCTTCAAATCTAGTAGACAAGTTCTGAGATGGGCTCGAAAATGGAATAGCATGGTCGGGGAGAAGAAATAGTGTCAAAGAACCAGAGGCTCAAAGGAAAAGAAACAGCAAAGGATTGAAGTCTTTGGGCTCTATAAATGACTCAGAATGAGCCCGGAATTGGCTAAGTATGGAGGAGACAATGGAAGCTACCAAGTGTCCAAACGACACACCTATAAAGATTAAATCCAAAGGGGTAGACCCAAATGAGTGCCAAGCTTCCACGCTTCCAGAGCCCCAAAAGTTGCACCAGCCATTGAAAATTCTTTGACTCAATGGAGGGTGCCAAGTGTCTTAACGCACACATTTAAAAGTGGAATCTAGGCCGGAGACTCAAACTTGTGCCAACCCTCCACATAGGAAATGGTAAATAGAGGTGAAAGGAGAGTGGGCCAAAAATGACAAAGTATATAATGAGCGTGTGCCTTCCATGTGTCTCAAAGTCTAAAAGGGAAAGATTTAGGTTGAATAGTAAAAGCACTGAGACAAGATGCTGAAGAAGCCACGTCTCGTGCCGATGCAATTTTAAAGGAAAAATACAAAGGCTGCCCTCAGACATGCACCAACCCTCCACGTATCCGGTTTCAAAAGGGGCCCCGTTTTGGTAGCTGGTTCTCGCCATTTTGTACAGACTGATTCAAATTTCAAAAGGGCATATCTTTTGACTCAGTGCTCAAAATCTGACAAATTTGGCACCATTGGAAAGAGATCGATCTCGTCTACACCATGGAGATCTGAAACTTTAATTTTGGAGAGGTTAGGTGGGGAGAAAATGAAGAAACGTCTTTGTGCCATTAATACAGGATCTATTTTCCCCAACAACTAGATCGGATTCAATATGATCCGTCGTTCTTCCTCCTTCAAGGTGTCGAACAAGTAATTGATGTAGACATGATAGTTTTGGGGTGGAATTGTAGGCATTGAATGCTTCCTGTTGGTGGTTGTGTTTCAAATTCGGGTTTTCCTCATTTTTCCTTCTTCCTCCATGGATTCATCTATAAATGTAAGAACAAGGATCATTTATAATGTTGGACACTCTGATCGTTACGCATGTTGCTAAGGACTCCATATTGTTTGTTTTTGAGTTGTAGACCTCCATACTTGGCTCTTACATGTGGATATCAGCCTCCTTATCATTGTAATAGTTTTGTGCATTTTTGGAAGTAATAGAAGCATTGTTTTGTGACTATTCTCTATCCTAACATGTTTACATTCCTTTTTCTTTGCTCTTCTCTTGCATTGTGTATTGTTCTACTATTCAAGTCCCCTACAGTTCCATACTTGGTTGTGTTCCACAAGAACAATTTGTTGAATGCGTATTTCATTGTATTACTTGTGTCTAGCCTCATTTCACGCATTCCCTATCATTCCCACTCATAATAGATAGTGTTCACCCATATTTTCTGGTGCTATCACCTTTTAGTGTAGTTTACTTCATGTTATCCTTCTTTCCTTGGTCCCTTGGCATTCTTAGCTTAGTTTCCCCTTTTAGCACTAGGAGTAGCAGTAGTAGTAGAAATAGATAAAGGAACTAGCCTTCTCTGGAGATCTATCCCAAGCTCACAAGGTCCCACAACTTGGGGATGGTTCCATTGTGGTCTCAAACACCTCGGCCCTTTCGAGATCGATGTGCGGCGCACGTTTGAGAAACCAACAGTTTCTAGCACCCGGTGGGACCAACATTGAAAGCTCAAATTTCATATCTCTAAGTTTTGGTGTGTGAACTTAGTGTTTCAACCTTTGGAGGCTCATTTCAAACACATCTAGTGACTCCCAATATTTTAAAATCTCTGTTTCAGCAGTCCTAAGCACCTTTCATGAGAAGAGTGCACACAAGAAGAAGTGCGTAGTTGAAGATTATTTTGAATACCTCTAGCTTTCCCGAGAAGAGTTCATTCTAGAAATCCCACGCACACATCTCTATCTCTAGCACGTCACGCCCATTCAAATCCTCCTCAAAACACACAACTTGTGTGCCCTGCAATGGTGAATCAACAACCTCCTCCATTAAGAAGCTTTGCAAACTTTGATGGAGGGAGTCCCTTACTCCTATCTGTGCAACATGATATGCCAAATGGTGCACTCAAGAGTATTCCTTACTTTACTAGTGAGAATCAAGTTGCCACTCAGAGCATATCTAGGATGTAGCTAATGTGTGCTCACTATATTTTATCACACATAATGATGTGGCAAAAAGTTGCTTATAGCCTATTTCAAAGGTAAAGCATTTCAAAGGTATAGAGGCTTGAGAATTGGATCTATTAGCACCTGGGATGAGCTGGGAACAAATTTATGCAATTATTTTGAAGATAAATCAGATCACCTATCTTTGGTGGAGCAACTGACAACAATAAAGAGGGTACCTAATGAGTAGATGACTGATTTCAACATCAGATTTCAAAAGACTTGGGATATAATCCCTCTTATGGTAAGACCTACATCCCAACATGCTTTCCTTTATTATCTGAAGGCACTCAATAGTGACATTTCAGTTATGATCCAATCTATGGGAGGTAGGACTTTACCAACTACTTATAACATTGCAGTAAGGGAAAAAAATAGTCTCATTCAGCAGAAATTTGGCCCCTAGACCGCCTCCACCAACTATGGATCATATTCCTATGCTTGAGAAAAGCTCACAACTAGTTGCCTTAACATCCTATTCTCCATCAAAGCAAAAGGAAAACAAAGAAATGAAGGTTGTGATAAAAAATTTGTCAAACAAAATCATATCATTAGAAAAGTAGTAGGCGCAAGCCTATAGAGGTAATTCTAGTTAGGCGCATCGCCAAGGAAATCAGCCCTGGCAGAATCAATATGGAAATCAAAGATACACGCCTAATCAATAGAATGATAGATGGCAATATAATGCACATCTTCCCTTACAAGTTATCCCTCCCACGCCTTCTCTCCTAAAGACCGAGTATGAGCTAGGTGCTTGTCCCGATTCGAATAATTTGGCACAAGCTTCGAATGGTGTTTCCCTTATAAAATGCTTCATAGTCAATATCATTATGCTAATGTTACACGCACCCAAGCCTTCATGATCCGAATGATTCTTTGTGTGAGCCCTCAACGAGTTCCCATGAAGCGTATAATCCGGAATGATCAAAGTTCCTTCGGAGTCCAATTTGATGTTCTTTGGTGTAAAGGAATTCTACGCAATCAACCAAGCTACAGAAGATACAAATAGACCGTGCACCCAAGTTATAGAAAAAACGAGATATAAGAAAAGAATATTAGAATCAGGCATGTAGGTTATACCCCTAGAAATGCAAGCAGATCCTCAAGAAGAAAGAATCAGATAAGGCATCATTCAGTAAAAACATTCAAATCCTTGATAAGGAGGCCCCTCATAAAGTTCCGTCTGAAACAACACGTGCTCCTCATTTGGTAGGCCAAGCCTCCCCCAGCTAAAATTTAGGCTTCCACACTTGAATAGTCAAGAAGGGATGTTGTTCCCCAAATGCACAAGGTGGGGGGCTTCCGTTTAGCATTGTTGACCAGATGAAGAAAACAAACATAAACGTCACAATGTGGGATGCCCTGACCATTCCATCTCAACGGGATCTGTTACATGAAGCTCTGGCACAACTTCCGCGTGTTGACCTAGTTATACAGAAGCCATGCACTTCTATCAAAATCTTCTAAGAAGAGGAGAAACAAGTAAGTAAAGTTGCTAAAACCCCACCCTTCTATATGTCCTTGATTATAGGAAAACACCTAGTGCATAACTGCTTGATTGACTCAGGCACTAGTACTTCTGTTATGCCTAAGAAGATAGTTGATGTATTAGGTCTGAAATATAGCCCTTTGTCTAAAGGAGTCCTAAAACTTGAAGGATCAATTTTAACCACCTTAAGAGTCATCAAGGATCTTGAGTAAACCCTCCATGCATGTCCAATCCTCGACAATTACTCAAGATCTCAATTATTGACATGTCTCCTTTGTTTTCCCTATGTGTATCAAAATAATTTACTACTAAGGTGGGTGGTTAATTGTCTTCTTATTGGTATCTATGTTAATAAAGACAAGGTATGGTAGCTAGTTTACCATACAAGATGAGCCTATATTTTCTTATCATGTAGAGCCATATGTCCCATCCCCTCTCCAAGCCAATTGTCTTATCTAGGAAGAACAAGTTTTAGTTCCTAAAGAGAAATCTCTTCCACCCTCTGTTCCAGACCTAGTACTTGATGAATGGGCAGAAAGGCATCAAAAATTTGATCCCTATGCTGAAGAATTGGAAGCCTATGAAACTGGGCTTGGTACTTATTACATTCTAGAAGAAGATGCCACGCTTCCGCACACGCTCATGGGAGACAAAATTCAAACTAGTCTATGGAAGTTATAATTTGATGGATCCAGAAGCAGAAATGGCATGGGAGTAGGAGTGGTTCTCATTTCCCCTAAGGATGAGAAATTTTCTTTGCACATAAGCTACATGTAGTTTACATGCTTTGAAACAATGTGGCGAATATTAGCGTTGGTGCATGGCTTGCTTATTTTTGAAAAGAAGAAAATTAAAGCATTGAAAATCTTTAGGGACATAGAATTGGTCATCCACCAGATCACCAACAAATTCCAGACAAATAATAAGCTTCTTAAAGCTTACAAACATAGATTTTAGGACTTAATTGAGAGATTTGATGCCCTTAATATACAGGTAGTCCCGCGTAGAATGAACAAAGAGGCTAACCAAATGGCCGCGCTCGGTTCATAGTTTTCTCCTGCTGAGGAATTTTTCAAAGGAAACACTCAACACATTAAGATGGTGATCAGACCATCCATTCCATATAATAACACCAGATGGAAAGTGTTTTAAAGTGATGCATAGATCGTCTAGTTTATCCAGAATGAAGCTGAATTTTCATCAAGTATGCAAGCTGATCTCCAGGACAACTATGGTGACCAAGTAATACAACTGAAGACAAATAGGTTTCCTAAAGGATTGGTCACCCTAGAGAAAATTTTCAGCCTTGATGATGAGTTCAAGGGTGAAGAAAGATACATGCGCCCACATAGGAGGACTGCTCCTCCATCACTATTGCGCACGGAAAAGAGTTGCTGCTCAACAAAACTTGTGCACATGAAGAAAAATAGGCCTTTATCTCTCTTTGTCAAAAATACATCGATATTTTATCATGGGAGTATGAATACCTCAAAAGTTTTGATCCAAGTGTTTCTCAACACTCTATCAACCTTGATCCTGGTATCAAGCTCGTTAGACAAAAGTAGCGGCCAATCTATCCAAAGATAGAACCCCTCATGAGAAAGTAACTATCAAAACTCATTAAAGCAAAAATTATCTTTCCTATCAAATACTTGTTGTAAATCTGGTTCCATTACGCAAGAAGAATGGTGAAATCAGACTTTGTGTTGATTTCAGAGATTTGAATAAGGCATCTCTAAAGGATCATTATCCTTTGCCTTTAATGGAGTAGATTTTGTAGACTATGGCTGACGTGCAAAGGTTCTCCATGCTGGATGGGTACTCAAGTTTCAACAAATCTTGTTCAAGGAAGAGGATCAATTCAAAACAACATTTACAACCAAGTGGGGAACATATGCATATTAGAAAATTCCCTTTGGTCTGTCAAATGTGGGCACAACATTTTAGCACGCCATGGATATTGCCTTCAAAGGTTACATCAATGAGTTCATCTTGGTTTACCTAGATGATATAACTATCTTCTCAAAGCAAGGCATGAATCACATGGCACACCTAGAAAATGTATTTGAGAGATGCAAAGAATTTGGGGTATCTCTTAACCCCAAGAAGTGTAATTTTGTGGTGGCTCAGGGAAATCTCTTAGGTCATGTGGTTTCAAAAGATGGTATCGCGATTGATCCTGAGTGCATTTCAGCCATCCTAGCCCTTTCCCTACCAGCGCACAAAAATGCCTTATAGTCCTTCCTTGGCAAGATTAACTTTGTTAGGTGTTTTATCCCTAACTTTGCAGGACTGGTTTGGCCCATCACCCTCATGCTCAAAAAGGACATAGCCTTTAGATGGACAAGTAGAAGGAAGAGAAAGCTTCAACAAGATCAAGAAAGAGATTGCTTGTGCGCCAACACTCATCAACCTAGACTATTCAAAGGATTTCATCCTTTATGATTATAGCACTGATGCAAGCATTGTTGTCTTAACACAGAAAATGAACAAGGGCTGAAACAACTAGTGGCCTTCTTTAGCCAGATGCTAAAGGATTATGAATTGAAATATAGTCACACAGAGAAGAAGGTCTTGCTATCATGCACACACTCAAGAAATTCAAAAGTATGCTCACCACAAATCATATCAAGGTGTTAGTCTCCCACTCATCTGTCAAAGAGACTTCATCATGGGAGTAGAGATTAGTGAGAAGAGAGCATGATGGGTGACCAAAATCATGGAATATGATGTGATTATTAAGGAAACAAATATCATAAGAGGTAGTGCACTCTGCAAGCAGATTGTTGAGGATGTGCAGAGTGAACTTGAGGCTTCATTATTTCTAGATGAAGATCTCCCGCATGTAGAACATGAACAAAATATAGACCTCAAGGTGCATGTGACTGGATGAAGGACATGATCACATTCCTTTCCAAGGGCACGTACCCTCCTAGTTTGAACAAAGCAAAGAGAAGGCATCTGAGGTTACAATCTATCCCTTATGTTTTGATTGATGGACTTCTCTTCAAAAGAAATCTAGATGGTGTGTTGTTAAGATGTATCAATGGCGTGTAGACTGAGCAAGTGTTAGCAGAATTTCACAATGGATTCTTTGGTGGACACTTCTCTGCCAAAACTACAACAATGAAAATCATAATGGTAGGTATATTTTGGCCTACCCTATTTACAGATGCACATAGGTGGGTAACAAAATGAAAGGAGTGCATTTTATTTGCATGAAATAAAATATTGGCAGTGCTTCCCCTCTAACCAATTCAAGTGGATCATCCTTTTGTGCAATGGGGTCTCAAATTCATAGGCATGATCAATCCACCTTCAAGTGCTGGACATAAATGGGTTCGATAGCTACAGATTACTTCACCAGATGGATAGAAGCTGTCGTGCTTAAGGAATCAACTGAGGTAGTCATCCTTGACTTTCTTAAAGGTTTAGTCACAAGGTTTGGCATTCCTCAAACCATTATCTCTAATAATGCAAAGGCCTTCCTTGGTGCTAAAATCACTGATTGGGCTCTAAGTCTGGGCATTTACCTAAAACCTCTTCCAACTATTACCCTTAGGGAAATGATTTGATAGAATCAAAAAACAAGAACCTGATCAGAATTATGAAGTGCATAATGAACATCAACCAAAGACAATGGCATACGAAGGTCCTACATGTGATCTGGGTAGATAGAATCACAATTAACAAGGCAATATGAACTTTTCCTTACAATATTGTCTATGGAAAGGAGGTTGCCCTTCCTTTGACACTAGAACTAAATTCATTGGCACTTTCCCAATAGCTAGAATTTGAGGGTGTAGATAAGAGAGAAATCAGGATGGAAGAGTTGGTTCATCTTGAAGAGCTCAGAAAATCTACCATGATCAAGCTAGAACAACATCAACAAGCAACAAAGAAATGGTTTAACAGAAAGGCTAGGCCTCAAGCTTTAAAAATTAGGGACCTAGTCCTAGAGTGGGATGTTGATAGAGCTAAGACAGGGCACCATTCAAAGTTTGATGCACTTTGGAGTGGCCCATACATCATCAAGTCTTGCAAGGAAGCTAACTCTTTCGAGTTAACTCATCTAAATGGAAGCACACTACAAATCCCTGTAAATGGGATCTATCTCAAACCCTTCCATTAGGTTTGTTGAATCATGTTGTATATATTAGAGTAGTTTTAATCCCTCTAAGTGTGCTTTGTGCACATTATTTTTTTGTACATAGTTCTTTCCTCTCACGTGCTTTCGCATGAATTTTTTTTTACTTCCAGAGTGCATAAATGATTCTCAAAGTGATCACAAGGGAATTTCATAATTGAATAAAAAAACTCCATACCCAATGGATTCTTCAAGATACTGATCTCCTTCATCTAGCATGTAGATGCCCTTGTGAGTCACCAAACTGGTATCCTAAATTTACCCGCGCATATTTAGTCAAACACGACCCTATACAAGAAAAAATTGAAGAAACGTCTCTATTGAGTGAATCCATGCTTCAAATCTAGTAGAAAAGTTACAGGCGGGCTCGGAAATGGAATAGCAGGGTCGGGAGAAGAAAAATGTCAAAGAACCAGAGGCTCAAAGGAAAAGAAATGGTGAAGGCTCGAAGTCTTTGGGCTTTGCAAATGACTCAGAACAAGCCCAAAATTGGCTAAGTATGGAGGAGACAACGGAAGTTGCCAAGTGTCCAAATGGTGCACCTCCAAAGATTAAATTCAAAGGGGTAGACCTAAATGATCGCCAAGCTTACATGCATCCAAAGCCCTAAAAAGTTACACCAGCCATTGAAAAGTCTTCGACTCAGCTGAGGGTGCTAAGTGTCTCAACTGTGCACATTCAAAAGTAGGATCCAGGTAGGAGACTCAAACTTGTGCCAACCCTCCATGTAGAAAATGGTCAATAGAGGTCAAATGAGAGTGGGCCCAAAACGACTAAGTATAGAATGAGCACGGGCCTTCCACGTGTCTCAGATTCCAAAAGGGATAGAGTCGGGTTGAATAGTCAAAGCATTGAGACAAGCCACGGAAGAAGCCACATGTCATCCTGGCACAACTTCAAAAGTAAAATACAAAGGCTGCCCTTAGACATGTGCTAGCCCTCCACGTATCTAGTTTCAAAAGGGGGCTCGTTTTGGTAGCTGGTTCCGGCCATTTTGTATGGACCCGATTCAAATTTCAAAAGGGAATATCTTTTGACTCATTCTTTAAATCCAACAAATTTGGCACCATTGAAAAAGAGCTCGATCTCGTCTATGCCATGGAGATCTAAAAATTTAATTTAGGAGAGGTTAGGTGGGGAGAAAATAAATAAATGTCTTCTTACCATTAATACAAGATCTATTTTCCCAAACAACTAGATTAGAATCGATATGATCCATCGTTCTTTCTCTTTCAAGGTGCCAAACTAGTAATTGATACGAGATATACATGACAGTTTTGGGGTGGAATTGTAGGCATTAAATGCTTCTTGTTGGTGGTTTTGTTTCAAATTTAGGTTTTCCCTCCTTTTCCCTTCTTCCTCCATAGATTCATTTATAAATGTAAGAGCAAGGCTCATTTATTATGTTGGACACTCTAGATCCTTACGCATGTTGCTAAGGACTCCATATTTTTGTATTTTGAGTTACAGACCTCCATACTTGGCTCTTGCATGTGGATATCGACCTCCTTATCATTGTAATAGTTTTGTGCATTTTTGAAGTAATAGAAGCATCGTTTTTACTATTATGTCCTTACGTGTTTGCATTCCTTCATCTTGCCTCTTCTCTTGCATTCTGTATTGTTGTGTTATTCAAGTCCCCTTCAGTTCCATACTTGGTTGTGATCCACGAGAATGATCCGTGAATGCGTATTTCATTGTGCTACTCGGTCCTAGCCTTCTATCATGAATTCCATATAATTCTCTCTCGGAATAGATAATGTTAACCCCTATTTTATGGTGCTATCACATTTTAGTTTAGTTTAATTCATGTTATCCTTCTTCCCTTGGTTCTTTGGCATTCTTAGCTTAGTTTCCCCTTTCCGCACTAGGAGTAGCAGTGCATGCAGTAGAAATAGATAGAGAAAATGGCCTTCTCCGGAGATCCGTCACAATCTCAAAGGGTCCCATAACTTGGGGACGGTTCTATTGTGGTCTCAAACACCTCAGCCCTTTCGAGATCCGAGATGCGGGTGCACATTTGAGAAACCAACAATACTAATGCCTTGAGAAGGATTCTTCTAAATTTTTATGTTTATTATGGCATAATAAGATGCTCCTACATGTATTTCCCTTTGTTTTGTGTGTGTTCATTCGTTCATTCAATTTTTGCCATTAATGACACTTTTATAACCCAATGGATAAAGCATTGGTCCATGTTGTGTATTGAGATTCGGAGTTCATGCTTGTGCTACCCTCACTTCATTTGATTCATAATAAGTTCCCAAGTGATAGATAACTATTTTCACGTATTTTTTAAGGTAAAAATCAAGTTGAAAACATGACAACTTTATCCTAGTGTCCAAAATTTTGTTTGAAGCCCCTCCTAAAACATCTTCTCAATAATTTTTCATTCTATGTCATAACCATCCCATCCTTATAAACATTCACAATGTGATGAAAAAACTTTCAATTTTTTTGAAATATTGTCGTGAGTTCACTCAGTCCATTCAGTTGAATGTTATCAAGTGATGAATTCTCTTATAAACATAGAAATACTATTTTTTAGCCTTTCCAGGACATTTGTGCTTCCTTAGAGATTGATCAAGAAGTATAAAACTATATAGATATATTATTGAGGATTTTTAAATGAAATGGAGCGGGTGTAGGAATATTTAAGAAATTTTTAGAGGTTTTGGAACAAGAACAATGAAAGTGGGTTTTGGAGGCTTAAGGAACTTGTAGTTGAAAACAATAACCAAATTTCAACAAAGGATTTTGGGAGCTCTGGAATGAGTAAAGAGAAAAAAATATCATCAAAAATCTAGAGTCCTCTACATGATGGAAGTTTCACATTCTTCACAAGACCCAAGTGCTTCTCGGGAATCTAAATTTGAGTTGTCCCAATGTAAAAGCAATGTTTTTGGAGAAATTGGCATAATTAGGTCTTGAAAAATGCCCCATCAATCTTGAAATGATCTTGGGAGTAAATAGTATATTAAAGTTTTCCTAAAAATAACTCCTGTAACTTGGGGAAAAGTGATTTCAAGTTTTTGGGAGTTAGTTATTTTCTCAGTTGGGTGGATAGTGCATTCTGCAGGTGTCTTGATTATCCTAGCTATTTTGACTATCCCAAATCTCCCAACTATCCCAACTATCCTAAAGTTCCCAAGGATATTGAGGATAATGGGGACAATTAGGACAATAAAATTTTCACCACCCCTCATTTATAGCTCTTAGACTCTCATATGACCCTCTTTCTTCCCGACGAGTGCTAAGTGGTTGTGTTTGAAAATTGGCTATTTTTTTCATAAACAACCCATGGGAGAATTTAATTATCCTATATATCCCAACTATCTCAGGGATAGTGTGGATAATTGGGAAAAAAATTGTACCCCACCCTTAGCCACTTCTCAAGTTCATCATGCGACCAAAGTTTTTCTACCTAGGTGCTCAAGTCTTTCTCTCTCATCTCCCCAGCTCTCCACTCCTGCTCCACCACTTGTCATGCTCAGGGAAAGGGGAAAATGTTTCTACCCAAACTTTTCCCCAAAAAATTTTCCCCACCCCCTCTTGTTTTCAAACCTATGTTGTCAAGATTACTTTCACAACTTAAAAATAACATTGTTTTAAGCTTTTAAAGACTTCTACAAGCTCGTTTTACCTCATTCCTTCACCAATTCGACACAAGAAACCATTTTAAATGTCACAAATATTAAGAAACCTAAAAATTTATTAGACATACCTATAAATTCATCCTTGGAAGCCATGAGCACCAAAATTAAGAAAAATTCATATCTTCTTGTAGAAAAAATATCACACACTTGGGTAAATTTCTAGGTCCTAACCACATACTACTATTCATATGATTCCTAAGTGAGAAAAATAGTAATTGATGTCTATATTTGACCTATTTTCTATCTTTCTTGTTTTCTCTTTGGCCTTACATACCCCTCAACCCAGTCTAATCTTCATTGTTTTATCTTTATTGACTCTAGACACCAAGACACTAGTGCCCAGAGACCTCATCCCCTCCAGTGCCCCTAACCTCTTTATATCTTACTCGCATCTTTTGGGCCTCTTTCATATTTTGGGCATCTTGTTTACTTATGGGTTATCCTTTAAGTTGTCAAATATGAAATTCAAATAATGGAATAATATAAATATAAAGTTATCTGACCATAATAAAGTACCAAGCTCTAAGCATATACTATCACCACCTAAGGCTGCATATAAAAGGAATTCTAAGAGTATCAAGGAATCCATATATCTTTCACTCAAGGGACAAGGGACTACATTTTCTACATACAAGCTTATGAGGAAAGTTAATTTTGTCATCCACACATCTTTTACATTGCTACATCTAGTTATCATTCACTAAAGCAGTGCACTTGCACAAGGAATTCCTAGGGAACAATTTCTACACACACACATAAGAACTACATGGAGTTTGAAATGTAGTGCAACACTAGATTGTAAGGTCACTTAGTTGTGTGACCTCTAGGGTTAGTCTGAATCCTCATTTTACATATTTTATTTTTGAGATTTGATTAATTTTGAGGGTTTTTGAATGTCATCTTCTCTTTACAAGTTACAAGAACACTCGGTGATCATATTGTGACATATAGGTGACCAACAATGAATTTTTTTGACACCCTTCCAATGTAGAAAAATTTAGAAAATCATCACATGTCCAAACAATAGAGACCAGATCCGGTCACTAGTGCTGGATGCTCTTGTCCTTTTGTGGGTGCTCATGTCCACCCTCATTCTCACATATATAATTTATACTTAGAATTTGTGACACTGTTCACTTCCTATTTAGAAAATTTCCCAGTCTAGAGAACTTCTAGATCAAGCATAAATTAGCTATGTTATTCTTCCTATATATATTGCTTAGGGTTTTACATTTATTACCTTGTTTTCTTGTGTCATTTTGTATCTAACAATTATTTATCATAGTTTACATTATTTTACATTGCGAATTAGTGTTTTACAAAATTCTATTTTTGTTAAATCCATTCTAAACTAGTGATTGGATTTGGATGAGATTTTTGAATTATTCTACAATCGAGGTGCCTTCAAGAATATATAGTAATTGCAAACCCTAAGTTGATCTAATTTTTAATGGCATAAAACCTAGTTTGATGCCTTAAATCATGATTTTTATGTTTCCAAGAATTATGGCGGGTGGATTGAGATGAAATTTTGAGCACGAGATCCCGAGAGCAAGCCTATTCCAATGAAGCTATTTTTGTTGCAAGCCAACCGACAAGGGAAGTGTGATTTATAAATATAGTACGTATATTATCGTATATTATCTTTTATATATATATATAATATATATATATATATATATATATATATATATATATATATATATATATATAATTAGTATACTCAAAGATTAGTAGAGAAGACAAACAAGGAAATTTTGGTCAAAAAGGAAAAAAAAATCAAAAAAGAAAAGCACTTTATAAAAATAGTAATTGTCAAAAATAATGAAAGAGATATTAGAGAAAGAGTATGTATTACGTTAGAAGCTTCATGATATTGAAAAAATCAAGAAAACGTTAAAAGAAACAAAAAATTAGTCCCTAGCTCCTACTTACTAAAAATAGAAAGTGTTTGTTTTATGTGTACAAAGTTGTCTTATTCTTGATTTTCTATCACGTGGTATATTTTTACAATAATGAAGTTCAAAATTTTTGGTTTGGAGCATGTTTTGGCCCTTGCATCATATTATCTGGATGTGGGTGTCAACGATGTCGCTCACATGGACTTAAAGGATCTAAAGAATCGGATGCTTGGCAGTCCCGAGGAACATGTAGAAGAAATGATATACGTAAGTAATTTTTTTATGATATGGGTGGACACCCATTATCCATCGAGATCAAAAAATTAGTGATTGATTGTAATCACCATTATGAACCGGAAAACTATCATAAGTGTGGATGAGAATTCAATTTTGGCAATGCTCACTCTCAAAGGAATATCACAAAGTATGCATATCCTAACCCGAGAACAATATGGTAATCATCTCAAAGGAGTTTGCATCACGAGAATGGTCAAAGATAGATTCATACATATAGGTAATTACATTGGGTTCATGGTTGAAACATGTAATAAATCCCTCTCGTGTACCAAAGTCTTGGTCTAGGCATGAGTTTCATGAAGGATTCTCATATGTTATCATCCTTTGAGTAGGGTGATGGGAGAGGAAACCACCAATGATTTCAGGATCAGTATATCATTTTTCATCCTTACCATCATCAAGGATAAGAAAATGATTTACTAGGGCTAAATAATCAATGATAACCTCCACTTTTAGTTTCTCCAACTACCAAATCACAAGGAAATTTACAATGACATCATACTTAGTGTATGATCTTGTCGATCTGAGATATTTTAAAGGTTATATCCATAATTGAACCTAAAGTAGAGTAATCACCAATTTTCAAGGGTGAATGATGCATTCACCATGTTTGTTGTAAGATTGCTCGAAGGAAATCCTAAACTAAGATTGTCCTCGCAAGCTGCCATGTTGATCCAAAGATACATGTCCTTCTTCAAAAAAATTTGGAATTTATCATACATCAAGGTATCTGGATTTTACCTCACTCCATGAAAACTTCCAAGGTACCTCAGTGATAAGATTTTCATGTTCGAGCTTTGCAAAAAACTAGCCCATATCAATGGAAAAATCAAAAGAAGGAAAAAGAAAGGTGTGTCTTTCCCTATCTCTTTGGGAATTTTCTCTTACAAGTATCTTGTTGATGCATCAAATTTGGAAGCCTCTTTCTCACAATTGAATCTCTACTCCTACACTTCAAGAGATAAATTTGATATCTGGAGCACTCTTGATATGTTTCATATCCCTGATTTGCACCATGTTCCACAAATTGAGGACTATTGGGTGAATTGTTCTGATGATCTTGAAGTTAGAGAGAGATCATATGAGGATGATAGTAGAGAAAATGAGGAGATTTGTCTTTGATTGGTTTAAAGAGGGAATTGATGATGATAGAATTGGGTTATACAACCCCGAGTATCAAGTTATGAAAGATTCACCTCTTCCACAAGTTTCTTAGAGCATCGGGATCGAGGGATATCTATGAAAGGACTAAGGCAGTGATTCGAAATATATAGAGTGTTTCAAAATAAAATAGAAAAATTCATTGAGTCAAGAGGTTTTTATGCTCTTAAGAAACAAACATCTCCCATCTCTACTTTGAAGGCATTTGAGAAAGCTTCAAGTTCTTCCCATTCTAAAAGGATTGTATAAGAAAATCAATGGAATCCAAGTTGATTCATTATAAGAGGAAACACAAGAAGGAAATATCAGCTCAAGAACATTTCAAAGGTATGTAGAAAGGTTAAATTGATCGACTTGAGCCACCTGACCCTTCAAAGAACTTAGAGCATTTCTTCTTCAATTCTTTCACCTATTCAATCAACCCAATCAGCCCAAGATGTGCCTCCCGGACAAAGTAAGAAACTTCCATCATGCCCAACCTTGAACATAAAGAAAATGAAACATTATCATGGGTATTGTTCGCTCCAAATATAATAACCCTAGGAGTGAAGAGGGTTGGAGGCATGGGAGAAGGGGTAAGACCTTGAGGTTTTTCATTTTATAGTGGACGAGGGTCTTCCCCATGTTCACCCAAACCAAAAATTATTGGGAGTGACATAGAGGCACATGATAGAGGGTGTGGTTTATTTGCTTCTTATGGATTTGCCTAGGCTAGGGTGAGAGAACCTGAGGTGACACCTAAGAGAGGGAGGGGTGGGGAGTGAGCCTAAAACATCCAAAATTAATCAGTTGGGTCAAACGGAGCCCATGTATAACCACAAAATGCAATTCTCGATAAAAGAGTGGTCATGAAGTAATGTAAACACCTAGAAACTCTAACACATGTTACTAGAGATAGATCCGATGTAATCTCAACATCAACCCTAAAGAGTTTGTATGTATCCTTATGTATTAATGCTGGAGATAATTTTCTATAATGAAAAAAAGGAGACATACTTGAGGTATGAACATTTAGTGTGTGTCTCTGTGTGTGTCTGTAGAATATCTCATGCGGGATATTCCATGACGATGAAATCTATAGGATGTATATGATACATAGAGAATTTTGAGATATTGTAAGGTGGAAATGGATTTATAAAAATAAGAACCCAAAAACTAGAGGATATGGGGGATTAGAAAGTATGGAAACCATCACAACATGAAATCTCTATCATTTCCTCGACATAGTACGGGATGAATAAAACTTTCGTAGGGTGATCTATCACAAGGAACCTCCAAGAATGAAAAACAACCCGAAAATCCCTAGTTGTCCGCCTCAGCTACCATAAGACAGAAAAAATGTGTGTGAGATATGATAAATGTTAAAAAAACTAAGGGACCCCCAAGATCAACAAACATATCACCCAACATCATTGATAACAAGGAACTTTACATGATCCAAGGATAATATCCCAAAGTACCACTGAAGGAAACCATTATCTTTACCACCCAAACAATTTAACCATCAATAAGGTGTTAGCATATAAGTTCTTAGACATAACCCACATGAGATTCATAAGGAAATCATACATCACCCAACTTCCAAATCAATTAACAAAGGATCCTAAAAGAATAATTACAATAAACTATTTGAGCATATCCATTTATATGGAAAGAAAAGGGACACATATAAAAATTCTCTCATATATTTCTAATGGATGTATAGCTGCAACCATATTAGCATGAATATCTTATCCTCATGAGAGCCCTCTAAAGGGTTCTCTCCTATTTTCCTCCTCTCTCCTCTTTTTCTAAAACACCCAAATCTCTTTATACAATGTTATCCACACAATGGATTTAGTGACTATTCCAATGGAATCTTAATTCATTCATGCCTAGGCCATCCTTCAAACTTTCGATGAATAACATGGAATATTCCTCTTTGATGACCATAAACTTTATTCAACCCTGCACTTTCACTATCATGCCAACATGACCAAGTGAAATATTTTACACGTCATACCCATTGCTGATTTTATTTTCCACCTAAGACCAAATTGTGATGGGGAAAATAAAGGCATTAAATTAATAATAACTTTATTAAAATATACAAACATTTAATCACCTCCTGGGGATATTCCTTTTTACGAATGATCTAATTTTATTTAATTCAATTCATGTCAATTGATCTAGGAGGGATATTAAAATTAATGGTGACACAATGGATTACACACACAAGTACTAATCAATTCACCTATTTAAACTTGACTTATTAATCCAACGGGTCACAAACCATTAGCCAAATTCACAGAGCCTTCTCATATTTTACTCCTACGTATTATCCTCATGCTATGAAATCAATAATTTTTACTAAAATCCCTCGGTATCGCACTTGAAACCATGAATGATTTATTTTAGTTAACCACATCAAATGAGGTTTTTATCAGTGGTGTTTAGCATCCCAAACATTGGATCCAATCCTCTAGAGGGATCTTTCCAAAAGGTGCTACTTTTTCCTTTAAATAGACTAAATGAGATATGTGCCTCCTTCCCTATTTTTTCAGACCTTACATTTCCATCTCCTTCTTCTTGAACACCACTTGAATACGAGAGAATATGAAACACCAATGGTCCCATCACTCACCCCTAGTTCTATGACCAAAATATGCATATATATAGGGCCTACTATTGTCCTTCTTTGTTTGAAATGGAGCTTCCAACCCTAACCAAAAATTCCACACCATAGAAGGGAATACCACCCCTTAGAAAGTGAATGGATGAAACAGAGGAGCAATGTTTCATGCTTTAGAAACCACCATGGTTGAATTTCAAGGTGCAATGATGGTTAGGTCTCCTCCTTGAAGAAATAGAAGGTCATTCACAATGATGCAATCAATGAATTCATGATATCCTTAAACTCAATCATCCACAAACTGGGTATCTAAATCTTACTTTAAAGGGGACCTTCACCTCCGTGAGTGGGTGAAATTACTCTATAGAAATATGGAACTCATTCAAATTCTTAATGGGCCATGGGTGAAATACAAGATTTGATGGTGAAAGGTATGTCATGGGAATCATCTAGTGATATTCAATTTTTGTTTAGCATTGTAGCTCATGAGAATTCATTCATCAAAGGGAGTGTCTTCTTAAGTGCGCCTTCCACTACTCCTAGGAGAAGTCATAGGTCTTGACAAATAACCCCTTGTCTAATATGTAAAATTTATTTCTTTTTATATATGTATTATCAAGGGTAAGGGCCCCTTTAATATAATACCATTTTTTTGTAGAAAAAAATATTTCAATATTTTCATTTTGCTTTGTTTTTATGAAATATCATCTTCTCTTGATTCAACCTTTTTTAAAGATAATAATTCACCTTAAATTGTACATATTTTACCATAAAATGAACCTGTGCAATCCACTTCTCTGAACAATACAAGTTAGTGTAGGTACACCATTAACAACCTTTAATTATCCCGTAAGAAGTATTCACCACCAAATAATCAATCAATTTGGGGCCTTATCATGGAAAATAAACCATCACATTATACACAAAAACCTAAAAATATTCCAAATACACATCCAACAACAAGACCGAGAGTTTGGGCATGTAATTAAATTTTAATTCATCACACAAAAACACAAAGAAAGGCACAAAGTTAACTTTGGGTCCCAAACAAATTCCATGTGCCAAGTTCACCAAACACATCTTTCTGAGATTTGTAATAAAATAAAAAATTTGTACATTCACACATGCCCACAAAATAACTTGACTTTACCACCCCTCATTCTGACAGCCCACCTTATATTTTTCCATTCAAACCATGGATTTGGGAACTTAACTTGCATTTGACATAAACACCTACAAGATGAAAATTGCATATTTGTATTTTTCTCATGGCCTCGAGTGTTTTTTTAATATTTCCCTTTACAGGCATCGGGAGGAAACTACATTTCACACAAAACATGTCATTCTGCAAAGACATTCAAATGTTTCAAGAACACATGAAGATTTTAGAAGCCACTCTTTTTAACCTTGTAAAGAAACAATTTGACAGGAAAGGTTACAAACATGAAGGCCAATAATTCACAAATGGGGGCAAAGGATTGATCAGAGCTTGAAAACATGGGAAATGAATAAGGAACTGATTTGAAAATGGGAACAAAACCAATAACAAGGTGGCTAAATAGGGCATGCCAATTATGGGAACCAAAAGGTACATGATATGATTAGAGGAGATATTGACACGGTGTAATAAGTAGTGCTCACATATTTCAAGGATGAAAGGACCAATAAGAATATTGTTCGAGATGTGATCTCGATTATAATAAGACACTACATTAGCTTTGCAAAATAGAAGAGCTAAAATACCATATATGGAGATCCATTGTAATCCATAATGCTCAATACATTACAATATAATGACTTGAATTATTCAATAAGAAAGATGTACATCTAGGAGGAGGAAAGTACAACTACTACCTAAATCGGTGGTGAAGAACTCCCACAAACCGATTCGGTAGTTAAGTTATATCCAAAAGACTGGTAAGGTAACTCCAAATAACTCGAGAAGCTAACTCAACACAACTATAAATCTAACCCCACACAACTAGTACACCTAAGCAAGATAACCCCACAAGTGTAGGGCTAACACAAGTGTAAGAATTATCCTAATAAATAAATAAAAAGATAAATAATAACCTACACTAACAGCTTAGGAATTTTGAATGTGTCACCTAAGGGAAAGGGAAAACCAAATAGTAAAACCAAATCCACACCTTATCCATCTCAAAATTCTCCTAAACCCAAAGAAAACAACTAAAAACCCAAGGAGTCTTAAATCCAAGAATAAGTCTAGTCATTCATGCTCTTTTTGTGGGGGTAGTAATCATGAAGAACATAGGTGTTATAGGTGAATGCAAGCCTTAGAGGATGTAGTCAAGAAACACAAAATTTCTATATCCACACCACCTCATTATAATCAAAATGGAAAAGCACTTAATGTTGTTGGGAGATCTCGAGTCACCACTTGTAGACAGGTTCGGTTATAGATTCTAGCACTTCTCATCGCTAGCAATATCTTGCTAGGGAAGTCTTCATTTGTAGAGTGGGAAAGGGGAGTGAGAAAAGAGATAGGAGAACTAATGTTGCAGGTAGAAAATCAAATTCCTACACACACACTAGTTAGAAACTTCAACACATGCATTTATTAGAAGAAAAAACTCTGTGAATAGCAACAAGACCAAATATAATTCATCGATCACCAAGTATTAAGAAACCCCTTAGTCAAAGAAGCTAGAATCTCCTTCTTCTTGTATTGATTTCTCAAATAAAGTTGTACATAATGTGGGAATGGAAGAAATTTGAGGGAAAGAGTAGAAGAAAATGGCTATCTCCTTTGCTTTCTCTAGGTACAATGCACTCTTGAGTCTACAAGATCAATTACCAACCCTTTGAAATGGGAATGGCTTTACAATTTATAGAATAGAATATGACTCTTCATCTTCCTCATGACCTTTCAAATACCTTAATATGACTTAAGACTTGTTCATATTCCACTTTAAATATTTAAGTCCCTTTTATAATAGCAAGGTGACTTAATTTACATTATGTTTCTAAAGTCACTTTTAAGTGACTTAAAGGTATATCAAAAAGTGCAAACCCCAATGAAGAATTAGAAAATTTGAAAGTGAGAGAAAGTTGGGGGAAGAGGAGAGAGAAAGAGAGAGAGAGAAGAAGAAGAGGATATGTCTCCCGATGAAGTCTGTTGATCCTCGTTGATGGAAAGCTCCAAATGCAACAAAGTTTTGAATGTCCCATTGTGCCAAAACTACCCTTTGAGTGTGACTTACTATTTTTAGTAAATGGTCATTTCCACTATTTTCTACTGCTTTGGATAATCATTCTAGCCTTTTGGAGATCTTCAATGCACACTACTCTTTCCATAGCCACTTTTGATGAAGACTTGCCAAAAATAGCAAGCATGTATAGGAAAACTTACTATTTTTAGAAAGTGTGTTTCCAGTGCTTGATTTGTGATGGAACATACTTTTTTGGACTCTTCTTTTCATTACGATCACACCCTCCAAATTTCACATAGTTTTGCCCACTAGAATGCCTAGAAATAAATTTTGAAATTTTGACCAGCAGTGGCTTCGGGCACAGAGTTGTCATGGCGGCCATTAATGGAGCTCAAAATTTGTAGGTCTGGTTTTTGTCTCCATTTGCAATGAAAAAACTCCATTGTGATAGGTTTTTCATTTGGAACTCATGTGCAAGTTTTTAGCTCGTTTCCATTGCGGAATGATGGGAAATTCGATGAATGTGAGCCGATGCACGAAGTGAGGGTTTTGTTGGAGAAAATGATTTTAGGCACCATTTGACCTCTTGTTTGTTGGATCTTGATCACCTTGAAAAATGAGGAATTCTGCAAAATATGGCATCTCGATCCAACTTGTATCTTGCAAGATATGAGGATTTTTCGATCGGGTGACTTCACGGTTATCTGGCAAAAAATCTCCATTTTTCTCTTCGTTCTTCGTCATTTCACTCCATTTTTCTATGAGGCCTGAATATTTCTATGAATTCATGGTTTGAATAGTTTATGTGGCCATGGAAGAGCTGGTTTGAGCAACAATGGTGGATCGGTGTCTGGACAATCATGCACGCGAGCCATGGCAGGTGAGAGGAGTTGTGAAGGAGAAATGAGAGGAAGAAAATGGCTAAGTGTTGGATTTAAACTTTCAAAAACATGCACATGGATGGGCTGGGTGAACTTTTATGTCCCTGATGTCCCTGACCTTAGGGATGTGAGGGACATCAATTTCCACGGTGGTCAAGGTGATGCCATGTGTCCTCGATCCGATGGTAGGGGATTTGCTTGAAAAATGCACCTGGGGGCTGAAACTCGGTCACGTGGGTGTCCAAATGACTCCTCATAGGGGATGGGTGAATTTTTCCATGTCTGATGTCCCCCACCTTAGGTGCATAAGGGACATCAATTTCCATGGTGGTCCTGGAGGTGACACGTGGCGCCCGATCCAACGATGACAGGGAATGGATGCTCCAAAAATGCACTTGGGGTTGAACGAGGTCACGTGGGTGTCCAAAAGACTCCCCATAGGGGATGGGAACATTTTTCAAGGTCTTATGTCCCCACCTTAGGTGCATAAGGGACATAAATTCCACGGTGGTCCTGGAGCTGACACGTGGCACCCGATCCGACGGCAGGGAATGCATGCTCCAAATAAGCACCCGGGGGCTGAACTGTCAAGTCTGGAGGTCATATGAGGGTCCCAGAGGTCACATGAGGGCTGGGAAAATTTTCCAAGGGCTGATGTACCTGACCTCAGGGACATTGGGGGCATGAAATCCCCCAGCTCTTGGTGCTTGACACGTGTCCTCTCGAAAAAATGACTAAGTCCTGAACTGCCTTTGAGAGGGTAACTTGGAATGAAGATAACTTGAGCTCCCGGTGGAATTTATTGGTGAAATTTTATATGATCCTGACTGGAAATGGAATTTTGAATCCAATTATGTGGGTCTCATGTCTTAATTTGACCATATGATCCCTGAAAAATCAGATTTTTGATCTAGGGACTCCACTTGTGCCTGAGAAAAACTGCCTTCCAATCATATGCGCCAAGGTGTTGTGAAAAATATTATTTCACCATCATGTAGGTCTTGGAATCCTATTTCTAAATATGTTTTTTTTTACTTCCAACTCCATCTGGAGCTCTCCAAAATCTTCTTCTGAATCCTAGTAGTTGTTTTAGGCTTGTGTACCGCCTAGGCTTGAGAACCTTGTTTTTCTCTCAAACTGCTCCAAGTATTTCAAAAATTCCCAAAGCCTTCCAAAATAATTTCCATGATGTTCTAATGTATTCAATTCATGTCCATGTTTAATTTTTCCCTTATGTTCCACTCCAGGGGGTTGAATCCAGTCCTGGGAAGGCCAGCGATAGCCCTTCCCAATCTTGCCCAGAGATAGATAACATCTTTTTCAAAACTCCTAAAATCACCTAGGGGAATGAATAGAATTTCCTAAATCACCTAGGGACCAATTTGACATCAAATAGAGGGTGAATAGACTAATGGATTTGGCTTGGGGTTCCTGGGAATGATAAAACATGAAAATTTCAACATCTGGGTATAGTTGTCATGCTTAGAAAATTGTCAATTTCCCTGTTGCACATTTTCACGACAACAGTTGGCTCTAGCTTGGGGACATGACATGGACTGAGTGCAGTGAAGACATGACATGGGAATCCAAATCTCAATTTTAGACCATATAATTCATTGACCAGTGCCTTATCCATTGGGCCTTGCGGAGTCATGCACAACTTCTAGAAAGGAAGATTAGAAGAAGGAAACACACACACACAAAAAAATGACGGAAAGGAAACACACACACACAAAGAAGGAAACACACACAATGGAAAGGAAAA
This sequence comes from Taxus wallichiana var. yunnanensis, assembly GCA_018340775.1. Classification (NCBI taxonomy): domain Eukaryota; kingdom Viridiplantae; phylum Streptophyta; class Pinopsida; order Cupressales; family Taxaceae; genus Taxus; species Taxus wallichiana. The sequence continues at coordinate 435,185,217 of CM031241.1, read as the reverse complement.
ACACCTATCAATCACCTATGGTACAAAGTGAGGGACAACCCACTTTCACTGAAGTACTTTTCATTTCTCAAAAGTTACCCCTGAAGAGGCAACACCAAATGATGATGTTCTGTGAAGCCGTTGACTAGGTTCCAGAAAGTATCCTCCCCTCCTCAGCTGCTTATGAAAGCCAGGTGCTTTCACATTTTCTGTGTACTTGGTAGGAGTGAGTCCATGTGATCTTCTTGATGCTCAGTCCTTGCTTGGAAATTCCACTGCCTTCATGTTCTTTGAAGTCGGTCTCATAGTGCCAGTTGCCTTTCATGTTTATCCATATAGCTGATTTTCCATTGAGCATCTCATCGCTGCCCCAGGGCTGCTTTTTGTTCAAAATACTTGAACATTCTTGATTCTTTTCTTTCCCAGGCCTATGCTCATTGACATCTCTTCCATGAGAAACCTCAGACTTATCCATTTCCTTTACTCCACTGCGAGGTGCTTGAGTACTGATGGAGGGATTGGGCATGGCCTCATACTTTTCTTGTATGCCCATGGCATGAGTGAAGAGATCAAGAATCATCTCCGGGTCTTCCACAACTTCTATTGTATCCAATAGTTCTTGCATAAAGATCTCATCATCTTGGGAATCACTGAACTCTAACGATCCTTCATCAAAAAGAGATTCATCTTCAAATGGGAATGAAAATATCTCCATTTCATTATTACATCCATCAATCATTAGCTCTGGAGTGGCATCATATTTTTCATATTGCTTTATCTTGATGTGGCCAACCTTCACACTAGTTAAGGCTTCCAAACCAGCTTCACACTTGTCTTGATTTGTGGCTTGTATCAAGATCTCAAGACTGAGCTCAGGATCTTTAGTTTCTTCTGTAGCTTTAAGCATTTCTTGTATAGACATTTCTTTCAAAACTTTCATGGGCTCATCACAAGCTGAGTTTTTCTCTCCATAGATGGCTTGACTGAGATCATCTTCATCCCCAAATGGGAATGAGAATAAATCCTCATCTTGGAAAATCATATAAGTTGATTTATCTTCTTGAAAATCATCGAGAACCATCTCCTCTTCCTCATGGTCTACATCATCTGGTGATTCGGGGCTGCCCTCTTGTAACTCGAATCTCCTCAAGGCTTCTTCAAAATCCAAATCTCTTTGGGAAGGCATGTCTGGGCCTATCAAGATGGGGATATCCTCTTCTTCCTCGGTTGCCACAAAGTGATTCATCCACTGCTACCTTGATACAAGATGTTAGCTTATGGGCTTCCAAATTTTAATGTGTACCTCATCTTCTTCTCGGGAAGTAATTTCTCCATGTCTCCCTTCACTGGTATGGTTGTAAAAGACCAATTCATCTAAATTTTCCCTCCCAACTCTCGGCAGAAATTTCTACTCAATGAACATTCCGAATGAGGTTGGGACGTCTACTACCAAAATCATCACTGAAACTTTCTTGTCTGAAATTTGGTGAGAGCCACCTGTGCATCTTTAACCTTCCCTACAAGTGAGACCTTTTTGATTCCAAAGAGTAACAAGAGCCACTAGGTGGAGTCATTGTAAGTTTAAGAGCCTTGGTGACCTTCAAAGGCATCACATTATCTGAGGCACCAGAATCTATTATGTAATTATTCAGTACATATTCTCCAACAAGAAGGGAGACGTAGAAAGGTTCAACTTTATCAGTCTTTGATGCACTCAGAGAAAGCATGTTCTGTGAGGGAGGTGTAGGTGAGTTTGGTAGCATGCCTTTGGAACGATGAGCTACATCATTGGGTGTTAGACTACCACTCTTGATATATCGGACAAACCTCTCAAATTGTTCAGGATGAGTCCACAAATATTCGGTTTTAGTAATCTACACTTTGGCTTTGTTTGCATATTCTATGAAGTCAAAGGGAGTAGATGCGGACAAGGGGGTGAAGGGACTGATTGGATTTAGGATAGGCTTTGGGAGCAAGGATTTGATGTTTGAGGAATGGACGGTATTTTGAAAGGCACACTAGGAGCTTTCAAGGAATTAGATTTTTTAGGAGTAGATTTGGGTTTAGAAATGGAAGAGACATTGGAAGACTTACTTGGGATTTTGGGAGTCTTCTTACTTGCTACGAGATCAGGATCCAACAATGCAGACTTCATGGAAGATGGAAGTGAAGATCCTCGACTGATTATTTTATTTTTGGAGTCACCATAGGAGGATCATCACCTTCTTTTCTTTTGCAGTAGTGGAGGGAGATGCTCTTTTCTCATACTGAGAATGAGTGAATACCACACATGAGAAACTAGGTGCATCTTCTTCATCTTCTTCATAACCTCCAAAATACTCACAAAATCTGATTTGTGTATCATTCTCAAACTCATCACTTTCTTGAAATCCACCTTCACTTTCTTGTTCAAACTCTTCTTCACTTTCTTGAAATCTGTAATTTACATTCATGGGTGGGGCCTCCAAGGCAAGCCTTTGGGGTGCTCCTACAATCTGATTTTGTTGCTTCTTTGAGAAGAAACTCATTCAAATAATTCCCTCTTCAAAGAGGCCATCTCATTCACCAAATTTTGCAGCGATGGATTAGTTCTCTCATCTTCAGGATGTTGGGCCTTGCCCTTTGATGGATTCTTGATCTTTCCAGAGAGGATGAGATCATCATCCAATTCAATGGCCCTCCTTTGTGCTTCTACAATGTTCCTTGGTTGAACTCTTCATAGGAGAAATCCTACCTCCGGTGATTGAGCATTTATGAAGAATCTTTTGATATTGTTTTGAGAGGGTGAATCTTCTTCCGGTATCCTATGAAGCAACCATTCAAAATGAGCCATGAAGTCTCTCATCGTTTCACTTTCTCCTTTCCTCATTTGAGCCAACTGCACCAAGAGGTCTTGACAATCTTCAGTTGATTTAAATCTTTCCTCGAAGGCAGCCTTGATGTCATCCCAACCAGTGATGGATCGGGAAGGTAGGAGGTAGAACCATTCTGCTTGCTTTTTCTTGGAGGGACTCCACGAACAATCTTATAGCAACATCTTCATGTTGGACACCAAGAATTCCACATGATGTCATGAAAGCAAGCAATGTGTTCTTCAGGATGTTGTGTGTTGTCACCTTTGAACTTTGGAAAGTTCTTGCGGGAACCCATTGGTAGATCATGAAGAGAGGTGGCTCAAGAGCAAGCGGGCCCATATTCCTTCCCCATGGAACAATGGGTTGAGGTATTTCTTCTTCATCCGCCATTGTTTCTTCTTCTTCTATTTCAGCTTTCTTCTCTTTCTTCTTCAAATTCTTCTTCTTCCATGAACTCGATGTTCAATGGTGGTTGAAAAATGGGAGAATTTGAAGGAGTATCAATAGGAGTTTTGATAGGATTACCAGGTGAACTTCTTGAAGTGCCGGATGGAGAGGAGGCTTGAGAGAAGAAGTATGGATTATCTCTAATTCATTCTTGCTGATTTTTCAAAGCTTCAAAATTGGAATCAGCAACACCTCTTGACCTGCTCAACCTGGTGTATCTTCTTTCAGCCAGACTTTTGAAAACTTTTGTAGTTGGAACATGAAAGGACATTGTGGAATGTGAAAAGTCACATGCAGAAATCAGCAGTGTATCTTTCAGCAATGGACTTTCATGAAAACTCTTTTTATTTTTTTTTTCAATATTTGATTTTTTTTTTGAATTTTTGGGACCTTGCGGTCATATATTGGGTGCAGATGTTGCTAAATCTGCCCCACGGTGGGCGCCAAAAACTATTGGCGAGAAAATTTGTTGGTGGAAAAACTTGTGGATTTCTTGCCAATGCTCTGAGGAATCTAAGTCCCTCTACTTAACCGGTGCAGCTTTCGTATGTGCATGCATGAGAAAATGTGGATTTCTTGTGGTGGTCTTTTGACCGGGGATCCAACAGGGGCACTCCACTAACCTTGCGGAAAAGCTAGCAATCTCTTGCTAGGGAAGTCTTCTCATAGAGTGGGAAAGGGGAGTGAGAAAAGAGGTAGGAGAACTAATGTTGTAGGTAGAAAATCAGATTCCTACACACACACTAGTTAGAAACTTCAACACATGCATTTATCGGAAGAAACAACTCTGTGAATAACAACAAGACCAAATAGAATTCACCGATCACCAAGTATCAAGAAACCCCTTAGTCAAAGAAAGCTAGAAACTCCTTCTTCTTGTATTGATTGCTCAAATCAAAGTTGTACATAATGTGGGAATGGAAGAAATTTGAGAGGGGAAGAGAGTAGAAGAAAATGGCTATCTCCTTTGCTTTCTCTAGGTACAATGCACTCTTGAGTCTACAAGATCAATTACCAACCCTTTGAAATGGGAATGGCTTTACAATTTATAGAATAGAATATGACTCTTCATCTTCCTCATGACCTTTTGAATACCTTAATATGACTTAAGACTGTTCATATTCCACTTTAAATATTTAAGTCCCTTTTATAATAGCAAGGTGACTTAATTTACATTATGTTTCTAAAGTCACTTTTAAGTGACTTAAAGGTATATCAAAAAGTGCAAACCCCAATGAAGAATTAGAAAATTTGAAAGTGAGAGAAAGTTGGGGGGAAGAGGAGAGAGAAAGAGAGAGAGAGAAGAAGAAGAGAGAGGATATGTCTCCCGATGAAGTCTGTTGATCCTCGTTGATGGAAAGCTCCAAATGCAACAAAGTTCTAAATGTCCCATTGTGCCAAAACTACCCTTTGAGTGTGACTTACTATTTTTAGTAAATGGTCATTTCCACTATTTTCTACTCGGATAATCATTCTAGCCTTTTGGAGATCTTCAGTGCACACTGCTCTTTCCATAGCCACTTTTGATGAAGACTTGCCAAAAATAGCAAGCATGTATAGGAAAACTTACTATTTTTAGAAAGTGTGTTTCCAGTGCTCGATTTGTGATGGAACATACTTTTTTGGACTCTTCTTGTCATTACTGATCACACCCTCCGAATTTCACATAGTTTTTCCACTAGAATGCCTAGAAATAAATTTTGAAATTTTGACCTGGCAGTGGCTTCGGGCAGAGTTGTCATGGCGGCCATTAATGGAGCTCAAAATTTGTAGGTCTAGTTTTTGTCTCCATTTTCAATGAAAAAAACTCCATTGTGATAGGTTTTTCATTTGGAACTCATGTGCAAGTTTTTAGCTCGTTTCCATTGCTGGAATGATGGGAAATTTGACGAATGTGAGCGGTGCACAAAGTGAGGGTTTTGTTGGAGAAAATGATTCTAGACACCATTTGACCTCTTGTTTGTTGGATCTTGATCACCTTGAAAAATGAGAATTCTTCAAAATGGCATCTCGATCCGACTTGTATCTTGCAAGATATGAGGATTTTTCGATCGGGTGACTTCACGGTTATCTGGCAAAAAATCTCCATTTTTCTCTTCGTTCTTCATCATTTCACTCCATTTTTCTATGAGGCCTGAATATTTCTATGCATTCATGGTTTGAAGAGTTTATGTGGCCATGGTGAGCTGGTTTGGAGCAACAATGGTGGACCAGGTGTCTGGACAATCACGCACGGAGCCATGGCAAGGTGAGGAGTTCTGAAGGAGAAATGAGAGGAAGAAAATGGCTAAGTGCTGGATTTAAACTTTCAAAACATGCACATGGATGGGCTGGGTGAAATTTTATGTCCTGATGTCCCTGACCTCAGGGATGTGAGGGACATCAATTTCCACGGTGGTCAAGGTGATGTCATGTGTCCTCGATCCGATGATAGGGGATTTGCTTGAAAAATGCACCTGGGGGCTAAAACTCGGTCACGTGGGTGTCCAAATGACTCCTCATAGGGGCTGGGCACATTTTTCCATGTCTGATGTCCCCCACCTTAGGTGCATAAGGGACATCAGTTTCCATGGTGGTCTGGAGGTGACACGTGGTGCCGATCCAACGGACAGGGAATGGATGCTCCAAAAATGCACCTGGGGGCTGAACTGCGGTCACGTGGGTGTCCAGAAGACTCCCCATAGGGGATGGGACATTTTTCAAGGTCTGATGTCCCCCACCTTAGGTGCATAAGGGACATCAAATTCCACGGTGGTCCTGGAGCTGACACGTGGCACCCGATCCGATGGCAGGGAATGCATGCTCCAAATAAGCACTCGGGGGGCTGAACTGTCAAGTCTGGAGGTCATATGAGGGTCCCAGAGGTCACATGAGGGCTGGGAAAATTTTCCAAGGGCTGATGTACCTGACCTTAGGGACTTCGGGGGACATGAAATCCCGCCAGCTCTTGGTGTTGACACGTGTCCTCTCGAAAAAATGACTAAGTCTGAACTGCCTTTGAGAGGGTAACTTGGAATGAAGATAACTTGAGCTCCCGGTGGAATTTATTGGTGAAATTTTATATGATCCTAACTGGAAATGGAATTTTTAATCCAATTATGTGGTTTCATGTCTTAATTTGACCATATGATCCCTAAAAAATCAGATTTTTGATCTAGGGACTCCACTTGTGCCTGAGAAAAACTACCTTCCAATCATATGCGCCAAGGTGTTGTGAAAAATATTATTTCACCATCATGTAGGTATTGGAATCCTCTTTCTAATATGTTTTTTTACTTCCAACTCCATCGGAGCTCCCAAATCTTCTTCTGAATCCCAGCAGTTGTTTTAGGCCTATGTACCGTCTAGGCTTGAGAACCTTGTTTTTCTCAAACTACTCCAAGTATTTCAAAACTTCCCAAATCCTTCCAAAATAATTTCCATGATGTTATAATGTATTCAATTCATGTCCATGTTTAATTTTTCCCTTATGTTCCACTCCGGGGGTTGAATCCAGTCCTGGGAAGGCCAACGATAGCCCTTCCCAATACTGCCAGAAGATAACATCTTTTCAAAACTCCCTAAAATCACCTAGGGGAATGAATAGAATTTCCTAAATCACCTAGGGACCAATTTGACATCAAATAGAGGGTGAAAAGACTAACGATTTGGCTTGGGGTTCCTGGGAATGATAAAACATGAAAATTTCACATCTGGGTATAGTTGTCATGCTCGAAAATTGTCAATTTCCCTGTTGCACATTTTCATGACAACGAGGGTATTTTAATCACTTATGGATGCAATTTCAGTTGATCCCGAAGTCCTCAACTTTTGGTTGTTGCATTCTTGTATCTATGGGTTTATACATTTATATCTCTTGTTTGTTGAGATATTATGGATCTGTATTTTTGACACTTTATTTTTGGCATGTTGATGGAGTCTCTCTTGTGGGGGAGATATTTTGGTGAAGCCCAGTGTTAGTATTTCAATGTTTGAGTAGTTGATTTTGGCAACTCATATAGATTTGTGGTGTCAATCTACCCATTAAACAATATAGGAGGGTGAGGTATTGATCTCTGAATCTTTGGGTTTTGTTTCCTTGTCTTGTTACATATTGATATTGCTTCTTCGGGTTTCATGTCCTTGCCTTGTTACCTTAGCTTTTCTTGGATCATGAAACTCCTATTTATTTGGATCTCGTGTCCTAGCCTTGTTGCCTTGGTTTTCTTGGATCATGGCATACCTATTTTTAGTAGTTGATAAAATTATGTTTGATATTTTTTTGCATTTTTACATCACTCCATTAACAGTCTCCTTTCATGAAGTTATTCTGGTGAAGCCCGGTGTCGATTGTTTTTTATTTCTATGATTGAACAGTGGATGTAGATCACGATGCACACCACACTTATTTAGCATTGCACGAGTTTTTGAGATGATCTTCTAAGGATATCTTGTAGGGGATTTTGATCTCTCTAATTTGTTATTTCTATTTTTGGGTACCTTGTGGTGTCAAATTTTCTCGGTTGTTATACGTGGGTACCTCATCAAGCCTTGTTTCAGGACCCACCTTATTTTCACCCACCTAAACTATGCTTACGAGAGGGTGTTAGTGTAGGTTATTATTTATCCTTTTATTTATTTATTAGGATAATTCTTACACTTGTGTTAGCACTACACTTGTTGGGTTAGCTTGCTTAGGTGTACTAGTTGTGTGCGAGTTAGCTTTCTAGTTGTGGTGAGTTAGCTTCTCAATTATTTGGAGTTAGCTTATTAGTATTTTATATTTAACTTAACTACCAGTATCAATTAGTGGGATTTCTTCACCACTGATTTAGGTAGTAGTTGCTCTTCCCTCCTCTTAGATGTACATCTGTCTTATTGAATAATTCAAGTCATTGTATTATAATGTATTGAGCATTATGGATTATGATGGATTTCCATATATGGTATTTTATCTCTTTTATTTTACAAATCTAATGTGGTGTGCTATTATCATTTGAGATCATGGCTTGGAACAATCTGGTTATCATTCCTTTTAAATAGGGAAACCCAATAACACAAAGGTGGCTAAATAGGGCATGCCAATTATGGACACCAAAAGGTACATGATATGATTAGAGGAGATATTGATACGGTGCAACAAGTATTTTCACATATTTCAAGGATATATGAAGGCAAAGAAATGGAATAAATCTCAAAATGTCTCTCACTTTTTCAGCGGCACTTTAGGAAATCAATATATGGAGGTAGCTCGACTTAAGGTCATTAAGACTATTAATGATATGGTCCCATCTGATTACAATATCAGCACCATTCCTCTTGGACTTAAAATGCATGATGGAGATGCTCATCTATTCTAGGAGTCTTCCGCTTGTCTTCTTGTGAGAAACCATGACTACAATGAAAGAAGTGATCAATTGGAAACCCATATAGTGACCCTCACTTAAATGCATGCAAAAAAATTCATAGATATGAATGATGATCCATCACTTTCAACTAAGGAAGTTACTCCCATCATTAGCTTGACCAAAATCGATCAGAAAGGCACAAGGTTTCATTGTCAAAGGAAGACAAAATGATAATTGTGTGAACAAGATTCAAGAAAAGGGTAAAATGTTGCTTCTTGAGCTCCTATCATTGTTCAAGTACATGATATTGATCCATGTTGCATTTGTGTTTTCATTTATGGAAAAGGAGGATTGAAATTTCTATTCTTCATGGGTATGAAGGTTGATTGGCGTGCCTTCTCAATGAGTTTTGGTGCTCATAAAGTGGCTTCATGGTGTTTCCTTGAGAAGTCATGATGGTTTCAAGGTAATAAATGGTTAGTCGAGTGTGGTTGGTGCCCACTTTGGAGGTATGGATATGATTGGTGTACTCTTCTCAAGTTCCCCACATGTATGAAATGGTGTTTCAAGGATGTGCGAGGGATTTTAAGGTGATCATCGAGGTCATGTGTTACAATAAGATAATTTTAAGCCTAGTTCTAGATCCTAATGAGGTGTATGAATAAAAAAGGCCATGAAAATATTATGAAATAATTTGAAGAGTCTAGGAACACTATTTAGAGCATTCATGAGCAGCTACAATTCATATTTCATCACTTAGAGGAAAATTTGAGGTCTTTCCTGAACAAGAAGTATATGAATAGATAAATGTTTTTAATCATGATTATACATGCTCAGTTATGATAAATCAAGCTATGAAACATATATATGAAGGTATTATAGTACTATATGTCAAGTTTCATGAAAATTTGAAGAGAATTGTTGAAGATATTGAATTTTTACCAAAAATGAGCTAAGAAAGTTATGTCAAAATAGTTCCCTGAATTCCTAACATCTCGATCTAAATTAAAAACATTTCTTCAGATAAATCATAAGATAATTTTTAATATCATAGAGATACAATTATGTTGCAAAATTTTTGATGTCAAAATGATGCAAAACAAGAGAGTTCTACCCATTTCTCTAACATTGTCTAAAACCCTCCCAAACCTTAGCTCAAAAGCAATGAAAAAGAAATAAGATTTTTGTCATCAAATAACTTGTTCAAGTGATGAAAACCACTATGGGCTGTAGATAATTCCTCCTAGTCCAAGTTGGTGGTACATTTTACTTCAAACTTGACTATTTTGTATAAGTGTGACCTGTTTTGTAAGACTTTAGCTATATAATATTGTTTAAAAGGTTCCAAGTTGAAATCATGGTTTTGAAAGTTTTTTTGGGAGTGTACTTTATACTCACAAAATATTACAGGAAATTTCTTTGATAATTTGGTGTTATTCTTTTCAAATTCTATCATCTACTGCTAAAGGCTAATCAAGCTTAAAACAAGTCTTGTGAAGTTAAGGGAACCCTATTGAAATAACATATTCCTGAGTGCTTTAGATGAGCATATACAGATTGTATGGGTCCAATATAGCCCATTTGAACTCATGAATTGAAGAGGGAAGTGTATTTGTGTTGCAATAACAATGGTTCAAAACTTTTTCTTGATACAATTGTGTGCAAGAATTAGTGAGCTATGCAAGTAAAATCAAGACTAATACCTAATAACCTCAATACAATGCTAAACTAAAATCTATGCTCCATCATGCCTAGAGATTAAACAAGACTAATCTACCAACATATTTTCATTAGAACATGTATAAACATCAAACTAATATGCTAAGCAATTAATCCCTATTTCTATTGAAATTTAATCAATGGAATGAACCTATTTAGATCCCTAGCAAACAAAATGGTTGATTGTATGTTTCAATCCCAAGGTTTCAAGAATGGCGTCTTGTCAATCCATGGCTACAAGACTACTCGAAATATCTCCATATGACTTCAAACTTGGATGGATGAATGCAATAAATGAAGATAGATAGCTCCTCTAGTGGAAGAATTCTCTAAGATGATAAAATGGCTATAGTATAGGCTCTATACTCATTTAGATGTAAGTATAATGGTAAGAGGAGGGATCCTTATATATCCCAATTGATAAAGAATCTCTACATCACTTTACATGGGGGATAATAGCTAGGTTGAGTTAGTTGGGGGTGACTATGGTTGAAAAGGAGGTTGAGTCAACCTTATGGGAGTTTAATTTGTCTGTAGTGACTCATGGGGTTTGAGAGGATTTCATAATTAACCAAAGTGATTAATTAATATGTGAGAAAGATTTATAGAAGTTTTTTAGAAGAATAATTAGTATGATTTAGGGAATAGAAAAATTTTAGGCTAAATAAATGATGATTTATTTGTCTAATAGAAGAGGAAAATTAATTAATTATGAATAATTAATTAAATTCAAGTAGAAAGGGTTTAGTTAGTGGAAGGTCATTAAGTTTCATCTTTCTTTGGATAGAAGGGTCAATTAATTAGCGTAATGTAATTAATTAATGATGATAGAAGAGAAAGTGTGCTATATTGATGATATGTCGTCAATTTGTGGGAAGTAGTATAATTAGCACAATTTAAGTATTTAAATTGTTGGAGCTAAATTATAGGTGTCTACAACAATCAACTTAGTCTATTATATGGTCCTGAAGGCTTGGTACTTATTATTAGCCCCCATGTAAATATTTGTCCCTCATGGAGTAGATGTAAATTGTGAGGTTATTTTTTGTATTTCTATGCATAGGTTGATCATGAAAATGGTCTTTAACTTGATAGATTCAAGATGGAATAAAGACTGGGTATTGAAGCCCAAAACTAGTCTCGAGTGTCTCTAGAAAATCATGTTACTCGAGATACTTACTTTGAAAGGAATCATGACATGGTCCTTGTGAGGTGAAAACTATCAACATCCTCCTTGACATGTGAAATTGAAGTCATAAATGACAAGCTCATTATAAGTTCAAACTCAATCTTTGAATTTTTCTCTATGCATGTAAAATTTGTATGTGTCTTTCTCAAAGGCATGTTTTATGAAGAAGAATGATCGTGCGATGCCACTTTTTCTAGTTTAAGGTGATCTAAAACTAAAAAATAACCTTCTCCAAGATGTGAAACCAATTAAATACTTATTCTTCATGTTTTCCAAGCTCTTCCAAGACTGGTATATAATCCCACATGACGATATATTGAAGGTTGTGAAGGAAAGTTGAATAAATTTCTACATGCTCTATTTGGATAAACCTTAAAGATATTTTGGTTGATGTAGAGCTCATATATATCAAATGCTCATAAATGTACGACTAGATATGAGCTCATAATTCCACTCTTTCCTCAAGTCCAAGACTATGTAAAATAGTTCTAGCACCTAGTTCTCTCCTTTGTGCTCTAATGAAGTTTGAAAGCTAAAATGGTGAAAAATGAGGTTGTACAGAAATTATAACGAATATTAGAGGCTCTAGTAACATTTTTTCATGATGATGAAACCTAACATTAAAACCAATATGTACCCCCAAATCAATTCACTCACCAAAGAACAAGTCAAACCAAAAATGACAGTTACAAAAATGAAGTTGCAGAGGGTTAGAGGACATGTTACAGGTGAAGTAAGTGTGTTAGAAGGTTTAGAACACTTCTTTGATCATCAGTTGAATGAAGAGAATATTTTTAGAACTTGGAAAAATTGTGCATGTAACTAAAATTTTTCAGAGGGAATGTTTGCACATATAGGCGGTTTTTGTTTGTCAAGTCAATTGATCTTCTGTACTAAGTGTAAAGAAAGGTATGTGAAGAGTCAATTAAGGTGAAGAGAAAAATACCTTTCTTTGTGTCTGTATTGTATATAAAAACACTTATCCTTGTTCAAAATGGAGTTGTTGAAGAATGTGAGAGTTACATATAAGGTAGAAAGAGTGAGAGAGTTGATGATGCATTGAATATTGTGCAAGTAAATGAAAAAGGTGTATGAGATAATTTAAAGTCACAATTTTATCGTCAAAGAAACTATGTAGATGTAGTGATAAAAATTAATATGAATTCTAAGTTAAATCTTAGCAAGTTATTTAAAAGTGGGTGCTTTCATACAAGTTTCAACTTGTAGAGGAGTTAAGTAGGTGCTTGATCACATGTTGAGATCCAAGCCATTCTCAACTTTTCCACTTATGCAATCACTTCCTCACCTGATTGACCATGTCATTATCATTTTGAGCACCTTTTAACACTCCTCCATCATCCTCTTTGTCATTGATGAGATTTTACATCAATAAAAACACCTAAACTCACACATGTCAACAATCTCCCCCTTTTTCATTGATGAAAAACCACCTAGTTCTTCTCCCCCTTTTTACATTAATGACAAAGCATACCTATAGTACATGATATCCATCTTCCTTCATCCTTTTGGATTCACCTCTTGGTTGGAAAAATAAACAAAAATCATCAAAAAATCATGAAAATTTGTCTTACCTTCCTTAAAATATGTTTTATCTTCTTTACTCAGCTTTAAACCATTGTATCAATCCTTTATAAAATGCATAACACTCATACACATGCCAAAAATCATGATTCGGGGATAAATAACATCATTTTTACCTCTTTTCTTCTTCCATCTCAGTTGATAAGGCACACAAACTTACTTGTTTCTTCTATATATTGGTTTCATAAAACTCTTAGGACTGAGTCCCTAAACAACTTCTTTAGTGCAATTTAGGCCAACTTCTATCAACCATGAAATCCCATACACATATTGAACAAATCCCTTATAGATCTCCCTAGAATAAAACTCTCATTTTCTAACTAAAAGTACAAAATTTAATCTTATTACCTTATATGGATTCCTTGGAGATTCTCAAGCATTTTACCACAATCCTTGAGATGCTTGTTCAATGGTTTTAACCTTATTACCTTGCTATCATACTAGATTGAATCTAAACCCTTGCTTACATTTAAAGTATAATAACACACCATCCTTCATATAGTTATTTAGACCACTTAAACACCTTTCACCTTTGTTTGAGAGTCATAACCAACTCCCCTTACTCCAAGAGAATTTGACATCCTTGTAGCTCATCACTATAGTAAAATCATAGGCTACGGTATTCGATTCAAAGCACATTTTACTCAGAATGCTAGAAAATAGTTATACAAACCTTGCAAAGAATGTAAACTCTATCATTATTATCCCTTTTATAACCTTTTTCTCTATATTAAAACTAAAACTAGATCCCCTACCTTGGAAGCCCTTCACAGTCCACATGAACCACTCGCTATAGTGTCAATATACCTACTTGAGTTATTGTTATGACACAAATATCCACTCTTAAACACTTTACATATTTAATATGAGTGACAAGGTAAGCACCATTTTCACTTATGATCATCTCATATTAGACCAAGAAATAAAATTATCTCCCCCTTTATCTAGAGGCATTAACAGTCTTATAGCTCCACATTTTTGATGTAAAATTGGCCACCTTCACTCTTGACATAGACATCTCATCTTGAAAACTTACCTATTTCATTTGACAATACTTTGTCTTTCTCCATGCACTCTTAGATCATCCATAATAATTCTTTAAGGACTCATAACCCTTCAAAGATAGTGTCAACAATGCTTTCACACATGTATCGGACAAATTTAACACACACAATAACCACCAATAGAGCTCTTGTTTAGAAGTAATGTTCATTATAGGTGTTAGAAGTTCATCACCCAACTTTCAAAAACATTCTAGACTTGACATATTGTAGAGATTGAGGGTACACAAGCTCCCTCTCAACCTTATCTATCACCTTAAAGCCATCATGACCATCTTTCTCCATGATTATACAATACCTCAATTATCTCAAAATATGTTGTTTCTTCAAAAATGAAGTTATAAGAATACATACCGTTGACTTTAAGGGTTTTTAATATCGTCTTGAGCTCACATCATAATATACCATCTTATTATCACATCCTTTACCCAAGTAACACTTTGCATGCTTATAAGTAACCATACACTGGTAGATAAGCTTGATTGGAACCCAAGAGCCTTAACCATGACCCACATAGGCCTGAAATATCTCTACACTTTTTCATATAGATTCGATGATACAAAAGTGTATTTGACACTTTCTCAACCTTGTCTCAAATATTAACAACTCATCATAGATCATATTAGTTAATTCATATACAGGGGCATCAAACCAATTCAATTTGATGGTATGATCAAGTCATTATATTGATGAATGACTTCTTCTTCACAAGTTTTATCTCTTAGACAATTATCAACATCTTAAAAAAACTTGAAAACATGATGACGACCTTCAAGCACATGAGAAGCACCACTTGAATCCATGATCTCGCTTTTTACAGATCTCTCTAATCCTCTTTTTGATTTGAACACAACTGTAGTCTTCACTTGTCATCATAGACACTGATAACTCTCTATAATTCTTCATGTAGAATGCAAAGACAAATTTTGATCCATGCAAGTCATAATTATAGGAATGAAACCAAACATATGAGTTTAATCAACTCATGATATGTATGGGAAAACATCATTATACCTATTACAGACCACCTGTAGACTATCATGTGCCACTTGTAAGAACACAAGATTATAGACACCTTATGTTCTCAATTTTTATGGCCCGATAGACTTATACAAACCTTCAAATAAGGTATAGAAAAAATTTATCATTTATTTTTCATACTACTGATCCCTCTCGAGCTAATACCTTACTTATCAACTTCAAACTCATTTTACATGATTTATTTTCATGGTGTAAGGGTTTTATAATAACTCGGACCTTAAGACTCTTGATGACTTACTACCATTGACAAAGACATAGATAAAACTTTTATTCAATCTTCTTGTAATAACAAATGGAAAATTTTCTCTTTATAATCCCCTCAAAATTTGTAAAGAGATTTCATAGCTCAGATTAATTCAAACATTTTTTGAAACTCTTGTGACATAACTTGACCATTAAACAAGATAGAAATTTTGAGAGACTAACAATACTTCATGCTCGGACCAATATTTGGACTTACATGGACTATACAAATGTAGATCATAACAATAGTGTAGAAAATAAAAACAATACCTAATAGACACCAACTATGATAACACAATCTTGAAGACATGACTATCTTGAATCAAAGATATTTTTATACCGTAACCATACAATTTTAACTACTTTGAACAACATACCTTGACATCTTGGAGAATTCATACTTCAACCTAGTCAGCTCCCCTTTATTCTAATGCTTCATATGGAAGGTAATGCATCTAAGAAGCATATTAGAGACATTAATCTTCATGATGAATCTAGAAGAATTATGTGAATAGGTCCTAAGACCTCTTAGACATCTGAAAATCACTTTCTTCTTATTATTTCTAATCTACGCCATGATTAACTCATTGTCTTGCATCCTTGTCATCTCTTGGTGGACCACTATTGTTCCTTCTTGGTTCCCATATCCTACCTTGACTTCTAGCATGCACTCTAGGACCTTAAAATCCTCTGTCTTACATCATAGGACCTTGAAATATCTTGTCTTTCCTTGAGTAACCATAATGACACTATCTAGCGAAATCAACAACTTCATTACAACTAAAAACATAACTGAACGCATACCTTTGTAGTCTTCATTAACCCAATTTTGAATTGAAGGTCCATACAAATAGTACCTAACAACATGACCTCTTTCATGACAAATTGAGAAAACTATATTATTTTCTTGCACACTCCTAATATCCCTCCAAGGATGATCATCTCTAGAATACCTCCTACACTCCTTATCCCTATGTTACAAACCATTGCAAGTGAAATAATAGCCATTAAATGATCTCTCATACCTTAAATTATTTGGTTTCCTAATTTACTTTTTCTTCACATTGTCTTTGGTGATTTTTTTCTTTCCTTCCTTGGTGCTTTGTCCTTCATCATTATTTCTTAGAAAATATCTTATTTCTTCATTTATTTTTCTTTGAAGTCCTCTTTAAATCCTAATCCTACTCTATCACCTCCAATTTCTCTGACTACTAATAAGATCATCAAGGTCATTGGTAATTTTATCAAATTTATGAAATGATTTTACCTTGATAACTATATTAGATAAATCTCTCTTAAGAAGAGTCACTTATTCTTCCTTGGATTGAAAATTTAGAGTAATTGAACTCATATGCATTTCTAGCCTTCTCACTGTCTCATCAAGCTTCTCTATCACAACCAAATGTTTCTCTTCTAGGTACTAAATTTTTCTTCATATTATTTGACTTTTGATCTCACCTTTTTTTTTTTCTTAGGATGTTTCAGTTTAGATTGGACACATACTAGTTTAGTTTCATAGACATCTTCTTCCTCTTCTTCTTCTTCAATGTTCTTGTAAGAATCTGATAAGAAATCACCTAACAATGTATATCCATCACTTTTATATCTCATCACCTCTTTGTTCATGAACAAGACCTCATATCCAACATCTTCATGTTCTAATTTAGATTCAAAATATGAAACAACACTCTTGATTTAGAATAATGAATTTCTTCCTTCGTGTAAAAAACTCTTCTTGCCCTTCTTTTTGTAAAGAATTATTTTGAAACCCTTTATTTCTTTACTATAATTATAATTCTTATTATTGTGATTATCCTCATGATCTTAATTACTTTATTTCTTATTCCTATGAGGATAATTGGTAGAAAAGTTCCCTACTTTACCACATTGAAACACTTAAAGGAAGTTTACCTCTTGTACTTACCAAAGCCAACATTGATTCTCCCAGCCAAAGAATCATTACAAAGAGTTCTTCATCATCAATTTCAAGATCATTAGCATCATCCTTAGAATTAATTCCTTGGTCTTAATTTCAGATTTGAAATCTATCTCCTTCTTAACAGGTCTATCAATATGATTCCTCATCTCATATGTAGTTAGGGTTCCATGCAAATCATCCATAGTCAAAAGAGTCAAATCCTTTACTTATTCAATGGCAAATACTTTGGAATAAAATATAGAATTTAGTGACCTTAATACCTTTTGTACTACTACCAATTCCTTAAATTTTTCACCTAATCCTCTCAAGGTGTTGACAACCTTTTAAACCCTAAGCAAGCTTGCACCAATAGACTCATCATCACTCATCTTAGGCCCTTCTAATTTTTTTTTGAAGTTTGGAGCTTAGAAAATCTCACCTTGAAGTATATTTCATAAAATACCTAAATTTTCTCCCACATAGCCTTCACTAATTTGAAATGCATGACCTTCACAAGTTCAGGTTCAACCAATCCACACATGATGGCATTTATAGCCTTATAATTGTCACTACTAGTCTTGTTGTTTGTATCATCTTTTGGGGCGTAGCAAGAATTGTATAACCATATAACACAAATTGTAAGATATTAAACCCTAGGGAAATGATATGATTCCTCATCCTTAGAATCTAAAAGCATAGTCAACTCCATCAAACAATGGTTCCTTGCTGGAAGAAGAGACACTATGTTGATTCACCATTTTGTGCTTCTAAGGATCTCCTTTCAAGTGAACAAAATTCTCCAAAAGGAACTGTTATTATACCAATTTTATGAAGAAAAATTGATTAAGAGAGGGGATAAATCATTCCTTTAAAAAAATTAATCAATTCATATTTAGTTGCTTAAACCATAAACCATTCAACCATTCATTAATGTGTGCTTAACATTCATTCAAAAAGCATAACCATGAAATAGACACAAGAACACAAGATATAAGTGGGAAACCCTCAAGGGGAATAAATCCCACTTAAAATTCTGATTATATTACTCAAATCAAAAGTATTTAGTGAAGCACCAACTTCACAAGGAGCACCAACCCCTAGTTTAGTAGATCACCAACCCTAAAAGGAGTACTTGTCGACATTAAAATTTTCTTCCAGTAATTTCAATTTTTTTAATGTATGTATTAGGAATATGATGATGTTAAGTATAATTAGTAGTGGCATCCAATAGAAGATAATGGCACCATCGATGCGGTACCACCAATAAAGTAGAGTACGATAATAGTCAAAGTACAAAAGGAATGTTGTGGTAAAAAGTAAATATTTGTCGTAAGTGGTCCGGTAATGTTAAAATGTCAAAGTTGGGGTAAGTAGAGAAGTAGGGTCTACATGATTAGGAATTAGAAATATTATATTTGTAATAAGGACAAGGAGTGATGTCATAAATATTTTTGTATTTTATTTATAGAAAATTCTAAAAGGTGGAACCCATGTGAGATGATAAGGTTTATCTTATCTTAGAAGATAAGCCTACATGTAAAGGAAAGAGTTTAGGCATGGAATATGATTTTCCGAAGAAATTTCCTATCCTATCTTAGAGATAGGGTGGATAAGCTGAATTCCTATAAATAGAGAGCCATCCCCTCTCATTTATCATAGAGCAAAGTTGTAATAATTATTTTATAAATAAAAGATTCTTTGTGAAGGTGTGTTAAGGAAGTCATCAAGAGGAGTAATTGTGAAGTTTCTCCCATAACCATTGTTGGAATCAAGTGGATTTGGTAACACTTAGAGTAATTCATGGGTGAGATTGTAATAATTTCATGTTAATAATATATTTTACGCTTTGTATTTCAGATTTGTCATCATTCTTTTTGTCATAATCTGTGGTATTCTTGTGTTATGTTTGTTGTTGTGTTTCCAGATTAGTACCACCAAACCAAAAGTTGTGCATAACTAAAATAATCATAGCATGAGGAGTTCCTGGTGAAATATTATCAAAGTTCCAGATTTGTGTTGACATTTTGGTTCCGTTGCGGGACACATTCCTCGTTGGTGGATTTTCTGGAGAGATATTCCCACTTAGTCATAAATCAATAGGAGGGTAACCTTGTTTTTATTGTGCCTAGTAGTTACCATGGTAAAGTCACTTTTTACCATGCATAGTATTTACCACAGTAAATTTACTTTTTACCGTGAATAGTATTTACCACAGTAACTTCATTTTTTACCGTGAATAGTGTTTACCCCAGTAACTTCATTTTTACCATAAATAGTGTTTACCACAGTAAAGTCAGTTTTTACCGTAGTAAGTCAATATTACCGTGGTCATTCCTATTTTACTGTAGAAAGGTGTAAAGTCATTTTCTATTGTAGTGAGTCCAATTATTTGTGCACATAAGTCTTACTGATTGTACTTGTGAGTTGGTATTTCACTGTGGTTACATTTAAAAAGGGGGAAGATTCCTATTTTTTCAACCCAATCTAATGACGATGCTTCCTCTTTCATTCAAGAGTTTAAACGATCTTGTATTTGTAATTGCCTCATGAGAAGGGAACAATGGACTGAATTTTTTCCTACCTTTTTGGATGGTTCAGCCCTTAGGTGGTTTGAAACACTAGGATATAATGTGAAAAACTCATGGGATTTATTAACTAAAATTTTTCTTAAAAATTTGGTGAATAATGAGAAATATGCGAGATCTCATGATCGATATCACAAAGCTATCCCAAGGAGAGAAGGAGAAAAAAGGGATTATCGTGATCGTGTTCTAGAGCTAAGGAGGAAGCTCGATGCCTAGATCCGGAAGGAAGGATTAGCAAATGGGTTGATGAATGGCGTGGATAATCTCCTCTATAAGCACTTCATTCTTGGGATGAAGCTAGAGATTAGATAATGAGTGAAGTATGACCGCTCAGCTACCATTGAACAAGTAAAGGAGATTGCAAAAAGGTAAGAAGAAAGCATGGAAGAGGAGACCAAAGAAATTGTTGCTAAAGTAGAGCCTACACCAGCACCTTTGGTCTAGAATCCACAACCACTCTCGGTGAGCACAAATATTTCTCCTAGTACATCTACTAAGCATGAAGATCTGCTCAGGAAGATGGGCTAGTTAACTATTAATCTTCTTCAAGGAAAAGAATTTAGTTCTCGGAAAGAGATAGAGGTCCAAAATAAATATTTCAAGTCGTATGTTATGGTTGTTATAAAAATGTCATTATAACTATAATTGTCTAGATAGAGCTTCTACATCTGGTACAAGAGATAATGATAAAGGAAAAGTACTTGTGAATTCTTTTGATGTAGTAGATAAGAGCATAAATAATGAAGTAGATGTGTTTGTAACAAAAAGAAAGAAAGAAAAAGATAACCAAGATGGAAATGATCCTAAGAAGATGAAAGGAGAAACTAGTAAGAAACATAGGAGAAGAAATTTGGGTGTGCAGGATTTTCTGATTTCATAGGGACAAGGACCATACTCCATCTTAGAAGATCTGTCCAAAAGGCCTGCAAATATTACATATGGTCAACTCTTGGCTATGTCTTCTGAGAAGAGGCGGGAGCTGTGAAGTGGACTCAATGCTCGATGAAGGAAGGAGGTTGAGGTCCTTGTTTTGGAGGCAGAGGTGGATCCCTATGCTCCATAAGCTGAGGTATTATGTAATGGTATTTCAATTCATGATGTCTTAGTTGATGGAGGTGCTACAGTTAATGTAATGACTGAGTCTCAGTAATGAATATTTTGGGTTTAAAAATGATCACCCCTCAACACTTATGTTGAGGTCATTAAATAAGGGAAAAACTAAACCAGAAGGTGTAGTTTCAAATGTGGAAATATCTGTTATGGGTGTTGTATGTGTGGTAGACTTTCAGGTGATGAAAAATGGTAATGCTGTTGTGTACCCAATATTGTTGGGAAGACCATGGCTAAGGAGATTTTATGCCGAAACTACTGGAATGAAGGCTTCATGACACTTGGACGTGGTAGAGAGAGGGTGAAAATAAACGTGATCCCTCGGCATCATAAGACAAAACTTATGGATTCAAGTGATGAAACTGATGATTAGACATCCTCTGATTATTCTAGTACCAGTGAAGTGGACACAGAAGATGAAGAAAGTGAGGTTGATATTTCGGTCATGGATATCCTTCCAGTCACACCGACTCATGAACCCATAAAATTATCTGAAGAAGAAATTGATGGTCATCTCTAACAAATAAAGATTGGTGATGTTGTGATGGAGAATGAGAAGGAATCCTACCTCTAGCTCTTTAGAAGGTACATACACCTATTCACTTTTGATTACAATGAACTCCATCAAGTAAGTTGGGTAGAACATTATATTGAGATGGTAGATGGTGCTAAGCCCATAAAGTAAATGCCATTGAATCCTAATTTTTCCAAGACTCGTAAAAGAAGAAATAAATAAGTTACTTATTGCGAGGATTCATATTTCTTTGTGGAGAATTCGAGTGGGTTTTTCCCATTGTGATCTCAATAAAAAACAATGGGAAGCTACGCATTTGTGTTGATTATATGAAGCTCAATAAGGAAACAAAGAAGGATCATTACCCTCTTCCATTCTCATATCAGATCTTGGACAAAGTAGCTAGCCAGGAGTGCTATAGTTTTGCTAATGGATATAGCGGATATAACCAAGTTCGTATAGCGGAGAAAAATCAGCTAAAGACCACGCTCAACACTCCTTTGGGAACTTTTGCTTATAGAGTTATGCCTTTTGGGTTGTGTAATGCTCCGGAAACATTCTAGCATTTGATGAATAGGGTGTTTGAACCCTACATTGGGAACTTCATCAGAGTATTTTTGGATGATTTTTGCATCTATGGGAGCAAGATGGACCACCTGCACCAGATGGAGACAACATTTCAAAGGTTATGTGAAGCACAAGCCTCATTAAACCCTACAAAGTATGTCTTTGGATGTTTTAAAGGCATTTTGTTAGAGCATGTTGTATCGAGAGATGGTATTGCACGATCCGATAAAGTTTCAAAATCAAAGAGCTAACATTTCCTATGAATAGAATTAAGTTGAGATCATTTTTAGGCCATGTGGGTTACTATAGAAGGTTCATCAAAATTTCTCAAAGATTGCATAGCCACTAACCCAGTTCTTGAAGAAGGATGTTACTTATGAACCAAGAAATAAGGTGCATGAAGCTTTTGAACAACTGAAGGAAGCCCTAGTGTCTTCACCTGTTTTAAAGAATCTAAATTAGAGCAAGCCATTCATTGTGTATATTGATGCCTCATATACAACACTAGGAAGTACTCTCAGCCAAAAATATGAAAATGGGAATGATCATCCAGTTTACTTTGGGAGTAGACAAATGAGCAGTGCTGAGGTAAATTATACTGTAACTGAAAAAGAGGCTCTAGCTATCATTTTTACTGTAAAGAAGTTTAGAAATTACTTGCTAGGGAAAAAATTTATAGTTGTAATAGATTATCAGGCTCTAAAATATATTGTAAATAAGCCTAACCCATTAGGGAGGATAGCAAGATGGATAATTTTGCTACAAGAATTTGAATTTGATATTATAGATAGGCTAGGAAAGAAGCATGTCAATACAGATGCACTCTCTCAAGCCTATGATGGTTTAGGTTCATCTTGTGATGATGATGATTTCCCAGATGCAACATTGTTATCCCTTGACACAATCCCTAGTGAATACATAGATATTTGGAATTATCTGAATGAATTCAAGTTTCTTGATGGTGCCAATGTAAATACTAAGAGGAAGATTACTCAAGCCAGTCATCCATATTCTATTTTGTATGGAGTATTATTTCGAATAGGACCTGATGGATAGTACAAGAGGGCAGTTGGACGTGATCAAGGGAAGGAGCTGATAGAAGAATTCCACAATGGTACATGTGGAGGACACTTCTCTAGACAACTTACAACAAGAAGGATCTTGGATGCAGGTTATCACTGGCCCACTCTTTTTAGAGATTGTTATAATTATTGTAAGACATGTGATATTTTTCAACATATGGTAACCGTAAGACTTCATCAGCTCCATTATGCCCTATTTTTCTACTTGGTCCCTTTGAAAAGTCGGGAATATATATTGTAGGTCCACTTCCAACTACCCCATGCCAAAATAAGTATATTGTAGTTGCCACAGATTATTTAACCAAGTGGGTTAAAGCTAGGCCATTGAAAACAACTTCCATGGATGAAGTGGCAAGGTTCATATATGAATGCATTGTCACTAGATTTGGTTGCCCATTAGAAATTGTAACAGATCAAGGAAGCCACTTCATTAATGAGGTGGTAGAAGCCCTAGTCAACAAGTTTTCTATTAAGCACAGGAAGGAAACAACATACAAGCCAAGCACAAATGGACAGGTGGAACAATTTTTTTGTGTTATGTCAAATTCTAGCAAAAGATGCAGCCTTGTAGGTACATAAGTGGGATAAAAGGATTCATGCAGCATTATGGGCATATAGGGCAACATCAAAGTCAGCAACATGATACTCCCATTTCAGTTGGCTTATGGCATTGATCCAGTTCTTCCTATTGAGTTTGATATTCCCACTGTGAGAGTTATGAAAGATGAAAGGATGGATGAAAGTGATTCAGTAAAAGAAAGGTTGGTGCATCTTCATTTGCTAGAGGAAATGAGAGAAATAGCGAAGGATACAAACTATAAGAAGAAAATGAAGCAAAAGGAATACTTTGATCAAAAGATCCATTGGTCTCCATTTCATGTGAATGACTTGGTTCTAGTACATGATTCCGATATAAAAAAGAAGGCAGATAAAATTTCTTCCCAAATGGATGGGGCCCTACAAAATAGCAGCTATGCATGAAAATGATACATACCGACTGGAGGAATTGAATGGAACTCCCATTACAAAATGGGTCAACCACGACAAGTTAAAAATTTTCCAAGCACTAGAATAGTCTACTCTGAGGACAGAGTAGAATCTAGGAAGGGGGAAAATGTCGACATTAAAATTTTCCTCCATATTTTCTATTTTATTAATGTATGTATTAGGAATAGGATGATGTTAAGTATAATTAGTAGTGGCGTCCAATAGAAGATAATGGCGCCACAAGATGACAGTCTTTGCCAATAATAAAGTAGAGAGTATTAACAATCAAAGTACAAAAGGAATGTTGTGGTAAACAGTAAATATTTGTCGTAAGTGGTCTAGTAATGTTAAAATGTCAAATTTGGGGTAAGTAGAGAAGTAGGGTCTACATGATTATGAATTAGAAATATTATATTTGTAATAAGGACAAGGAGTGATGTCATAAATATTTTGTGTATTTTATTTATAGAAAAATCTAAAAAGGTGGAACCCATGTGAGATGATAAGGTTTATCTTATCTTAGAAGATAAGCCTACATGTAAAGGAAAGAGTTTAGGCATGGAATATGATTGGCCGGAAGATATTTCCTATCCTATCTTAGAGATAGGGTGGATAAGCCTGAATTCCTATAAATTGAGAGGCCATCCCCTCTCATTTATCATATAAAAAATTTGTAATAATTATTTTAGGAATAAAGGATTCTTTGTGAAGGTGTGTTAAGGAAGTCATCAAAAGGAGTAATTGTGAAGTTTCTCCCATAACCATTGTTGGAATCAAGTGGATTTGGTAACACTTGGAGTAATTCATGGGTGAGATTGTAATAATTCCATGTTAATAATATATTTTACAGTTGTATTTTAGATTTTTCATCATTCTTTTTGTCATATTCTGTAGTATTCTTATGTTATGTTTGTTGTTTCGTTTCCAGATTACTAACACCAAACCAAAAGTTGTGCATTACTAGAATAATCATAAGACGAGGAGTTCTCGGTGAAATATGATCGAGTGTCGGATTCGTGTTGACAGACCAACCCCTAGTTTAGTTAAACACCAAATCCAGAAGGCTACAACACCCTAAGAGGATAAAATACCAAATAAAAACCTTTATATGAATATATCTGATGTATTTTTCTACCATAACTGATGGAGATCACAACTTCAGCTCACACACCTTCAAACCATCTTCTAACTCATTCTACCTCACACTTTCGTGACCTGATTTTCTTCAAACACTTACACACATGCTCTCTAACCATCTTAATGTTTTTTCACACATCCCCAACTCTAATTTCATTCCTTTTAACCTCTTTTACTCTCTCAACCAAAGCACACAATTTTCCCTCTTCATTCACTAGTTCATATTTAAACCCAAAACACTTACTTTATACCCTTCTCAACTAAAAAAATAAGATAAGTTATTCCTAAACCAATATTATGAAAAATAAACATAAAATCATAACATTACACTCATAAAAATTCATATCTTGGAGCCATGTAGGTGAGCCATGCACTAAGACATCAAACAAACCCAAAATAGATCAAAACCCCATCATCCGGTTCACCGAAGACCTCCAAACGCATCATGATGATTACTCAAGCATGAAAAAGCCTCACACATGTCAAATATGACATAAAAACATTATCCATGGTCACAAATTAACTTTAACCAATGAAATTATTCATAATACTAATAAGAAGGACCATTTCCTTCATAAAACAACTGCTTTCACGAACCAATCTTCACCTATGGACCTCAAGATCACACTATAACACCTCAAATATGGCATATAACAGCTCATTATAAATACACTAACCTGTATAACACATTAATTACTTATATACCTCTTGAAAAATCCATCAATGCAAACCACACTTACTTTCCTCTTCACTAAACCGAGCTATTGAGAAAGATGTTTTGGAAACACATCTGGTTTCCACCCTTTCACAATTTCAAGACCTCCAAATTCCTTCACGAGGAAAAACCTCATCCCTATTCACTTTCCAATTGATATAAATAATCAAATAATCCAAAACATTAGTCTTCTACATACATCTTCTAGCCATAACAATCATGTCCTAGAAAAAACAACCTTTTGCTTCACAAAATGAGCTAGTTCACCCATCAAATCACCTCATTAAGAGAAAAAATAAAATATTGGAAATACCTTTTAATATAATTTCTATTTAACATCTTGCATTTATTTCCAACTCTAAGAGAAAGGCCTTGAACTAGATCAATCTTTGCAACTTCTCAAAACCTGTCATTTACAAGCCCAAAAACAAATCTTCACAAATAGAGAAAAATAATTCCCAATAGGACCTCAACCATGACTTTAGTATATCATTTACATGTAGTAAAACTCCTAGACTCTAAAAATGTCACTTTATTTCATACCTTCTTTGGAAAACATTTCCACAAACTTAAAATATTCATAAACTTATATGTTTGAGTGGGGTTTACAAATTATCACCTGCTCTACCAAACCTTTCTAAAAATATGGAGGAGTCTTCTACAACCTATAATCATCATACTAACAAGAAAAAATCCATTTTTGAAACTCACCAAGAATATTTCTCCAACTAGTTTTAAGCTAGGGTTTTGAACAAATTTAACAAATATTGGAATTTGTAAAACTCTAGATATTTCAAAGTCACATACAACAAATAAAATGCTAAAGTATATATTTTACTCAAGAAATAAGAAGAATTAAATTGAAACCCTAAGTGTAAGAGAAGGGATATAAGACTTAGTTGATTTTGCAATTGATCCCGAAGTGTGCCGTGATGGGAAGAATGATGAATGGGAGGAGGAAACTATCGCAACCATGTTTATAAAAATTTGTGACAACCTAGTATGCTCATATTGGGGTGGCTTGATTAGGTCAAGGATGACTACGTGATGGAGACTGATTTTAGGCACCCGTGTCTCACGTAGAACCTCGTAAAAGATTTTTCTTGTGTCGCACCAATCTCGCTAACCTTAATTGTTTGTTGCATATATGTCACACTATGCCAAAAAAGTTGGCATGTAACCCAAAAAATAAATGATATCCTACAAAAACCCAAAACACATCAAATCCTAAAAAGAAATATGTAAATGGGGGGTTGGAATAACCCCGACGGTCACCCGACAGAGTGAACTTATGACCGAGCAATGCACTATGTTTCGAGACTCCATGTAGTTCTCATGTATGTGTGTGTGCAAGAATCATTACCTAGGTGGATCTCATGCTAGATGTACTTGAATAGCTAAAAATAGCTAGATGTAGTGTTGTCATGTAAATGAACAACAAGAAAATTCTGAATTTTGAAGCATGACAACGGACCCCAATGTAAAAATTTCTGATTGTAAACCTTTTCCGGACACTCTCCTAGGTCAACCCATCCCTTTATCAGACCTATCCTACCCTATCAAGTGGTCGTATGTGTTGTGTAAATATTTTCATAGGTGATTTAGGCAAACAACTTCATTCGAGTGCTTCCAACATGGTACTTTGCAAAGCATGATTTTCAAGAGGCTTAGGAATGGCTATCTTATCATTTCTAAGACATGATTCACACCCCTAGGAGTGGGATTGCAAGACCAAATTCATTAGGGAGAAGTATTAAAGAGCTAGGAACATTGTTCAAGTGATTTTGGAAGATTATAGAAATATCCAGAGGTTTAGGAGCCAGTTCATCAAAAGAGGGTTTCTGAGGTCAAAGGAACTTGCATTACAAAACAAAACTTGATATTTAGGAGGTGATTACGGGAGCTATGGAAAATGTTAAGGGCCAAAAAAATTAACAATGGGAAGATAATTAAGTTCTCTATAAGGTAATAATTTCATATTCTTCCCAAGACCCATGAAATTATTCTTATAACTCATTCTTCATATACACAATTGGTGATCCCGAGAAAAATGGTGTTTTTGAGAGGGTTTCAAGAATAATAAAGTAATAAGACCCATCCAATCCTTCTAAAAATTCCATTTTCAGTCGAATTCATATAAATAAGTGTCAAAACATTCATCCGAGAGCCTGAGATATGTCCATTTCAAGGCGTTTCCCCAAGGTACAATGTACAATACTTAGACAAATTTTATGAGGACATGTGTAAGCATGGTGCTCAAATCACAATTTTTGTCCCCATTGTCCCCTTCCAAGGGGAAATGGAGGACAAAAAAATTTACACCTCTCCCACCTTGAAGCTCCTGGACCTACCACATGACCCTGGGGTCTCCGTAGGCACTTTTTGCTCATTTTCCAGCCCCTCCTTTCTTTGGTGCATCAATTTCAAGTGGTAACCTAGTGTTAAGGCATGCTATTGTGCCCCCATTTTCCATTTCTAAAGGAGATAAGGGGGACAAAATAAATTCCCCCCCTCCCTCAAGGTAGTCAAACCTATTTATACCATACTTTGCCATTTTTTCATTCTCTCCCCACATTTCTCCATTTACACTGGAACTTTGGCGAAATTTTTCCAGTTCCTCCACTCCATTTTTCTATCTTGCATTCACTCCATCATCCCTCCATGATCTCAACACCAATATTCCACAAGAAAAATATCAAAATCCAAGCTCGATTTTCTCCAGAATGCCCATGTGCACATAAAACTAAAAAAATCATATCTAAAAAACTAGGGCATGGTTTGATGTGAATTTTTTTACTTCTTTCACAATTTTTAGAGGCCATAAAAACCTAGGTGGTGGATTTCACATGCACAGAAAGGATTTTTTACAATGAACAAACCCTCTTTTCCTTGCACCAAATTTTGAAATTTTATTTTCTCCTGTTCCAAAAATTAGGTTGAGCTAAAATTTCATATGTGAGATAAAGAAGAAAAAACCATATCAAAAATGTTGCTTTCACCAAGATCTGAGGTGGGAAAGTGAACTTTCAAAATTCACAGACTCCATTAATGGCTGTCATGGAAGCTTCGTGCTGAAGACCTCTCTAGGAAAAATTTCTTTTCAATTTCCTAGGGTTCCAATGGGTGAAATCTCTTGAAAATTTGACTAGAGCATCATGATGATTTATGTAAACTTTTTGCAATTGGTTTCATTTGAATCATGTTAGGAATTCATTATATATTGCTCTCACGATTATCAATAATCTACTCATGATAGATTATCATTGAGAATAATATTACAAATATGGTTTGTAATATTTAGTGTTTGGTTATGTGAGTTGTTTTAACAATTCACTATCCATATGATATAAGTTATATTAGGGATATATTGTTGTAAGTGCTTCCTATATTACAGGATACCAAATCCCTATTTATTGGTGTACGAGTCTTGTATGTTATGCTGAATAGAATATCAAATTATTATTTTTGTGTGACAAGCATGATGTACCAATATTTGGTATCGTAGAAAATAAGATCATAATGAGTCTCTTTGTTAGGTAGGGTGAGTGCAAGATTCAATATCTTTGTTTTGTTCATAGATCCCTGTGGTTTTGTACTAATGGAGGTAGAGCAATAGGTTGATTTTGATTTACTAGGACATGGACGTTATGGGTAATTCAAGGGTCTAGTAAAATGCAACATTTGTGTTGTTTAATAGTCTTTCAATGTCCCAACCATATGACAACAACTACAAATTGAGCAAGTCATGGGAATTTTTTAGAGTCATTGTTCTGAGAATGTGTGCTTGTACTTGTGTTCTCCTTCACTAAATAATAATTAGTGGTGAGTTATTTCAGAGATTTTAAATCTGGCATTGAGATCTGTATGTCTACATAATTTTTAGTCACCATGACTTTGTATTGGTGCAGACTACAACATTTTCTTGTTATTCTCTATGGATCACGAGTTACTCTATCTCATTTGATTCGATATTGGCCTCTATCTAGGTGGATTGGGCTCTTGAGATCCTTTCCCAGACATTGGTGAGATATATGACATTGGATTACTCAGATATAACTTCCCAAATTGCATTTAGATCTACATGGAGTTGGTTTTTCCTTTTTCAGCCTTGTGTTGTTATGTGTCAGCGAGTATGCTTTACAAATCCTTGATTCATGAAATCTCATCTTTTGAAACATCTATGATCTTCACTTATGCATGGTGAGTCATCCTAATCTATATCAACATTGACATCTACTTATGGACAATGAATTCTTCCTCTCTGCATTGAATTTGAAATAGCCTACAAAACATGCATTGACACTGTGATTTTCATCCACGGTAATCATAAGAGTTCAATGTTATCTTTCATCAATTTCCTATTTTTCAATATTATACAGTGGAACGCGTTGAAAATTCTTCAATACACATTACATTCTATCCATTCGCCCTCCTCGTGTGGCATTGGTTACTTCACTTAATGGATTAAGTGAATATTAGATTTTATTATCAAAGGTCGGTATGGGTCTATTAATATTAAGTTGGTCTATACAAGCTACATAGATACATATTGGTGTAGTTTGACACACAACTGTGTATGATTCTACTTATGTTAAGAGATTTGCAGGCGCTAAAAGAGTATATTGTGGAGATAATTAGTTAGAATAGAGCATTGAAATCAACATTGGATATTGAAGCCAATTCCCAAGTTTTCATTATTTGCGGTGCTGGAATTTTATGCATTGATGAATCCAGGAGAAGCTCATATTTGGTGCATGGCATAATTTGGTCGTTCCTTCATGCCAGTCAGAGCTTGTGTGCAATTGTTATCTTCTATGCACAAATTGGAGAGGGATCACATGTGGCTCAATTTTCATGTATGTTTGCAATAATCTTCACTACCACCATATTAGGGATTCAAATAAAATATATTTAATCAGTTGTTTCAAGCTATGTGCATTAGAATAATATGAGAAGATTCGGGATTCCATCTTATCCAACGTAGGCCTCTCACTCCATGGGAATATTTATCTTTTTATATTGATAACACACAATCATTAAATAAATGATTTCACATTATGGGGGGAAGTTTTGAAAATAAACCCAATGTGGAAATATAGATAATCATGCCTTCATCGGCTAAGTAAGTAGCTCATGTGTTGGAGGATGGAGGCAATAGATGGAAGAGGAAAATCAATGTCCTTGATTTCATCACTACCTCAGAGGTCGCATATTGCTTTAGTGACATATTTTTTTATGTGATGAATAAGAATAGAAGTGCATCCCTTTTCTTGTGTGCAATGCAAAAGTACTTGTGTTTCACCCATAATGATAATGATGTGGAGATTTGTACCATTGATACTATTACAAGAAGTGTTCTTGATCATATTGACTTAATGGTTGATGTGAATTGGTTGAACGGACGCAATTCATGTATTTGTCTAATAGGTTGAATGGTCCCTGGATGATGTAGTTCCCACAGTCAGTGTTGAGGATCGAGACTATGTGCAGGCTACAAAGTGACATGTTGCTTGGTTGAAGATGGTGTTTTCCCCATGTTTGCACTAAGGGGGAATGTTAGGTATTCATTATATAGTGCTCTCATGATTATTAATAATCTACTCGTGATAGATTATCATTGTAAATAATATTACAAATATGGTTTGTAATATTTAGTGTTTGGTTACGTGAGTTGTTTTAACAACTCACTAACCATATGATATGAGCTATATTAGGGATATATTGTTGTAAGTGGTTCCTATATTACAGGATACCACATCCCTATTTATTGGTGTACGAGTCTTGTATGTTATGTTGAATAGAATATCAAATTATTATTTTCTATGTGACAAGCCCAAGTACCAAAAATATGACACCAGAAGTGTAGTTTCTATTTTTAGTAAGTATCTACAAAAGAGCCTACTAAAAATAGTAATCCTGAAAAAATGTGCATTCACACTCTTCATTCCATTCCCACATGATCAAGACACTCGAAAATTGGTGAAACTGACAAAAATGGTAAAAATGGCCATAATGGGTACTTATGGTGAACATACTAAAAATAGTAAATGGGAAAATCAGGTTGAAAGTGATCAAATTTCAGTACTTCACACATTACAATTTAGTCCCATTACTCACGAAACTTTTCTCTTAAGTTTTAATTAGATTAATGCATTCTACGATGCAATGAGCGTAAAGTGCCAAAATGAAGAAATTGTCAATTTTGCATCAAGGTCCATTCCAAGTGTCTCAGAGATCAAAAGGTGTTCTCAATAAAAGGATTTATTTCTCAGTGTTCTTGGTGGCCTCCTTCTCAATTGTTCATCACTCCTCTTCTTGGTGTATCTAAGAAAAGTGCAAAAGTTTAAGAGTTTTCAAAGGGAAAAGTGAATCTCATTAGAGTTCCCCTTCAGTGTAGCAATGTGTGGAAGGTCATCAAGGGTTGGTCTCCATCTCCATCTTATTCGGTCATATTGTTTTCAAGTGTGGGAGGACATATTTCATTGTCTATAGTGGTCTAGTGATCAAGTTCTTCTCACTTCTTCAATCAATGTACCTGATGGGCTATAATTGTTGATCATTCAAAAGGAGGTTTCTCATGGTGTAAAAGAGTTCAAAGATCCAAAATTCATCATTACATTAATGGAGCTGATCTTCATCAAAGGTAGAGGCATCTTCATGCATGCTCAAATCTTCTTATATCCTCCCTCTTCCTTCTCTCTCCTTTCTAATTCTTAGTTGAGCATAATAATTGTATTTTTTCCTATTCAATTAAGTGACATAAATTGTAAATTATAAAAGTATTTTATTAAAATTATCGGGAAATACTTAATTTTTATTTTATAATGGAAAATAAAAAGTGACAAGTGGAATATGAATGTGAAGAGTTATGTGGAGGGAAGATGAGAGCTCAATTCAAATTGCTAGAAATTGGAATGGCTCCTCCATTTCAATGGATATTGAAAGTGAGTGAATTTAGTAGCAAATTGTGAATATTTACAAGTTGATTGAAGCTTTGTACTCATCAATACACATGAAATAAAAGCTACATTTCTTCTATTCTCCTTTTCTTGTATTCTTCTACTTCTCTCTTTATGCACTTTGCAAGCATAGTGATCCCAAAAGATTTGTGTATGTTTGATAGATTGGATCTAATAAATTTGTGTCCAAGGTTTTTTCCATCTCACTAAATAGCTACATTATTTATTTTTTCTATATTGAATGTTGATTTACTCTTGTTACTGGGTGTGAAATCTATAATTGACCTACTCTCGAAAGTGAATTTTCTTCCCTAATTCCTCTCCTTTAACCCCATCATTGTGATTTCCTCCCTTGTACCACATACAAGCACTTTGCTACAAGTTTAGTGGAGTATCCCTATGTGATCCCGGTTTATTTGGCTAACCCAAAATATTTATTTTAGGATTATATTAGTCACATTCAATAATGGGAGTTGTAACATTAAATGTAGAGGGCGGATCCTGTGAAAGTTGGTGAAGACACCTAATTTTCCCAACTAACAAATTTTCTCACCAGCATGTAGCAATGTAAGTAGATGTGTGGATGGAAAGATGAACTTCCCCTCCTATACGTGTATGCAAACAATGCAATCCCTTGTCCCTTGAATGAAGCTAGATGAATGCTTTGATGCTCTTAAAATGCCTTTGGATGCAACCTTAGGTGATAGTAATAGATGCTTAGAGCTTGGTCCTTTATTATGGTCACATAACTTTATATTTATATGACTCCCTTGGTTAAATTTCAGAATTGACAACTGGAAGGCTGGCCCATAAGAAAATAAGATGCCCAAAAGATAAAAGATGACCTAAGGCGAAAGTAAGATACAAAGAGGTTGGGGGGCACCCGGAGGGTATGAGGGTGCCTAGAAACTGGTGTCCTTGTTGTGCGTTGTTTTCCAAAGTCATAAAAGATAAAGAAATAAAGTATTGATCTGGGTTATATGATGTAAGATTCTAGAAATAAGACGTGAAACACAAACAAAAGGACAAAGATAGATGTCAATTTCTAGTTTTCTCACTTAGGAATTATATGAATAGTAGTATGTGATTAAGACCTATAAATATAGATAAAGTGTGTGATTTAAAGTAGATAAGATATGATTTCTCCCACTTTATGTTGTTGAGTGAATACTCAATAATATAGAGTAGATAAGATATGCCCACTTGATAACCATGTAGATTGATGGAAAAAGAGTGCGAGGAGACAAGTAGAAGTGTGGAGTGATAAAAATGAAAAGTGGAAGCTAAGTGGGAAAGAGGAAGTGACCCTAGGGGTGAAAAGCGTAATGTGTGTACCATTTTGTACTGTTGTCATTTTCGTTCTTGTCTTTTTCTTGAGACTATTTCTTCTTATAAGGACAGACTTGCAAAAATAAGAGAAAATAGTAGTCAAAGTCATGTATATGAGAATTTTGATCCAAGTATTTAAAAATGATGTTAAAATGCAAAAAGGTACTAAAAGGAACATGTACAATTCATCCATGACAAATAAAAAGATAAAATGTCTTGAAACACTATAAAAGAGATATTTTTAGGTGATATCACACTAAGAATGAGTTTTTATGGAGAACTCATGCCATGTGTGAGTTTTGGGCAATCACACACCATGGAAAAAGAAATGTTGGGGAGAAAGGTATAGGGTTATTCTCTATCCTTGATTGTTTCACAAAGTTTATACACCATTGCAAATGGTGTATCCGATTTGTTCCAATTTGATCCAATACAAATATAAAAAAGGAGATAACACACATGTTGATTCTTTGGAGGATTGTGCCTGTTCTATGTAAACCTGTTGTGTAAACTGCTGAAAACTGTGTGAATCGAGAAAGTGACCGTAACTTTCCCTGGTCATAGGAACCTAGGAAAGGTTAGGATCTCTTAGGTGTTAGATTCTAGAGATGGAAACTAGTGTTTATGCTAAACCGATGACCCAATTCAAGATCTTGATCGTCTCTAAAATTTAAGTTTGTACTAAAATGTGTTGTACTATAATTGTGAACTATTGTATGGGGTGACTCATTGACCCAATGTATGCCTCCTTTGTTTGGGGTGCATGTAACATCACTACAAGGATGCGGCCCAAAAGAGAGGACTAGATGTTTATTTGAAACTAATGCCTTGTAGGGGGAGGGAATTTCCATGGTAAAAAAACAAGGCACATACAAACAAAGTATTTAACAAAGCATGTGTTAGTACAATCAAGACAAATACACTTATATAAGACAATGTGTAAGCTAGCGAGTAAGAAGATAATGTAGACCATGAAAATCAGGTTTCAAACATGGGCCATTTTTCTCACAATGTTGCAATACAATCAAAACTGAAGCAAAAATGGCATACAAAAATGAACAAGCAAGACATAGGGTAGAGCCCATAAACAATGGAAAATATTAGCAAGAAAAGTATCGAAAGTAATAATGGTGGAAAATAGACCACTGTAAAGCAAATGTTGCACACGAAGCACCCATTAACATTTTATAATGATAAAAATTATGTCAAGATGTGTATATATTGATAGAGTAGTGTGCTAATAATAATAACAAGTAGTATAAAACGAAACAATATCACATGTGATGTGTATGAAAATAGATGCCCCAGGAGCCTCGGTGGGACCGGTAAGAGGTACGATGCCAAACATCATTTTTTCGTGTAAGGATCTGTCGGAAGTCTACATTCAAAACTAGAGAACAAGTGAATGTGCATGTTTATATGATAAAAATAATGACATGCTATGTATATATAGCATGTGAACAAAGTGTACATAAAAGCATAAGTAAGAAAGAGCATGTGTAACCAAGATATGCATTATGTTGAGAGTTTGAATATAATGGAATGAAAATTTAATGTGATAGGAGCAGTGTGCCCCTTCATCGAATGTGAGTGAGTATGAAAGGAGGTCCATTTATAAAAGACCCCTCAACCAGCCAAGAATGAACCATAGACCAAAAGTTCGTGGTCAAGAAATGGTTTGAACTATGCACTAGAAATATATGATCAATGAAGCATAGAGCATAGAGTATGAAAATGTGATGAGTTTCATTTCAGATTTATACCCTCGGCACTCAAGAATGAACTGTGGAACTAGAGTGTTTCATAGGGTAATGTGATGTGCAATAATGTGATGCTAGAATATGTGTTGTAAACACGTAGAGTGTGAAATGTGTCGTGTGTGGGATGTGAGGTTCATGAATGTAGTATGCCATTAACAATCAAGTGTGAAATGTAGCATGAGAGTGCGTCATAGGGTAATGAAGATACAAGTGTATTAATATGTGTAAGATGCATGTGAAAGTGTAGAGCGAGAAAAGTAAAAATGTGAGACACCTAAGAATGGTAGAAGGGGAAAGAGTAAGCATGATGCCCCCAAGTGTATGATGTGAAGAAGGATCAATTAACATCATCTAAGACATCATCATTGTAATGAACA
This sequence comes from Taxus wallichiana var. yunnanensis, assembly GCA_018340775.1. Lineage (NCBI taxonomy): Eukaryota > Viridiplantae > Streptophyta > Pinopsida > Cupressales > Taxaceae > Taxus > Taxus wallichiana. The sequence goes on along the minus strand of CM031241.1, from coordinate 435,148,714 downwards.
CAGCCAAATGGAGATGAGTCAGATGCCTAGTAAGCTATAGTATGAGGCTGATCACGTCAAGATCCATTATGAAATATATTCTACACGCCCATCGCATATTCTTCATTAGTGAAATGTAGTAGTGGAAATATATGTGCATACCATCATGAAAGATTTTTGGAATAGCCAAGAAATGAATCATTGTAAATAAAAACATGGCAAAAGGGCATGGGGAATGAAATATTGATATGATCAAGATTTAAATTTATGCTAATATAGTCAAGCCAAGATTGCCCAAGAGTAAGTAGAGAAGTGCGTGAAATAATAACTAATAGAAGGAAAAAACAAAGGCCATAAGCAGCAATAATATGAACATATCCATTATAGATATGGGGTGAGTGAGGCAAGGGAAAATATCATCAAGTGTGAATCTAAGCCGAGCCAAGCCATCATATGTGCAAATAGTGTCAGACTAAGTGGGATTGAATGGAATTTGTGGCCAATAAGCATTATTCATGAAAATAGTGCATGTGAAAGGAGGGCGCGAGATGCAGGGTTGCTCATGAAAAGACAAGGAATGTGGTATGACGTCAATTTATATGAATGGTAAGGTGATAGTGCCTATGCATGGATGCGTAGAAGAATAATATGCACGAAGAGAAATGGATGTTGGACTAATATTATACATAGAAAGGATGATATTTTGAATGAATGATAAATTACAAAGATTGAGCTCAAATCCATTATTGACTAAATTTCTCTTAATACCCAAGTTATTGATGAATATTTATATAGGGTCCAGGATACGACAACTATGTTAGATGGAAAATTAAGTTGTTGATAAAATGTATTTACAAGTGTGTGATAAACTATGTCAAGATGAGTAGTAGAGCGAGTGTGAGTATTAGCCAAGAGTGAAATGATTTTAGCTCTACACTCAGGATTGGCTAGTAAGAAAACATGAATGGAAATATCCATGATGAGGGGAACCTAGGAAAATTGAAATAAACGATGAAATGAGGACCAAAGAGTGTTCGAATGAAATGGATTCACTAGATGATTTTAAAAATATTAGAATTTTTAAAACCCTAAATATTTCGAGTCACATGCAATAGATATAATGTTAAAGTACATATCTAACTTGAGCGATAAGATAAATGAAATTGAAACCCTAAGTGCAAAAGAAGGGATAAAAGACTTAGTTTATTTTTTAATTGATCTTGAATTATGATGGATGGAAAGATTGATGAACAAGAGGAGGAAACTTTTACAACCATGCTTAAAAATATTGGGTAACTTCTAGATATGTCTGTCTTGGGGCGCTTGGATTACATCTGGGGTACCTAGGCATTGGAGACTGGTTTTGGGTTCCCATGTCTACACAGAACCTTAGAAAATGGATTTTCTTGTGTCACACAAATGTTGCTAACATTTGTTGTTTTTTCCTTGTATGTCACACTATGCTTGAAAAGTTCACATGTAACATAAAAATAGATGATATCGTGTAAAACCCTAAAACACATAAAATCCTGAAAAAGAAATATGCAAATGCAGAGTTGGACTAACTCCAGTGGTCACCCAACAAAGTGAACTTACGACTGAGCGTTGTACTACATTTTAGAATCCATTAAGTTTTATTGTGTGTGTGTACAAGAATCGTGCCCTAGGTGGCTCTTGTGCTTTAGACACACTTAAATAGTGAGAAATATCTAGATGTAGCAATGTAAGTAGATGTGTGGATGGAAAAATGAACTTCCCCTCCTATACGTGTATGCAGTCCCTTGTCCCTTGAATAAAGCTAGTTGGATGCTTTGATCCTCTTTAAATTCCTTTGGATGCAACCTTAGGTGATAATAATAGATGCTTAGAGCTTGGTCCTTTATTATGGTCACATAACTTTATATTTATATGATTCCCTTGGTTGAATTTTGTAATTGACAACTGGAGGGCTGACCCATAAGAAAATAACATGAAAAATAAAGGTGAGTAATCTACAAATATGTTGGGGTTCCCAAAGGGGATGAGGGTTCCTTGGCATTGGTGTCCTGGCTAGGTGCTTGTCTCAGATTCATAAATGATAAAGTAATAAAGTATTGAGTAGGTTGTAAGGTGTAAGCCGCTAGAAATAAGACATGAAACATAGAAAAAGGCCAAGGATAACTATCAATTTCTAGTTTTCTCACTTAGGAATCATATAAATAGTAGTATGTGACTAAGACCTAGAAATGCACCCAAAGTGCATGATTTAATGCCTACACAAACTCATAAAAAAACTTTACCTTCTTAACATTCGTTCATAAAAACATAATGATGAAATGACCTCATTATTTTTGTGAAATTATCTTATCTCAATGGAAAAACATCCTTGAAAGAAACAAGGTCCCATATAAAGCACAAAATTTACAGTGAAGCATCATAAGTTACTATTCGAGCTAGAAATCACACTTTCTTAGTCCTGTTTCACCAAAAACATTATAAATTGCAAAATAATCTACATGGAAACCTTAAATTTTTCCCACATCACCTCAACACACTTTACTTACATCTCTAATCATCATCATGATTCATAGCTCAAACATCTCTCCATATTCATATCACATCTTATTTGCATGACTATCCCTTAGGGCTTTACATAGTTTAAGCTAGGTCATAGTAGAAGAACCTCACAAATCATCATGAAACCTCTAAAAATGCCTTAAAAACCTTGATACATCATGTCTCACTCACCTACATGCCTCCATGATCTCACATGTCTCTGTAACTCATCCTCATGCATCATTTGGCCTCCAAGCACCTAGACTAGGTCTAGATGAGTACCTAAAACAAAGTATTCAGCCTATACTTACACCTTGAGACTCATATGAGTATATAAAAAATATCCTAAAATTATTTCCATGCCTCTACTATGCTCCTCAAGTGAATAAGCAACTCAAACCATCATGTACTATCACCTAGACTAGTTAGGTCACTTGATTAGGCTTGCTAGACCAAGTTAATGTCACCTTGTCCATTCATGTCATCATGTCCTCACCTGATTGACCATGTCAACATCATGTTGAGAAACTTCTAGCACTCCTCCATCATCCTCTTTGTAATTAATGATAATTTACATCAATGATAACACCTAAAATCACACATGCCAACATGCTTCACCTTCTGCAGATAATGCTCACCTTTCCATACTTGGCGCAAAAATAGATCATCTCACCCAATTTAGACACATAGGGCTTAAGAATAGGTCTAGTGTAGACAAAGATAACATGTCTAAACCTTGTAGACACACTCTGAGACACTTTTGAGTGTTTAACACTTCATCCTCATGTTCCCCATACTCTAACCATGCATAGCTAGTTCTACATACCTGACATACCACCTACTCCTTCATGTATGCTGACTAGGTCACCTCACCAAGAATCTTGACCATTCCATCAATGTTGAACTCCTCATGACTTTTTTCAAACTTGCACACCTACAAGGACATTTAAAATACTTCATGACACCATCACAATATTATAATATCATTACATCATTCCTACACACCATCATACCTACTCAAGACACCATGCTACATCATTAATGAGACAAAGAAAATCAACTCAATTCAACACAACACATGACATCAATGAAACTACCAATCAACCTTCATGTTTCTTACTCCTTTTGACATCAATGACACCTATTGACATCAATGTTAACATAAATTTCCTATAACTCATCCTCTCACATTTAATTATGTCTATTCCACTTACTCTTTTGCATTCCCAATGCACTATAGACCCTTATCATCTCACCGACCTATGCAAATTGCACCCATATGTGTGCATTCCCTATGCACTTAAAAACTATAAAATACCACTTGTTCCCATCATTCCAACCCCTTGAATATTTGTACACTTAATCATATACTTTATTACTTGCTTCTTTCTTTGCATATTTCAGTTTTGCAAGTCTTAAAAGAATGAAAACTAATCACAAAGGATAGATGCAACTTGTTGCAACACTATTTTAGTGAAATTCCAACAAAGGTGTGATTTGATTGAGATTTACTTGTGATCTTCGTGTGATTTTTAGTGAATCGTAACTATGATTTTTCCGTGATATGAGTCAAGCATATTTGTCATTTACATATATTGTTTTATCATTTTCACTTCAATAAAATGTATTTTATCTCCTTAAAAGGGTTAGGGATCTGATCAAGGCAGGTCCCCTAAGTCCCCTAACCACCAAAAACAAATAACATTTTTCTAAGTGTGTTTGTGTTTAGTGTTAGATTCAAATATGGAATAGTTTTACCCAATAAAAAACCCATAATTGTCCCTCACTTTTTCAATGGCATCATAAGCCCATTATTTCTAGTAGCATTGATTTGGAGATTTCATATCAACTAATACATCTTGTAGGTGATCCAAATCTAGGCATACAAGTGGAAAAAATAAAAAATGGGGAAAATCGAAAAGATTTCAATTGAAAACCCAACCGAATGTTCGATTCTTACAACACTTTGTAGCCTCACTTTCCATTTTTTAAGTTCAAATAATTATAGGAAAATAGGTGATGCACGAACAATCGTTGATTATCAATCCTCTCAAGTGTTTGGTCACATAATAAATAGGTATATTTTATCTACCAATCCAACTGTGCTAATATTTAATTTCATGACATCGAGGTTTTCAAGTGGATGACATTTAATTTGATAAATAAGACATAGACATGAATGAAATGTTGGAAATAAAAAAGTGGGAATTAAATACCTATATGTGAATTTTGAAAATGTGGGAAGTTTGCATATGTATGAGTTCAACCCTTACAACCATGTCCTTCAAGTCATCCTCATTGTCTAAGTTAATTACTACATTAAAAGAAAATAAAGAATCAACAAAACCAATTAGCATTGTCATTGGAGTTGTGGATGTCAAGTCGTTGAGTTAGTAAACTTGCGTGAAGGAGAGGTTTGGTTCGAGATGATCCCTTAGCTCACTTGCCAACATTTTCAATAGAAAGTATAATCAATAACCCAATCACTAAAAAGCATAATCGTGTCATGTATTCTTTTTGTTCACCTTATTTTTGTTTACCTTCCAGGCTTACATCATCAAAACACATAACAATGTGATTGCAATAATCCCTAACTTGCGAGATCCAATAAAAGGTAGAGATTTTAGAGTAAGATGTTATTAAGATAATTTTCAATGTTCATCAAACATTGCATTAAATAGATGATATTGTGATGGTAAGAAATAGTGACATATGGTCTATATGTGAATTTCTAGAAGGAATAAAAAGGATAGCCCATGTTCCCTCAAATAGATTCTCCAACCTAGAAAATTTCCTCCCTCAATCCCTCTCTTCATCACGGATCTTCACACATCTAATGTTTCACCTTCAATCCTTCAACTTTAACTTATTCTACACCTCCCTATTAGCATCTCCATTGTACCACTCAAGTTTGATTTCTAGTTATAATGAATAATTTGAGTTACCTTTTCCATCTATTAAATTAAAGTAGAAAGCTTTTGTTTGGAATGAAATCCTTTATTGAGTAAGCTTAGGACATCATAAATTGTCATTTTCTTACATGAAAAGGAATACCCAAAGAAAGAAAATTTAATTTTTTATTTTCTTCAAAGGCTTTTTGGTGTGTATGTCAACATCAACAATAATACGGTATTTGGGGATGAGAGACAATGTTTGAACTTGTACAACACGGTATTGGCGTTATTTTAGAAAGTTAATAATGAATTTGATCATGATGTATATATGTAGAATCAAATAGGAAACAATTTCCACACGTTAGGAATATGATATAACAATTATTAAAAAGCTAAATGTGGGAAATGTATTAATGTTGGGAATTTCCTTTTTCATGGTAGATAAAGGGACTCATACTTTTTCTCCAAAAGGTGAAATTTATATGTCGATGGTTATAATGGCCTCTTCATGTGGTTTAAAATATGTTGAATTGCGAATTTTTTTAATATTATAACTTTGATGGTTGGTTTAGTTTTAGAATTTTTTTCTTATTATTATTTTTGAGAGGTGATAAATTTGAGAAGATATTTTGACATATATCTAGAAGGTATGATTAAAATATTTTCTATATTGAAGAGAAAAAAATGGCTAATTATTCAGGGGTGGATATGATGAAGTAATTATTGAGTAACATGATTTCACCGCATCAAAAATAGAATCCAGCTTAAGAAGAATGTGTGTATTGTGTCTTTTTTCAGCAATATGGAGGGTCACTAAGTCGGCCCTATTATCATGTCTCTTAATTCAAGGGTGCTAAAAATTGGCCCTTACACAACTAAAAGAATCATTTAATTTTTTGATAAAATATGGGTTAAAGGGATATATATATGGCGTTAAGGTTTTCAATTGGATGGTGTTTATTTGTTAGATAAGATGAAGAAATGAATGGAAAGTTGGAAAGAAAAAGGTGGGAATTAAATATTAGTATGTCTCACTCCTATTTAATGGTTCACATTGTTCCTACCCAAATAATATATGTTTAGTCTTTCCTCACATGAGTACATTGTGCATTTAAAGGGCCAAAATTAAATAATATGGAAAATCCAATATGCTCCAAATTTGAAACCCAACAACAATTTTTGCTTGTTGTAGTACTTTATAGCCCGCTTTTAAATTTTAAACTCAAGTACTTACACGAAAAAAATGATGAATGAAAAATAATTGATAATTGAATTATTATAACAATTGATCATATGAACAATAAGTACATGTTATCTCTAGGATGAAATTTTTACATATGATTTCTTGAACTTTTTGAGTGAAAATAGCTCTATAATGTACTAGATATTTTTACGTTGATAGGCATTTCCTTCTACTATATGGAGGGCTTCAGACTCTACTTTGTGACAGAAAATGAATGTTCAAGATTAACATGCAAAGACGTGCGTTCATTACAGACAATAAATAACTATCGATGTGGGCTCAACAAACTCGATTCCTTTGCATTGTTCGAAATTTTTTTACGAGGTATGGCCGCAATAAATGCCATCTTCTTCCATTCGGTATGTGATATATTTTCTCTCTGTCAGTGGTATTCACATATGAGTTACATCCTACTGTTGTTACCTAATCGCTTATCCTTGTTGTATTCTTTCCAGATTGCCCTATCCCAGCCATCCTTGTTTTTGGTGTCTTGTGTCACGTAATGTGACTGAAAATTAATGAATTTTGTAAACATAACAAGTCAGGGTTTGAGATTGCAGCGCCCGCAGGTATGGAACATGTGAAATTGATTTAAAAATAAATTTGGTATATAAAACAAAACAATACAATAAAATTAGTTTTATTCTTCCATGCTAAAATCCTATTTTTTCTCAATGAATTGTATCCGAAAGTACGTATTCCATTTTATTAGATTTAAAAATTTAGTTGCAAGACTTTAGTTGGACACTTGGAGTGCATACAAAAGATAAAATCTAATTATCATTCATATGTTCAATCGATTGTATTTGTATCGCTTGTTTTCATTTAATTGTTCAAGCTTCTAACTAAAAATGGGGTTAAAAAGTTGTAAAAAATCAAACATTGTGGTTGGGTTTTTAACTTGGAACCTATTAGATTTTCAGTGTTTTATTTTGGCCCCTTTAAGCATAAATTGTAGTCATGTGAATAATATGAGTGAGATTTTGATGAAAAAGTGGCACACCTATAGCATATATTATTTGGGTAGGAACAATCTAAATTGTGGAATAGGTGTGGGACATGGAGGTATTTAATTCCCACCTTTTTCTTTTCAACTTGCCATTCTTGTCTTCGTCTTATCAAACAAATAAAACATCATCCAATTGAAAACCTTAATGTGGTAAAGAATAAAATTACAAAAGTAAAAAAAAATCAATCGGGTTTTCTCATATTTTCTAAAAAAGAGTGTTTCTTACAATTACATAAGGGATGAGCTAGTTGATGGCACATTACAAGAATCAAACAAGTTCACGGTGTTGACTGAGCGACCCCTCCATATTTGTTAAAAAGATTTAGTACAACACTATTTGTATGATCCATACTATTTTTTATTAAGTGAACTCATATTGCTCGATACTTATTTCATTGTACCATATTCACCCCTGAAAGATTCTCCCCTTGTTTTCTCTTTAATACGGAAAATATTTGAATCGAACCTTCTAGATATATATCAAATATCTTCCCTAATTTGTTACCGATCAAAAACTATCAAATTAACTTGACCCTTCAATGTTAGAATATTAAATGTGTCACTATTCTACCTATGTAGGAAATAACTAACCATTTGTAAATGATGGAGAGGCCATCCTATCCATCCACATATAAATAATTTTGTCTTTTGAAGAAAATAAAAATAAATTTTCTAGCTTTGGGTATTCATTTTCAATTAAGAAAATGATGATTTATGATGTCCTAAGCTTACTCAACAATGAATTTCATGCCAAGCGACATGTTTAACTCCAATGTAAAAAATGGTGAACACAAATGAAAAAATGGTATAATAATAATAATTTTTGACACATATTCTAAGAGTCGTGTATCAAAATCACTTCTATGTTTTGTATAAATAGGAAAAGTTACCAGAAAGAAACTTGTGATAAACCACTTCCTTGTTGACAAAATATTGTAAACAAGGTGCTCAAAATGAAAAAGCTTCTTCACAAGGTTCAACCATTGAGTTTCCAACACACATTAGGATATTCTTATCATACTTTCATGTGAAAAACATTGGGTGGTAAGTGGTGCAATGGGGAAAAGGGTAGAGATAGTTTGTTACTTCAACACATGAAAGTTGAATTAACAACCTGTTTCATGATATGATTATTTGTGTCTTTTGCTTTTTGGTGGTTGGGTTGTTACTTATGCATTCTAGTGGGAATTTTGGTGATTGATTCAAAGGTGTAGTTCAGCCCAAATCTCTCATTTGTTTAGGAACACCGACTCAAGGAATTTACATCCACAACTCCAACAATAATATTGATTGATTTTGTTGATGCTTTATTGTATCTTAATGGAGAAGATAAGTTAATGAAAAAAATGAGCTAGAGGGCATGACAAGAAAGGAAAAAAGTGTAATTGACTCAAACATATGCAAGATTCCTATTTGCAAGAGGTGGTGAAGGAAACTTTGTGAATCCTCTAAAGGCGGGGAGAATGTGGATGTCAGGGTCAATGTCCCAAGTCTTTCCCCCTTATTCATGGGTCAACATGGTCCCTTGATAGCCTACAAGATCTCAGATTTAGAATTAGATAAGTCATTTTAATTGTCTTTCCTCCTCTACTAGGCATGTGCTTTCCAATGGGAATGTTTGCGATCCCACTCAAAACATCCCAAGGATTTAATTGAGGTCCTCCAATTGTCTTATGAGATAACATTACTCTTTTTTATATATCATTGTTGGAATTTAAGAAAAATTTCATTAATATCCATATACTACCCATCTTGAAAATCACATCAAAATATTTAGGAATGAAAGTGTCAAGGTTCCTAGGATTGCACTTCCACATATCTTTCGAGTAGGTTGGATCTTGTGCTACAATTATGCCTTGCATTGCACCATCATCGATGTTGAGAGCATATACTTTACCCCTACTGCTTGAACAATACTAAATCCACATGGGATTTTTTCCATGAGCTCTGTAACAATGCATGTCTTCTCAGCTCAAATATGTGAAGCAATTTAATTGTTTATTCTATTTTAATAAAAATTAGTGGAAGAAATTTATGAATTCTAGATCAAGAAAATTTACAAAAACACTTGTCAAGAGAGGTTCAAAAAATGGACATCTACAATCTTTCCTATCTGCATGGTGTGGTGAAGGAATTTCTATGATTGCATCCATTTGGTCCCCTTCTATCATGAGCTCACCTCTCCACCCAAGACACCAATGTGGCTAATGGAATGTTCTCGGTCTCTCCACCATTCACGTTTGGGTTTTGCTTCATTGTATGCATGTTTTTCCTTCTAAATATTTTGGTGATTTTGAAGATTCAATTTTGTAATTATTACTTTAGGATTCTGTCTTTTGCTATAGCTAGAGAAATTTTTTCATTAATGGTGTTTCAAGAGTTAATGTTCCCTATGTTCCAATGTACAAGGCATGTTTTTAATTAGTAATATTTATGTTGGATCAAATTTACATTTGAATATGATGATTAATGGTGGTAGACACACAAAATATATTGATTGGTTAATTTTTAGAAGGTGGTAGGTATAATACCTTCCTGATGAAAGAGGAGGAAATTAAACTCAAATTCTCATCTGACAATGAGGTCTCATGCGAGGGGATAACTTTGAGTCCTTCATTTGTGCTCCCATTCTTGAGTTCTCATTGTGTCGACAACTAAGTCACCCTAATTTATTTTTAAGTCCGATAATAAGGTATCGAGGAGCGAGAACTCCCCCACTACCTCCTTCATACCACTCTTCAATTCTTGCATAAGACAATACTTTTACGCACTAGCTTGACCTCCTTTGAGATATCACTTTCACAAAAATTCCATATCGCCTTTCCTCTGCCTATAGGTCTCAAGGCCTCGGATAAGTGAGATCTCCCCACATGTCCCCCTTGATTCCATTTAAGAAGGTTACATCCAAAATAGACAAAACCAAATCTACAAGTGATTATTGTGGCTTCATGTTAATGTTTTTTGGTCTTATCTTGTCTTTTTGGGTGACGATGAAAATGGAAAAAATAAAACCTATGGTTGATTATAGTGTTTACATTTGATTCACCTTATTTTATGATAATCAAACCTATTATGTTTATTTTTGAAGGTATGCTCTTTATCACCCTCTAATCTACTAATATTTATTTTAAGTATTTGCGGAACTATTGACATTGGAGATGAAGAATGACATGAGAGATTACATTGAAATTTTTCTCAAGAGTCTTAAGTCACAACCATATACATACATACATACATACATACATACATACATACATACATACATACATACATACATACATACATATATATATATATATATATATATATATATATATATATATATATATATATATATATATATATATATCATCATCAAATTCTTCATTGAAAAGGTAGTCCAAGATGTCTCACATGGCCTCCTTCCACCTCCAGAAAAAATAGGAGCAATCACCTCCTTAGGTTTGCATCCCTTCTATGCTTCTTCAAAATTTTATGTCTATAAGTTGTTGCTTCCTCCTTTTACCTTCACATAATAGAAATTTATCTTTTTCATGTACTTCAACAATTGCTTCTTTCTCCAAGTTTAATAATTAATCTTCCCTCATTTTTAAAATAATGTTACATTTCACTCCCTTCTATATCTTCACCTTTCTACTCTAAAGGTTCCATTTCCATCAAACATTTGGCTTTAATATCCTTATGTGCATATGAAACAATTAGTTTTGTTATACATATAAGAATTTCCATTGCACCCCTTTAGTACTATTGCTAGTTATGTAACTAAGAAAATAATTAATTAGGCTATTGTCATAATTGTTCTTCTAGTTTATGTTTTTTGTGGGACATCTTATGCCAATTTAATATTATATTCTTGTATTTATACATTTTTAACTGTATTATTATTAAACTTATTTGCTACTGTAAACCATGTCATCCAAATTCTAAGGGGGTTTATTGCTTAAACTTGATTTTAATTTGTAAATACAGCACAAAATTGTTTCATCTAATTATTGTTAAAAGATATGGTGCGTCTAGGTATGGTTCTAGAGCATTATGTAATTATTGATATACTGAGTGATGATATCTTAAACACATATATTTGAAATATGTAAAACATGTGTCAAATTAAAAATATATCTTAAATTTTTAGTATATTATAATAATAAATTTTATTTGATGAAATAGTTTCTATATTATTAATAATAAAATAGTACAAATTCACAAAAAAGACAAGTGGTATGGAAATACACTTTAACTTCAAAGACCTTATAAAAATGAGCCCACAGAAATGAACCAATACACAAACGGAATCAAGTAGATTCCAACAAGGTCATATTTTCACAATTAGTTCAAGTCAAACAAGCCTAGGAAGAAACCACCAATGATTATGCATTTAACCTTAAGACTTTAATATTTTGAATGTTATATCCACCAAAGAATATTGAGCTTCATATTTATTAATAGTATACTAAAAATTCCTATATAAAATTAGATATAGTATTTATTTGTCTTTCAATTAACGTTTTCATACAACTAACATCATTGAAGCTAGATCTACATACATGGATAGGTGATACAATTAAGGAAAAAATTAGACCATGTAGCATGAAGAACTAATACAACATAGACTGACTAAGAGAAACCCATTTGAAGCCAAAATCGTTGCCGAGAGAGAGGGGACTTAACCAAATTATAAAGAGAAATGAAGGGCTCATGCAGACAGTGACAAGTGTCAAATGGGTGCAACTTCAGAAGTCAAAGAAGGCGATGAAGTCTTAAACTCCCATAGGATTGACATGTAGAGCCAAAAAAGGAGCAGGAAAGCGAGCCCGCGGATGGTGCCAAGTGTCCACCCAATGCTTTCCTAGGAGCCTTAAAGGAAAGAAGAGTCTTAAGGATGCATGAGACCTTCGACATGGATCTTGTAGCAAATAGACTCCATCTTCAAAGCAGGCCATCAAGATGACAAGCCACCCGTCACGTATAATTGATTTAGTGTCTTATCTATAAGATTTAATGCTCGAGGAATTTTTCAAAAGATCAAAGGTGAAGGGTCATTTCATTACAAAATACGTGTCGTTTGAATCAAGAGGCTAGGAACCAATGCATAAAGGGTTGAAATATCTAGTTATGTAATAAATAGTCGAAAGAGTTTCTTCTCAAAAGGAAAGTCCATCTCAAGGGAGTTGGTTTTAGGATAATTAAGATGCATTAAATGGGCATGGCTCTCACTTTTCCGAAGGGTCAAATTGTGAGAAAGATTTGAGGAAATTTGTTTCTGTCACTTCATATCATTTATCATAATTAAGGGGTAGATGGGAAGGAGTTTGAAATTTCTTTCTTACCTCCTCCTCACCCTATAAAATGGTAATGGAGGTTCGACGAAAAGAGATATATGATTAATTTTATTTAGGTGAGTAGGAGTCTTAATCTTTTCCTCTCTGTCACCAAGCTTCTCTTTTGTTAGGAAAAGGAGATATTGAAACTCTAGCCTTCTACCTGGGATTTGTAACAAAAATCTTACCTCTCTTCTATATGTAATACTGTGCACAACCATTGGAGTAATATATATGAATTGTGTTTTTCCGTTCATCATTCGCATATGTTTATTATCTCTTATCACCTTTATTTTAATTCAGAAATTGTGCATCTTTGGGTGTTGTTGCAATCTTCGGTGTTTTCCTTAAGTAGTTTGAGACAATCATGTATTCGGTTGACTTCTGGTGTATTCTTTTAGGCACATCACCTTAGTTTGTTTTATGTTTTTCTTTCGTTCTAATTTTTTTGACACCTATCTCACCCCTTAGAGAAGAGTCAACTTCTTTAAAACCTGGAGGACTCCTTAGGGTGCACGTCCCACTAACCTAAGGATTCCCATGACTTTTATGGCTCTATCCACCAAGGATGGTTGTCAATAGTTTTCCTAGCACACCCGGTGGGACGACTCAGAGTGATACTTTATTATGGCATCAGCTTGGTTGATTCTTGAAAAATTTCAAACTTCCATAAAGATGGTTGTGGAGTACATCCAATAACTCCCCAGGCTCTGACCAAATCATTACAAAGGCTCTCAGAGATCCCTCTAATCCATTTTCAATAATCTAACTTTCCACTCCTTCCATTTCTCTTCATCCAATGAAGTCATGTTATCATGACTCCATTACCACCAAGGGATCCTCCCCTTGTTCATCTCCAAACCACAATTTCTACACTACCACCATCTTCGAGTAGCTATACCTCACACACCAGCAAATAAAAACTCTAAATCCAATAGAAGAGGAGCATATGGTGGGAAGTGATACACACTCACCAAGTTCGCATGACCAGTCCAACATAGGCGGGGTTACGGAGGTTTCCTCTATTTGTCCTCCCCATAAGGTGGTCCCCCATAAAATATCCTTATCAACGAGCTTCATTCTACAAGGTGAAGCCACATATGATGGAGAATTTGTAGATTCAAAAACCATCACATCAAAGCATAAAGCTTTGACAGAGGAGGAAGAGGATAAGCTCGAGTGCTTATCAGATTTGGGGGAATGGCTCGATGAAGAAGGGCTTATGGAAATAACAATCTTCACCACTTCATCAACTCCACAACAAAGGAAACCTTCCACTCACAACACTCCCCTTGAATGATCCTAAGACTCTAGAAGAAAGTATTATTGAGAGCTTTTTGCTTTCAATCAAAGAGCTTGGATTCACGAGAAAATATGCTAAAGCGAGAGAGGAGAAGATAGGGATGAAACCCATCAGAGGATCCTACAAAGAAACCTGTTCCAAAAAATACAATCTAGAACCATGGGAAGGAACAGAGAATCAAACCGACTCCCACCGGAGAATGGTCCTCCTCAAGACCAAGGAAAATTTTTGTACCTGTCATACTCACTACAGGGCATGAGGAAAATTTTCAAGACCGTGAGGGTCAGCTATAACACCTCTAACAAAATATGAACAAGAGGAGGTATGCATAATGTTCATTGATACCTCGGTTGGAAGAGTGAAGGTTAATTTTTCACTTTTACTACAGGCCATGTCATCAGCCAAATCGATTGCATGGCTACATTTTATAAGAAAAGGAATCTATTTTTCCTTGCCTATTTTAGGTTTTTTTTAGCATGCATCAAGCTAGTTAGATTAGGAGTAGGAGTAGATTTTATTTCAGTAGAATAAGTGCTTAGGCACACGCTACATATCTCATTTGAGACATGTACGTTTTGTCTTTTGTATAGTCCCACTCCTATATTACTCCAAGGGGGTTCCAGCTCTGATGAAGCTCTGGATCACCGAGGAATCAACAGTTAGCTAAGGTGGTTGCAAGCTTCACTTCAAAGAAATGCAGAGCAACTAAAATCAGCCAAAGGTTTCCATTGGCCATATTTGCAATTTTCTACTCTAAAAAAATTAAAACTTACTAAGTTTCATTATGAGAGTAGGAAGGAGCAAGAGTCAAGAAGTGATTATGAATGCTCCACAAAAAGATGAAAGGGCCACAAGGATCCGATTTGGAGTAGCTTCAAAATGCGATGCAGGACCAAATTGATAGTGGAAGATTGTGGGTTCTTTTCATTTAGCAGGCTAAATGGTCCCAGTGAGTTGCCAAACTATTATTTAAATTTTCACGGCTAAGAGAAACCCATTTGAAGCCAAAATATTTTCCAAGAGAGAGAGGGGACTTTAAAAAATTATAAATAGAAACAAACAGCTCGCAGACAATGACAAGTGTCAAGTGGGCACAACGTCATAAGTCAAATAAGGTGATGATGTCTCAAACTCCCACAGGACTGACATGTAGAGCCAACAAAGGAGTAGGAAAATGAGCCCATGGATGGTGCCAAGTGTCCACCCAACACTTTCCCAGGAGCCTTAAAGGAAAGCAAATTCTTAAGGATGCACAAACCTTCCACGTGGATCTTGCAGCAAATGGACTCCATCTTTAAAGTAGGCCATCAAGATGACAAGCCACCCATCACGTATAATTTATTTAGGGTCTTATCTTTAAGATTTAATGCTCGAGGAATTTTAAAATGATCTAAGGCGAAGGGTCATTTCATTACAAAATATGCACCGTTTGAATCAAGAGGCCGAGAACCAATGCATAAAGGGTCAAAATATTTGGTTATGTAATAAATAGCCGGAAGAGTTTCTTCTCAAAAGGTGAGTCCATCTCAAGGGAGTCGGTTGTAGGATAATTAAGATGCATTAAATGGGCATGGCTCTCACTTTTGAAGGGGTCAAATTATGAGAAAGATTTGAGAAAATCTGTTTCTATCACTTCATATCATTTATCATAATTAAGGGGCAGATGGAAAGGAGTTTGAAAGTTATTTCTTACCTCCTCCTCACCCTATAAAATGGTAATGGAGGTTTGAGGAAAAGATATGTAGGATGACTTTTATTTAGGTGAGTAGGAGTCTTAATCTTTTCCTCTCTAGTTGCCAAGCTTCTCTTTTGTTAGGAAAAGGAGATCTTGAAACTCTAGCCTTCTACAGGATTTGTAATGGAAATCTTGCCTCTCTTCTATATGTAATATTGTGCACAACCATTGGAGTAATATATATGTTTTGTGGTGTTGTGCTTAAGTAGTTTGAGATGATTGTGTATTCGGTTGGCTTCCTAGTGTATTATTTTTAGTGCATCACCTTAGTTTGTTTTATGTTTTTCTTTCTTTCCAGTTTTTTGATCCCTATCTCACCCCTCGAAAAGAGCCAAGTTGTTTAAAACCTAGAGGTCTCCTTAGGGTGCATGTCCAACAAACCTAAGGATTCCCACGACTTTGGACGGCTCATCCATCAAGGATGGTCGTCAATAGAAACCACCAATGATTATGCATTTAACCTTAAGACTTTAATATTTTGAATGTTATATCAACCAAAGAATATTGAGCTTCATATTTATTAATAGTATACTAAGAATTCCTATAGAAAATTAGATATAGTGTTTATTTGTCTTTCAATTAACTTTTTCATACAATTAACATCATTGAAGCTAGATGATACATACATGGATAGGTGATACACTTAAGGAAAAAATTAGACCATGTAGCATGAAGAACTAACACAACATAGACTGACTAACATCCTAGCAAATGAAATAAAAATTAAGAAAATATCACTTTATTCAATTTCATTAAGCAAACATAATTTGTACACACAATAGACTAGTTCCAAGAAGATACATTCTCCAAAAATCTCTAATAATGTGCATCTAAACTAACCATATGATTAAATCAACCTTCCATTACTTTTCCAACTTCTAATATCAACTAATCCCTCTAAGAGGCAAACCTCTTTCAAGCATAAACATGTATTTATACAAGTACATGATTCACCTACTTACAATATTTCTCTCAGCTACATCCCAATTGTATAACATTAAATGGATCCTTTGACCCATGCCCCATTAATAAATGTGTTACGATTATTAAATTCAAGATAATGACCAAATGCTTCATAATGCATCACAAGCATAATACAACTCAAAGAAACATAATTCAACTCAATAACCACAATATTGAGTTGGGTAAACCCTCTATGTTGGATCTCTATCATTATATTCCTAAACTATTTATCAAACTAATTTCTCGTATAGTGTCCTCTATATTTGTTAAATTATCCAATACATTTATTTTAGGATGAAATAACATGTTGTTGATATTTTTACGGTCATCTAATTATTGGATTCACATTAAATGAGTCAAACTTAATGTTAGGAAAGGAATATTGGCTCAAAAACTAGGATGTAGAGATTTACATGGACCTTGAAAGGGTTACAATGTTAAAATTATTAGTGAGTGTCTTACTGAAGAAGAAGAGGATTCAATTATTAGGTTGAACTAAGACATTAACTCACAAACGTTGGATAAAGTTTCTAAATTTGAAGAAGAAAGGAAATGTTTTATTTGTACCCTAGGGATATAAGAGGTGTGTGAAATTACATCAAGAGTGAGTGTTTTGGTGTGAGGAGTGCAAAAATGCAAAATCAATGAGTGTTGCATTATGCTAACACAAACCTTAGATATGGGAGCTATGAGGGACATGAAGAAGGTATGTGGGACTTCTTGAAACAATGCACAAAGGTATTGTGATATTTTACAAATGAAACAAAGTGATGGGAAATTTGTGAGGCTCAAGTTAGAGTTTTGTAATATGCTACAAAGGTTGTGCTAATTTTGTGTGGTGTCAGGAGTCTGTATGCATGTTGCTCGAGGGATGTTGCGAAGGCTAAGGAGATCAAATTATGCAAGAGGAGATATGTGGTTTTAGTGTTCGTGAGCTACCTTGAGGCATCCACACACATATCACAAGGGTAAGCATATTTTAATGGTCTTTACATAGATAGAAGATGTAGTCATAAGATGTGATGAGGTTTGAATGATCAATCACAAGTTATAGAATATTTACATGTTTATATTGCAAGCAATTCCATTATGATCTTTGAAATTCGTATGGATAAGAACATCAAATATTCTTTTATATGTCAAAAAAAATCCTTTAAAATAATTAATACTATCAATGAAAAAGACTAAAAATTAAGAATTTTTTCGTATGTATCAATTTCATTGTTTATTGTGTCATCTAATTTTTGAAATGCTTAGATCATCGAAGGGTGAGATCAAATTGGTTTAAAGCGTTGAGTTCTCATGGTGGAAAATTGAGTTCAAATTGCCAAAGTGACATCTAACGTGGAGTGACTCTATAGAAGTGTTCCGAAAACATGTGAGTTGTTTGAAAAAATGACTCAAGTAGATGTGGTCTCATGGAAAACATTTCTTTCATTAATTTCATTGATAACAAATTGAAATCATAAACAAACTTTGACGTCAAATCCCTTTGAGCATAACTTGTAACTCATATATAATCGTTAGTTACACCGAGAGGCGTTTTACAATGGTAGGGAGCGATATAATGGAGTGCGTTGTTCATTTTTTTCTTGACATTAAATTTGATGCTCATTTGACCATCATGTGAAAATTCATTCATAAATTTTACTTCTATTTGATTGAGACTTCAATAGTTTTGTTTCTTTTTGCTTGGAGAAGTGAATAAAAAATAATAATATATTGATCATGTAGTAATATTTGGGTCTTTTTTTCTTGGATATATATTGTTAAGATAGATGCAATCACGTAGCTAAATGATTCCATTTGCCTCAAATCAATGAGAAATTGATAGAGAATTTAATGAAGTTGTTGATTAAAGATATATGTAAAAAATACAACCTAAGAACCTTGAAATTAACATTTATTGATGTATTTTATATAAATACATTTTTTAAAACTATTGGTAAATGGTTTTAAAAATGGGACCATACACTAGTACAAAAAAGGTTCAAAACCCAGACACAACATTAAAGAGTAGAATGAAGAGGGTCTAAGAACCAAGATCTCCAACGAAGCACCAAGAAAAATTGCAGCCAAACTACCCCACAGAGGCAAAGAAGAACGGAGCAAGCTCCTAGCTAACCAAGAGCCAAATGGTAGCCAAAGCTACAAAAACAAAACAAACACAATAAGCCACAAGCCCAAAAATAACAATGAAAACCAATACACAACCGAGGCCAAAAAAATGAAGCAATGGTAGTCCCTAATCATAAATGCATGTCATTGGCCTCTCGGGAACAACTTTGCATCACACATCTTATATGAGAATTTTTTTTGGGATGAACTGTAGTCCAACCCTCTCTATCACTCACGGTATCCACAGATCCCTTTTGCCTTCTTCCTCTTATCTCGAGATCGACAACCAGTTCACCATTGTCGTTGCTCATCCTTCATCTATCGTTCATTAGTCCCACACAGGCCTAGAATTTCAAATTATCTATGCCTATCAAATAAAAACTCTCTTATGGCTTAACTCTTTTAGGTGGCTATAAATTCCAGTAATTTTTATAGATATATCTATAATCTATTCATATATATATATATGTATATATGTATTATGTTTTTATATAAACCACTTAAAAAAACTTACAGTTATTAAAATTTGCAGCATGTTATTGTCTACGGTTTTAAAATATTTTTACCTTTAATATACAGTTGAAATCACAAATAATGGCACTCGAACTTGTCAATTTCAGGCCTAGTCCCATGCCCTTTCGCAAGGGGCATCATTCACCCACCAATGAACCCATTGATAAAAGTCACCAATAGCATTAAATTGAAATTTTGAATCAGTCCCCACCCCGCACGAATCGGTCATGCAATGGTTACAGAAACCCACTTACATCACGTGGCTTGCAACCATCAAATCACTCCCTAAAAAATTATGTAGGACTACAAAAGCCCATACACTGTTTCACTAGAGTCATTAATGACATATTTTTGCATTTTAAAATTGTGTTGGTTTCCCCCGTCCACATCTTTCTAGGTCATCTCGGTTTCGTTTATCCATACACACTCTCCGCCATGCCAACAATGTTCCCATCCATGCTTGTGTTGGCTCCAAACTACCCGTTTATATCGTTCATTGCTAACTCTTGTCCTTTGTAAATTCACCACGAGCCTTGGTGCAGTTGAGGCTTACCTTAATGGGATGACTTTTCCCACTTGTAATTAATGTATGGTGTAAACTTGAAAAGGATTGTTGTAAGCTATGAAAAATCATAGTAATGAAAGAAAAAATAATAATTTGCAAACCTTCTAGTAACCTTCCAATGAAAAACTCAATAAGGGTCTCCTGTGAAACCTTGCAAATGAATATCGAGATAAGTTGTATGCTCTTGAGTGCTCTCCAAACTTTGAATGTAAATTCTACCAATACAATGAATTCAATAGGGTTTTGTAATCCGAGTTCAAGAGGATTTGTAAGAAAGGTAAGCCTACATTTTATAGAGTTAAAAGTAGTTAAAATTGGCTAAAAACGGATGAATGAATATGCTAAAAATAGCATTGTGGGAAGTTACAATAGTGTCGAGGGTAGTAAATGAATTAATTGCAAAAATTTGCATCCGAGAAAGGTGGTTGTACATGTAATTCAATTGCCCCCACCTTTCTAGGATTCTAGAAGTGTAGTTAACTAGGATAAGGATAGGGAGTCCAAGTGGAGTCTAAGTGGAGTCTAGGTGGAGTTTGATCAAGTGGCAGATGACTAGGATGTGCACACACTTAATTAATTAATTATTTAATTAATAAATAATAATTAATTTAGCTAAAGGGGTACTAAGGATACATGTGATTAATTTAATTAATCCAAAGGGGTACAATGTATATTAATTAATTGATTTAATCAATTAATCACAAATGGGTGAATAACAGGTGTACTAGGATAACATTGGGAACAAATGGAAACAAAAGTGTAATTTTGGGGTTTCTACATTTTTTCCCTCTTTAAAGTGCTATTGCAAATTAATAGTGCTTTAAAGATAGTAGATCGCAGATCGGAGAGTGAAAAATTGTGAAGCATTGGGATGCCTCGACAAACAACGAAGTGAAGTATTGGAATGCCCCAACAAGTAGAATGGTAGATGAATGCCCTCAAGTGGGTGGATGACATAGCAAGGCAACAGACAACCGCTTGATAGGAAGAAAAATAAAAATTGGAACAAGGATGGTAAAAGAATCGCGTGCTCGTAGCATGAGCGTCATTTGGAGATCATGTTTTTAGAGCAACCTAATTTTTTGTTTCATAATAGAATTGCCACCATGATTATGAAATAATGAAGATGGTTAACTTGATGCACGTATGAGACACACATAACAAAGAAAATATATAAAAGGAAAACAAACCCATCATACAAACTAGGTTCTAGTACTAGGGTTATAAAGGAACCAAGATGTGATCACACTACTTGTAAGTGGTCCAAAAAGAGTAAAAGTCAACAATGCAACACAAATTCAAAAAATAAGAAAAACAATCCATGCCCCTAATGCGTGCCACAATGATGATTAAGTAGATATAAATGCTCCCAAGTGGTAATAAGATCAAACTGGAAGAGTGGAGTTAAAGTGACTCCTTATGGCACTCTTGTTGAATCCATTGTGCAAATGATCAAAGTTGAAATTGCACCCGTGAAGTTATATCATGAAGGAAAAACAATTTTGTGACTTTCCCCAAGTAGAGTTAGCATATCATACAAAGGGAAGAAATTTATAGTAGTTGTAAGATTGGCACAAGCACTAGGGTAATAGATAAAAGTTTGAAATTTATCAAAATTGTATTGAGATGTTGAAGGATTAACTTCAAGGGTTTTTTAATTGTAGGATTTCTTTGATAAGTGAATGTTTGTTCGAAAGTTTTGTAATAATTTTTTTCTTTTGTTTGGATTTTTCAAATATATGATTTTTTGTGGATTTTCGCAAGTTTTGAAATACAAATGCAAACAAAAATGAAGACATTACATGGATTAAATAAATCAGGAGGAAAACACAACACGTGCAGTGACAAAAAGATAGAAAATAAGAAATAGAAACAAACCCAATATGAATAGGAAGAAAGACAAAGAAAAGTTATATGTGAACTAGGCTACCAATAAATTTCTTTCAATTGGTCCATGAGCACATTTCGATACACAGTAGTACTCTTAGTTATTCTAACTATCAACATAAGAAACTAAGCTAAGAATATACAATAAAAATTCCATATGTACAAACTTTAAACAAGCAAATACAACAAACAAGCTAGTGAACAAAACACACCAATGTGAAATACTAATAAGTAAGCAAAAATATACAGATGTCAAGTTGCCCCAAGAGAAAGCCAAAGCCAAGTGATGTCCCTAAGCAAAGTTACATTGCAAAGAGTGGCTTGATTGATTGGAAAAGATGATTGGGAACAATCAAATGAAGAAAATGGTGAACAAAATTATACAAATGCGAGTGTTTTCTTTTCTTTTTTTTGGAATTTGTTTTTAAACATTTAATTTTTTTAATTTTTTTGTATTTTCTGAACAAATTTATACTTTTTTTTAAAGTTTTGTGATTTTTTAAAAATGTTTTTTGGTCTTTTTGGAATTTTGAACCACACGCCAAAGAAGAAGGAAAGGAAATTCCTAAGTCAAAACCAACATACTACGTGTATGAAGGAAGTGAAAAAATCATAATGGAAGGCGAAACAATAATGGTAGACAATGGGCATGAAAACCTAACAAGGAAACATGCGATACATGGCGAGGAGAAAAGTTACAAGTGGGAAAAAAAGTGAAATGACAAAACAAGAGGATGCACTTATATGCCCCCGGTCTGATGGTTACTCTCCGGAGATTTGGGCGTAGAAATTATTCAGATGAATGACATTCATAGGCTCTTTCAACTCTTTTCCATCCTCAATAGATAGTTTATATGTGCCAGATCCAAATTTAGTAGTTATAACATAAGGACCCAACCAATTAGGCTCAAATTTACCTTTTTTCTCGTGGTTTAGTTGTGTTCTTATGATTTTACTTTAGGACCAAATCAAAAATTTCAAACTGTCGAGGTTTGATATTGTGATTATAATTATAATGTAATATATCTTGATATACTTACATATGGTATAAGGAATGAAGTCATCTCTCATCCAGTAATTCTAGATCTACAAGGTGTGAAACACTGTAATCCTCTTTATGAATGAGATGTTGGAGGGAGACACGAAGTGAAGGAAGTTCAATTTTGATAGGTAATATGACTTGAGAGACATTTAATAGGGTGAATGGAGTATCTCTTGTAGGAGTACGAAAGGAAGTTTGGTAGGCCTAGAGGGTGGGATAAAGCTGTGTATGACAATTACGTCCATGTTTATTTATTGTCTTCTCTAGAATGGACTTGATAGTCTTGTTTGATGCTTCAAATTGGCCATTGCATTGTGGATAATAGGTGTAGTCCATTTTAGGTGATATTATATTTTTTAGCTAGGGCCTTGAGATCCTTATTTTTAAAAGGACCACCATTTTCAGTGACTATAGCAGCACCACCATTGTTAGTGACAATAGCGTGAGGATCCCAAAACAACAAATAATATGGTTGAAAATGAATTTAGAACTATTGCACCCAAGAACGCGTTTGTAAGAGACATAGCCTCAACCCACTTGGTGAAATACTCAAAGTAGTAGTTATAATAAATGTGTGGCCATCGAGAAGATGTGGGCTTTATTATTCCAATTAAATCGAGTCCCCATTTTAAAAAATGCTAAGGTTATGTAATAGGTTGTAAGGCTTGGGATGGTGCAAAGATTATCATTTTTTGGCGATCCCGACATTTCTTCACAAAGTTGCATGCATCTTCCTCCATTGTGGGCCAATAGTATCCAATACGTAAAATATTCTTTGCAAGGACTATTCCACTAGTATGGGCACTGCAAATACCCGAATGTACTTCAGCTAGCATCTGATTAGCTTCATCCTGATTGAGACATCTTAAGAGATTCCCATCATAGCCTCTTCGATACAAGGTGTCAATAAGAAGGGTGTAGTGTGAAGCATGTTGTGCTAAGGCTCTTTTATTAGCTGAATTAAAATTAGGAGGATAGGATTTAGTTTGAATGAAGGTGTATATATCATGGTACCAGGGATGATCAAGACCAACAATCTCACAAACCATGGTGGACTCCAGAAATTTATATGCAGGCACCAAAATATGTTCAACAAGGAAATCATTGTGAGTTTGATTAGTGTCGAATGAAATAAGGGAGGTGATAGTTGCCATGGCATCCACTACTTTGTTTTGTATGCGAGGAACTTGTTCAAAATTGATAATCCATAAATAACCTCTAAGGCTATCAACCATTCTTTTATAAGGTAATTTTTTTCATATTCTACCCGATATTATCCATTAACTTGATTAATGACTAGAAGAGAATCACCAAGAACTCGCCAATTCTTGTAGGTGCCATTAGATAAAAAAACCCTAACCTTTTATTAAATATTCATACTCTACTATCTTATTTGTGTAAGGGATGTTGATATAATAAGATTGAGGTATGAGGTCTCTATCTAGTGTACGTAAGAAAATTCCTTCTCCGAAACCATGGATATTGCAAATCCATCAAATAATAATGTCCATAAGGGTTTTGCTTCTATGTACAACAAGTATTCATTTAGAAATTCAAAATTTAGCGGTTGTGAACCTAGTAGTAGTGCTACAGACTAGTTAGTCTGCTAATGCTTGACCTTTGATAGCCTTTTGATTGAAAATTTTGATGTCAAATTCGTTGAGTAGTGCAATCCAGCTAGACATTCATCCTATTATGATTGGTCTCGAAAGTAGGTACTTAAGAGGATCAACCCATGAAATTAGCTTGGTGGTATGATTTAGGAGATAGTGTTGCAGCTTTCCAAAAGTATAAGCAACTGCTAAACAAGCCTTTTCAACATGTGAATACTTGGTCTCATGTTCAAGAAGAGTTCTTCTCAAGTAATACACAGATTGTTCCTGACCCTTATCATTGTGTTGTGCCAATAATGCCCCAATGACATGTTTTGTTACATATGTATACAACAACATAGGTTTATCTGTATAGGTGGCATGAGTACCGGTGGAGATGTCAGGTATTATTTCAATTTTGCAAAGGCATCTTGACATTATTGTGTCCATTTGAACTAGACATCCTTTTTAAGCATCCGGTTGAAATGAATGCACTTATCTACCAATTGAGAGATGAAGCGACGAATAGACTATATTTTTCCTTATAGGCCCCTTAGTTGTTGAAGGTTCTGAGGAGGTGGCATATCTATTATAGCTTTGACCTTGGTAGGGTCCACTTCAATTCCTCTTCATGAGACAATGAACCCTAGAATTTTTCTTGAAGTGACACCAAAGACATTTTTTTATTAAGGAAAACCTTGTACTCCCTTAACCGCTCAAATATACACCTAAGAACTGTTGTATGATCCACCCTAGTCTTTTATTTAGGAAAAATATCATCGAAATAATCTTCCATTATGTCATGAAGAAGGTTGTGGAAAATAACAGTCATGGCACGTTGATAAGTTGCACCAATGTTTTTAAGGCCAAAAGGCATGACCTTGTAACAAAATGTCCCCCATGGGGTTGTAAAAGTTGTTTTATGTTGGTATTCTTTAGCAATTTGAATTTGGTTATACCCAAAAATCCATCCATAAGGGATAACATCTCATGGCCCGTAGTAAAATCGACAATCATGTCAATATTAGGCAAAGGGAAATCATCCTTAGGACATTCCTTGTTAATGTCATAGAAATCTATACAAATATGGATTCCAGGGGTCTTCTTTATAATTGGAACCATATTAGATATCCACTTTGAGTATTCAATGCACCATATGAATCCTGCATCCAATAATTTTTGTAGTTCGGACTTATTAAGCAATGCAACCTGGGGATGCATTTTATGTATTTTTTCTTGACAAGTTTAGCATTTGGGTGCACCACAAGGTGATGAACCACAAGAAAAGAATCAAACCGGGCATATCTTTGTAAGACTATTTCACTAATTCTAGATAGATTTAATGAAACAGATAGAGGTAATGGGCCAAGGAGAAATACATTGTGATGTCGGTTGGAGGTTTTACATGCATTCGATTTCCCAATCCAATGTTGATTGTGAGAACTTCCTTTTCGCTAGGAGGAACTACCTATGAATGAAAAACAAGACCACAAGAGGAATATTAAACAATATAGGTTAGTAAAATACCTAATGTGTGCTAGATCCGGAAGTGTTATACTTCCTATATGGTTTTCAATCCACTGTTTATCAAATAAATGAACAAAAATGTGATAAATAGAGATCCTATTACTAAAAAGTTGAATTCGATATCTCAAGTTATTAACATTGCATCGATATAAAGTCAAACATTATAATAAAAATAAATCTTAACTAAGGTTGGGTTTTTGTTTCAAGTTGGGTAGGTAGCCAAGGTGGTTAGAATGCAGCCGGGGTTAGATTTTGGGTGGTTCGGGTTATTTGGGTGAAGGTTATTAAATCAACAAGTATAGGAAAGAATACCATTTATAGAGACCGTGTTGGTGTGGGTATGAATGCTAGTCAAGGGTGACCGATATCGGTCATTGTAGAAAATCACGGAAGGTCGAAATAGGTGTTCGTGGCCTTTCATAACTTCACGAACTGAAGAGAGTGTGTTTAGGATTAATAAGTGTAGGAAAAAGGGTAATGAAGGTTTTGAATGGAGTTTGGTAAAGTTTTTGTTATATTTTAAGATGGTTTTAGTTTACTAATGTGGCTTGGGTTCTTATCACTATGACCAATGAGATGGGGATGATCGATTCTAGTCAAGGGCAACCGATATCGGCCACTATGGAAAAGGACTGAATGTGGTAATGGAGGTTTTGGTGTTCATTACGGTTGTATAGAGAACCCTAGAGGGGTTGAATGTAGTTGCAGGGGATAAGTGAGCACTCAAAGGTTAAATGGAAAGGGTTTCGGGGAGGTGAGAAGGAAAATGGGTAGTTTGTTTGAAAAATGAAGGTGTGGGATAATTGAGAGATGAGTAACATAGAGAAAGAATGAATGGAAATGCAAGTATTCAAACAAATAAGAGTAAAAGAGAATTATACTTACTTGATGTCCCATGCTTACAGGTTGTGAATGACGATGGAAAAGTGCTTGAGGGTTTTTCGAAAGCCCAAATGTTCCTTGAATAAAGCAGTGCTTCCTATAATGCTTATGTGAATTCCAACACTTTTAGATGAGACTCCAATGCTTATTTGGGGCTCTGGGGTGCACTTCTTTCTTCTAGATACATGAGAAAGCCCTAGTTCACACTTGCATGCAAATCATTCTCCGAACTCGAAATCACCAACCTTTGGAACAAGTTTCCAAAATGAATATATGGTAATTGATGAAGGTTAGGTTGATCAAGTCGATTAGGGTTAACTAGTGTCGATTCTGACAGAAATCCTAGGTTTTCCAAAATGACAGATCTTGGCAATCTTTTGGTGAGTTTTACCCATTGCTCCGGGTCTAAAATGGTATTTTCCGCTTAAGTAAGTGGGCATGCTATTAGAGAAATAATAGGCATCTAATGTTAGGGTTAAACTAAGTCTTAGTTAGTTTAGGTAAGTAGAGATTGAGTTTTAGTTAAAATGAACATGCTAAGAATAGGTTCATGATGAGGTGTCTAGGTGATGTGGCTGGGTGAGGTGTGAATTAATTTAATTAAAGTAAATAAATTAATAAATAAAGTGAGGATGGGTATTAATTTAATTGCAAGTAATTAAATTAATATGAATATGGGGTAAGGGGTCATGGTTAGGTGAAAATGTTGTGTTACCTGCTCGAAAGGGGGCCAAGGGAGTGTGACCCAAATTTGGTGTATACATTTGCCCCTTTTTGTCGTGTAGCTTGTATCGATAAGTGACGATGACAAAAATAGGAATTGGTTTCCCTAAATATAAGTGAGAGTGGGGTTTCCCAAGTAGGGATAAAGGTGATCCCCTCAAATCAAGAACTAATGAGGTGTTAGATGGAATTGGTGAGTGGTTTGATAAATGTGGAAGTGATGAAAAATGAAGGTAGGTGGGTATGGAATATGGACACTTTGGGTAAAGGGTAGTGGTCATATTGGGTAATAGGTAATGGGACAAGGTCAAATCAAGAAATGGGGAAGGGGTAATTGAATGTACACACACGTATAGAATATGACAGAGTACCAAGTTGAAGAGCTTGCAAACTCTACATTGTCCAATTTTGGTATATTTATCCAAACATGGTTAAATTGATTACGTATCCAAGGTATAGGCTATGGTCTAGAAACAAAACTTAGGTCAGGTGCAGGAACATTTAGGTATGTTTTGGTACACCAAAGGTTTGGTCGGGATAAACGGCACGTCAATAGGCAAGGTAAGGTCATTAGGTTTGAACAACATGGGAAGGGCATCGTAAGGTATAACAAGTACACAAGTTCAAGATCCCAAAAGGTGGTTCGGGTTAGGGTATATAGGTTAATGAATGAGTAAGGCCGAGGTGTAAGTAAAATGACAAGTCCCTAAATGCAATTAAGGAAATGTGCGGGTAGTGTATGCTTGTGGGTAAGGTTTAATAAGTGTCGATTAATGAGAAAAGGTATTTGAGCAATAACGTTTTTAGGAAAAAGAATCCTAACATGGGAAAATAGCCATAATGGTTGACCGATGTCGGTTATATGGCAACCAACGCGTTAGTTGATAATGCATGACATGACCGACATCGGTCATGTCGATTTGGGGCTAAAAAGAAAAATTCAACTTTTTACGGAATCATTTGTCAAATGGGTAGCACCCTCAAGAGGATTTGACCTATCCTCACTACTTTATGGTTGTGCCTTTCAACCAGGGTGAGAGGACCCTTTTTGTAGCCTGTTGTTTGTGGAGGAGATGGAGATATCCTTCCTTGTGAAATTATTAAGAAGACCTTGAAGAAAATATGATCAATGCAACAAAACCTAACTCTCACGAGTTGTCACTCTAGATAATGGAGATATTTTCTAAGCAAGGTTCAGGCCACTAAAGACAATGAAAACTTGATTGTTTCTACATGTTTTGGTAGTAAAAATTATGCATTTGTATACACACATGACAAATAGGGGTAGTATGGGTATGATTGGTTGTTTTTAAATGAATTTTTGGTGGGAGGGAGGAAAAATGAACTTGATTCACTAGATTCTTGAGAAATTTTACAAAAATGGAGAGCTTGAACAACAAAAATGCTTTGGGATAGCTAGGATGTTCCTTTAACTAGAATATGTGCTTCAATGGAGGCCCAGATCAACACTTTTCACACAAACTTCAAGGATCCAAAATGAAGGCTCAAATTGGAAAACTTAACTAAACATTATCAACCTCTGTTTCATCATGCCTAAGATACCCTCAAAGGCTAACAAACAATCTTATAGTCATGCTAGGAGTCACAATGATTTTAAATTTGTTTATTTCACTATCAAATGAAAGCTCTTCTGATAAATGAAATTGTAAATGCCACCAAACTATCACAAGGATAAGATCTTGTGTGATTCACAAAGATTTCAATGTAAGATTGCAATGGGAACAAGAAAACTACTTGCAGACATTCAGAAATGAAGCAAACACAAATTTTTCCCAAAAATAACATAGATTAACTCAAGTTTGATTAAATTTATCAAGAGGGAAAGTTTCTAGAACAATCTCAGAGCTTGTCAATGGTTGTACACTCACAACCACCTTGACATGATCAAATTTAACACAAAGGAGATAAACAGGTTTCTTCAGATGATTTCTCAGAAGGATGGGTTCTATCAAGCTTTTCTCTTAGAAAAATCAGTCCCGACCTCTAACACTCCAACCATTTGCATGAAAAATTCATGCAATTTATAATACTTCATTTACAATAGAATTTTCCCCAAAACCAGAGACATTCAAAGCACCATTGCATGTTGAGACTCCTATCCCAGATTTTTGTAAAAAAGTTGTCAGGTGTGCAGAGGGAAAATCTCTCCAAATATTTCCAACATTCAATTCTTCACCTAGTAGTCATTCTTCATCTCATCTGCGCCAACTACTTCCTCCTCCAATCTGTCAAATCTTGGTTCTTTGCATGCCAAGGAAAGAAAAATTGAAAATCAGATCAAAGCCAATGATGATCATCATCATCTTGATGGAAAAAGACATCTTCATTTTTCCCACCCAACCAGATATCAAATTAATGTTCCTCTTCATTTTACGTGCAGGAGACTCCAAGAAATGATAAAAAACCATAAAAATTCACATCCCTAGGAGCTTTGGAGTAGAAATGGTAGAAAATCAGATACAGATGCACACTACCATTGATCTCTCTTTTGAATCTAGGACCATCCACATGGGAGATCCAAGTTAAGATGGGCCTGGGGTTCCTTTTTACCTTTTACACCTTTTGGAAAAAATGCAAAATTTCTCAATTTCTCCACCCCTCCACCTTTGAAAAATGGGCTTGACACATGTCCCAATGTGGGTCCCAAAGGAACCATGGCTAAATTCTACTATTTCACCTCTTTTTTGGAAAAGGGAAAATTTTCCAAGTTTTCCCCAGCTCCACCCTTCCACTTCTAGTTTCTGATGTGGGGTCCCCCAAAGTGGAACCACGCTTCCTTTTTTTACACTTTTAACTCCTTTTTCCACAAAAGGAAAATTTTCCAATTTTCCCCCGAAAGTCCACACCTCCGCCATTGACTGGAGAAAATTTTGACTATTCTCTGTATCGGCTCATGGGTCATTTTGATGATTTTAATCTTTTGAATAACAAGGGGAAAAAAATCCAAGTTTCCCCGATGGCCCACCTCCCCACCTCTTGACTTTTCAAACCACCACATCTCAATGGTGCATCTTGAGATGGTCCCCAAAAGTAGAGACCCTAAATGAGCATGGGCTCACCACATGTCTCGGCCCTTTAGGAGTTGTTGAAAAAAGTTGAAATGTCTAAGGAAAGAAGACCTTGAAACCTCCACATGTCCTGTGTCCACTTGTTGAAAAAGTACTAATGGGAAGACCCCTGTCCACGTGTCTTGGCAACAACTTCAAGAACCTTATAAGGCTTCAAATGATTTGGTGGGGCATGCTTCCATTTTAGAATTTTACTCCATTTTTCCAAAAGGGAAAAATATCCAACTTGCTTCCAAAGGCCCGCATCTCTCACTTTTAACTTTGCCACATGTCCTTCTGGGGGTCAAAGTAAGACTTTTTCCCTACCGCTTAAATTTTTCTTTAATCAAAGCATGGGGGGCCATGGGGTGGGTTCAAATTTTTTTCCCAAAGTAGCCAAAAAAAAAAGTTCAAAAAAAACCCACCACATGCCCCCATCCAATTAGAAGAAGCCACGTAAGTACCAAAAGAACCAATCAGAATTGAGCGAGAGCTACGGGACCAAATTTTCCTTTTTTCCAAAAAAAAAAAAGTGACAAGTTAAAACATTTTCCCATCATCCCCTGACCAACCAAAAAAAGAAGCCACGTGACCACCGAATGCTGAGGAATAATTTTGATAGGAAAAAGACACCCACAGACCATCAAAAACACAAAAATTCACCATTCATGCCCAAAATCCGATTTTTTTTTACTAAGGATGAATTTTTTTGAAACAAAACCAAGTGAATCATGGTTCCAAGCATCTTTCACCATGGATTTGGATTTTCAAAGGCATACAAATATAAATTGATCATTCTCGAGCTTCCATGGTTGGGGAAAAATAGGAAAAATGGCAGAGCCCATGGATTTTGAAGAAATTAGGGAAAAAACAGGGAAAACTCGAGACTTCTTCAAAAAGGGGCATGACAATGGATTCTACAAACAATTCAAGGCATTCAAATGGAGGTAAAAGCTTCAAAACATCCACATCGAGAGATAAAACATTTCATAACACACAGATCAGGAAAATCAAGGGAAAATGGTGCGAGATCAAAATGAGCACCAACATCGGCTCTCGACTCGGGATGGGCACTCCCTGCGAGTGCCACAAGAACAACTAGCAGACCAAGTGCCAAGAACAAACCATTGGGAAATGAGTCAAAGAAAAAGCTAGCATAGTGAACAACCACAACCATCCTCCAAAAACCAAACCGAGAAACCAACAAAACCAAGTCACCGAGGACCAAAATGAGCAAAAACACAAAAGACAAAAAAAAAACAAACCAACAAGTATACACTATACAAGTGATGCTCACCTTGATTCTGGGGAATCAATCCAGAAATGCTTCAAGTGCCTACCATTAATAGGAAATTCGAGCAATTCACCATCCAAATCTTTCAAGAAGAAGGTATGCTCACCAATCCGAATGTCAATGGAGTAAGGGCCCATCCATAGTGCATCAAATTTACCATGCTTTCCCTTGTCTTCATGTCTGCTATCCCACAACAACACAAGATCTCCAATGTTGAAAGCTCTGGGAGTGACCTTCTTGTCAAATAACTTCTTCAATTTTTCTCTGAAACTTCACATGCCTTTGGTGAGATGCTCTCCTTTCTTCATCAAGTTCAACAATCTAGTTAATGCGAGCCTCATATGGACTAACTTCTTGATCTTCCAGTTGTTGAATGAACTGATATGAGGATAGTTGCATATGCAGGGGCAGCAGAGCTTGAGTGCCATACACCAATTCAAATGGAATTTTTCCAGTGGCTCTTTTAATAGTAATTTTGTCATCCCAAACAACAAACTTTAGTTGTTCACCCCATTTTCTTTTGTTCAGCTCCAAGGTTCTTCTGATAATCTTCAAAAATTTTTATTATTACTGACTCAACTTGTCCATTTCCTTGGGGATTGTAATTAGAGGCATATGTCAAATTGATCCCATATTCTTTGCACATTTCCACCAAAGGTTTAGCTCTAAAGCTCATGGCATTGTCAACAACAATTTTAACTAGCACCCCAAACCTACAGATGATATGGTTCAACATAAAATCCATGACAATTTGGTGTGTTGCTCTTTTGGTGGGGATTTCCTCCACCCACTTGGTGAAGTAATCAGTGGCTACAAGAATCCACTTATGGCCAACACTTGAAGGGTCTGAAATCTCACCAATGAAATCCATTCCCCATTGCTTGAATGGGGCTTCAATTGATACAAGCTATGCAAAGGTAGGGAGCCTAAAGCTTTCAATCTTCCAGAGAAGCACTGTGAAACTCTCACATCTTCTAACCAAAAGAGTTGTATCCTTGAAGAGAGTTGGCCACCAATAACCAGCCCTCAAGATCTTGTGTGTTGTGACTCTTCCAAAAAAATTCCCCCACAAAACTCCTCCATGAAGATCAACAATTATCTTGGGGGCTTCATCTTCAGTAATGCACCTTAAGAGAACTCCCTCAGGGTTCTTCCAAGCTAACCCATAATCAATAATGACATATTTATGGGAAGCCAACTTAAGGGCTCTTTTCTAGTTCTTACTCAAATGCTCAGGGTAGTATAGATGTCTGAGATAAAAAATTACATCTTTGTACCACTCAGAACTCATCAATTTTTCAAAACATCTACCCTTCCTTCTTCTACCTCATTTACCTCAATAGTTTGCAAGTTTCTCTCAGCCATAAGCTTAGCCAAGCCCAAACCTCTCACCAACTTCATGGTTTGGATATCCATGTCATATTCTTGCAACTTGTTCACCCATCTACATCTTTTTCTTGAGACTTCCATCTCTAATAAGATGTCTTTCACCATAGTGTGGGGAACATAAGCAAAAATTTTAGAGCTCAAAATGTAAGGCCTAAAACCTTTGTTTCTTTTACCAAGGAAAATGCTTGTTTCTCCATAATAGTGTATTTCAGCTCAGCCCCCTACAATGCCTTACTAAAAAAGGCAATTGGCCTCTCAACCCCTTCATCATCTTTCTGCAACAAGACAAATGCAATAGTGTTCTCAAGAAAAAAAAAAGTTGGAAAGGCTTCTTATAATCTGGAGCTACTAAAATAGGGGCATGCTTTAATGCCTCCTTGATCCCATTGAAATCTTGAATGGCATCCTCCTCCCATTTGATGGCCTGGTCCTTCTTCAGCATGCCAGTGATTGGAATGGTCAACTCAAAAAAGTTTGATATGAATCTCTCTGATAAAGTTTATCTTCCCAAAGAAGGACTGAATCCCCTTCTTGGTTCTTGGAATTGGGACCTTGTTGATGGCCTCTACCCTTTCTAGATCAATCATTACCCCTTCTTGTGACACAATGTGACCAAGAAATTTTTCCTTCTGTACTCCAAAATGGCACTTCTTTGGATTGAGTGAAATGCCATATTCTCTACATCTTATCAACATTTTCTCCAAGTGCTGCAAATGATCACCTCTCTTTCTAGAGAACACAGTTACATCATCTTGGTAGACAACAATAAAATCATTGATGTAACCAGCAAAAAGCAACATCCATTGCTCTCTTTGAAAGGTTTCTCCAACATTCATCAGTCCAAAGGGCATCCTGACATATACATATGTTCCCCAAGGGGTGGTAAAGGTTGTCTTAATTCTTTTTGATTCCTTTACAACAACTTGGTTATAACCAGAGAAGCCATCCAGGGTAGATAGCAGCTCAGAACCGGTCACTAACTACAACATGTTTTCCATGTTTGGTAAAGGATAATTATCCTTCATTGATGCTCTATTCATATTTCTAAAGTCCACACACAACCTGATGTCACCATTCTTCTTTCTAACTAGTACTAGGTTTGCAACCCAAGAAGAATACCTTGTAGGCTGAATAATCCCTCCATCCCTCAGTTTCTTCAGTTCCTCTTGCATTTTAAGAGATAGGAGTGGATTGATTGGCCTCTGTTTCTTCCTAATGGTTTTTGCATTAGATTCCAAGGGAATCTCATGTTGAAATAGATCCTCTCTATATGCCTTTAATTCAAAATAAGTCCAAGCCATGCAATCTTGATATTTTTTCAGCAATTGGACATAAGACTATTTTTCCTCCTTGCTTGAGATTGCTTCCCAACCAGATCTTCCTTGGTTTCTCCTTTGTGCCAAGGTCATGCTCCTCAATATCCCTTGAGGCTTGCTATGCATCTATTAATAATGCGATCAACATTATCAAAGTTGGATTCAAGAGCAACCAACCCTCTAGGAATGGTATTAGTCTTTAGTTGGATGATGCCTTTTCCAAACAAGGTTTCTTTACCCTCTTCTACGCACACCATTGGCTCCCAATCAATATTTTGATCAAAAAACTCCCCTTTTTTCTCAAAAAAAATCTTCTTGACTGAGCATCATCATCAAAAACTTGCCAATGTTTAATGTTGTCAGGTACATAGATGGCCTAGTTAACACCTCAACATCATATTCACAATATGGGGATACTATACAATTATCAAACCGAGATCCCAATACTACAAAGTTTTTCTGCCAAATCATTGAACTTCCTATCATGATGCACAATATTGAATGAATCAAACATCTCAATGAGATCCCAAACTACATGCTTGTATTGTTTCATTCATTTTTTTTTGTGGCATAAAGTTTTCTGACTTGCTTTACAATTAATTTTGAATCTCCTTTGACAATGATGTCTTTAACACCATATTTCCAAGCAATCCTCAGACCTAACAATAGTGCCTCATACTCAACAATGTTATTAGTGCACTCAAAGTTGAGTTTGAAGGAAAAGACAAACTCTTCCTAGCCTGGAGAGATCGAAACACCAACACCATTTTTCAAACTTGGAGCAAGCTCCATCAAACAATAAAGTCCAAGGAGAGCCTTCCTATTCAAGACACTTTGCATTCTTCAATCTTGTGCTCTTTTCCATCAAAGAAATCCTACAAAGTTATCAACATCAACACTTGTGTACAATACTTCATAAGATGCATTGTTGGGATCTTCAATAAGGTGCAACATCTTCTTTTCTCCATACAACCTGACAAGGCTGCCCTCAATTGGGATGGTAGCATAGGACATGTCCATTTGAACACTCCCACCAACACTTGCAGCCCATTTTCTAGATAACAACATACCCCACTTGGTTGGGAAATCAACAATAACAACATCAAGCATCAAGTTTTTACCTAGGTAAGCTACAAGTTGCACCACCAGACCTTTCACACATCCCACCACTGGCACTTCTCTAGAGTCCATAGCAGTACACTTCCCATATGTTGTTGTTACTTTGATATCCATCTCATTCATGACTTCTAGAGGCATAACATTACATGATGCCCCTGAGTCAAACATACAATTGTGTAACAATCTATCTTTAATGATCAAAGTGGTGAAGAATGGATCCACATTTAGCTGAGACTCCACCAAGGATGTCCCCAAATAAACCTCAGGTGGTTCACCTAGTTCCTCCAACACTGGTGGTGTCTCTAACTCTTCAATGACTGGTGGAGTCTCCACAATGTTTATATTTCTACCTAGGGTAGTCTTCTCCTCTTTCAGCCCCAAATACTCAAAGCCCTTTTTTGTGCTCAGAATCCTAAGCAACTCAACAATTGGAACTGAGATCTTGATCTGACTCAAGACTTGGGCAATATCATAAGGGACAGACTTTGGCAAGGCAACATTGGAAGGAAGGTTGATACACTCATTAGATGGCACATGATTTTTGACAGCTTGGGCATGAGGAGGGGTATGAGTTTTGTTTGGGACAACAAGGCCCTTGGCAGATGCATCTTTCTTAGGAGCCTCTTTAGGAATATTTGAAAGCAATGGAGTTTTTGGCTTGGCTTGAGGCCCTGTCCTTTGACAACCCTACTTCTTGTGTTATACTCCTTCTCTTGGGCAACAACAACATTCATCAACAACTACTTCATCCCTCCTCAGATGGGATTCCTCCATCATACTTCTTTATCATTAAAGCTCTTAAATATTCAAAGTCATTATTGGGAAATTCAAAATCTTGTATAGTATCTACTTCTAAAGTATGAGAGGGAGGAAGAATAGGTACCGGATGCAATCCCAAAAATCAGCAGCAGTTCTAGCACTTATTACCTCAGTTGAAGTTTCCCTTTTGTTGTGAGCTCATGGAGCAACCCATCATGCAAACATCATCATCATTATCATCATCAACTTTCTTCTTCTTTCTTCTTGATCTTCCTCACATGGAGCATGGGGCATGAAACATCTATCACACCAATCAATGACATCTGTCTCCTCCACAACAACAACTCTAGCAGCCAAAGGATCAGTACCATTCTATTTTCCCTAGCCTGGGACTATTTATTTCCAAATCCAATAGGTCCCTTGCCTCTGTCATCAGATCTCTGATCATTTCTATGATGATTTGTAAACCTGTCTTGGCCTTGTTGCTTGTGCTTGACCTTGTGAACTCTACCCAATTCCTTTTTCTACCCGGCTAATTTGTATGATATTTCTTTGACAACCCCTACCAAAGTTTTCACAACTTCCTCCAAATCAGCAACCTTACTTGTTTGAGGCTTTTCCGGGTTAATTAGTTTTACACCCTCCCTTTTTGGAGGCTTTCCAATTTCCTTGATGTTGTTCTCAATTTGCAGAGCCATGGTGAAGGCCTACCTCAAATTAGTAGGGTTTTTGTCCCTCAAGTAGTAAGCAATTTTTTTATCAAATGCATCTGAATATTTGATCAAACATGATTCATCACATGGCCTTAAGCTAACAGAAATCTCCTCAAGGTCTTGTTAAACCTTGTGTTGAAATCATGTACTGACTCATTAGGATTCTTCTTGATGTTTTCAAATTCTGATAGAAGAAACCTAGGGTCAGTTCTATCACCATACTACAATCTAAATGCATTGTTCATCTCTATCCAAGAATCAATGGAATTATCTGGAAAAGCTTTATACCAATCCCTTGCATCCTCTTCCAAAGTATGGATAAACAATTTGATATATACATCTTCATGTTCAATCTCAAAGTCTTCCATCATATTGATAAAAATATTTAAATGTTGATCACCAGTTATAGCATTGTTTCCTTGGAACTTTGGTAATCTATTTCTTACATCCTGGGAACTTGCATTTGGATAACCAACCATCCCTATAAAATTTATAGGACCAAAGGTGTTTACAAAAAAAGGAGGTCTGGGTGGGGGCTGGGCCATGTTGTTTTGAGGAGGTGACCCTGGAGGGGAGACAAATTGATAAGGGGCAGAGGGTCTTTGAAACACAGAGTATAACTTTCAAAATGGATATCCCCTAAAGGCCTTGTTTCTTGGAAAACCCTATCAACTTTTGAAAAGACAGGGGAAAATGAGAAGAAAAATTTTCAAAATCAAATGAAGGCCCCTCTCCAGTTGGAGAATTCAATTCCACAAAGAGGCTACCTGATTCAGAAGCACTTGAATGGTAGTCTTCAATGATAGGCCGATCACTTTCATCAATGGAGATCCCTTTTCTTGTCTCTGATCTCCAACAACTCTCCAGGAGATTTTCTTCCTTCTGACTTTTTTTTTCCTAGCTCTGGAAATAATGTCCTAGTAGGATCCCTAGCAAAGAAAGATCTTCTTCCTTCCATCTTTGCAAAGATTAGTAACAAAACTCACTTGATAGAGGTTAAGACACTAGTACTCATCAAGAATCAGATCAACAGGAGTCACCACTAAGGATTTCCACCTTAGTTGTGAAAATGCACTAAAATATGATCTATCAAATGTCTATCAATACTAGAAACTAGAAATGGGATGATCTAACTTTTCTTTACCCAGATTTATCAATGAAAGCTAGTGCACTAGGTGTGGAAACTAAAAGAATTACACACAACACTTGCAACTTTGAATACTTCTTACAGGCCCAAACACAAGATGATGTTTGAAAAAATGTATTAGCACTTAGAGCATATAAGAAGTGTTTACTAGGGTCTGAATATGAACTATAACCACTATGTCCCCAAAATGGCAAATCAGGTGTTGGTACCCAAATTGATTCTCCCTCAGAAGTTGAGCAACATCACAAGTTTGGCAGAAGCTTAGAGACAAGCAGAGCATGTAGTGTGTGTGTTTTAGCCGGGGATGAAATGCAACTTGCTCTTTGTCACTCAGATGTGGAGAAATGGGTAGCACCCTCAAGAGGATTTGACCTATCCTCACTACTTTATGGTTGTGCCTTTCAACCAGGGTGAGAGGACCCTTTTTAGCCTGTTGTTTGTGGAGGAGATGGAGATATCCTTCCTTGTGAAATTATTAAGAAGACCTTGAAGAAAATATGATCAATGCAACAAAACCTAACTCTCACGAGTTGTCACTCTAGATAATGGAGATATTTTCTAAGCAAGGTTCAGCCACTAAAGACAATGAAAACCTGATTGTTTCTACATGTTTTGGTAGTAAAAATTATGCATTTGTATACACACATGACAAACAGGGTAGTATGGGTATGATTGGTTGTTTTTAAATGAATTTTTGGTGGGAGGTGAGGTAAAATGAACTTGATTCACCAGATTCTTGAGAAATTTTACAAAAATGGAGAGCTTGAACAACAAAATGCTTTGGGATAGCTAGGATGTTCCTTTAACTAGAATATGTGCTTCAATGGAGGCCCAGATCAACACTTTTCACACAAACTTCAAGGATCCAAAATGAAGGCTCAAATTGGAAAACTTAACTAAACATTATCAACCTCTGTTTCATCATGCCTAAGATACCCTCAAAGGCTAACAAACAATCTTATAGTCATGCTAGGAGTCACAATGATTTTAAATTTGTTTATTTCACTATCAAATGAAAGCTCTTCTGATAAATGAAATTGCAAATGCCACCAAACTATCACAAGGATAAGATCTTGTGTGATTCACAAAGATTTCAATGTAAGATTGCAACGGGAACAAGAAAACTACTTGCAGACATTCAAAATGAAGCAAACACAAATTTTGCCCAAAAATAACATAGATTAACTCAAGTTTGATTAAATTTATCAAGGGGGAAAGTTTCTAGAACAATCTCAGAGCTTGTCAATGGTTGTACACTCACAACCACCTTGACATGATCAAATTTAACACAAAGGAGATAAACAAGTTTCTTCAGATGATTTCTCAAAAGGATGGGTTCTATCAAGCTTTTCTCTTAGAAAAATCAGTCCCGACCTCTAACACTCCAACCATTTGCACAAAAAATTCATGCAATTTATAATACTTCATTTACAACAGAGTTTTCCCCCAAAACCAAGACATTCAAAGCACCATTGCATGTTGAGACTCCCAGAATCAGATTTGTGAAAAAAATTGTCAAGTGTGCAGAGGGAAAATCTCTCCAAATATTTCCAGCATTCAATTCTTCACCTGTAGTCATTCTTCATCTCACGTGCCAACTACTTCCTCCTCCAATCTATCAAATCTGGTTCTTTGCATGCCAAGGAAAGAAAAACTGAAAATCAGATCAAAGCCAATGGTCAGATCACATCTTGATGGAAAAAGATCTTTCATATTTTTCCCACCCAACCAGGATACCAAATTAATGTTCCTCTTCATTTTACGTGTAGGAGACTCCAAGAAATGATAAAAAACCATAAAATTTCATCCCTAGAGCTTTGGAGCAGAAATGGTGGAAAATCGATATATATGCATGCACAATTTTCATTGATCTCTCTTTGAATTTGGACCATCCACATGGGAGATCCAAGTTAAGATGGGCCCGGGGTTCCTTTTTACCTTTTACACCTTTTTGGAAAAAATGCAAAATTTCTCAATTTTCTCCGCCCCTCCGCCTTTGAAAAATGGGCCTGACACGTGTCCCAATGTGGGTCCCAAAGGAACCATGGCTAAATTCTACTATTTCACCTCTTTTTTGGAAAAGGGAAAATTTTCCAAGTTTTCCCCATAGCTCCGCCCTTCCACTTCTAGTTTTTGATGTGGGTCCCAATGGAACCACGCTTCCTTTTTTTACTTTTAACTCCTTTTTCCACAAAAGGAAAATTTCCAAATTTCCCCAAAGTCCACACCTCCGCCATTGACTGGAGAAAAATTTTGACTATTCTCTATCGGGCCCATGGGTCATTTTGATGATTTTAATCTTTTGAATAACAAGGGGCAAAAAATCCAAGTTTCCCCGATGGCCCGCCTCCCCGCCTCTTGACTTTTCAAACCACCACGCATCTCAATGGCACATCTTGAGATGGTCCCCAAAAGTAGAGACCCTAAATGAGCATGGGCTCACCACATGTCTCGGCCCTTTAGGAAGTTTCTGAAAAATTCTAAGGAAAGAAGACCCGTGAGAACCTCCACGTGTCTTTAT
This sequence comes from Taxus wallichiana var. yunnanensis, assembly GCA_018340775.1. Lineage (NCBI taxonomy): Eukaryota > Viridiplantae > Streptophyta > Pinopsida > Cupressales > Taxaceae > Taxus > Taxus wallichiana. Next base: position 435,107,560 of record CM031241.1, on the reverse strand, counting down.
GGTGCAACTTCAAGAACCTTATAAGGCTTCAAAATGATTTGGTGGGGGCTTCCATTTTAGAATTTTACTCCATTTTTCCAAAAGGGAAAAATATCCAACTTACTTCCAAAGGCCCGCATCTCCACTTTTAACTTTGCCACATGTCCTGTCCTCTGGGGGTCAAAAAGTAAGACTTTTTCCCTGCCGCTTAAATTTTTCTTTAATCAAAGCCTGTGGGGCCACAGGGTAGGTTCAAACTTTTTCCAAAGTAGCCAAAAATAAAAAGTTCAAAAAAAAAACCCACCATGCACCCATCCAATTAGAAGAAGCCACGTAAGTACCAAAAGAACCAATCAATTGAGCGGAGCTACGGGACCAAATTTTCCTTTTTTGCCAAAAAAGCAAAAAGTGACAAGTTAAAACATTTTCCCATCCCCTAGCCAACCAAAAGAAGCCACGTGACCACCGAATGCTGAGGAATAATTTTGATAGAAAAAGATGCACCCACTAGACCATCAAAAACACATAAATTCACCATTCATGCCCAAAATCTGATTTTTCACTAAGGATGAAATTTTTTTGAAACAAAACCAAGTGAATCATGGTTCCAAGCATCTTTCACCATGGATTTGGATTTTCAAAGGCATAAAAATATAAATTGATCATTCTCGAGCTGGTCGGGGGTCGGGAAATAGGAAAATGGCAGAGCCCATGATTTTGAAGAAATTAAATTAGGGAAAAAAGGAAAAAAGGGAAACTCGAGAGACTTCTTTCAAAAAGGGCATGAAAATGATTGAATGGATTCTCAAACAATTCAAGGCATTCAAATGGAGGTAAAATGATGGTATGGGTATGACCGATTCCGATTAAGGACGACTGATATCGGTCACTATGGAAAAGGATTGAACGTGGAAATGGAGGTTTTAGTGTTCTTTATGGTTGTACGAGAGAACCCTAGAGGGGTTAAATGTAGTTGTATGGCATAAGCGAGGACTCGTAGGGTTGACTATCAAGGGTTTCAGAGAGGTAAGAAGGAAAGTGGGTAGTTTGTTTGGAAATGAAGGTGTGGGATAATTGGGAGATGAGTAACATAGAGAAATAATGAATGGAAATACAAGTATTCAAAAAAAAAGAATAAAAGGCAATTCTACTTACTCAATGTCTCATGGTTACAAAGTCAGGAACTGAACGGACGATGGCGAAGTGTTGAGGGTTTTTCGTAAAGCCCAAATGTTCCTTGAATAGTAGTGCTTCCCATAATGCTCCTATGAATGCCAACACTTTAATATGAGACTCCAATGCTTGCTTGGGGCTCTGGGCCGGTGTGCTTCTTTCTTTCGAGATACGTGAGAAAGCCCTACCAAGATTGCATATAGATCCTTCTCTAGAACTCAAAATCACCAACCTCTGAAACAAGGTTGCCAAAAATGAATATATTGTAACCAAGGATGGTTAGGGTGACCGACATCGCTTTATGGTTAATGAGACGTTAGTTATGGTGGGAAATCCTAGGTTTGCCAAAATGACAAATCTTGGCAATCTTTTGGAAAAAATTTCTTGTTGGTCTAGGTATAAAATGGTATTTTACGCTTAAGTAAGTGGGTATTCTATTAGAGAACTAATAGGCATCTAATTTTAGGGTTAAACTAATTCTTAGTTATTTTAGGTAAGTAGAGATTGAGTTTTAGTTAAAAGGAACATGCTAAGAATAGGTTCATGATGAGGTGTCTAGATGATGTGGCCAGTGATAATTTTAGCGGCGAATATTCGTAATATGGCAAAAATTTCATTTTAGGAAAATTTGAAAAGGTGAATTATTCGGAGTGGGTCGGTGTCCTGTTCTCCTAAAATATATAGTATATTTTTTTTTTTGGGGGTCGGCATTTCGCCTTCATTTGAAAACATCTCCTATAAAAACCTAGGTGATTCACCGTGTAGTATACCTCAAGTAGCTTACCAAATTACCAATACTATGAAATTTGAACTCACATACCCTTGAGCACCAGATTCATATTACTGTTAGCCTCGTGATTGTTGACGCATGAAAATGAGGTCACGCGCCAGACAAAGGGCATTGGAAGTGTTGACAAGAGCTGATTGACGCGACAAGAGCTTTACTGACGCGTGACAAGAGCTGTCTTGACGCGCAAGAGTCATTGACGCATGAAAAGGTGTTCGACGTGCGTGACCAGGAAGTGTTAGCGCCGCTGACTTGGGCAAAGAAGTGATGTGCGACGCGAGACTGTTAACGTGTGACTTGTAGTGTTGACACGCGGCAGTTTATTAAGACAGTGGATGCGCGACAAGACCTCAGACTGGACAGAGTCGCTACTTGGTTCTTTTTGACGCAGGACTCTTTTTAGAATAATGGAAGGTGCCAGCTCAAAGAATACGAATAACCTAAAAGTAAGTAAGAAATCTCGTAAAATCACTCTTCAAGTATTTTGGAAACTCTACGAATACGTATATTGTAAATACCAATCATATAGATGCCACCACAGAGAATCAGAATACTGACTGTGTGGAAGGAATTATTGAGGTGGACATGCATTCTGCACAGTATCAAATTCAAACAAATGAAACCTACGATAATATGCCAGATCTTGAAGATATTGTTCTGTTGGGGTGCAACCTGTAAGTGCGTAGCTAGATATCACGATACAAACACTCAACAAAATGGAAGACAAAATCAAAATCAAACTCCGGTCCAAGAAAGAGGAAACCAGTGATTGTGATATTGATCAAAATTCTACTCAAAAAAGTAAAGCATTAAAATGAACAAGAATATGTGGACCATTGGTAGGACATACAAGTTTGATTGGGCATAAATTTCCGTTTATTGAACTTGTACAATCATCTAATTCTCAAGAAATCCCATCCGAATGTACATGTAAAATATGTACGTGGAAATTGGGAAAGCAAACAAAAAATGCAACTCAAGCTGACACTATAGAAAAACATTGTGAAAACAATATTTAATCAGTAATAGGGCGGATGGCCGTAAAATCAAAACACATAGGTGGAAAATTAAAAAGAATGCATGCATGTTAGATACGTAGTGGAATATGAGGCGAGCGGAAAAAAACACGAGACATCTATTGGAAAAGGGAGGAACGATCACATCGCATATTGGTAAGATGAAAGAAACAAATCTACATGCAAAATTCATACAATTCTCTACTCTTTTTCAAATACTAAAAAAAGGAAGAGCGATTTTGGATTTCCTCGATTTCAAAGTTTTGTATCAATTTAACGGAATGTTGAATGTACCTCAGTCTCATTGGTCTGAAAGTAGTGGATGGGAAATGGCAAAATGCCTCTCGATGATAGAGAAGGAAGATTTGAAAGAGAATGTAAAAAAAGCAAACTTTATCTCTCTTTCAATTGATGAAGTGACAAAGGTCACAACACCGCATGGGTATGTATCCACATCTATACTTTAGAAAATCATATAAGGACACCTCATCTGTTGGGTGTTATGAAAATGGTTGAAAACTGCAATGCCGAAAACCTATATAAAATAGTTGTTTCTCATTTGAAAGATGTTGTTGGTATGACTGATTATGAAATTGCTACGAAGTTGGTATGCGTTGGAGCAGATGGTGCATCTGTCATGCAGGGTCACCGAACAAGGCTCTGTGTTAGATTACAAACAACAGTGGCCCCATATATGCTACCAATTCACTGTATGGCTCACATAATGAATTTAGCGTATAAAATGGTAAGCAACCACGAAAATGTTGCTAAATTAGAAGACCTTATAAGAGAACTTCATGCCTATATGTCAAGCAGCCCAAAGTGTTTTCTCGAGTTCCAAAATTTGCAATTGGAATTACGATGGCAAAAACTTCAAGGATGTGGAGACTAGATGGATCTCTTTGTATGAACCTGCATGCAGAGTTCGTGAGGAGTATCCTTCATTGGTTGGTTTCATGCACAAATACCATCATGAAGTTGATAGGGCAAGGGACTTGTTGTTCCGTTTAACTGATTTAGAGACATTGCTTACATTGGTTGGTATTCTTCCAATGTTAAAGGAGATCAATACACTGATGAAGCATGCACAGGGGATTAATCTATATTGTGGATTTTATACGGATGAGGAAAATGGTATGTCAAAGTCTTGATATATTATACTGTTCCAATGATAGTTTTGATGCACCTATTTTTGAAAATTGGAGAGATTTATTAGATCTTAAAAATCCTAACACCTTTTTGAGATTTAATATCCATGATCACCTCTGCATCACTGTTAATGGGAGGGAAATACCTGTGCACATTTTGCAAAAACGTCAAGCTATTATAGGATCGGAATGAGAAGATGTTCCCATGACACATAATTTGTTTGAGTCTGATTATAGTTGAAACAAGAATAAAGCTTAAAAAAATTTCAGAAACCTTGTCATTAGAAATTAGGGAACGTTTCTGTAAAGATAAAATTCTGAAGCCATGGGTGTGATGAATCCTAATTTTTGGAATACTGAAGGTGGCCGTGCAGACTTTGTCAGTAAGCATTTCCATAAATCAATGGGTACAATAATGGAACAATTTACAAAGACGTCAGAGCTCAAGGGTGTGGAAATCAAAGGTATACTGAATGCCGATTTATTAAAGTTTCAGTCAACAAATTTTGCAACAACAATGAGGAACCAATATAAGAATTTAGATCAACCTTCTGAAAGTGGTGCTATTACAAGGCTATGGTGAGGAATCTATCAAAGTTCTATTTTACAAGAAGATATCAGTGAATATTTCAGATTATATGAGTTATGCCAAACAATGATTTTGGGGTATGTGGAGGATGAAAGGGTTTTCAGTGCATTGTCATTTATAAAATCAAAACTGAGAAATAGGTTGGATAAAAATCTGGAAAGTTACATGAGGTGTTATGTTTCTCGATACTCCATCAAACCTTTCCGTTCGACAGAGAAATTGCACACTGGAATTCCCTTTGCGAAAGAAGAGGTGTGAATAATACAGCTACAAGTACAAATATTCCCAACCTTGAGAGTGTAATTGGCTCTTCGTCACATTCTACAAAAGACAACATCGACTTTGATGAAGCTATTGATAATGGATTGTTTCAACTTTAAATAGGTATCTTCTTTATCTATCTTTTATCTTTATCATTAAAGATGTTACAGGTCTATATACTAAAAATGTCAGGCAATTCACCCATCTATCTACTAATACATTTCTCGTGTTGGGTTTTTTTAAAACACAGATCTAGCTCATTACCAGTGGCAATGATGATTTCAACTTTAAGGAGGTATATTTTTCCCCTTAATCTTATTGTTTGTTACTATTCATTTTTTCAGCTCTGGTTATCATTAAAGATGTTACAGGTGTATGTATTTACATTTAGTTAAATACAATATTTTTACTTTTTGAAAATGTGGGTTGACATCCATCCGAGGAAGTCATTACTTCTGGATCGAAATGTCAAAACTCACCCATCTATCTACTAATCCATTTTTTTTGTTGAATTTTTTTTAAGACAAAGATCTAGCACATTACCGGTGATGATTTCAATTTTAAATAGGTATCTTCTTCAACATACTCTTATTGAATGTTACTATTCATTTTTTTAGCTCTGTTATCATTAAAGATGTTACAGTGTATGTATTTACATTTAGTTAAATACAACATTTTTACTTTTTGAAACGTGGGTTGACATCCGTCCGAGGAATTCTATATATTTACTTCTTTAATGTCATTGAAACTCACCCATCTATCTACTAATCCATTTTTTGTCGTGTTGAATTTTTTGTAAGACAAAGATCTAGCACATTACCTTGATGATATCAATTTTAAATAGGTATCTTCTTCAACATAATCTTAATTTCTTACCAAAGATTGATACTTTTTTTTTCTTTCTTATTATCATTAAAAATATTACAAGTCTAATTCTATATATTTACATTTTTTAAAGATATTACATTGGTATATTTTTAAAGATGTCCACATAAACTTCTCAGAGTCGATCCATAATGTCATATCAACCATACCCCTATATCTATCAATGTCATGTAAAACAAAGATCTAATACACATTACCCTTGATGATTTCAAATTTAATCTAATACGCAACTTCGAGGTAAAATAAACCATAATCATATTTTACAATTTCTGTTTAATTTCTATATCCAGTGATGATTCTTTCTTTATTTCTCGTCCATTATATTTAATTTATTTTTAAATATAAGTACACATTATCTTAAAACAAGTTAAAAGTCTAGAGAAGAAGAATTACCGTGGCTTGATGATAAATCTACGTCCACATTAAATTGATCATCGCTTTCTCATCATCTATCATTAATTATCATTATCATCATTCATCATCTACGTCCACATACAATTCATGACAACTCAAGTAAACAAGAAACATACATATAATTCATGATAATCACCATCTAATGCAATTAAAATTAAAGATTGTATATAAATCCATATAATTAAATTCAAAAACCATAGTACATACTCAATAGTAGAAGTTTTCAAATTCAATATTTAAAGTTTCCTCAATAATAAAAGTTTCTAGTTTTCAAAACCCTCTCTTTCTTTATCCAATTCTACTCTGCACTCTTCCCCAACGGCTTCTTCCACTGTGGCTTGTACCTCTTCCCCAAAACCAGAAATCTCCATGCGACAACAAAAATTTGGATCAGCCGCAGCAGTTAAACTATCTTGTTGCCAATAATTTTCATAACGACTAATAATCTCATTGATAAGAACCTTAGCCCTTCTCTCCCATTCTATAAGCTGATTCATATGAGGAAGCATCTCCATCTTTCTCATCAACCCACACAAAATCTTTTTTGTGCTTGTCCAGTTGTATGAAATACTCCTTGCCCTCTTTAGAAGTACTTGTGCCAAAACCCTGTATGGTCCAAGCAACAAGTGATACCTAATCAGCAAGTGAACAAAACCAACTTGAAAACATATAAAGAGAAAACAAACTAGCATTACTTTGTAGTACTATATGGTCCAACCAGTTATCGATCCACTCAATGATTCTCTCCAAGCTTCATACTCGGAATTTGTGTAAAAGATAACACATTTCCATTTTTGTGAGTTGCCTACATCAACATGCGCCAAAATTAGACATGGAGATAAATAACATCCGGAGGCTTAAAAACAAATATAAAGAGTCTCAATACACTCAACCAAATATACAGGGGGAACAGTTACCACGATAATAGGAGTGATAAATTCCACAAAAATGAAGGAATTTTAAGCAAAGATGGCCGTGTATGGTATATGAAATTGATCAGCAATCCTTTGATGTGGGAACCATCATGGTCCTTTAAGAGACAAAGGACAAGTCAAAAAGGATCTCACTAGAAAGGATGTGTCGAATTAAGCGTAACTAAATAAATAGCTTATACAAAGATCATGTACCTGGTCTGTCATTATCATCAGATGGCCATATCTTAAAGATTTAATGCTGTCATATATTTTATCTTCCTCTAGACCAAGGATTTTATCTTTATTCTCCATTTGTTGGTGAGTGGTAGCTTCCCTGACATTGAGCAACTTACCTCTGAGAGGAAACACGCCATAATAATATTGACCAACAATAGATATTCCTGCCACCTGATAGAATAAAGATAACTAAAATAACAAAAATAAATTGGAAAGTGATGTCGAAACATGATGTACTACCAAATTCATGTCACATTTCCCGATTCATACACAAACACTTACAAAGAAGAGCCTTGGGCCGAGTCACCCTCTGTTAATATTAAAGTACATTGATCAGAATTCTTCCCCCTTGATTGATTTGCATCATCAAGTTTGGGAACATCAATTAATTTCCCCTTCTTGGTTCCATCAGTTTTCTTAAGATCTTTTTTTGTTTAAACTTTTCCACTACACTCATCGGCAATCAAAGTTACAAAGCTCATCTTAGACACTAATCTCATTTCACAACCTAACCTCATCACCTAAACCTTACACAATTATTTATTAATTACCTTATAATTAATAAATCCACATCACTTACCTTGCCACCTCATTTCGCCACCTCATCATGACCTAGTCTTAACCCTAAACTAACCTAATTAAGACCTATAACTTGGTCTACATCCACACCCATGACTAATGACTCCTCACCCGCACCTAAAACCAACCTCATAATGACTTGACCAAGCCCGCAACTAATCCCTCGGGAGAAAAGGAGGGAAAGTTGGCTATTTTACTAAAAATAGCCTACTTTGACCTGACCGATACCGGTTCCTACTCGACCGCCGTCGGTTACGTAACCACCATCGGTTCCCTGTAAATGACCACTCCCAACCAAAAACAAGAGGTTGGATTTTCGTTGATCCGAATCAGAAGTCATTGGAAGGATCCGGAATTTACTTGGCTGAACAGAGACAAGTGAAGGAAAGAGAGGAGTTGGCAGAGAAGGACATCAAGCCCAAGACTACAATCGAATAACCGAGCCTTGGTGACACTCATCCAAGCATCAGGAGAGGAGATAGCTCATCTTGGATTGTCAGATCATCCCACTTGAGCCCTGTCTTCGCCATCACAGTCCCAGAACCTGCATTTTCATCAGGAATTAGTAAGTAAGTCTTATATGTTCTTTTAATAATATTTCTTGGATTTCTGAATCACAGTAATTACAAGTCTACCCCCAGATCCACTACCCGGTAACACTCTCCACCTAACTTACATTCCTTTACCCCTATTTTGCTCCAAGAAAACCCCCATACCCTCTGAGTCTTCTCCATCACCTCATTACCTATCCCCAGTTCATTCTACCAGCCTTATAAACACCATAACTATCATATAGCCATCTTATAGCCAACCTTCACCCAACCCCTTAAATCACTACCCCTACCGATATCGGTTATCATCAACCGCCACGGTGACATCGTGACAACGACCGTCGGTCACCGTGATTCTAAACCAAGACCAGCCCTTTCTCTATTGTTCTAACAAGGTAAACAAATTGTAATTGGACAATAGCTTATTTGTTAGAATTTGTGTTAATTCATATTAGCAGGGGAACTGACCACCTTCGAAAGGAAGTTTTATATTTCCTGGGCCCAAGGCAGTTCCCTCATTTCTTGTCTAATTAAAATCTGGTGGTCTTGTATTCTTACTTGCAGGTAGTCCTTCCAAGACAAAAAGGAGTTCTTCACAGTCGATCTGATCTCTCTCTCTATGGTACGCGCACACCCTCTCGACATTCAACAGGTATTCCTCCTAGCCCTAACCCTTATCTGTTTCTCAAAGGAATGAAAGGATAGAAGCAACTCTATTCCCAAAAGCTGAAACATTCCATGTGAAACATTTTGGCACGCCCGGTGGGACCCATTTCGGGTTTCTTTCTTTCTTGCTTGCTTTCACATAGGGAGCATACTTGTGTTTTCTTCTTCTTAAGATATTCACAAGGTATTTTGTTATTTTGGTAAAAGAACTTGCTTTGCTTTTACATCTTTGCATTAGTGAAAGTCATCTTCTTTGCTTCATCGAATATCATTTTCGATTTGGGTTTAAAACACGTGCATTACATTCTTGCTTGTTGTTTTCAATTCTAGTGAACGTAGATTAAGTAACAGGTCATACACGTGGGGGTGATTTCCATGGTATTGATAAGAAATTAATCTTACTTTCACTGCACAACACATACCGAATCACTGACATAATCAACACAACAGCTCAAACATCCCCCCTTTTTCCGCGGTATTCCTCCGCCCGATTGAGGTAACCTTATAAGCCAAAACAAACTTGACATTTCCCCTAAGTCTTTTGTTTAGGATTGACATCATTCTGCGTCTAAAGGCATAAGCCCAAATTGATTAAAATTAACCCTAGGGTTAGTCTGTTAATTTGTTTGTGCATTCTTGCTTGTTCTCGGTTCTGTTTCTCTGTCATACACTGTTTTCTGTGATCACTTCAGAATAGTTTGATAGATGTACTAAGTATTGTTAAAAACTCAAATCAGCAGCTTCTTATAGTTTGTTATACCAGTCCTATTACACCGACATCGGTTATTTGACCGACGTCGGTTACAGTCTAACCGACATCGGTTAGAAGACCGATATCGGTTACTGTCTTCTACAGTCCCTGATAAACCAACAACCTACCAATTTCAACATTCTGGGGTTGTTTCTGTTCCTAATAAATTGAAACCTTACTGTGTACTCTTGCTCATGGTTGTTATCACTCGGAAGCAAGCCGCCATGGTTTCACATGCCTGCTCTGTGCCTTTGCCTGAATCACCTCCTGCCCATACTGTGGGGAATCCTACGGACACCAGTGAGGTTCCCAAAATCCCTGTAGGAGATAAGGAATTTGTAAAAATTTTGGACGCTAATCCTAGCGCTGTATAATATTATTTGTCTCATGCCCCTGACCGTACGCCCGATGGTCAACTCCTTGTTGGCATGCCTATTAGTATAGCTGCTCATTTAGCTCCTTCTCCACCTGATAACTCCGCTTTGCCTTCTGCATCCTTAGCCCCGTCTCCCAATCCAGCGGCTTCAGGGGTTCATACGGCACAGATTGGCTTTCCTTTGGTTAATCTTGGGCCCCACATATCATTACCGCCGACTGCTCCTACCTCGTCTCTCTTGCAGACTACTCCGTTCATGACTTGCTCTCTACCACCTATCCACACGAGCTTTCCTTCTCAAGCTCCGCCCACCTTTTCATTTCCACACACGTATCCAGTGACCTCAACATCTTATATAGGACATCCCTATTCGGTCGCCTCAACATATTCGTCCTCCATACCTTATCAACATTTAACCCCACCATTGTCTAGTGGAGGCCCTTGGCCCAATTTGCCTCCATTTACCACAACCGCACCATCATCTCATCCAACCACGGATTTCATCAAACAAATGATGGACAAAATGCAAAATCTGGAGGCTTCTGTTTCGGAAGTCGTAGCGCCTTGACATACGAGCAAGTTTGTCGGGAGCCTATCCACCCTTCTGTCCCCCTTCATTCATATCCTCCTCAATGGGAATTACCAAAATTTACTCGTTTTAATAGTAAGGAGGATCCTCAACAACACTTGCGCTCATTTAGGCATGCTTGCTATCTAATTGCTCATGATGATGCCTTACTACTCCGCACCTTTCCCATGTCCTTATCAGGACCCGCCTTGGAGTGGTACAGTGCTTTAACCCAGCACTCAATCTTCTCTTTTAACCAACTAGCCCAATCTTTCTTGGATCATTTCTCCATCAACATTGCCAAGAAAGTATCTATCACCGACCTCTATGCCATCCGACAATTTGAAGATGAATCTATCACAGATTTCGTTGGACGATGGCGGGGCCTTATCAACCAACTTACATATGCCTTGCCTCAGGCTGAACTTATTGAACTTTTTATGCGGGCCTGCACTAAGCACATCTCTCCTACCCTCCAAATTCAAACTTTCCACACATTTGACGAGGCCTTTACTATGGCTCGAAAACTAGAGATTCGAGCCTTAGAAGAAGAGAAATTGCGGTTGCGCAACAAAAACCCCAATTTCTGAACTCAAGATTCCACCAATAAACCTAACACCACCACTCCTCACACATCCACTTCTTCAAAATCAAAAGGAGCTGTCCATGCGGTGATGGTCAAATCTCAAGCACCGTCTAATACCCCACCAAAAACCACCTATAAGTATAAAGCGGAGCCCATCAACTACACTCCCTTGGGAGAAACTTATGGTGTGATATTGGAAAAATTGCTTAAAGCAGGAGCCATTACCTTACCTCCTGTTAAACCTCACTCCGGGTTTGATTCCACCCGCGCCATACCTTCTTGGTACAAAGAAAATGACTTCTGTAACTTTCACCGCGTAAAGGGACACAGTCACAAAAACTGCAAGATGTTGAAAAACATAGTGCAGGAAATGGTTGATGCAGGGGATATAACCCTCGATAATCCTAATGCCCCTACTAATAGAAATTTGAAAATATTCAACAAACCATTCCCAAATCACTCTCCTAACAGTAACATAAACCAAGATATCTTAGCCGAGGAGAGTGTTCATGAGATCCATGCAATCTTCGACTCCCAGCCAAAAGCCTCTATCGAAAAAATTCTGAATCAAACTTCTTCACTAACGCGGGATCCGAATCCCTTCACCACCATCAAGACAAGACGAAATCCTTGCCATTCCTTTACCCATCAAGGAATTAACCACCCAGAGTTCTCTTCTTACAGATGAACCTTCTTACACCACATCCTTGCAAGACTGTGAGCGGATGTTATCTAACTTATCTATTTCCCAAATATCTCCTTCCATCGCTCTTGCCATAAAAGAAGAAGACTCACCTCTGTTTCTGTCATCCGTAGGAGAGAAACCTCTCAAATCAACATCACCACATTCTTTAATCATGACAGATCCTCTCAAACATGCCCTCCTACCTATCAGTTCTTCATCGCCTAAATCTTTTCAGCGACCGGTTGACTTCTTAACACCCATTGATACAGTGCCTCATCTACCCCCTGTATCACACCCACAGTGGACCGGAATCACAACACACCTCTCTTCCATATCAAAGTTCCAATTCACATGCGAGGATTGTCATCCCTCAGGAGATAGACGAGACCTATGGGAACGTTTGAGTACCCCCTATTCTACTCAAATGCAGATGACCGATCCAGACGCCTCTACCATATACCCGAAGTGTTTACAGAAGCTTAAAATGCCTATGTCCTCATCTTCACCCCCCTCATCTCTACCAAGTATCTCATCCACCTCTATTAGCCTAACCAAATCTTCCCCTACACTTGGGACCTCACCAATACCCAGTCTAACACACCCACCTAAGCGGCTAGATTTACCCAAAAATAAAGCCATCCATCCATTTAGGAGACAGACTCAATCTCCTCAACCCCAACCTATGCCTCTATCACAACTAAAACCATCATCGTCACACCTACCTTCCATATTGGGACCTCATCCCTCCACCTTGCATCAATATATCATACCTCCTGCGTTTTCTTTAAAATGACCTACGCCTTCTACACCCATACAGAGATCCAAGGGTATATCAACACCGTCACCCCACATATCCTGTCAGCCTATCAACCCTAAACAAATTCCATCATCAAAAGATTTGTTTGTTGTCACTCCTATTTCTCCATGGTTGTTTTCTAATACCACATCATCTGTGGCCTCATCATCTAACCAGCTAAACATAGCTTCTGCACCAAAGAAGCCACGTTTAGTTAAAACCCATTATCAAAACCCCTTGGCTAAACCACCACCCATACAAATCAACCATACCCCATCATTACCAAAACTACCCAGTCAATAGCCTCATCTTCCTCTGACTTTGACCCACTCAAAGGGTCTTACGCCAAAATCCTTGCTATATTGGTGGAGAATGCGACCATTTCCCTACCCCCACTTAGACCTTATGATCCATCTAAACCTCGACCTATAGGTTATGATGAGTCTAAAATCTGCGCTTACCACCACACACCAGGACATGATGTAGAGGGATGCAAAGCGTTGAAAGCCATACTTCATCAGTCACCTCTCTCAGACAGAAAGGTTAAACAAGACAACTTACGAAGGGAGAAACCTTTAGCTTCAATCTCCTCTCCTATACCACCTGTCCCCGCTTCACCAAGATCTATCATTATTACAACCCCACCTCTCGAAGACCATGACTTATCCCTACCATCCTCCTCCTCTCATGTTCACGAGATCAACATGATTAGTGTTGCCACTCGAGGGAAAACAACGAGAAAGCTAAAGGAAGCACACCTGCGGCCTCTCTTTCTCCGTCCACCATCCCGATCGCACCACCACCTAAAGTGGTTATTCGTGGACCTACCTACCCCATCTCTGATGGAGTTTCCCACCGTACCATGATCAAACAGCTTCACCAATCACCTGTAAAAATGACACTGTATGATCTCATTCAGACTTCTGAATCTCATCGACAAGCTCTCGTTGAAATTCTTCAAGGGATAGAGGTTTTACCTAATGAAACCTTGCCTGTTACCTCCATTCTCACACCCAATCACGTTGCTTTGCTCACCAAACAACCTATCTCCCCAACCACTTCTGTCTCTGTACAACAAGCCACTGCTGTCAGTTTCTCCGAAGATGAAATTATTGACTTTGGTGCTGAAGATCCTGACCCTGCTCTTTTCATCTCAGCTTATGTCCGGGACATTCGGGTGCGTCGTGTTATGATTGATGGGGGGCTAGTCTAAACATCATCTCTTCAAAGGCCTTCCAACAAATGAATATCCCTTCTAGCTGCATGTGTGCCAACCCCATCATGTTGCGGTCATTCAATGATGCTATTACTTCTACCTTAGGCACCGTGATCCTTAACATTCGTGTAGGACCACGTACTTTACCCGAACTCTTCTATGTCCTTGAGGGAGAGTTCCAATACAATATGTTGTTAGGCCGCCCTTGGATCCGGGCTATGGGATGCGTTCCCTCCACCTTACATAGATGCATAAAATTTGAGTACGAGGGGAAGTCCTACACCGTAAAAGCTGATCCTCCCCCCTTCAAAACCTGCAATATGTTATATCGCCCTAATGATGTGCTTGTACCAGTCAAGACACCCATTCATCCAACCCAACCATCCACTTCAACCACACCTCTACCATCCACTTCAACCGCACCTACACCTTCAACCAATGAAGCCGCCGTCATAAATACCACTTCCTTTTCCGCAGACAACATCCCAACCTCAGACCCCTTAGTAGATGTTTTTCAACACCTTACTGTTTGCCGGGAGTATCACCTATATAATGTTAGTTCTTTCCATACCCCACGAGTATGGATAGTTACATGCGCATCCTACCTATGATCCGTCGCGTGGGGAGGTAATCTCTTACGGACCACCTAATTGCCGCACCAACCTACCTACGTATGGGGTGTCGGGGGGTGTTTCCCTTCCAGTCGATTTTCACATGCGCATCCTACCTACGTACCATCGGGGGGAGGTGTGTTTCTCTTACGGACCACCTAATTTTCCGCACCAACCTAACGTATGGGGGTGTCGACGCCATCTCCCTAACGTTTGTTACCCCCTGAACCTCCTGGTTCCCTTCCAATCTGATTTTCAATACTTGAACTAATCGTCATTTCGCCCTCACCTTCTTGACTCATTTGTGCTTGGAAAGGCTTTGGTTTTGGTCTTTATGAACAAGGCCGACATACAATCATTCCCGTGACTACACGCAAACACAATGATCGTAGTAGTGGTCTCGGATTTCTGAAACACTTACACCAAGGAACCTCATGTCGGTTGTCTCTGGAAGATGATGACGTCACCCCTACCGAACCATCATCACCCATTTTGCCATCGTCACCCACAGAGTCGATAGATCCTGAATCTATCCCTCCTAACTTTTTTTTTTCATAAATGCTATCTTCCTAGGTCCTCTCACCTATCAACGCGATAATGAGGACCCGTCTTCTCTTCCCTTTCTGTATCCAGACATGATCGAAGAGGATTCACCTTCAATTAATGTTGTTGAGTGCCAAGATGACGACTCCATCCTCACTTACCTTGGTGCGGATGACTCCTATATTCAACGCGCTTTACCGTCTGAAACTCAAACCATGTTGAATGAGTCTACTATAGAAATCAACATCCACACAGAGGAGGATCCCACATTGTGAAGATCGGACAATCCCTTAACACATCAGAACAAGCTGCCTTCACTACCTTCCTTCGTGCTCGCAGCCAAGCTTTCGCTTGGTCCTACGCTGACATGCCAGGAATCGATCCTGACATTGCGGTCCATAACATTACCCTAAAACCCGATTCCAAGCCAGTTAAATAGAAACTGAGAAAAATGCATCCACGCATTGCCCTCTTGGTCAAAGAAGAGCTTCAACGACTTCTTTCTGTTTCCTTCATCTTGCCTATTGACTATCCTCAATGGATTTCTAACATCGTACCTGTCACTAAAGCGACGGGGGGACTTCGGATATGCACGGATTTCTGAGACCTTAACCTCGCTTGCCCCAAGGATGACTTCCCCCTCCCAAGTATTGATCAACTTGTTGATCTCACTATGGGCCATGAGATGCTTTCTCTCATGGATGGCTTTTTAGGATACAATCAAATTTTGGTAGCCCCAGCCGATCAACATAAAACTACCTTCATCACTCCTTGGGGAACCTTTTGTTATCGTGTCATGCCGTTTGGCCTTAAAAATGCTGGTGCGACCTATCAGCGGGCTATGACTTACATTTTTCATGACATTATGCACACTATTCTTGAAGATTATGTCGATGATCTTCTTGGCAAATCTAAACATCGGAGTGAACATCTCGATGTTTTAACCATTATTTTTGATCACCTGTTACAATATTCTATCCGTCTTCAACCAAAGAAATGTGTCTTTGGTGTCCTTTCGAAAAACTTCTTGGTTTTATCGTCTCTTTGCGTGGCATTGAGGTCGATCCATCTAAAGTCAAAGCTATCCTAGAAATGCCCCCACCTACTAACCTCAAACAATTGCGTAGTTTGCAAGGTAAACTCCAATCTATCCGGCGTTTCATCTCCCAACTCTCGGATCGATGTCAACCTTTCCATCACCTCCTTAAAAAGGATATTGCCTTTCAATGGAGCGAAGAGTGCCACCAAGCCTTTGAGGCTCTCAAAACTTATCTCTTGCAGCCACCCGTGCTTATCCCACCTCAGGACGATCACCCTTTCTACCTTTACCTTTCCGCACCACCACCACGCCAGGGGGCCATGCTCGCACATCGTGACTCTGAGTATCGAGAACAAGTTGTTTATTATATAAGTCATACTCTGGTGGATTATGAGACTAGGTATACACATGTAGAAAAATTGTGCCTAGCCCTATCATTTGTAGCCACCAAACTCCGACACTACCTCCTGAATCATAAAACTTTTGTCATCACCAACACGGACCCCATTCATTATATGTATGCCAAACCACATCTAAACCAACGCATCACCCGATGGCTTATGCTCCTTGCTGACCTCGACCTTGAATTTATACACCAGAAGTCAATCAAAGGACAAACCATTGCCGACCAACTCGCGGAAGCCCCTTTACCTGGGGTGCAATTTACCAATTTTAATTTCCCCGACGAACTCATCGCCACTCTTTCACTCAGGGAGGAGTCGTATCCAATGACCCTCTTCTTCGATGGATCCAAATGCCAGCGTGGTGGTGGAGCCGCATTGTTCTCATTCCTCTTGATGTGGAGCCTATGCCTCTTTCATTCCGACTCGATTTCCCCTGCACTAATAATACAGCGGAATACGAGGCCCTTGTTTTGGGTCTCCAGGTTGCGTTACACTTAGGTGTCAAATCTATCAATATTTTCGGTGACTCTCAATTGGTAGTCAATCAAGTTATGGGCATCTACCAATGTAAAAATGAGGAACTTCAAAAGTACAAACACTACGTGAATTCACTTCTAACCTTATTTACTCATTATTCTATCCAAACCATTCCCCGCTCCACTAACAAATTTACGGATACTATGGCTTGCTTAGCCTCACAAATTCCTACTTCATCAACTGATTCTGACATTTTCATCTTGGTCCAACAACTCTTTGCCCCATCTTACTCAGCCCCAGTTGTTTGTATGATAAATAATGTGTCTGCTAATTCGCAAGATACCTGGTATCACCAATTTCATGACTACCTTACAACCTCTGTTCTCCCACCTGACCTTACTAGTACCGGAAAATGTGCTTTTCTTAAAAGTGTTTCTCGTTATGTCATCATGGGGGGACTCCTTTATAAACGTGGCTTTGATGGCATCCTCCTTCGATGTCTAACCGGCGCGGAGGTCACCTATACCATCCAACAAGGTCCATGACGGTATTTGTGGTGGACATTTTAGTGGCCTTGCCATGTGGCCAAATGGATCCTTCACCTAGGCTATTATTGGCCTACTCTTAATAACGACTACTACGAATATGTTAAGCGTTGTGTTATGTGTCAACAACATGCCAACCTTCAACATACTCCTAGCCATCCGCTACAGGTCGCACGAGATCTTTGGCCTTTCTCACAATGGGGTTTAGACCTTATTGGTGAGATTCATCCACCCTCTTCACAACATCACCGATGGATAATCACGGCAACCGAATATTACACAAAATGGGTGGAGGCCATTCCACTCATTTCAACCAAAAAAGAAAAAATTGTAGAGTTCATTAACCACCACATTATCTGTCGTTTTGGTGTTCCTCACCACCTGATAACAGATAATGGAAAATCTTTCAAAAATAAGTTGTTACAAGACCTTTGTAACAACTTCGGTATCAAACTTAGCTTCTCGTCACCGTACTATCCATAGGCCAATGGTCAGGCTGAATCTTCTAATAAAACCCTAACCAAAATCCTCATGAAAGTTGTTAATGAGTCCGGAAGAAATTGGCATGATCACATCCCCTTTGCCCTTTGGGCTTATCGTACTAGCATTCGTACCTCCACTAATGCCACACCTTTTTCTTTGGTATATGGTACCGAGGCTGTCTTGCCTCTCGAAATACAAATACCCTCCCTCAGAATATCTCTTCAGGATATTCTCACCAACGATGATTTCCGCCAAGAGCGGTTAGCCCAATTAGAGCTTCTTGACGAGCGTCGTCTTACGGCTCTTGACCACCTTCAAATCTATCAAAAACGCATCAAGCGTGCTTATGATAAGCGACTTCATGAGCGTACCTTTAAGGTTGGTGATCTTGTCCTCAAAGAGAATCAACATGTAACCAAACTAGAAAAGAGCAAACGTGGAAAATTTGCTCCTAATTGGATTGGGCCTTACATTATCACTCATACTTATGGATCAGGCACTTATCGTTTAGCTTCACTTAATGGTAAACTTGAGCCTGAGCCCCTTAATGCCTTGCATCTTCGACCATTCTACTGTTGAATTCAGTGTTATATCACTTCTTATCTACCTTGCGCTCGTCCCTTGAGCTCATTTACCACCGCATACACTTTGTTTCCTACATCTCAAAATCAAATCAAGCTCACATGGTTTGATTATCACCTCCCCTTAAAGAAGCCTTCCCCTTTTTAGTCTAGTCCATGACTTCAAAGTATCAAAATGACACATTCTTAATTTAACACTTATGGGATTTTCTTGAGTCAAACTTCCTACAAAACTAGATGCTTTATGCCCAACGAACATCTAGACCTTTAAATTATACATAGACTGCTCCCTCGAAGGACAACTATATGCCAAACTATTGCTGCTATTATATATAGACTGCTCCCCCGAAGGACAGCTATACACAAATGCCGCATCTGCTACTATAAATAGACTGCTCCCTTGAAGGACAACTATACACAGTCAGCCTTTATCAGAAGCTTCTCGCATTGATCAGCTTCGTGAAGACCTCAAGAGTAACAAAATACATATCCCTTGTAGACTTCCCACATCGATCAGTCTATATTCAGCAAAATAAAAGCCGCATTCAAAAGCACTTTGGAGTCATGGACTTGTCTATTTAGGTTAGGTTCTCTTTTGTCAGAACACTCACTTTATAACAAGTTCTCCGTGCCTCAGCTATACCATCCACCTCACCTCACCATTTTCTTAAACAACACAACTCAAGGGACGTGACGTACATCCGATATATTGTGATTATACAACTCTTTTCACCTATCGACTTCTCGTCTATGCAAGGTACCTAGAGGTTCAAGCTCATTCTACGTTATTATGTGGTTTGTTTAGCTCTTCTAAACTACGGGACACTTTTTCCTCTTTTGCTCGACTCTAGGATTGTGTGTTGACCTTAATCAGGACACGGTTCCCTACCACTTGGGTAGGCTAACTTTCGCTTCACCTATACCTTACCAACACCAACAACATTACCATATCAACGTCAAATTCTTATCAAACAACACATTGCCTAACTACAACTAAATTGCCTGAATTCACCTCTCCCTGGTCCTAAGGGAGAACTACATCGGTCTGAGGCCCCTCCTTGCTTTGTGCAATGGGCTATGTAGGCAGCACTTAGGAGACATGGGGTCTCCCAAGGTTAGCTCGACCATCCCCTACCATACCCTATCATGTGTTGTAAATATAAATATTTTTGTGTATTTCTATTTTGACAACATTCATCTTTATCCTTTTTCAAAACAAACAAAAACAACATTCAAAACACAACCATTCTTAGTATTATCATCCCTCAAAACAACATACATATTTCATTTTTAGATGTTAAACAAATACATCTTCTCTATCATCGACTCGTAGGTCGGCATCCTTATTTATTCTTATACTCCTATGAAATTCACTTAGACCCTTGCGCCTCCTCCCGAATCCGGTGGTGATCATGCTCGTCGACGCCCCTCACTTGGCCTTTCCATCCTCAAAGGTGCCACTGCTATTGGTTCCTCCCACTGATCCGCCAACATCTCCTGTAACATACGAATACGTCCTCTCGCGTGGAGGAATCTTGCCTCTAGTCTCTCTACTCGTAACTGTGAAACCTCTAATAATCCCGTTGTCTCATTCACCTGTGTTTGAAGCTGGTGAACCAAATCCTACAGATGATCTCTCTCCATTGTAATCACAGCTATGTCAGGGCGCTCACGTGCACCTCGCAGCTCTGCTACCCACCATACTCTATAGGCCTCTGTCGTTCCCACATCCATTACCCTACGATCAGCTGCTATCTCTTCTGGCCCTTCTGGAGGTGTCGGCCGGGAGGTGAGAATACTGCCTCGGCATCAATCCTCATGTATGGTCTATAAGCCAGGGGTATATCCTGCACAAATCCAAATTTTCGCCGCACGCGATCTAGAGGAATCCTCTCATACTCACTGGCCTTGTGCCCCGCGATCCACCTCAATCGCTCTACACCCCTCAACTCCTCAGCTATGTTCTCTGTTACCATATAGTTCCCGTAAGGCCTCCAACAGATATCCATAATCATCACCATCTCCCATACCTGCCTATAATACTCGGTGTCACCTGTCACGGCCTGGGATCTTGCCTCTTGTTCTGTCTGGACCCATCGTCTGAATCCCAACCTCTATACTCCTGTCTCTGTTTGATTTGGATGGGTCGACCTATTGTTATTGGTCGCACACAAACAATGTGCTCATAGGCCCAACAATGTAATAAGTATGAACAATCCAGTGTCGTCCTGTGATTTCACCTACAAGCCCATAAACCCCTGTATAGCTCCGCCAAATATGCGGTGCCCATGCAAAAGTCACGTTCCTTTCTATCATTTCCCAAATAACACACATCAATGCTTTTGGAAATCTTCCCCCATCCACCCTCGGTAATGCATAATACCCCACCACTATCATTAATACTACTGCCAACCTTGTTGCCTCAGGGTGTGCTGCATACATTATACCATAAGTGAATGTTAAACCTCGTTGTGTCAAATCTCGTGCGTATGGACCAAATACTGCTGTTATTGCTCCCCGCGCCGCGCTAGGCAATGCCTGATATACTGGTCTTCCTGTAATTGGGAGTCTCAAAATACGGAACACATCTTCCAATGTCACTGTCATCTCCCCTGTTGGTAGATAGAAGGTATTCCTCTCTGGATTCCATCTCTCAATCAACGCCTGTAACATAGCATGGTTACGTGCGATTCGTGAATAATAGCGGATTCCACTTAACCCCAAATGATTTATCAATGCCCATTCCACTGGTGTTACATCCGCTCGGATTCGTGACAACAACGCTGGCACAGTATCGTTCATCCTTAACCCTGCCTCCGCCTGCACACATCAAAATGACACACCGCCATTCAATAAATCAAATCCCCAAGGGTTTTTTCTCACATTCTGGAAATTCCTACGATGCTATTGGTATCGGTTATAGATAACGATAGCGGTTCAATAACCGATACTTGGGTTATCTTTAACCGACATCGATCCTTCATCAATTTTATACACCCTGCCTAAACACACCACCTACGACAATAATTTGATCATTTACCCCTCTCTGTACATACCAACATACCCGAAACCCCTGATTACCTACCCCATAACACTCACCCCATCCCAAACCCTTGCCTATCACCTTTTCTTTCTCATCTTTACCCACTTACTCTCTCTCATCCTATTCATAAAACATGCAAGAATCAAATTACAACCAAACAGTTTACCTCTTGGGATGCAACAGCTTGAGGTGGAACCTGTCTTCCCTCTTGTCTCTGCCTGCTGGATGCTTCTCCTCATTCAGCCATGTTCACCACCCTCTTCAAATGTAACTTGTCTTTCTACCTTCTGAATCTCAGCCCACACTCACTTCACCTGTCTCTTTCCTCCTTATCACTCAATTCTTTCATGCAATTACCTGTCTCAGTCGTCAAACAACGTCGCATTCACGTATTTAACTTGTTGCATGCTTCTAAAAATAAGAACTTAAGTTACCACCCAAGCTTTTCTATTTTTAGAAAAGCTCATTATGGAATAACCGGTATCGGTTACCTGACCGATACCGGTCTAGCATCTACCGACATCGGTTAACTAACCGATATCGGTCACATGCCTACTTTTTCTTAAACATAGGCCTTTTCTTTATTTTCTACCCAATTTTTGTAGCGCCCGCCTCTTTTTCCTGCATAACAACACCATTATCAATATTTGTCATCCAAATCACATATATATATCCTCACAATTTCAGCAACATCATCTATCTACATTATAACAACCATCGACAACATACATACGAAATCATATATATATACATCAAACCCATCAGCATACACAACATGTGAATTAAACTCATAATCTATATATACATACATTCCATTTCAAAAAGCCATCAACAAAAGACATCAACCCCATCAATATATAAACCATGTGGATCAAACTCATCATATATTAAATTTCACAAACCATCAACAAAACAAATAAAACATTTCATATACACCATGTAGATCAAAATCATCATATATATATATATATCAAAGGTTTCAAATATACAACTTGCCCTGCATAGGGGCCTCTGTGATCTCATAATAATACAAAGCCGGCACGCAGGCCGCAATAACTATCAAAATCTCGACTCGGCTCGCAGGCCGGTCTCTCATATCAAAAATATACTCGGCTCGCAGGCCGGTATCAACTATACAACCGTATACTCGGCTCGCAGGCCGGTATATACAACCAGATGAATAAATGAATGAATAAATCATATGTGGGCACGCAGGCCTCTATAAACATAACCGGTTCGCAGACCGGTGCCTATATCCAATGTACAAACAAAAACATCTATCTCTGACCCAGGGATGTCTCAACTCTCCCCACCACCCTCAGCACCTCTCCCTGCGGGTCCTGGCCCTGGCTCCCGCCTCCTCCCTGTCACCGACCCACCGGCTGTAGCTGCACCCCCTGGATCTCTGACTCCGATGAGGTCTCCGCTCTGTGCGCCGCATACGGCTGATAGTCAGCCCCGGTACCATCAAGGACATCCTGATAGTACCGGGCCTCTACTCTCGCCTCCATATAATGGGCCCGTGCCACCATAGCTACTGGGGCTGGTCCCCCGACTCCTAATAACAATGGCCCTTGTCCTACTATACACCACTGTGGCCCGTGGCTGCATGGTGCGGTGGCGTGTACTGCTGTGGCTGCGCGGTGGTGGTACTGTGCACACATGTGGCTGTGCATTGGTGCAAATGTGGTGCTGTGTGGTGGTGCTGTGGTGCATGGCTTGCTGCACTGTACTGCGCTGGGCTAACTACCCCTGTAGGACACCTATCTGTGCCTGTGCAGCAGCAAGCTGCCCCTGTAACAACTGTACCTGTCCCCTGAGCTGGTCCCTCTCTGCTATAACAGCCGCTAAGTCTGGCTGTGCGGGCTGTGCTCTCCTCGCGGCTCTCTCCCCTACCCACCATACCAAAAATGATCCTGTGCAGCCGGCGTCGTCTACGGTATCATCTGCTGGCCTCTCTGCTACCCAATCTGGGTCCACGGGCTATGGTGCAGGCAGTGGGGCCTCTACATCATCCCTCCGGTACTGAGGGAAGGGAGGTGGCTCATCCTGTCGTAGCCCCAACTACCGTCGTACCCTCTCCAGGGGTATCCGCTCATGCTCTCCCGGCCTCCGTCCCGCTATCCAGAATGTATACTGGATCCAACGCAACTGTGATCGGGCTCCTCCGCGGGGCTGATGACCTCTGTAAGGCCTCCATACAATATCCAAGGCAGTCATGCCCTCTAATACATGACGGTAATATGCTACATCCCGTCCGTGAGCACTTCTCGTGGCTGGCCCACGACCCCCAACCACCTCTGAAAGCCATATCTATATATCACCTGTGGCCCTGGGTGCTGGGGCAGCCCTACTGGTCGAATGCATATGATATGCTCATATGCCCAGCAATGTAACAAAAATGTGGAACAAATCCCGAATCACCTCATCCGGCGATAGCCCCACAGCTCTCTGTATAACTGCACTAGGTATACTGGTGCCCAAGCATAACATGTATGCTCCTCCACCATCTCGTGTAGTACCCCCATCAGCGCCCGTGGAAAGCGGCCTCCCTCTGAGTCTGGGAGGGCGAAGCATGTGATGCCTATCATCATCAACACGGCAAGCCGTGTCTCATGTCTGTGGGCACGATACATGTCCCCATAGGCAATGCTCGTGCTGTGATACGTCAATAGCATGGCTGCATCCCCAAATACCTGTAGAATGTTGTCCATAGCTGTCTCTGCGTCTACCTGAATCTTTGCCTCTCCATCGATCGGCAGTCTAAGGATGCGATACACATCCTCCAGCGTGATAGTCATCTCTCCAGTCGGGAGATGGAACACATTGGTCGCCGGATCCCATCTCTCGATGAGGGTGACCATAAGACTGTGATCCCTCTCTATAGCCCTATATCACTGGACTCCACCGAGTCCCACCTCGCGCATGATGGCCCACTGCGCTGCGGACACGTGTGGCCATCCGTCTCAACAGTGGGGGCATCCTATCCCGCATAGTCAGCTGCTGACGTGCCTGCACAAATAACCCACTTCATTAGACCTACCCTTTCAAACGAAAACTACTTTAACCTTCTATACCCCCTTTTAACCACCCGACCACACCCCGACTCTATAACACACACCTACACCCACCTATGTTACCCTAAAAACATTTACGATATCCCCTTTCCATTTCCCCCACCCATCACCCCTCCTATCAACCTCTCCCCCTTCCCTCTTCACCCCCACAAACACAAAGCCCAACAATAAAACACAAAACCCAAACCACTAATAACAAAACACCCAAAAATGAACCGGTACCGGTCACCCATGACCGCCACCGGTCCCCTCTCCACCGACGCCGGTCGACGTACGACCGACACCGGTCAACCACAAACCCACCTTGCCCGAAAACTTCGTGACCGGCGCTTGTCACCAGTGTAGCCGAGCATCGGTCCTTTATAAAATTATGGAGCCGAACCCGACGCGGCCCCCCAAATCCATTTTTGGCCTATTTATCTCTATTTACCCACCCAAACACCCTAAAAACCTACCCACCCTGCCGCCTTGGCCTATTTAACCCATCTACCCTCTCCATTTTTCAAATAGCTTCAATTTATTCATTATTTTATCAAAACATTGGATTCCTACCCAAACCTCCAAATCTAGCTTTAAAACATTAAATTCACACAATGAGAGGTTTCGAACCTACTGGTACGATGACACGTCGTCGTGGTGGGATAGGTGGTGGTGGTCCAGCTGGTCCAGCACCTCCTGCTCCTCCTGGCTGTGCCATGGCTCTACAACTCCTCTGCTGGGTCCCCCACCAATCAAATGTTGCCTCCTACTCACTCGGGCCTACCAACCACTCACTTCTCCACTCAAATAGTGCCACCTCAGCCGAAACAAATTCAACAATTTCACTAATACACCTCAGACAACTAAAATTGGTTTTCAAATTGACAATATGACAATGACAGGCCGTATTTTTTCTTTTTATAGGTTTTTCGAACTATAACCGATATCGGTTATATAATGCCCTAAAGAACCGGTATCGGTCATTTAACCGGTGTCGGTCATAGAGAATCGATATCGGTTTAATCCCACCTTCCCCCAATTTCTACCCTTATTTACTAATCACCCTTTCTCACCACATCGCCTACATCCACCTTCGCTGA
The DNA here is from genome assembly GCA_018340775.1 of Taxus wallichiana var. yunnanensis. Classification (NCBI taxonomy): domain Eukaryota; kingdom Viridiplantae; phylum Streptophyta; class Pinopsida; order Cupressales; family Taxaceae; genus Taxus; species Taxus wallichiana. The sequence continues at coordinate 435,081,501 of CM031241.1, read as the reverse complement.
AAACCCTTTGTTGACTTCATTGGCCCACTTCACGGCCGTAACCCCCAAGTAACCAACCATTTGGCCCGACCCACCGCATGACGATTTGGCCACCATTGGCGTAACCAACCATTTGGCCCGACCCAAGGCCGTAACCAACCATTTGGCCCGACCCAAGGCCACAACCAACCATTTGGCCCACTTACCCGAAGGCCGCAACCAACCATTTGGCCCGACCTGACCCATTTGGCCTAACCAGGCCGCAACCAACCATTTGGCCCGACCCAAGGCCGCAACCAACCATTTGGCCCGACCTAAGGCCATAACCAACCATTTGGCCCGACCCAAGGCCGTAACCATTTGGCCCGACCCAAGGCCATAACCAACCATTTGGCCCGACCCAAGGCCGCAAACAACCAATCAGGCCCGACCCATGGCCCTCACTCATCAATCGGCCTGACCCAAGGCCACACCACTCAAATACCTCACCCAAAACCAACAAATTACAATTTTATCCACCCAACATGTAGCTTTTTGTTCAATCGAGCTCACCTGTTCGTGTTTTAGCATGATTAGGGTACTTGACTTGATCAATCGACCAACTTTTCCTAGACCTAGACCATGACGTTTATCTCGACCAAACCAACCATTTGGTACTGCCGAACATGCCTAAACGTTCCTGTACCTTACCCGTTATATCCCCTGGAGCTACTTCCTATGCCTTGGATACCAGGATTATATCACCCTTGTTTGGATAAACTATCGACCTTTGCCTATGAATTGCTTGTTTGCTCTTCAAATCATGCACCACAGTCGCACTCTCGCATTTCAATGTGCATCTGCTTCCTTGGACCTACCCCACCATCTTACCATCATCTAAACACCATTTACCCTTTATCAACCCTATCCCTAATTTCACGCTACCTCAATCTGTGATAGATTTGAGGGGGATTACCTATACCCTTAACAGGGGTAACCACTTCTTATTATTATGCATGCTGACTTTACAAGACAAGCTACACGACAACAAGGGGCTAATGTAGACACCAAATTTGTGTCTTACGACCCCCTGTGCCCCACATCTCATTTCGCAACCTAACCTCATCACCTAAACCTTACACAATTATTTATTAATTACCTATAATTAATAAATCCACATCACCATACCTACCTTACCTCATTTCGCCACCTCATAATGACCTAGTCTTAACCTAAACTAACCTAATTAAGACCTATAACTTGGTCTACATCCACACCCATGACTAATGACTCCTCACCCGCACCTAAAACCAACCTCATAATGACTTGACCAAGCCCATGAACTAATCCCTCGGGAGAAAAGGAGGGAAAGTTGGCTATTTTACTAAAAATAGCCTACTTTGACCTGACCGATACCGGTTCCTACTCGACCGACGTCGGTTACGTAACCGCCATCGGTTCCCTATAAATGACCACTCCCAACCAAAAACAAGGGGTTGGATTTTCGTTGATCCGAATCAGAAGTCATTGGAAGGATCCGAAATTTACTTGGCTGAACAGAGACAAGTGAAGGAAAGAGAGGAGTTGGCAGAGAAGGACATCAAGCCCAAGACTACAACTGAATAACCAGAGCCCAGTGACACTCATCCAAGCATCAGGAGAGGAGATAGCTCATCTTGGATTGTCAGATCATCCCACTTGAGCCCTGTCTTCACCATCGCAGTCCCAGAACCTACATTTTCATCAGGAATTAGTAAGTAAGTCTTATATGTTCTTTTAATAATATTTCTTGGATTTCTGAATCACAGTAATTACAAGTCTACCCCCAGATCCACTACCCGGTAACACTCTCCACCTAACTTACATTCCTTTACCCCTATTTTGCTCCAAGAACAGCCCCCATACCCTCTGAGTCTTCTCCATCACCTCATTACCTATCCCCAGTCATTCTACCAGCCTTATAAACACCATAACTATCATATAGCCAACCTTCACCCAACCCCTTAAATCACTACCCCTACCGATATCGGTTATCATCAACCGGTACCGGTGACACTGACCGGCGTCGGTCACCGTGATTCTAAACCAAGACCAGCCCTTTCTCTATTGTTCTAACAAGGTAAACAAATTGTAATTGGACAATAGCTTATTTGTTAGAATTTGTGTTAATTCATATTAGGGGAGAGGCCACCACCTTCGAAAGGAAGTTTTATATTTCCTGGGCCCAAGGCAGTTCCCTCATTTCTTGTCTAATTAAAATCTGGTGGTCTTGTATTCTTACTTGCAGGTAGTCCTTCCAAGACAAAAAGGAGTTCTTCGCAGTCGATCTGATCTCTCTCTCTACGGTACGCGCACACCCTCTCGACATTCAATAGGTATTCCTCCTAGCCCTAACCCTTATCTGTTTCTCAAAGGAATGAAAGGATAGCTATTTCATACATTGCAAAAATACATGTATTTTACATATCACCTTTATTTATTGAATGGAATCTTCAACTATTCAACTACCTCATCTCTCCACCTTTACCTAAGACCATCAATTCACATTATACTTACTGAATTATATGATTTAATCATATTTGAATATTTCAAAACTTCTACTTGACACTTAAGAGACCATTCTCTTCATTCCCTTTCTTGTTGCTTGCTATAACAATCTTAAATTGATATTGAACGAAAGGATCGTGACCTTGGATGTCATTTGAACTTACTTCTTATATTCAAGATAGGCATGAATTAGTTTTGAGAGATCGTATAAGAGCATTCATAGGTCATTCTAGGTCTCCTTGCATGTTGATTGTTATTGAAGTGCATTTGAAGCACTTAAACATGGTACTTAGACTGGAGTTCATTTGAGATACTTAGACATTTCATCATCCTTCCATTTGAGGCCAATTGAACCAATATTTTCCATTTAAACTTATGAAAAGAGGAATACCCTATTTCAAAAATCTAAGACAACCAACAAGTGTTCTACTCTTCAAGTTGCCCGGTTAACAAGATTTGGAGAATTTCAAGCTTATTTAAGACCACATCAAGATTACCTATGCTTTTTCATAGTATTCATTAGCTTTTCATGAAAGGCGTTGATGTTTTCTTTGAAGTATTTTCACTAGAAATGTATTGTTTTCTCTCGCACAAGGTTAGAGGCATGTCCTTGAAACAACTATCATCAAATTCTAAAATGTTCCTTCATTAAATGTTTTGAAACTTATTAGGCGCCGATTCATGAGGTGAAGGAAAATATTTCTTCACATTTTGAATAATTTTATTTGGCTAAATTTTTGTTTAGATAAACCTTCAATTCCAAACCCTAGGTCAAGGGTTTTCTTATGGATCTATGCTGAGGCCTCAAGACTACCAAATAATTGATTTCTTATCCAAATATTAATGGAATTTGAAATTGTCACCTCTTGTACACTAGTGGAAGTACCCTTAATATTTTCAATGCAGTCAAATGAGATGAAACATTCAAATTTATCCCCAAACCAAAGAAAAAGATAGTTCTTGATGTGTAATTCATGATGAATAGTCTTGTTTGATGAGTTAAAATAAAACTTCATGATATACGCTGAGACCGATTTCTAGATGAGGAACTAAGAAGGCACTTATTGACAAAATTTACAAAATTTTTACCTTTTTAAGATGATCCAACCTTGCACTGAGAGAACTTTATGTTGAGTTTTCCAAAAAATTTCAATATTTGAGACACTTCATTTTATCAATTGTACTTCAAGAAGATCATGATTAATCAATTCAAGGCATAGAAATGGGGAGCTTTAAAAAATTGTCTTCAAACATACACTTCAACATTGTTTCTTCAACAAAACAAAACAAAACAAGGTGGTAGTAGGAATTTTATACTTTGATACTCATTGTAATGGTCAACCAAGTATTTCATCATGAGCTCAACAATGATAATTAGAAGAAAGTAAAAACTAAATTTCCACTACACAACAATTTTGATCACTTTACCCTTATTGTATCTTTCAAACCTCATTCTTGTAACTAACATGATATGTAAACAACCTTATTGAGCTATGATCATATGCACCACCTTAAAAATTTGAAAAAAAAAGAGACATATTTTAATTCAACCACTCCAAGAAGCAGTCCTGAAGAGAGAATCTCAAGATGTGAATCCTATACAACATATTTTGATACTGATCCATTTTCCCCAAAACATTTTACAATATCTCAAGATGTGAATCCTATACAAAATTAACTTCTTGGATGCTAAGAAGACAGGTTGTTTAGTCTGCATTTCTAAGCGATCGAGTTTTATAAAAACTTGAATAAGTTTAAATACTCATTTCAAAATCTAATTAAATTTGGCATGAAGCACTAAAAGACACTCCTATACACATTTCATGTTTTGGTTAACCATGGGTTTTCCTAAAGATGTTACAGGTCTATATACTAAAAATGTCAGGCAATTCACCCATCTATCTACTAATCCATTACTCGTGTTGGGTTTTTTTAAAACACAGATCTAGCTCATTACCAGTGGCAGTGATGATTTCAACTTTAAGCAGGTATCTTTTTCCCCTTAATCTTATTATTTATTACTATTCATTTTTTCAGCTCTGGTTTTCATTAAAGATGTTACAGATCTATATACTAAAAACGTCAGGCAATTCACGCATCTATCTACTAATCCATTTCTCGTGTTGGGTTTTTTTGAAACACAGATATAGCTCATTACCAGTGGCAGTGATGATTTCAACTTTAAGGAGGAATCTTTTTCCCCTTAATCTTATTGTTTGTTACTATTCATTTTTTTCAGCTCTGGTTATCATTAAAGATGTCTATGTATTTACATTTAGTTAAATACAATATTTTATTTTTTGAAAACGTGGGTTGACATCCGTCAGAGGAAGTCATTACTTCTCGGTGATCGACAATGTCGAAACTCACCCATCTATCTACTAATCCATTTTTTGTGTTGAATTTTATTAAGACAAAGATCTAGCACATTACAGGGGATGATTTCAATTTTAAATAGGTATCTTCTTCAACATCATCTTATTGTTTGTTACTTTACATTTTTTCAGCTCTTGTTATCATTTATTTAAAGATATTGTTGGTCTATATATTTAAAGATGTTGCTGCCACTTCTCAGGACTGACAATGTCAGGCAACTCACCCCTCTATCTACAATGTCAGGAAAAACAAAGATCTAGCACGTTACCCTTGATGATTTCACAGCAATCTAATACGCAAGAGGTAAGCTAAACCCTATGATATTTGCAATTATGTTTAATTTCTTACCAGTGATGATTCTTTCTTGATTTCTTAGAATTATATTTAATTTATTTTTTATATGTGGAAAATCCTTTGATATATTTTTTTAACTGCGGGATAAACTATTAAACAATACATTATACTATTATAAATATAAGTCCTGACACTCTTCCTAAAATTCCATGCTTTGTCATAGATCCATCACTTCTTCAGATTTCTCCATGAAGAAATAGATCTATTTTTAGACTTATAATGATCATCCTCTAACACGAAGTTATTCAAACTCAATTCTAATGCTATCTTCCATATCCTATAGTCACCCACCCAAATCTACACTAATCACAACTATTTAAATCAACTTGACAGAGTCTTTATCTAATAAAAATCTACACACATAGTTTGCTATGATCTAGTTTACAACCTTCAATATTTTCTTACACACTCAAAATTATTCCAACTTATAGCCTCCCAGTTCTAATCCACAATTATTCTTCACCCTTATCAAATATTAAAAAATGATAGGATTCTTCAACCTTATATGTTTTACATTAAACTTCAAAGTTCTATATTGAGCTTGACCTATCTTTTAATCACATGGTTATTCCAACTTTGGTTAATCTAGATTCCATAACCTTGACTATTTAGAGCAACTTGTCAATCTACTCTACACAAAACAATATCCATGATAACAAAACCATATCTTTTAAACCATGGTCTTGATTGTTTCCAAAGAAACGTTATTATCTGACAAATGGTCTTGACTATTTTGGATGTCAAACAACCTCTCTAATGAGAGATTATGCACTTATATAGAGGTGAATCTCTTTAAAATAGAATTTTCCTACACCATAAGTCTATTAAGGAGAAATCCTAAAGATCTGCTTCAAATCTTAGTTGCTATTTTTTCCCAAAAACATAATTTTCAAGATAATTAAAGTCCCACAAGATATTTAGGCACTACATTTTACATTATACACATTAAATTGATCATTGTCTTTCATCATCATCTATCATTAATTATCAGTTATCATCATTCATCATCTACGTCCACATACAATTCATGACAATGCAAGTAAACAAGAAACATACATATAATTCATGATAATCACCATCTAATGCAATTAAAATTAAAGACTATATAAATCCATATTATTAAATTCAAATACCATAGTACATACTCAATAGTAGAAGTTTTCAAATTCAATATATAAAGTTTCCTCAATAATAAAAGTTTCTAATTTTCAAAACCCTCTTTTTCTTTATACAATTCTACTCTGCTCTCTTCCCCAACGGCTTCTTCCACTGTGGATGTACCTCTTTCCCCAACACCAGAAATAACCCCTGAACTTATAAGATCTTCTGCAGCACTGTCCAGATTTTTTATAATTCTTTCTTCTTGATTTGTTGCATCTCCATGCGACAGCAAATTTGGATCAGCAGCTACTTTGGCTTTGAATAATATGTCAGGGTCGAGACCATGCTCTTTAATTATCCGCTTTAGTGTATTGTTTTGTTTGTTAACCAAAACAATATTTTGCTTCAAATTTTTTGCTGCGGATAAGCTGTTCTTTGCTGTTTCCAAGTGAACTTGCAAAACCTTCGCCTGACTCTTCAAATTTTCATATTTCAACTGCACAAAAAGAGTAATGTCAATATAAAATATTAATGTAAATTCAAAATTTCAAATTAACAAAAATGATTGTTTAAATGTAATAGTACTTACAACAGCTCTATCTCTTTCGGCATTTGCGATTGATACCAAATCCTTGTCCTTGGACCATTTGTTAAAATATGCCTGGGCCTCGGCACTAATATTTTCCAATTTGTTTAGTGCCTTATCTAAAATGTCATCTTTATAGTTGTTGTTAAACGTGATAGTCCCACATCTTACTTGGGTAAGTAAGGAATCCATCTTCGCAGGTTGATTTTGGACTGCAGCGTATAAACTATCCCGTTGCCAATAATTTTCATAACGACTAATAATTTCATTGATAAGAACTTTAGCCCTTTTCTCCCATTCTATAAGTTGTTGGATATGAGGAATAATAAACTCACTGATATGGGATTGACAATCATTACCAATTAAGTTCTCCAAAGGAAAACGTGGCAACTGTTCACTATCTGAATCTGATGCAGACGATCTTGCTGGAGAAGAATGGGGGCTTTCACCAAGATCAACTGCTCCTTGTTTCTGCCTTTGGGTGGGCTGATCCTATTTTTGAAAAAATTAATCAAGATTTAGATAAATAAATTTAAATCAAAATGTAATTCAAAATTGTAAAGCGATTAAAATTGAAATTTGAAGTATACTGCTGGCCTTGAATCATCTCGCATGGTATCGAAAAAACCAGGTTGGGTCATTGCTATCAATGCCCAAATAATCTTCATCTAAATTTATATTGTTCAAATAGATATGCCGTTGCCTTTGGGCAAGCCACCAAGTGATAGAGTTGGAATTCAAACGAGGAGGCAAGGTTTAGTGTCCCACTAGGGGCCGGAGCAAAAGGCATTAGTTTACCAATGTTCTTTTCACTGTTCCTCTGGTTGGCATTTTAAAAATTAATGGCCGAGTGGGTGTTGGTGCCGTGGTTTGATCATGACTCGATATGTGCTGAAAAGTACAAGAAAAAATGAAAATATTAAAACAATTCATAAAGTCAAAACTACGAAATTAAACGTCTTATAGAAAAGTTGTACCTTGTTGTTGAGGGGTTGTTTTTCTCGGTGCTACGGTAGCCTTATATAGAGTTGTACTCAATGGCTGTTCGAAAGATATGAATGCATGTGACTGTATGGAGTGAGTTGGGAAGAAGGTTCCAAAGTCCCTGCAATTCATCAATATTAAATAATGTCAATTCTTTTGGTTAAAATTTAAATTGAAAAATAAATATGCAACTTTGGAATTTGTAAATAATATATGAGAATGTATTACTTCCTGGTGTTTAACAAGTTCAAACTCATTTGAGGGTTTGGAGAGGAGTGAGCTCCCATTTCGAGATTGGGAGTCCCCAAAGCCTCCGTGTGTTGTTGGCCTCTTCCTCTAGATAATTTATTTTTTCGGGAAGGGCTTCAAGATATCTTCTCTGCAAAACATTAAAATTTAAGTTTTAATAATCTGCACTGTAATGTCGAAATTGAAATACAATTACAAACTAAATAGTTTATGCTGTTGTTCTTCAAATGGAATTGAGAATTTCTTCAAAGCCTCATCAGAGCAAGTAGGAATTTCTTTATCTTTTAAATTTAAAATTGCCTCATAGTAGAAGCCGAGGAGATAGTTTGTTGAATAAATGAAAGGTTTATCTGAGAGTTTTGAATTTATTATGTCAGTTCTTATTTTTTTGGATAGATATGTGCACCAATCGAATTGTCATTTTGAGATAGTGGCACAAATGTATGCGATGGCCCAATTTGGTATATCTGTTTGGCGACCCTGCAAAACAATTCTGGCTTGAAAAAATGAAATAAGTGCAGCAAGAAAGTGGTGTGCAATTGATTGTGTATCTACACCATGCCTAGATTTATTGACATGGGCTGCAAATGCGAAACAGTGATAATTACTATAAATTTATAACAGCAAATTGTATCAGAATAAAAAACAATAAAAAATATGAATTAAAACGAATTATACTTACAATCAACATGGAAACCGTACGTTGATTCGAGAAATTTCTTGTCTTCTTCCAGGAGTGTTGCCTTGGTTGTAACAATTGGTAAATTTCTGAAAGGAAGGCCCGTAAACCGATGGATGTCATTTGCTTCAATAGTGAATTAGAACATTTGGCCATCGTTCAGAGTCACATAAAAAATACCGTCCTCTGAATTATAGCATGACAGAAGGTAATTCAAAATATCTGGATCTATTTCAAAATGGGGCATATTCACGAGCCCTGTAAATTCACACTCTTCCATCAAAGCTTGATATTCTGAAGACATCTTTAAAGCCGTATGGATGTGACGGCATAAGGGATTCCTGTAGTTGATCTTCGAAATCGATTGAGTTAGATTCTCTTGATTTTCTTCCTGAACTTGCAATTGGGAAGCATGTGAAGTCGACATTATAGCTGTAATTGCATCTTTGACAACAATTTAGACCTACAAAAATTCAAGAACGGAAAACGAAAATGAGAAAATGAGCGGCATAAGGGTATTTATAAGCTAAATAGGGCATCATTGGCCCCTATTGACGCTTGCGTCATTTGCCCCTCTTCGACGCGCGTCACTTTAACTTTTGTTGTCGTCATCTAAGACATTTGACATGCAACACTCGGCACCTAGTGATGCGCGACACTTTCCCGCTAACGACGCGTCACTTCCTCCTATTCTCGCTGCCGAGATAATACCTTTGGCGCATGTCAACGAGTTCCAGTGACGTGCGTCATTAGGGTATAGTGTCACGAATCAATAGAAGCCAGTGTCGCGCGTCAAAGGTCATAGCTAACGCGTGATAACAATCTAGTTGACGCGTCAATAGGAGCCAGAGTGATGGCGCGTGTCAATAGGAGCAAATGACACGCATCATCGAGGGCGATGACGCGCGATGTAGGAGGCGATGTCGCACGTCGTGCCAGAGTGCACATCGACGCGGACGTGCAGTGACAATTCCACACATCATTACGATCCAAAGATGTCATGCGTCATTACTAGCTTTGTGTTGCGGCGTCATTACAAACTAGTGTCGCGTGTGTCGCGCGTGTCATTACAAACTAGTGTGCGCGCCGAGTGACGCGCATCATTACGAACTAGTGTTGTCACAAATCATCGATGGAGCTGTTATCCAAAATTTCACCCCCGGGTAAATTTGATAACATGTATCAGAATATTCAAGTCCCAGGCACATTGATTGATTCAGAGCAAACATCATGTTTCTGAGGTTCTCTCAGATATTTTTTTAACTCCCCTGGCCGAAGAAGGAAGGAGCAAGCTCTGAGAAAATGCGAAAAAGTTACAGAAAGGCAAGTAGATTGATCCAGGAAAAAATCACGAAAATGGCTAAGTCCTTGTCCTAGGACAGTCGGGACATTTGGGACGTCAAGGCGCGGATCGGCCGAAAAGCCTCCAGGCGGCCCACTAAGCATTTGGGACAAGTGGGACAAAAGTACGCGGCGGGCGCGAAATGCCGGTTCGACCGAGAGGAAAAATTGGCTAACTGCTGAGAGGGTCGCCTTTGGGACATTTGGGACAAAAAGACGCGAACCGGCCGAACCGGGTGAAATCAGCACAAACAATCCGAAACACAATGGGACAAGCGGGCCGCGAGTACGTGAACCGCCAAACCAGGCGAAAAGGGTCGAGACAAATCAAGAAGCAAGCTGGGACATTTGGGACAAATAGACGCGAATCGCCGCCGGTTCGCGTGAAATCAGCTGCAAGGAGCACTAAGCATTTGGGACATCTCGGGACGAAAAGACGCGAAAGGTGCGAAAGAGCGGCGGGTGAGAACCAACCGATCACACCACGTGTCTCAGGGAGAAAAGTTAAAAGTCAAAGGGGCAAGGTTTGAAGCGCTGGCCCGAGCCAATAGGAATTGGACACGTGTCCAATAGAGCAGTAAAGTGCGGAGCTCGGGGAAGTTAGAGAATTTGGCTGAGTTCCCCAAAAAGGCTAAAAGTAAAGGAAGCCCCGCGCCCTGTCCTCCAACAAGATCATGCCACGTGTCATCCAAATGGCGGGAGCGCGGGAAAAGGGTGAAAAAAGTCCCAAAATCATCAAAAAGTCAAAATTTCAAAGGACAGCCCACTGAAAAGACAGAGGAGAGAGAATTTCTCATCCAATCAGAGCGTGCCACGTGTCATCCAAGTGGCAGAGCGCGGGAAAGATTTCAAAACATGTTTTCGCCTGTTTTGTGCCCTAAAACTTCAGACCTCCATAACTTTCGATCCAGAGCTCAGATTTGCACGTTCCTTATATCAACGGAAAGCTTATGAAATTCTCTACATGATTCTAGGATCAATCTTGAGCTTTGGTGTGGTCTATAGAGAGAAAATCGAGAAATGGCTCTGACACGTGTTGATGGCCGAAATGACATTCCAAATGGACGGTTTAATGCGAAATGGGTCGCATTCTCCTGTAATCCGGTCAAGGTAACAGGGTATGGGTTTGTAAGGTCCCCCATGCTGATTTAATGCACCTACAGTCATGAGGAATGGGATTGCACGTTTTCCTACGTTTCTGTCCCCTGGGCTCGACCCATGCAATGTAAAAGCCAGATTTGGCTCATTTTAAAAAAGGTTGTTCATTCTTTCTGCTCGGCCCTCCCTTCTTTTCTTCTCTAGGGTTGAAAATGGAGCTCAAACCTCCTCCCTTGCTCTGTAATGGTGTTTTTTCCTTTTACTAATGGAATGATGTTCTGCAATGCGAAACTTAAGCAACAAAACGTGTTTTGTGATGCATCTGCTCATCCTTTCTCGTTTTGCTTGTTTTCTTCTTGCCTCTCTTCATTGCGGTATTTGTGCATGTTTGAATGTTCATTGCAGTCCGGAGCTATGTTCATGGAGTTTTGGGACATTTTCTCGTGAAATCTATCCTTGGGCCTCGTGATGCATCCGTCCATCTTTCCCATTGCTCACCTCTCTTTGTCCCATGGCAGTTTTGATAGATGTCCAACATTCTCCTTCTCTGGTGTATCACCGTTTTAGTGTAGGATTTTGCTATTTTTTCCCTTCTCTCTCTCTCTCTCTCTCCTTGGCATGGTTAGATTAGGATTAGATTAGCTTGCTGCACTGTAGCTGGAATAGCTTGTGGCAGGTAGTTTAGGAGCAGGAACCAGCCTTCTCTGGAGATTCCTCTCTCGGTTTCACAAGTCCCACGCTTGGAGAGAGGTTTCCATGTTGTGCAATCACACTGGATGCCTGAACATCAACCTAGAAGCCTGATGTGCATCCAGGGGTGCTGTGATTTTGCACTAACAAGAGCCATGAAAAACCCGGCGAAAATTTTGTTTTTGAATCTTCACAAATTCACCTTTCATTGAAGCTCGGTTACGGGGATATTCGCGGGTATTTTCCACCTTCAATTTTATAGGGGTGTCTTAAAATGAACCACTGGATGTGGTTTCGGGTGAGGTGTGAATTAATTTAATTAAATTAATAAATAAAGTGAGGATGGGTATTGATTTAATTGCAAGTAATTAAATTATTATGAATATGGTGTAAGGGTTCATGGTTAGGCGAAAATTTTGTGTTACCTACTCAAAAGGGGGCAAGGGGAGTGTGACCTGAATTTGGTGTCTACAATGACTACGTGAATACATCCTCAAACATGGTTAGAAGTGTTGTGAAGGCTTTCATTTCAGTTTCGATAAACTGGCACCTAGTTGTAACAATTTTGGTTAGTCTTCGCTTCAAATGTTAATTGTTGTCGTCTCTTCTACCAAAAACTTAGAAGTTTCATTATCTTGAAATGATGTTAGAGGCTTGTGTAAATGTCAAATATTTATGGATCCAAATCTCCTCTCTCTAGTGCCTCTGAAAGGTTTTCACTAGTTGATGCATCCTTTTTTTTCTTTTTCTTTTTCATTTTTTTGCTTGTCATATAATGCCTCAAAAAGGTTTTCACTATGCGAGATATGATTTGTCTTTTTTTCTGTCCTTGATTTATTTTTCTTTAGGACTGGAGATCGTAAGTTCTTCACCTAAGTAGGAGGTAACATCAAGGTTTATATCGAAACCCTTCTTGTGATTCGACAAGGGAAAAGGATCCCAAGCCCCGAGGAAATCCTAGATGGCCTCATTGTTTTGAAAGAGATCCATAAAAATATGACATTTTTGGTCTTGATCAATGAAGGAAGGATAAAAACGTCAAGGGTTTGAGGGATAAGTAGTATAGGAAAATTATATTTTTGGCTAGGTCTTGGAAGAGGCTATGTGTGGAACCGGTCTCAATTTCAAAATCTGAGTCCTCATCGTTAGGTAATACATCAAAAAATATAGGCCTCTTCTCATATGTCTCATATCCTATACCATATGTGTAAAGATTAGACTTGATATTTGTAGGTTCAAGAAAACCATGCCCCTATGGGCCAAGGCCTCTTCATTTCCAATTCATGTTTTTCATCATTCTATGTGCTTGGTGTAATCAGTGGATTTGTAACATTCTGCCATCCTGTCTTCGCATAGCCAAGAGTCATCAAAGATTGTAATGTGTTCATCTTCTAGATATCCATATCATCTCCAAAGAGTGTTTCCAAGATAGTAAGTTGGAGGTTCTTGTAGATGAGGAGCATTAGGACACCCATAGCTACGAGGCGATAATGGGATTTTTCCAACAAGAAATGTATTGTCAAGTGTGTACTCGCCTAAGCCTTTATGAGAGAATGTAACTTCAGGTGACACCTCAGATGTAGATGCTTCAGAGGAAGATGTGGAAGCATGAGGGCTCAATATTATATCAAGGTCAATATGGTTGGTAACAATAGGAGTTGCGCTAGATCTAGTTGTGTTATCAATAGATGGAAAATAATTTTCCTTTTTATACCTTGCTTCGAAAAACCTATAGTATTCAAAGGGGTCAGTATCACCACGCAAGGTGAACTCTCTGCCATTATGTGGAAAATTTATGCATTAATGGAAGGTGGAAGGTACTGCATGCATCACATGTATCCAAGGTCTACCCAAAAGAAGGTTATATGATGTGTCTGTGTCAACTACATGACACATAGTGTCAAGGAGTTGCGGAGGCTACTGTATGCGAAGATTGATGGTACCATGGGACTAACACTCACTATTATCATAATCATGAATGGTAATGATATTAGCATCTAAGTCATCTATTGTATGACCAAGGCAACGAAGCATTTTTATAGAGTAGATGTTAAGAGCTGCTCCATTGTTGATAAGAACTCTCTTGACTTTATGGTCTGTAATGTAGGCTTTGATGTACAAGGAGTTATTGTTAATTAGATTTGGGTTCAACATATCTTGAGGGCCAAAAGATAGGATAGAATTTTTAGGTGTAAGGTTTGCGATCATATCCTAAAACTGTTGAACATTGAGAGTATGAGGAACACATGATTCATTTAGAGCATGAGTGAGAATATCCTGAAAGCTAGGAGATTATTTTAATAACTCCATTAGAGAAATGTGCATTGACATGGTTGCTAATTTTTTGATGAAATAATATTGACCTGGAGTGGAAGATTTGGCATTAGAATTTGACTTTTGATTTGAAGAAGCTATGGGTTTAGACATTTGAGGTTCTATAGAAGACGTAGAAGGTTGGTTTTCCATGGGAACCCATATCTTCCTTTAGTGTGTGGTCACAAAATTACTCGAAGGTTTGAATTTAATGGTCACCATTATAGATGGTACTTCCTCAATAAATGAGATAATTGAACTAAAATAGGCATTATTGGCAGAGGGACCTTTGTCAGCATTTTTATCATCACTACCATGTTTGGGAAATGGGTTTGAGAACACCTTAATATTTTTATTGGGTGTTTTATTTGGTGATGGTTATTCAATAGTGATATATCCACTATCAATGAGGTCTTGGATAAAGTGATGTAAGCAAAATCATCGATCAATTGGGTGACCGTTAATGCGATGAAAATCACAATAAGTATTATCTTTATACCAAGTAGGCTTGGGTTCTCCCTCAACCCAAGGTCTAGTGATAGGATAAGTAACCATGTTTGCATTAACAAGTATTTGGAGGACACTTGATAGAAGTTCTCCCAAAGGGGTGAAATGACATCGTTTAGAATCAAGAGAAGAGGAAACCTCTCTGCTAGAAACAATAAAGGGTTTTTACCTTTGTTTGGTCTAGTCTGAGTGTTTTAGATGTTGTGGACATTACGATTGTCTTTAATACCATCATTGGCCATATTATGATTGTTGTTAACATGTTTATATTTTCTTGGTCGAGATATTAGGATGATTACTATTTTTCCCATTGTCTTTTGAATGAGGTTTAATCAAACCTTTTATCACAAGGGATTTTTTAATATGCGATCCTTCATCAATAACCTCTTCAAAAGTATTAAGTCAATGCATTTGCATGTGAAAGGATAGCTCAATGTTGAGATTAGGTACAAAGATACTCACAAGTTGCTTCTCAGGCATGGAGCATGGGAAACAGATAGCAATCCCACGCCATCTTTGTAGGAATTGTGTGAAGGTTTCATTTTTTCATTGTTTGGCATTACATAAGTCCATCATTGTAATTTCAAAGTCTAGGTTGAATGATAAATGTTTGAAAAAATATTTGAGAGTTCCACAAAATTTTTATAGAGCCCTTGGGGAGGTGTAGGAACCAGTCCAAGGCTTTTCCTCCTAGACTTCGTGGAAAGAGATACATTAAGAAGACAACACTATAGGCCACCTCTTGGCAAGACATATAAAACTCCTTGATATGCTCTCTAGGATCATTCTTTCCCTTGTATTTGTAAAATTTGGGTGTCTTGACAGATTTAGGAAAAGGGACACGTAAAATGTCATTATCAAAGGGATAAGGACACAATTCTTTAAATTTGAATTGTTTACATTGATGTTGCATACATGAGATGGTGTCCTTCATCATTTTACATCCTTGGGCAAATAATGAGTTATTCTGTAAGAATGATAAGGAACCGTCACTCGTAGAGTTGTTGTTATCTTTGGTGTGTGTCGTATGAATCTTAAATGAAGCATCACTAGTTTTCTTTGGTGCCTCATTGTCATGGGATTCATTGGTGACTTTGGAATTTAAGATAACAAGTTGTTTAGCCATGTCATTAATTTGATTCATTAGGTCTTGAGTAGGATTGGTGGCTGAATCAATGGATTTTCCTTTTTCCTTTCATCAAATTTGTATTTGTTTGATTCATCACCTTTGGTGTTGTTTGAGGTGGACTTGTTTTGATCATCATTGCTCATGTGACTAGGGCCTTCCTCATTGTCATTATTTTTCGAAATGAAAGGTTCACCCTTGTTAGGTGGTGGTTTTCCAAGTAATTTTTGTAGGCTATCTTCGTCAAAATAAGAGGGTAATTTTTCTCCCATCTCAAGGAGATGATGAAAAACTTGATCTTTGTTCATACCTAAGATATTATTAATACGAAATTATTCTTTAAGTGAGATATCATTTTGATCATCCTCAGAGTTTTGGTCATTATCACTATCAAAATTTCCAAAAGGATTTCATTCACCCCTTACAAAAGGACTATAATCTTTGTGTCATGTTCCCACCATTTTTAAAAGAGGGAGGGAGAAAAGAGAAATGCAAAAGATAACTCAACCCATAGCAAAGTGAATGCGATGATGGAAGAGAAGCATGCGATTAAGCTTGGTAATAACTTGTCCCTTAACAAAGTGAATGCTAAGATGGGAAATAGGTTTGGAAGATATGAATGACGTAACCCTTAACAAAGTGAATGTCAAGATGGAAGCGTGCAAAAGTGTTTGATAAACTCAACCCTTGACAAAGTGAATACCAAGATGGAAGAGTAGTTTGATGTAATCAAGGTTCTCATCCTCTAGCAAAGTGAATGCTAGATTGGAGGAGGGCTATAGTGAAAAATTATGAATGTGTTCAACCTCTAACAATGTGAATGCTATAGTGAAGAAGTGAGGATAGATTGATTGAAAATGCACTTTACCACCTAGCAAAAGTGAATTCTAAAAGGGAAGAGGGTACTAAAAGGAGTCAAATCGTATGTGATGTGCTCAACCATTAACAAGAATTAGTTAATAAGTAAGAGGCTAATGAAGGGATAAGACTAAAATACTTATAGTGTAAATGTTGGAAAAAACAAATATGATGAAGTCTCTAGAACGCAAAAAATATGTTGTCAAGTTAGAGACGTGAAGAAAGAAAACATATAAAATTTAAAAATGATGTTGTCAAACTAAAGGATGCAAGAGGATAATGAAGATAAAATGTGATGAAATTGAGTTGTGATAAAGTGGAACACAACACCGTTAATATGTGACTTGTAAGATGAAAGCACTTAAGCGAGGATGTGGATATCCATAACTCAAGACTTGATGTCAAAAGAAGATGAAAACTTAAACTTTGGGAAGTGCAATTTAAATGTTCAAGTGTTGAATGAAATGGGAGATGAACTCAAAAGGAGGTGATTAAAAAGATAGAAGAATATGATAATCATGAAAGGGGAAGAATCAAGATTAGTGAATGAAAACTCCAAATGAATGACAAAAGATCAAATAGAGAAGGCAAGAAGGAATTAAAAAGAAGAAGATTGAAATAGTGAAAAGGAGATGAAAGTTCTGAAAATGGAAAAAAATGAGAGTAAAATGAAGGTTAGTGAATGACTGATGACAAAGAGAAAAGAGGACGAGAAAAGATGAAACGAGAATGAAAGCAAAATCCAAACAAGGATTATTTGGAAAATGACAAAAAGATAAGAAAAGTGAAAGATGGATCCCAAACAAGGAGTGTTTGGGGAAAATCAAGTTTGGAACACTACTACAAAAAGAAAGAAAAACAAAAGAAGAAAATCGAATAAGAAGTTTGTCTTCCTACGTGGCTCTCTCAACTAGGTGTCGAGAAAAATATCTAAGTGAGTGTGATGTTATTATTAGCTGATGTATTTACTTTACCCCCTTTGAAACCCTGAGATAAGATCTTGCTCAGAATGAATTGCACTAGGGTATCCACTAAATATATTCGTGACTCTAACTCACAAGGATTTACTAGTCACTTGGATAAAAAGGTTCCCATTTCGTCCCACCAGTTCCCTCAAGGTGTGGACTACTTTGGGTTCCTAGAACTACCCCCTTTGTTGTATCTTAAGGCTTATGCTAAGGGGGTTATGTTCTAGTTAAGTAGTCGAGCCGTAGCTCTTAACCGAACCTGCAAATACATTGTTTTGAATGTGATGTTTTTTTAATCTTTTGATTTAAATGTGGTTTGGTTGAACTCCTTTAGAAACCTACAGTTAGTATTTTTTTGAATGTTTTATCCACCTTATGTGAGAGCAGGTCCTGTAAATAATGATTAGAAAGTTTTCTGGAATGAGGTAAAAATAAAAAAACAAATAAACAAGACAATAGAAGTGAACCCATGTTTCTAATTTCCAAGATCACTTAAAAGTGTGAGGAAAGAGAATATGTGTGGGTTGGCTTTGGTTAAGTGAAACGTTAATTCCCCAAAAAATAAAAAAATGACCACATTTTTGATTCCCAAGATCACTTAAAAAGCATGAGGGAAGAGCATACACGTGAGCAATTTAGGATTAGTAGCAGAAGCAAAAGAAATGACAAAGGAAAAGCATGCAAAACATATGAGAAAATGTTAGTCTAGTTTGCAAAATCCACTAAACATGTACGAGAAAGGTGTAAAAAGCATGAAAAAATGGACCAAAACGTCCAATAACACTAAAATGGAAACTTTCATGATTAGGCCATACAAGGCAAAGTGTTTAAAAATAATACAAAATCAAGAAGATGATTAGAGAAAATGTCCATTTAGAAGCGAAAATAAAAGTGGAGTGGAAACACCAAAAAGCCCTGTAAAAACAAGATGCACTATTAGTCGTGTTTATGAAAAATGACGAAAAAGTAATGGAAAGGTCATAATTTAACTGAAAAGGCCTAATTAAATAAAACAAATGAATGAATTATAGAAAATAAACTAACAAAGTAATTAATAAAATAAACAAATGAATTAATTAGACAAACAAAATGAAATAAACTAATTAAGAAAATAATCTAAACTAAACTTAACCTAACCTAACAATTAAGAAAGGGAAAAAATCAATTAAAATAAGAAGTTAGGGTGAAAAGTAATCTTAACCTAAAACTAGAAACATATATAATATAAACTAAAAGGATAATGTATTCAAAATTGGCTTTATGGTTGTGTGCAAGTTTGGTGAGATATGAGAGAGAGGGCTCAAGGGTTAGCAAGTTGGATTACGGGGAAGGGTGAATCTCGGTCGAAGTGGGAAGGGAGTGGGCGAGGAACGGGGTTGAGGGGCTGGATTGGGTCGCAAGGATGACTCGATAGGGAATGGAGTCTGCAAGGCAAGTAGGAGGGCTCAGGCCGGGTGGGTCTATAGGAATAGAGTTAGGAGATCGTGTCCGAGGAAAATGGGGATGGGGATGGGTAGGGGCTCGGGGTAGGAGGTAGGGTCTCATGAGGGGAGGGGAATGATGGGGAACAGGCCGGAAGTGAGGTGATTTGGCCGAGTGGGATGAGTCGGGTAGGAGGAGGGAGTGTTAGGGGTAGGTATATTTTTATAAAAAAAAAAAAATTGTTGTGTATTTTCAAATGTATTGTGTTTTGATTTTTAAAAAAATTTAGAAAAAGAAAGCATACCTATATAAATTTATGAAAAAAATTAATGAACATCTAATATAAGCTTTTTTTGTAGTTGTTTAGGTGTAGGTGTATTACAACAACAAAGAATCAAACCAAATTTGTTGTTGTGCACTCAGACAAATTGCTACATGCCAAATAGAATTCTGCACTCACAATAAATCAACAGAAACTGAGAAATACAACAAAGATGTTATTATTATTATTTTTGTTTGTGTGATCTGGGAAACGTGTTTCTTGCTTCCAAACTTGCACAAGTGTTTGCTTCCAAACTTGCACAACAAAAGAAGCACTCCAAAACAAAGTTAGAAAAACAAAATGAAACAAAAATGAAAGAGGAGGGGTGTGAGTCCCACCGGGCATGCCAAAATGTAAGCTATGAAAAATCACAGTAATGAAAGACAAACAAATAATTTATAAACCTTCCAGTAACCTTCCAATGCAAACCTCAATAAGGGTCTCCTATGAAACCTTGCAAATGAATATCGAGTTAATTGTGGATGCTCTTTAGTGCTCTCCAAACTTTGAATACAAATACTACCAACACAATGAATTCAGTAGAGTTTTTGTACTTCAGATTCAAGAGGATTTGTAAGCAAGGTAAGACTACATTTTATAGAGGCAAAAGTAGTTAAAATTGGTTATACACGGATGAATGAATATGATAAAAATAACATTGTGGGAAGTTACAATAGTTTCAGGGGCAGTAAATGAATTAATTGCAAAAAGTTGCATCCGGAAAGGTGGTTGTACATGCAATTCAATTTCCCCACCTTTCTAGGATTCTAGAAGTGCAATTAACTAGGATAAGGATAGGGAGTCCAAGTGGAGTCTAGGTGGAGTTTGATCAAGTGACATATGACTAGGATGTGCACACACTTAATTAATTAATAAATAATAATTAATTTAGCTAAAGGGGTACTAAGGATACATGGGATTAATTAAATTAATCCAAAGGGGTACAATGTGTATTAATTAATTGATTTAATCAATTAATCACAAATGGGTGAATAACAGTGGTGTACTAGGATAACACTTTGAACAATCTGAAATAAATATATAATTTTGGGGTTTCTACAATCAAGTTTCAATATATTTTTATAAAATATTCATAAAATATTAGAAATAGTGAAATCTTTCCCTTTAGATGTGACATGTAACAAGATTCCAACTCGGTTGCAATCGTTTTTTGCTCATGTGTGTAGAACAAGTGCCGAGGTTGTTTGATGTTGGAAAATAAGGCCCGGATCAAGCCTTCGCCTCTCCATGTATGTAGGAAATCTGTCTCTTCCATTGTGTACTCCACCTCCATGATTTCTGGTCCTCCTCCTAAATTTATATAGATACACTTATTATGATATACCTATTGTATTATTTTTACTTTTAATTGTTACTTTTTTTGGTTATATACTTATACTACACTTGCATAGTTAAATATGTACCTCATGATTGATATCTCTCAATGTATTTTAGATAGATGTATTTAACATATCTATAATAATTAAATATCAATGAGAGATTTATAAATAAACATTTATAACCCATTAAAAATTTATTACAAACCAAAATCTTTTTACAAATATATTATTACAACGAGAGGTGTTTTATAATGCAAAGAAAGGCTATAATAGAGTGTGTTGTTTAGTTTTATTCTCGACATTAAATTTTAAATTCATTTGACAACCAATACTCTTTGCACAAATTTACATTTTATCATTAGGATATTACTTACTAAAAATACATCCATAAGTGCCAATAAGTGCATGTGAGAGGTCGATAGGCATACAAAAGATTAATTGGAAACGAACCGATATAAACTAATGAAGAGGAAGGTATTATTAGAGGTAACTCGAGGAATGGTGAATATAATTCATCAATTCGAGACTCCTTGTCTTCTAGCCTCTATTCCCGAAAATATACTATCTAATTGAATTGATAATGAAAGCCATAAACTTAAATGTAAAAAAATAACATTCAAAGTGGTTTTACCATGTTTATCTAGCTTATCATGTGTTGGTCGGTTCCCCTTTTGAACCCTACCTACTATCAGTATCTTGACTTTACCATTTTTGACTATTTATTAGTGGCGAATATTATATTGTTGTTATGCCATCATATTCATTTTCCAATATAAAAAATTATACAATTCAAAAAAATCATTTCAAGAGAAATCCCTACTGACATAAATCAATCCATATTACAAATTGTAATTTATACTATTATTTAAAAAAATTATCCCTAAGCCAACTCTACCAAACAAAATCAAATAAAACCAAATGGATTATTTATTTATTTTGTTTTCTTAAAGTAAGCCTACATAATCAAAGAAAAGTGGTCTCGTGCATTTCTATGATGGTAGGGCATTAATAAAATATATCTAGTGAAACGGCCTTACAAAATTTGTAGGAAATGCAATTGGAAGGTGTGAATCCATACTCCATAACTTGTGTCAACATACTACAATCCTATGATGTGAGAGGACGATAGGCATACAAAATGATTAATTGAAAATGAACCGATATAAACTAATGAAGAGGAAGGTATTATTAGAGGTCACAAAGGAATGGTGAATATAATTCATCAATTCGGACTCCTCATCTTCTAGCCTCTTTCCCATAAAATATACTATCAAATTGAATTGATCATGAAAGCCATCAACTTAAACGTAAAAAAAGAACATTCAAAGTGGTTTTACCATGTTTATCTAGATCATCATGTGTTGGTCGGTTCCCCTTTTGAACCCTACCTACTATTGTATTTTTCCTTTACCATTTTTTACTATTTATTAGTGGTGAATATTATATTGTTGTTATGCCATCATATTCATTGTCTAATATAAAAATTATACAATTCAAAAACCCATTTCAAGAGAAATTCCTATTGACATAAATAAATCCATATTACAAATTGTAATTTATATTATTATTTAAAAATATTATCCCTAAACCAACTCTACCAAACAAAATCAAATAAAACCAAATGCATTATTTGTTTTATTTGTTTTCTTAAATTAAGCCTACATAATTAAAGGAAAGCGGTCTC
This sequence comes from Taxus wallichiana var. yunnanensis, assembly GCA_018340775.1. NCBI lineage: Eukaryota > Viridiplantae > Streptophyta > Pinopsida > Cupressales > Taxaceae > Taxus > Taxus wallichiana. The sequence continues at coordinate 435,058,998 of CM031241.1, read as the reverse complement.
ATGCATTTCTATGATGGTAGGGAATTATTAAAATATATCTAGTGAAACGGCATTGCAAAAATTTGTAGTAAATGCAATTGGAAGGTGTGAATCCATACTCCATAGTTTGTGTCAACATATTATAGGCCTATGTAGACATAGGATATTTATAATAACAGGGTGTGGACATATAGAAAATTAGAATGGAAATGGGATTTTTAAGATGTCATAATTACGAATGCCCTAATAGATATTGATGTATCCTAGAATTCATCAAGTAAAATCCCAGGTGCGATGGCACATCACTCAACCTAGACCGAGCACTCACCTAAAGCATGCAAAGGTACCAGGCCCCTCTTTAGGGTTGCTATTGCAGGATGTTAGCATGATGAAGACTTAAATAATTCAGATCTATGACTATTATATCATTCTATAGTACATATTCAGATCTAGATCTAGAGAATAAAAACTTAAGAGATAACCATGATGAAATAAAGCATGCACGAACCAATTATACTTAGGATTTGACACTTTGATTCAGCCAACACATTCCATTGCATTAAACATGATAAATACACATAAGTTGATTACAATAAATAGTACCATAGTCTATGCGCACATCATATTTGGCAACATAACCTCACAATAACTCAATTCTCACACACACCTATGCTACACAGTTCACTACATATTTATAAGGGTGGGGACTTTCCCTTCATCGCTTATCTAATCCCAAAATAGATTACATGGTGAAAATACCCATGCACCTTTACAAAAATAACCACACATGCGAGAATGCTAACAATAGATTTATCTTAGTCAACTATTAGTTCGCAATTCCATCTTTAGCTGCATCCATCCAAATCGCTTCATAGCTGATCCTCCAAAAATAGCCAATGTGTGTCGTGTAATTCTCTAACTGGTTTGTGTGCTCCACACGCCATCTCCAAAAATAGATCCTCATCGTGAAAACGGCTAAGTCCCAAATCTGTCTCTCTTCTTCATGCGCGATTCCTTTCTGATCCTCCCACACTTTTGAATGCACTCTTCTATTATGCGTGAACCTTTTGTATGTCCTTTGATAAGTACCATATTTTAACTGATCAACATTACCCCACACTAAATGCATTTCTACCCCAACAATGGTTTGTTTCAAAATGAATCAAAGAATGTGAATAAAGAGATAGAAAGAATTTTATGGCTAAAATAATGTCTTTACCTTGCAACCTCTTCTGCTTCAACCCGAAGAATCAATTTTGGATATTCTTCTTTTATCTCCACTTCTAAAGGCTTCCAATCATTGAGCACGACCTCTGCCATTTTTGGTATATCCACTACAATTGACTTTAACTCATCCTTAGCAATTTCTCCTTTCTCATTTTGCAAGACCAAAACAATGTTGGACATGGAAGTCATTATTCCTTCTAACAATTCCATATTTTACGCTATGAGCTTCCCAAGCCCATCTATCCTTTCCTTGTGTTGTTCTTAAGCTGTTGTAAGGGCCTTGCACTTGTACTCGACAAGTGCTAATCATTTTGCGTGGCCCAATGTCTCATATTTCATGGCTTTTAGGACTTCATTGTCTTCCAAAATTGTCCTTGTTCTTATAACGGCTTCAACAGCGGTACAAATATTCAGCACTTGATCTACTTTGTTTAGTTCCTCCTACAAGCTCTGAAGCAATCCCTCATATGATGCAATCTTTCTCATCACCAAAGCCTTTTCTCGCTCTACTTCCTATCTTTGGATCCTTTGGTTTTGGCAAGAACAGAGGTTCATATTCAAGCACTAAGTCCACTAAGGTACTTACATAATGCATTGTTGAAGGAAATGTTTTGGGTACCTTTGGCTCTAAGTGTGGCTTTTCTTTCATGATATTGTCCCCAACTTCCTTTGCCATGCTTTGATGAAAACAACGTTCTTCTTTTGTGCCAAGTATTTTTCTTGCTTTAGGTGCACTATTTCTGCATCCTTAGTCTTGATCTCCTCCCTCATCACTTGAATTGTCGCATGCTTGTCCATATTTTTCCATGTCACCTCTGTCCAAACCTTCACTTAAGCATTGCTCACTTGTTCATTTGACATAACAGTAAGCTTTACTGTTATGTGTCTATCATGAGGTGTTTTCTTCAACCTCCTTGAAACACACGAATCTTCACATACATCAAAGTCTAGTTCATCCATGTGTGTGTGCATTTATCATGATGGTTGCTTCCTTGTACGCATGGTTGCCATATCTTCATCCATTAGCTCCCAGCCATACAAATCCTTTGGTGTCATTCTGCTTTGAAAATGGGTGCAGACAATTGTTCCTGTGTCCTCGGCATAGCCCATGACTAGTGGAACATATTCTCCACTTGTTCTTTTCAATCTTGGCCCCTTAGGAACTTGGGCTTCAAGATTTGGAGTTTGTTCTACTATACCCTGAGTAGTCTCGGTAGTTGTCTCATCTTCCTCCTTTTCTCCTTCCTCTCCATCCTTCATATCTTCATCTTTTGGTTCTTCCACATTCTCTGGAGGTGTAGGGGAATTAGGTATGCTTTCCTCAAACTCTTTCACCTCCTCATTCAGCTTCAAATTCCTTCTTATTTTCTCAATTGTCTCCTTCTATGGAGAGAGTTGAGGTGATCTGTGCACTGATTGTGGAGTAGCACCTTGGGTCCTTTTTCTCTTGAATACTCTTTTGAATCGATGCTCTCCTTAGACTGCATCCAAGTCCTCATCATCTCCTTATTATGGTGGGGTGGAGTAGTTGTGTGCTTAGCTTCTTCCCTATATGGAGGTTGTCTTCTACCTCTATGCTCCAAACCACCACTATCCTCATGCTCCTCTTCTTCATCATCTACTTGTATTATCTATGTGGGCTTAGCGTTGGAACATTCTCCATTATATGCTTACCTTTCAAATGAGTCTTGGAAGCATTAACTCCTTCTCCACATACTTAGTGTTCTCTAGCTTAGGCTTGAGTTGCAGGTACACAAGTGTTACTTAGGTGTCCCCAACTACCAAGCTTACATGTTTTCATGTTTATAATATCTAAGATAAGCCTCTTAATGTAGGCATTCCACCTGGATATATATATATATATTTCTTTCTCGAGTGTGGTAATTGCAATCTATCTTGTTGGAATTGAAGGTTAGGCGTGTGCATCTCAAAACCGGGAACTAATGCCTGGAAATATCTTCTTTGTGAATTCATATGGTAGTTTTTACCATGGGCTCCAAGCCCCGTCCTTCATCGCAAATCACGCGATGTAAAAATGTTGGTAGACTATAAATTGTACTGCCTTATCCACCACCGAAGGTAACTCCTTGGGTATGCACCACTCTTCTTTGAACACCGCTGGATTCTATCATACCACATCTCTACCCTCTACTTGAATTTTCTGCTCATTGATCCATCACATAATTACTTTCCAAATATTTCCATAAGTGACTTGTGTTCCGTGGGGTACTCCCAAATATTCTCCTTTGGCCCATCAGCACTCCAATCTCCATAAACACCAAAGACAATAAAACAACACCAAAACTTATTCTGTCACATGTCTACACTTCTTCAATGATTGTCTTTGCTATGTGATCCATGATATTTAGACCACTCCTCAAGACATCTTCTTCACAATGTGCAACCACATTTTTTTACCGCGACCACCTTTCTTGGTCATTCATATTTTTACAAGATGTGTAGCTGCCTACACTCCTAGTACTTCTTCAATTTATCAATGCCCATGCCACACGGACCTTTGGTATACCCCATCTCCTTCCTTGTCTCTAGGATTGCGGCCTTATCTATTAAATCACTCTCTAGATCTGCTCCTGAGGCCCTTAGTCCTGTCACTATTGAAATCAAGGAAACTGTGATTCTAACCCTCCATCCGGCGAAGTAGAAGAAGTCCTCATGAAATCTAATCATCAACAATCGATACAATGGTTCATACTTCCAAAAGTATGGCATCTCGTATAATTGGTAGACTCCATTTTTCTTGAAGAACTTCTCACCAAAGTGTCATCATGTACACCGGCATATCTTCCGATGTGCACTTGTTTGTTTCGTGCTCAACAACGCATCAAGATCCTTCTTATTATCCAATGTACGATGGTTGTAATTGCTGATTTTACATTGACGGATGTGGGAATCCCATTCTTGTCCCAAAATCACGCCCTTTGGATACTACATTTCTGAGAAATTTCTTCTTCCACTTCAACCTTCTTCTTTCCTTTTACTCCTCTTATGGGTGCTTTCTTCGGTGCCATCTAAAAATATATCTTTTATTCCCTCTATAATCGAGGAAGTTGAAACCCTAGTTTAAATCTTCATGCCCTAGTGGAAATCGTGTGCCCTAGCTTGTTTGTAACACATCTACTTCACTCAAACCCTTCACCTATGGGAACTCAATCTTCTCCTATGCCCAAACCTTCTCTCCACATCTGGTTTCACACTCTTTACAACTCAACATGATTGCTCAGCTCATTTTCACTTAGCTCTTTTCAAATTATCTTAATTGCAATGTTAAAAATGAACTCGGATCCCATCCTTATATGGAATTTTAAAAAGTTAGTCATTTATTGCTCCTCCACCTACAAACAATCCTCTCATTAATCGACCATTTTCGTTCTTTCCATACAGTACATCTTTGCACCCAAGATATAACCTTCTAGTGTGCCCTCCTACCTTTTGGCTACATACTTCTCTTCAACGTGCTTTAATGCACTTGAGTACCTCATTTATTTAGCGCCTTCTAATGGTAGTCTTCACACCTTTTCTTACCTCACGTTATACTTGTTTCTTCATCTACCTCCACCTATGGTCCTCATTTCTAGAAGCAATCTTTTTTTCTTTCAATTTTCCAACTTGAATAACACCCGTAGCAGTTAGTTCCTTTCATGTGTACTTATTTCCATCCCTCCATACCTAGATATTAATAACCACCCCACACTAAGGGTATGTGCATTCCTTTGTGCATAAAAATTCTACAAATAGTAATTAGGCGATAGAGCATAAATGTGCTTATTACACAATCACACCAACTAAATTGACAAAGCATAGCGATAATGAAGGAAACACATTAAGGAAATGTAGAATTGAAAACCTAATCTAAATGAAAAAACTACCTTATTACAAACACCAAGAAGACTTATTTATAGTAGGGCTTCAGCCTACTCCCATTGAAGTATCTAGGTAACCATATTCCATCAAGCGCCTCTAATTGACAAGCACATGTTTCAAGTATGTGAGTGATAACATACGGCCCCAACCAATGTACTTTGAGTTTACCTGGATGGCAAAAAAATTTAGAATCATAGAGGAGCACCATATGTCCTATCTCAAGCTTTTTATCCCTGATGTGCCTATCATGCCATGCTTTCTGCATGGCCTTTTCTTATTTTTGACTCCAACATGCTATTTCTCATTGACTCATCCAACTTGATTAAATTTTCAATCCATTCTTCTAATTCTTGCTCATTAGCTAGACCTCCAACACACGTAATACACAAAGATGGTAACATGAATTCCATAGGAAGAATTGCTTATATGCCAAACACTAACTAAATGGTGTGCCTTTGTTCAACCTTTTATATGTTGTTTGATATGCCCAAAGTCTTGTAGATATTTTATCATCCCAAACATTTCTTCCAAATTCACAATTTTTTGTCAATGTCCTGCTCAAAATTTTGTTGAAAGCCTTAGTAGTACCATTAACATGAGGATGATAGGGTGTAGTCTCATGGTGTGCAATCATGAATTCATCCATAAAATTTTGATTGTCTCATTCGGAAAGTGTGTGCCCCTATCACTTTGTCAAACTTATAGGAAATTCATATCGTGTAATAACATTTTCCCATATAAACTTGGCTATTGTAGCTGATGTGCAATCCTTTGTAGGTGATGCTTATTCCCACCTTGTCGAGATAATTTGTGCAAGTTATGATATAATGCGATCCAATTCCGCACACTGCCTAATGAAATAGGACCCATAAAATCTATAGCCCATTTTTCAAATGGCTCGCACTAGGAATATGTCTTAATGGCATCTCATCTCGTTGTCCTAGTTTTCCAAGATGTTGACAATGATCAAAAGCTTTGTAAAAATTCTTACAATCTTTATACGGGGGTATTCCACTATAATCCAGAAAGTAAAATATTGTGTGCGGTGGCATCACCCGCATAGTGGCCACCTACAATACCACCATGAGCTTCTTCCATGATATCTCGTGCACTCATGTTCTAGAACACAACAAAGCAATACTTCATCTTGACCTAATTTGTACACGTCACCACTAATTAACATATAGAGTACCATGTGTATAGCAATTTGTTTCTTTTCTATGGATTTCATTCCTTCGTGTCATGTTTGTTCATAGAAATACAACAATGTCCTCTAATTTTGATGGTGCATGATATAACCTATATAATCGTGCATCGGGCATGGTATCTTCAATTTCGTGCTTCTTCTCTTGACTATATTTTGGATAAGTGGTCTGGTCCGAATTACTTTTTCTTGGTTTTACCACAAGCGTGAAGTAAAATTCTTGAAATAAGAGTACCCATCTTCATATGTGTCCTTGTAAATGGGTTTGTTTACCAAATATTTTAATGTCATGTCATCTGTATAAAAGACAAATGGTGTAGATAACAGGTACTATCTAAATTTATGTAGTGCATAAATCATTGACAAAGCTTCGTGCTCTATAGTTGTATAGTTATGTTCTCTCCAGAGTCAAGTTTCTACTAGCAAAACAGATAGGATGATCTATAATACCTTCTCGAAGTTAAGACAATATTTCACTCATGGTCATGCCGAGGCATCCACATGTACATGAAATGGTTTGTCCCACTGAAGGAAAACATAGAATAGGAGTGGTAGTAAGTTTCTCCTTTAATGTCTCGAATGTGTGTTGCTGCGGTTCTCCCTAGTAGAACATACCTTTCCCTTTCAATAACTCCTCCAATGGTGCGGAAACTTTGGCATATCCTTTAATAAACTTCTTGTAATATCCTGTATGACCCAAAAATCCATGCACCTCACTCTGAATGGTAGGATCTTTTAGGCCTATAATGACTGCAACCTTAGTTGGATCAACCAACAAACCTTCCTTGCAGATTATGTGTCCTAACAATGTATCCCAAATGGTGTAGAAAATATTTACTTCTTGATGTTCAAAGAGATACTCAACCATCTACATCTTTCAAACATCAAGCATAGATTGTCACAATGATCCTTAACTAGTCCATACACCGTCCAATCATCCAATAAACTTGTAAGAAGTTAGCATCCAATCCTTGAACACTTGAATAACTATGCATGAAAATATAATAGGTGCATTTTTCATTGTAAAAGGAATTACAAAGATAGGAAAAGCTACCCCATTCAATAGTAAACATATTCTTTTCTTGATCCTCCTAGGAAATTCTAACCTGATGATACCCAGAGAACCCATCTATAAACGAATAGATTTCGCACCCTGCAACGCCTTCTAGTATTTCCTCAATGAATGGTGTAGGAAAGGGATCAGTCACACATGCAACATTCACTCCCTATAGTCCACACAGATTCTAATCCATCCATCCTTCTTGATACTAATCACCATTGGACTAACCCATTTTGACTCATCAAGGGGCTTGATAATCCCATACTTCAACATTTTTTCAATCTCTTCTTTGACCTTTTCACATAAGTTAGGGTTCATCCTATAGGGTCTCTTTTAAACTAGGTACACACCCTCTTTAAGCTTTATCTTCATCTCCCCTAATGATTCATGCATGCCTTTAAGTTTATGGTACCCTCGAGGGAATAAGTTCTGATAATCCCCTAGCAGATCTATAATTTTTACCACTTTAGATTTTAACCAATAATCTCCAATTATGGCCTCCTTAGGCACAACATCTGAACCAATATTCACCTTCTTTTTATTCATAGGTTCATGATAGGTGCACATGGTTTTTCTCGCATGTTCCAACACCTAACACCTACATGTTGAATGGTGTACATCCATATTTTTACTTCTTCGTCATCCACTAAGTAGACCATTTTTTCCTTTTTCTTTCTCTAGGAAAGAATGATAAAGTAGCATGGCATTGGCCTATGTTTCTTCAATAAAACATGCTCCCGAGTCTCCTTCATCCAATAACTCCCGAAGGAGTTCTTCACCTTATGCACTATCTCCCATAGTTAGGATCCCGATGACTTTCAATGATTCTTCCACCGGAGGCTTGGTAGAGAAGAAGTAAAATTTTGGGCCATTCTGTGATTAAATCTTGCCATTTCTAGTCTCTCTATGAAGTTCGACATAGACATACCAAGCATGCGCATAACCTTGTAAAGTGGAATAAAACTTATGCACCGAGAGCGAAGGTGGTAAAGCTTCTGCCCCTCTCGTTTAGAGTCTCTCACACTTCGAACATGGTGCTTTGAACATGTTAATTACCATGATAAGTGTATATTTGAGTAGGTCCATTACTCCCGATGAAACTAGTGGTAAGATAAATCCTAATTTCATTCCATCTAAAAAGATTATCCTTGTCAACCACCCACCAAAGACGTTGCTTCATTATGTAGTGTATATGATAGCATATTTCTTCTCTCTAATGGCTTTATCCATTGTTTCTCCATGGCGTGCGGGAATACCATAGGATCTCCTTCTCCAAAGGTAATAAGGTACCAAGTTATTACCTATTCTCTTAACATAACGTGATTTGTTTCCCTTAGAAATATGCTTTTACTTCGTACCCTACCAACTCATAAGTGCTACGATCCCAATTATCATAAACAACACTTGTAGTATCACTAATAGATTGCATCATCCCACTAAAAGATTCCTTCATTACATGGCTCAAGCACCTTTGGATCCCGGATGGCGCTTACATAAATCCTATTTAGGTCTTCTTCACTCAAAAGCTCAACATAGGGTGTATATTTTCCATCTATTAAAGGGATAATAACTCTTTCCTCCTTGTTTTCAAAGATGATATAACCCTTGTTGAACCAAAGATCAATATTATTTGCATAGCACCAAGGATGCCCCAATAGATCATGGTAGCTATCTTACTCTTTGTCAATGCTAAAACCTCAAAGTCTCTAATGAACTTGGCTCTTGTATGGTAATGAATGCATATTTTAAAACTCCGATGGGATTGGCCTTAGTCCGATTATCCATGAACAATACATTCAGAGGATGGATGTAATGCACGTCTCCCCATTTGTACCCATGCATATAAGGTAAGGACATTGAATTACACGCCTATATTAATCAATATATTACTCAATAGCCACCCATCCACAACAACACTCATAGTGATTTCCTTATCATAATCTCAACTATGAGGGGAAGATTCACATGAAGGATCTATAGTCCATTCTAGGAACTTTCACGTGGAGTATTTCCTTTCAACCAATTTCCCCATACTTGGAATGATATTCTTCGACGCAACAATTTGCACACTTCTCTCAAATCATCCATATCAGTTTGGACCATCTCGATGCCTTCTTTTACTCCATCTTCGATGATTTCTCTTTTAAATATTGTATCTCACCTTGAATATTTCTGCGTACCTCCATGGTTTCTGATAAACCTTGTTTTGATGGGAAGGATCCGAGTATCGTGCATGAATAACCTCCTCCTTAGTGATGGTATACTTTTGTTGTGTTTCTTCTTGGGTGCGTGCCGCCTTAGTGCGGGTCATGATCTTTACTTGCAACGCCTCAAACATTGCTTCCAACTTAGGCATCCATTGATTTTCCACAATGTGATGTATCCTAACCATCCACCGCACTTTTATTTTCTTGTTTATGCTACTTGCTAAGATGCTCATACAATTCTAGGAACTCCTCATAGCTATGATTCTTTCCCCGAAAGCATATGTAATATTCTGAGGACATTCACACCTGTAGTGGTTAGGAGATCTACATGTATAACATGTTCCATGAGGGAACTCACTTCTTCCACCACCATGGCCTCGTCCTCCGAATCCACCATAGTACCCTCGAATTCTACCATGACCGCCTTTAAATGCCCTTCATTCCAATCGTAGCATTCTTGATTGTGATCCCAATCCTAATGCTCATTCGTACCTTTAGAGTTATCTGAAACTCCTATCTATCGTACACCAATATCTATAACATCATGGATCTCGACCAATCAGGATGACAGCCTTCCACATCATGAGTCATGGACATACAAATTTTACAAGAACATGAGATGTTATTCCTTATCGTGTGTTGAAGTAATGGGCAAAACTAACATCATGGTTTAAATGACATTTCTCACACTCTAACAGTAGTGAGTGCACCGATCTACAGGAGACAACTATCCTTTGTGTGACCTTCTACTTCCTAATTTGTGCACCAAATCCCTGTGTGCATCTCATGTGTTGAATTTTCCGATATTTTCTCCAACTGCTTTTCCATAACTACGATCTCGTGCTTCTAAAAATGGGCTCACCCTAATTTCTATACTTATAACTACCTTAGCACGTAAAGTGCTTGAGGATTTACACATATTAGTGTAAATTTTATGTGATAACGCCCTCCTAAAAGGTGTAATTAAACCTCTAACGAACCATTGTGCATGCTGGCTTAGATGAATATCAAAGGAAATCTTGGATAACAATGTTTTTAAATGGGCATCATTCTCTCGGACATTAATCGTCAAGATAGTGCCTTAGTTATTATCCTTGAGCGCACTTATACTCTTCATTTGAAACTTAGGGATGTGAAACTCTTTAAGGAATGCATCTTTTAAAGTTGTATAGTCTACACAAGTCTAATCAGGGTCAAAAATTTTGTACCAGCTGTGTGCACACCCTTGTAACGTAGTAGCAAATTGGCTTGCCCTATGCTCAAAGTCATGATTCCTTTTGTGTACCATAGTATTTCACACATATGCACATGTTTAACAACATCTTCTATGCCCATATACTCTAGAAGATGAAGAGACATCTCCATGTAAATATTTTGGGGTTGGTGCAAACCTTGCCCACCTAATCCACAAGCTCTGTGTTTCTCCGCCTCCAAAACCACCATATCCACCTAAGCTAGAGCCACTTATACCTCCTGATCCCAAACCTCATGTAGTTGGGGTTGGAATAGAATATGTACTTCCCTATGTCCCAACATTAGAACTGAACTATACCTCGACAGTCTGCAAAGCTTTACTACTCCTAGAAGATATTCTAAAAATTTAACACCTAAATTATGTGTAGATGATACACTGAAAGGTACTCTCATATAACAATGAAATCATTTATACTATGATCATTTTTCCTCTTATAAGACTCGCTCCTACTCTCTCATTGATTGAATTATCTTCTTTGATCATTTGTTGTACTAGATGTTGGAAAAACAAGCACAAGTGTAAGGTTGCTAGGTGGATTCAAATGTACACCCATGGCCTAAGATGATTCTTTTGGCATGCTTCTACGTGAGGCCAAGGAGGGTTCCCTGTCATGCCTTCCCAAATCGGGAGTTCCTGATGCTTGGGTTCCACATCTTTTGTGTGAACTTCCACTCCTTCCTGAACTATCTTTCTCCACAATGCTATTTACTCTGCAGCCTCCCATTGCTTCTCTACCTCCCTCTCGTGTGCCTCATTATACTTAAGCCAATTTTCCTCTCTCTTCCTTTTACCATTAGGTCTTCCATCTTTCAACAAACCTATTCCTACCCCCACACGTGGTGGGTTTTAGTTAGTCATCAGTTTTCTCTCCAAATTCAAAGTTACCATTAGGATCTTGATCACTATTGGAATCCCTTGTAGGTAAGTTCCCTTGGATATCGTAAAATTGGAATTTAGCTACCTCTGGGCACAAATAAGTGGAAATTGAGTACTCCAAGATATATACTGTTCAAAAACCATGGAACCACGTATCCACAATATGAGTCCAAAATATTTTTGCATCCAAACAAGTGTGCAATACCTCTAATTCCACTTAGATGCATAAGAAATCAGCCACTCATACATTCTACTTGAAAGATAACAAAAAATATCTCATATAAATTTCGTATAGATTTTGTTCCACCCACACGTGTGTATTAAACTTAGATCTAGTGTTTAAATGATGTGCGTATTCTTCTTCCACATTATGTATCCACTCCTTAACACTTTCTAAGGTCAACCGAAGTATGTCTTCATCTTGAATCATCCTGAAAACAATTGAAAAAGAGGTCCCAGAAATGGAACCAATGATGTAGCCTAGAATTCACATGTAAAATCCTAAGCACGTTAAGCACATCACTCACCTAGACCAAGTGCTCACCCAAAGTGCGCAAAGGTACTAGGCCCCGTTAGGTTGTGGAGCCTATTTTTATGTGAGAAAGTGTTGAAGAATGTACACTAAGAGTACTATACACTTTCTATAGTTCTCTCACGGGGGTTCTGGGTTGGGCTAGTCCTCGAGAGGATTTTCTCATATGGGTGGGATTTTGACCCATAGGTTTATGGGATGGTTTTGGCCCATGGTGTTCATACCTATGTTTTTTTAAAATTACTTAAGTAGTTGTCCACTTATATGGTTTTATGCATATGGTATAAATAATGTAACATTACGTAGATGTATATTTAATTCAAGTGTGAATTTATAGAGTTTGTTGAGCATAACTCCAAACAGATATGGGTATTGTATTAAGAGAGTGGTGGATTGTAATAAAATATGAGCAAGTGATTCTTGGTGGACGTAGCCCAAATTAGGTGAACCACGTTAAATATTATATCTTTGTGTTGTGTAATTTTATTCTATACTTTTATTTGAGATTTGTAATATTTTTTGCATATTAGTTTCTACCGTTTGTGATTCTCGTGAGGGATTATTCCACATATTTTATCCCTTATTTCAAAACAATTGGTATCGATCCTAGTTTGGTTTGCTGAAGTGTTGAATCACAGGGAAATTTTTAGCTTGAGTGAGAGCTATGGCAAATGATGGAAGATCAAGGGTTGATAAATGCAACGGGCATAATTTTAGTCTTTGGAAGATGCAGATGGAAGATTACATTTATCAGAAGGATCTTTATATTTCATTGTCTGAGAAGGTGACAATACCCTTGAGCATGACGGATGCAGAATGGGATTTTCTAGATGGGAAGGCACTTGGGACAATCCAGCTATGTCTTGCATCTTTGGTATTGTTTAATGTTTCGAAGGAAAAGACTACAAAATAACTGATGGATGCATTAGGGAAGTGTATGAAAAACCCTCTGCCTCTAATAAGATATTTTTAATGAAAATTTTATTTAATATGAAGATGTATGAGAATGGTTCAGTAGTAGATCATTTAAATGATTTTAATATAGTTATAAATATGTTAGCTTTGGTTACAATAGAATTTGATAAAGAAGTTAGGGATTTATTAATTTTGTGCTCTTTACTTGAGAGTTGGAATAGCCTGGTAATGACGATAAGCAACTCGGTTCCAACTAACTCAAAGTTGAAGTTTGAGGATGTTGTAGGGGTGATTCTAAGTGAGGAAATGTGAAGAAAAAGTTATGGGGAATATTCTACTTCAGAAATGCTTTGACAAAGTGGAAACTAGTGGGAGATAAAAGAATAGACAAAGCCGTGGAAAATTGAAAGATCAGAAAAAGGTCAAAATCCAAAAGCAAGATAGTATGCTGGCACTCTGGAAAGTTTGGGCATGCAAAGAAGGACTATTTGGATCTTCAAGACAAGAAGAAACAACAGGAAGAAAACAAGGAGGAAAATGTGGAAACGAGTAATGTATGTCATGATGCTTTGATTCTTTCTTTGCACAATATTATTGAATCTTGGGTTTTAGATTTAGGAGCTTCTTTCCATGTTACTCCACATAGGAATTATTTTGTTGATTATGTTCAAGGAGATTTTGGGCATGTTTTTCTTGGTGATGATGAGCCTTGCAACATAGTTGGAAAAGGTTTTGTTCAAGTTAATATGCAAAATGAGAATACTTGGCTATTGAAGGATATCAAACATGTGCCTACATTAAGATGAAATTTGATATTGGCGGGGTAGTTGGGAAGTGATGGTTGTACTGTGATATTTATAGTAGACTCTTGGAAGGTCACCAAGGGTGCTCTTGTGGTGGCAAGAGGTAAGAAGGTTGGAACCTTGTATTTAACCACTTATAGCACTAATTTTTGTAATCTTGTGGCTTGTAAGTAGATACAACATTGTGGCACTATAGGCTTGGTCATATGAGCCATAAAGGCATGGAGATCATAAAGAAGGATTTTATCGGATATATAGAAATAGGTTTGGAGTTCTATGAGGACTACATATATGGGAAATAGAAGTGAGTAATGTTTCTCAAGGTTGGGCCTACAAAGAAAGTGAGTAAGTTAGAGCTTGTGCATTCTGATGTGTGGGGTCCGGCTCAAGTATCATCTCTTGGTGGTTCAATTTATTATGTTACTTTTATTAATGATGCAACAAGGAAAGTTTGGGTTTATTGTATTATAAACAAATCTGATGTATTTGACACTTTTGTGAAATGGAAAGCCTTGGTAGAGAATGAAACAGGTCTTAAGCTAAAATTTCTAAGGTTAGATAATGGAGGGGAGTATTATAACAATGAATTTGATGATCATATTCTAAGAATGAAATCCACGGGGAAAAAAGACGGTTCCGAGAACTCCTCAATAGAATGGGGTGTTAAAAGGATGAACAGAACAATAATAGAACATGCTAGGAGCATGAGGTTACATGCTTTGGAATGCCTCTTTCTTTTTAGGTAGAAGTAGTGAGCACAACTATGTACTTGATAAAGAGGACCCTCAAGTGCCTTAGATGGAGGCATACCTGAGGAGACTTGGTATGGTAAGAAAGTTGATTATTCATTTCTTAGAGTCTTTAGATGTGAGGTGTTTGTCCATATAGACAAGGATGATAGGACCAAGCTAGAGGCTAAATAAGAAAAAATGTACTTTCATTGGTTATGGTGGTGATGAATTTGGATATAAATGTTGGAGTATTAAGGACAAGAAAATCATTCGATCTAGGGATGTGGTCTTTAATGAGAAAGTCATGTATAAGAAATAGTTACAGGAAAACATGGAAGAATCCAAGAAAGAATATGCAGTGGTAGAGGATCTTCCGAATGGGAAAGTGACACATGAATCAGCAAGAACCTCCTCAAACAGAACCCCAAACTCCTATATTGAGGAGGTATTCTAGGGTAAGAAGAAACCTAACATTTTTCTCCTCTCTTTATTATTTATTACTCATTGACAGCAGAGAGATAGAGAGATTTGATGAAGCAATATAGGTAGATGCCAGGAAGAAGTGGGAGCAAGCCATGGATGAGGAGCATCAGGCTCTCATGGAGAACCAAACATGGGATTTGGTGAAGCTACCTAAAGGCAAAAGAGCATTACAAAAAAGTGGGTGTTTAGAGTCAAAGAGGAAGAAGGAGACAAGAAAAGATACAAGGCCTAGTTGGTGGTCAAGGGGTTTGCATAGAAAAAGGTATAGATTTTGATGATATTTTTTGTCCTGTAGTAAAAATGACTTCTATTAGAACTATTCTTGGAATAGTTGTAATATAAGACTTGCACTTAGAGCAGCTTGATGTAAAGACTATATTTCTTCATGGTGATTTGGAGGAGGATCTATATATGCATCAGCCAAAGGGATATGAGGTCAATGGTAAAGAGGAGATGGTGTGCAAACTGAAGAAGAGCTTGTATGGATTGAAACAAGCTCCATGTCAATGGTATAAGAAATTTGATAGCTTTATGATGGAGCAAGGTTATATTAGATGTCATTCGAGCATTGCATGTATACAAAGAAATTTGAGGATGGAGGTTATATTATCATGTGTTTTTATGTGGATGATATGTTTTTGCGAGTAAAAACATGCATGAAATAAAAGTACTCAAGAAGAAGCTAAGTGAATCCTTTTACATGAAGGATTTGGAGATAGCTAAACAAATCCTTGGTATGAGGATATCTTGGGATATGAAGGAACGGAAGCTAACTTTATCTCGGAAAAGTACATTAAGAATTTCTTGGAGAGGTTTAATATGCGTAGGATGCTAAACCGGTTGGGAATCCTTTGGCAGGCCATTTCAAGTTATCAAAGGAGCAAAGTCCCAAGACAGAGCAGGAGAGAAACTAGATGTCCAAGGTACCTTACTCATTAGAGGTTGGAAGTTTGATATATACCAGGTGTGCACCAGGCTCGATATTTCCCATGCAATGGGAGCGGTGAGTATATTTATGAGTGATCCAGTAGAGATCATTGGCACGAAGTGAAGTGGATCCTTCAATATTTAAGAGGGACCATGGGAAAATTGTGTGCTACCATGGATCAAACACCACTTTGTGTGGTTATGTAGATTCATATATGGCTTGAGATGTAGACAATGGGAGGAACACAAGAAGTTATTTTTACACTATATGTGGGACATCGAAGAAGTGGATTTCAATGGTGGCTTTTTCAACCATGGAGGCTAAGTATGTTCTACCACGAGAGGCAAGCAAAGAAATGATTTGGTTATAACAATTGCTTGAGGATTTGGGTCATAAGCGGGAGGAAGGAAAGATGCATAGTGATAGTTAGAGTGTTATACCCCTAGCTAAGAACTCTACTTTCCACTTTAGGATGAAGCATATACATTAAGGTACCATTTCATCGGAAAACTTTGGAGGAAGAGAGGTTGAAGTTGGAGAAGATTCATACAAGTCAGAATCCTACAGACATGATGAACAAGGTGGTGACAAGGGAAAAAATGAAGATGTGTTCAGCTTTGGTTGGTCTTCACGGAAACTAGTGAAGGGTTGAGAAGCTTTCTTAGAGGAAAACTAGTCTCCAAGTGGTATATTTTTAGGTTTTGGATCTTATTTTCATGTGAGAAAGTGTTGAAGACTGTACACTTAGA
This sequence comes from Taxus wallichiana var. yunnanensis, assembly GCA_018340775.1. NCBI lineage: Eukaryota > Viridiplantae > Streptophyta > Pinopsida > Cupressales > Taxaceae > Taxus > Taxus wallichiana. Next base: position 435,042,167 of record CM031241.1, on the reverse strand, counting down.
GTACTATACACTTTCCATAGTTTTCTCACCGGGGTTTATGGGCGCAACCCCTGATAAAATGTTTTTTGGCCTTAAAACGTGCCTGATATTTAGGAAACGTGATTTTCTCATATGGGTAGGATTTTGACCCATAGGTTTATGGGATGGTTTTGGCCCCTGGTTTTGATACCCACTATTTTGTAAAACTACTTAAGCATTTGTCTACTTATATGGTTTTATGCATATGGTAGGAATAATGTAACATTACATATGTGTTTTGAATTCGAGTGTGAATTCTATAGAGTTTGTTGAGCATAGCTCCAAACAGATCTAGGTATTGTATTGAGAGAGCGGTGGCTTGTAATAAAATTTGAGCAAGTGATTCTTGGTGGATGTAGCCCAAATTGGGTGAACCACGTTAAATATTATTTCTTTGTGTTGTGTTATTTTATTTTGCACTTTTATTTAAGATCTATAATATTTTCTAGATATTAGTTTCTCACAGTGATTCTCGTGAGGGATTATTCCGCATATTTTATCTCTTATTACCTAACAAAACCCTCTTTAGGGTTGCTTTTATAGGATGTTAGCATGATGAAGACTTAAAGCATTCATATCTATGACTATTATATCATTCTACAAGTACATATTCAGATCTAGATCTAGAGAATAACAGACTTAAGAGATAACCATGATGAAATCAAACATGCACGAACCAGTTATACTTAGGATTTGACACTCTGATTCAGCCAACACATTCCATTACATTAAACATGATAAATACACAAAAGCTGATTACAATAGATAGTACCATAGTCTATGTGTGCATCAGATTTGGCAACATAACCTCACAATAACTCAATTCTCACACACACCTATGCTACACAGTTCACTACATATTTATAAGGGTGGGGACTTTCCCTTCACCACTTATCTAATCCCAAAATAGGTCACATGCTAAAAATAGCCATGAGCCTTTACAAAAATATCCACACATGCAAGAATGATAACAATATATTTCTCTTAGTCAATTATTAATTCACAATTCCATCTTTAGCCCACATCCATGCAAAGCACTTTGTAGCCAATCCTCTAAAAATAGCCAATGCGTGTCGCGCAAGTCTCTAACTAGTTTGTGTGCTCTCACACGCCATCTCCAAAAATAGATCATCATCATGAAAACAACTAAGTCCTGAATGTGTCTCTCATCTTCGCATGTGATTCCTTTCTGATCCTCCCACACTTTTGAATGCATTCTACTCTTCTTGTGAACCTTCCATATGTCCTTCGCTAAGTGGTATATTTTAAGCGATCAACAAATATATATGTAAAATATGCTCCCATACGCAACATACATGAAATTTTTGACAAAGCACCTCAAAACAATGTGGTTTCATAAACAATTATGATTGTAGATTATGTTGAACATGGAATTCTTGATGAGGCTTTAAGACTTCTCAAATAAATTTGGTCTCAAGGACTGGTACATTTACAGGGTATGCACAAAATGATTTTGTTGAAAAGGTGTTGGAAACTTTGAAGAAAATTCAATTAGAAGGTGTGGAGCCATACCTCACAACCTTTGCCAACATACTCCTAGCCAGTGCTAAAATGAGAGCTTTAGCTAGAAAGGGGATTCTTGTCAAATGTTGTCATTATAAATTCCCTTCTAGATATGTATGCATATTGTTAATTCATACACAAGGCATGAGGAATGTATGACAAAATTCCTCATTTTATTTTACTTCCCTCATCTGTTGTCACAAAAACACATATTGGTTGGTCGGTTTGGTCCATAGTAGCATATAAACCCCAATGTATCACAATGCTTATGCCACTAGAGGTGAGGAAAAAATAGAAGTTCCCTATCACTAACATAATGGTTGATTGGTTGTGAGATAAGTATGATTTTTCCTTGCTTTCAAGGTTATATATGCCTCTCAAAAAATTAATCTTGCATTAGTTGGTTAGTCTAGTCCACAATAACATAGATACCCTAATATATCATGCCTTAAATACCAATGAATTCACAATGGAAGTGCCCTCTCACTAACATAATAGTTGTTTGGTTGAGAAATAAGCATGTTTCCTTCCTTCCAAGGTTAGAATGCCTCTCAAAAAATAAATCCCACAATGGTTGGGTGGCCTCGTTTGTGATAACATAGATACCCCAATATATCACGATTGTTATAAGTGGCCCTCTCACTAATGTAATGGTTGATTAGTTTTGGGATGAGTATGCTTGTTGCCTTGCTATCCAAGTCTAATATGCCTTTGTAGTGCATCTTGGAATTGCTTCGCCAAATCTAATTTCCCATATTTTGGTATCAATGTAACTATTACATCTCCTTTAAGTGTAAGTGTACCATTGATAATGTGTATAAAAAGGGTATGGTTGTAACCCCAATGTCAAACACACTTCCCTAAAGTTGCAATATGACTCAAAATTCTATAATAACACTCCACCTCTATTTTTTGGTTGGTCAGTTGGTTGGCTTGGCCCGCAATAACATATAAACGTCTATATATCATGATTCTTATACCACTAGCAGTAAGACCACAATGGAAGGGGCACCTCAACATCCTCCACAATTATCTCTTGATACATGCCTTAGTACCCAAGTTAGATATGCCTCTTTAATACATCTTCAAAATTACTTTAACAACTCTTAAAATTCACATATTTTACTATCAATGTAACTATTGCAACTTCGTTCAATGAAAAGCTTGTAATAAACTAGTTAACAACGTTGTCACATAACCGTATGTAAAGTTTTCATATAATTGTCCGTACATTTAATTTTATTTAATAAATTAAAAATTATGCTTTATTACTTTAAACAAAATAACATATAGTCCATTAAAGTGTATGTTTTGGAGTTATTTTCCATTCCCATGTCTCATAGTTATAATTCAGATCTATATTTTGTGTTAGACATTACATCATAATACCAAACACCATGTATCTTATTTTAATGACCCATGGGAGATTAATTTGTCATAACTTACTAGCTTATTATGAAGGAATTTTGGTAATGTCTAAGATTTGATAGATGTATCAGCTAAAAACAATGGAACTATTACATTTACTTGATGTTTAAAATATTTATTAATTAAAGAGATGCCATACACGGCATGTAAAGTGAGAATGGCAACTAATCTTGTTGGAGAAAACACGTAAATAATACATGTGAATTTTTTTCAAATATATAAACTCATCTTTCATACATTTCAATTAACAAGCAGGAAAATTTATTCCAAACTCTAATTTACAAGTAGTGTTTGTTATATGCAAGAAGAAAAATCTTATTAGAAAAAACATATGTTATTTCTTCTAATGAATGCTACCACACGTTCTTTAGCAGCCATTCCAATCTCTGCATACAAACATTTTATCAAATTTAGCGTAACAAAGTTCAAATTAATACCATTGTTCATTATCTGGTTAGTGTATTTTCCTTGAACACCTTCGCTGCCATCCTTTTCACATTTTTGCTAAACATCCTCATTAAAAGGCGTATAATAAAGGCAATTTATGATCAACATTGTTTAGAACTGTAATTTGGAAAAACAAATGGTATTAGTTGAATAAAATTTCCTCCATTGGCCTACTAAAGAAAGGCTTACCATGTATTTGATCATCTTCTTAACCTATACATCTCTCATCTCTAGCAACTTTTAAAAAGTCCTGTAATCAAATATCCAGATTTGTTACAGACTTGCACTTTCTATAATAATGCAGTGCTGAAAGTAACAAAAATACCATTAGTGAGTGTTAGAGAACCCAAAATTGACAAGAAACAATAATATAAAAAGAGCGGCTAAGAAAAATAATTCAATCCAAAGAAAAAAAAGACAAATAACAAAAAGCAATTGAATTAACATTACCATTTCAAAAATTTAAAAGCCTTGAATAATGTAGCAGCGTCAACATAAAACAATTATATATTTCAATGTATGAGGCTAAATGTGATGGTAAGTATGCACTCTAAGGGACTTCAAGGGATAAAAGAAAACTTTCAGAAAAAAATAACTCTACCTAGAAGGTAAGGAAAGCTTCCTACCAGTACACACAAAAAACACTACCCACAAGGTCAGGGGAAAATTCCTAACAGAACACCACAAAGTAAGTAAAGCTCCTTTTACATGAAACACCTAAAAAAGAAGCAAATCTACCTAGAATGTTGGAAAAATTCCAATGATGACACAAATCAAAAGGCACAAAGAGTTTCCTAATACAACTCAAACTGAAAAAATCTTGAAGTAAATAGTTGCAGTTCAGAACATTAATTGACTCGACCAAATTAAGGAGATAAACTATTCCATGAAGTTTAGGCAAAACTATTTGTGCACACAACTGACTTCATGAGGTTATTCAACCCACAATGCAGAGAAGATTTTTCGACAGAGCATAAACCCACCCCCAAAAAGAATTTTTTTCTTTTTTGCAGTCCATGGATGTAGTTTAAGGCATTACCGGGATGTCGTTTTATACTAGTTTGTTTATAGAGAAAAACAATTGTGCGGGCGTATCCATGTTGAACACATTATCTGCGTAACCGTTATAACTTCCGCTATAGCTATGCGGGTCGAATCTCTCGGGGCTCATGTATGCACATGTGCCCACATACAAATTGCACCAGGAACCTATGGGCTGTGACACGATTCTGCTCACCCCAAAGTCTGCAATCTTGACTCCTTGTAAATTCTTTCCGATCAACAGATTGGAGGGCTTTATGTCTCTGTGAACAATCCTCTACCTGTGAAGGTATTTCAGTCCCTCCAACACTTGGCGGGCAATCTTAGCCAGGAACGACTCGCTCATCCGCTTCTTGTGCTTCAGTAAATCAGCAAGGGACCCTCCATCCATGTATTCCAGAACAAAATTTATGTTCCCTCTCTCCTCGAAGACCCCCTGACATTTGACAACGTAAGGAGAATCGGTCTTCTTGAGGATATCCATCTCTCTTATGATCTGTGTTGTGAGGGAGGGATCACAGTCGAGGCGGATGACTTTGAGGGCATAGTAAGAAGAGGATTTGTGGTGGAGGACCTTATACACTGTGCCTCCGCTGCCATGTCCCAGAATTCCCATTCTTTCCAAATCAGATTCAACAATGTGTCTGACATGTGCGTGGGGCGTCATTGGGAGGGGTAGAGTCAAAGGCAGAGGAAGTGGCAGAGGCATTGTTTGTTGTTGCAGAGGAGCGATTGCAGGCAGCTTCAAACCCAACCAATTTTTGAACGTTATTGTAATTCAATCAAGACTGCTCAGTGGATGATGTTTCTACTTGTTGACGGGGAAAAGTATTGTGTTTAGGAAGAGGCAAATAACAATACAAATGGGTAGAAGCCATTCCATCCCACCTTGGTATCCTGCTCTGAAAGTCTCCAGCAAGTGCCATGAAGGTGACTTATGTTTGAATTTTGAATTTTGAATTTTGAATCCAATTCATCTCGACCGTCTATTTTTGAACAGCTAGTAGTCACCTCATCTATTTTCCTCTGTCATTTCATGTCAACTATCAGGCTTTCTTTTTGAAATTGGTGTAGCATGATCAGAAAAACTAGCCGGAATTACTTGCTAACAAACTATGCGATGGTGTTAACGATAAAGGTTAACGAAACGGTAGACTGGTACATGTCAAATGGCCATGCTGGTAGTCAACCTAGAAGGTATCAGGAAGAGACGTTTAGAGGTTCTCTCGGGGCATATGACCAGGTTTCCTTCCTCCAATAAGGATTTTAACATAGCTACTTCCTTTTTCCCTCTCAAGGGAGAGAAACACCGTCACTGTCCGGGATAACAACTCGGATGCACAGGAGAAAGAATAGGTGATCGATTGTAATGGAGAGGAAGATGGGGTTGAGCAGAGCCGATTTGGGACTCAGGATCAATTTGGAGCAGAGGGGTTTCTTGTCTACCATTTGATTTATCTTATCAGTTCACATGCACTCACATGTTCTGAGTCTCTCCAAAAATAGAGCTTCAAAAAGGACATGGACATCTACTGAAGCATTATGAGGAACGGAATTTGGCTAAATTTAAGTTGCAATTTCTAAAAATACATGTATTCAAAATGTGGAAGCATGTGACCTATTTGAAAAGAATCATTGAAGTATTGTTATAGAAAGTATACCATACCTAATGATGAAATTTGACGGTTGACCTGTTAAATCAAAAATTTATGAAGTTAAGAGGTTTTAAACAACGTGTTTTAAATGTCTTTTCTTTATTGAATAATTTAAAAATACATTTTTTTGTTTTGTTGTATTTATAAGTTTCGAGAAAAGTGTTAGGGATTCTATGTTCAATATAAACACATTTTTAACCAAATATGTTATTTAAATACCTAAATAATGATGCACTTATATTTATATTGAATGTGTATATAGTGATAATGACGGTTTTACCAAATTCTTTCCTATCAAACAAGGACAGTTGATAATTTTGCAAAGTGTAAAATATGGTTAAATCGAGCAAAAATGTCCAAAATGGGCATCAAATCTCATCTCTAACCATACCAATTGGTTAGAAAGATGAATATCTATGCATGAAAATCTAACTAGCTAATGTGAACTAGTGGACGGTTGCCTTGAGTCAAACAAGAAATCCAAACCACGACAAAATAAAATTTTTAAGGAAATAGTACGAGGCTAGGTTTAATGTTCATGTATAATTTATTAGGAAATAATATAGAACACATTTTATTTTTCATAGAATCTTAAGAAAACAAGGCTATGATATGCCAAATCTTGTGGAAGTTAATGCATTTCGAGGGGAAGGAAAAATTAATAACCAATAGTAGATAAAAACAATAGGCAAGTTAGGAAAAATACTTAGTAGGGCATAATACTATAGACTAAGAAATATTAGCTTTATATTAAGTTTATATAATATTACATATAGATATAAATAATATGCACTAGTAATAGTCGAAGCTATTGTTAAACCATTATAAAAGCGAGGCATTGGGACTTATTTTATTTTGATGTTTACTTCGTAAGAATCATAAAAGGAGGAGGATGTGAATATAAATGTGTGATGCCCGCTATAAACTTCCACTTGAGACCCAAGAACAACCTAGGATTAGTCAGAAAAATTATGGGATAATTTTTTTTTTTTTAAGGTGAGACTACAAACAAGCCTCGAAGCAACAATTGTCACAAAGAAATATATCAAGGTCAATTATGTTAAGAAGATAAAGTTTTCCATTATAACCAACATTAAAGATCACAATACAATTAATGAGTAAAAACAACCGAGTAGAGATTAAATTTCCTTTAGGTGCTGATTTATCAATTAATTAGATTAACACTAAGATTAAACATTCCTTAATAAAATTCAGAGGGTTAAAGGGGTCAAAACAATTAAATACCCAAGGTATTTAATTCCACTAGGTATAAAATTAGACACAATTCTTATTTACATGGGGTTAGGAATAAGTTCACTTACCCCATGACATGACCCCTTAAAGGGTCAACACATACTTTAGAATTAACATTTTAAATTAATGGGGAGTTATTTCCCGATTACCCACTCTTAGGATTACCTTGCATTTTAACCTGAATTTTTCATATATTTAACGCACTAAACGTTTCTTGAAAACAAAACCATTAGATAGGAAATTTCTTCCCTTTCCAATGATATAAAGAAGTCCTTCTAAATCCCTATAATTCTCAAGTTATAATGTGGTGGGCCTACAGGGCACAGGAAAAAATTTTGCCCTTAGCGCCCTTGGGTGAAAAGTGCATTTCACTTCTATGCGCTGCGTTCCACACAGCAGGCGGGAAGTAATTTTTTTTTCCCATGTGTGGGCTGGTGCGGGAGAGTTTTAGCGCATTTTCCCTTTTGGAACAAAAGCGTGATCTACCTCCGCATGCCCATGAGCCCGAAGAGGACACGTGTCGGCATTTCTAAACTCGGTGGAAAATCAGGCCGTCAGAGGATTTTAAGACAATGATCCTTTTTGGCTAAAATGCACTATGGAATCAAATGATTTGCACCTCCATTGATGCCCAAGGTGCCACATGTCAAGCACTTGATTGGTTGCGGCCGTCGGGCTATCCATCGAGCAATTTAGCAAAATTTGACTTTTACAAGAAAAAGGTTTAAAGACTTAAAAATCTCCATGCCTCCATAGACGTGACATGAAGACACATGTCAGCCATCCATTGGATGTGGATCGTCGGGCCAAGCGAGAGAATCTAAGAAATTTTTCCCAAAAATTTCAAGCGCTAAGCTAAAAAGGGGATCCGCTCCTCCGTCGACGCCTTGTGACGCCACGTGGTAGCACCTGATTGGCTGCGGGCTAGCGGGGTGGTGGAGGAAACTTAGAAAAAATTCCCAAATTATTTTAAAGGTTAAGTTAACTGTTGCGGCCCATGTCGCCATGAAAAACAACCAAAAAGGCAAAAGCGGGCGAGCGGGTCCGCGGGGAAATTTTCCCAAAATTTCTTTTTTTGAACTTAGGTGATTTTTGACAAAAGAAAGGCTTGCGGGTCACCGAAGAGGTGGGGAATTCGTGCCTTTGGACTTTTTGACTAAAAATGGTAAAGAAAAATTCGTGCCCATGGATCTTCCAAGGAAATGTTTCCCCATTATTTTTTTGACAGTTAGAATTATTTTTGATGCCAAACACGTAAAAACTTCAAGGCCATAACTTTTGACCACGACTTGGTTGGGAAAACAAGGACATTTTGGAAAGATCTCAAAGCCCTCTTTGCCCAAAAGCATTAACTTATCATTTTGTTAATGTTTAAGGGGTCAATTTCATGAAAATAATCTGCAGGCTTTTAAAAGGTAAGCTGGTAAATTTTAACTTATGAAATTTTAATCAATTGATCTTCTTCCTCTCTCAACATGGATAATTGTTCTTAGATGGATTTAGGATGGATCTGGAAGGTAAGTTTGTTTTATTAACTCCAAATAAAAAAATACAATTTTGACAGCAAAACGGTTTGTGCTCGATTTTGCTAAGTTTTCTAAGAAATTCCTTAAGTGTTTTTATCCAATTGAATTCATTTAGGGCATACTACTTCAATTTAATTGTTTAATTTGTTATTTCATTGTTGCAAGTTCAAACTGCATTTTGGATAAAGTATTTTTCAGTTTGAAAATACAAAATAGAGATCAAATTTTAAAGGATCTATTTGCCATTTTCATCTTCCAAGTATTAGAATTCATTCCAATTCTAATATAATACATTTAGTTGATTCAAATCAAACTATTCAAAACCAAAATGCAATTCTGATTTCCAATTTTACACATTTCAAAAGACAGAGTTCTGTATTTTCCTCACATGCATTTCTTCCTTTCAAACAGAGATTTCAAATATATTTCAAACTCAGATTTTAAACTGCAGTAGTTCCAATCGTGGAAAAGAATGCAACTTTTATTCAAAAGACAAGATTTCCTTCTTTTACAACTTCTCTTTTCTGTTGATTTTCACAATACAATATACAAAATACATCTCTTTCTTTCAAGATAGAAAACAGAGTATATCTTTCCTTTACATTTCAAAATTACAACTTTCATATTCAATACAACATATTTCCATTACAAAACATATACAAGTTCATCCACTTCAAGTGGGAAAGGTTACAATAAGATTTCATTTCAACAAGGGATTTATCGACTTTTTTTTCTCCTTTGCTCTGAACAACATGTAGATTTATCAATATTCCGATTACGATCATAACAAGAGCGGGGAAAGGTAATGCTCTCCACCCAACCAAGACATCCAATGATAAGGAGAAGCCATCCTTCCTCATTGTCCCTTGAGCCCCAACCACAATACAATAGAAGATGTGGTTTCAACTCATGGCAACAATAAGCTTCCACAAACACACATGCAAATTTTTACATTAAAACTTAGTCCAAAACAAAATGTATTTTGCAACAACATTAAAACATAGAAAACAAAACTCGGGCTCCATCATGTAATCCAAAGGAGTAAGAAACTATGGGGATGTTGCTTATGCCTCCCAAGGGTAAATGGGTATCACCACTTGAAAACAACTACCATATATATATATATATATATATATATATATATATATATATATATATATATATATATATATATATATATATATATATATATATATATATATATATATATATATATATATATATATATATATATATAATATATATATATATAAAATTTCAAATCCCTAACATGCCCTTATGCCTCCCCAAGCACCACTTATTCCTCACATTTCCTTATGGCTCCCAACCTCTTATGGAACACCATAACGAGTAAAGAAATGCAAGCTATTTCTTTGTAAGGTGGAACCCAAATCCCAACTCCCTCCACACTTATACCACCCAAAAAAAATTATGCCTCCCAAAGAAATACCCCACAGTCTTCTCCTACACCATCCCTAGGCCATCTACGCAAACAGCCCACACACACGCCAAAACATCCACAATAATAACATTTGCACAATAAAGAAAGAGCATTTCAAGAGCCAAGCACTCACCTCTCCATAATGGAGTTTGTTTCAAGTTCCCAACCATAATATTTCCAATGCAAAATAGCCCAAGATCAACGAAACACGGGTCTATAAAAATTCTGCAACTTTCTCCAAAAGCAAGAGCTCCAAATAGCAAATAATCTGCCCCAAAAGATGTATGCAAAAGTAAAGCAACCAAAAGAGTGTAACCCAAAAAAAAAAAAAAAATTGAATATATAGAAGGGGGAAGAGAGGAGGATGAGGTGGATCTTTGTGGAATGCCACATCACACATCCTCAACTCTTATTTCACAAGTCAACTTCACTCTACAAGACATAATAAATAAGTAGGTGAATAATATGACGAGTTTACTTACACACTCAAATCAAGCCCATACCCCAAAGGAATGAAATAAATTTCAAGAAATAAGTGCAATTAAAAATTCAACTAGACATACAAAAATGCATAATGAAGTGATGCAGGAGCATCAAGTGTCAAGACAAAATAAGGTCCCATGAAACCATTAAGCATGTTAGAAATGTGTATTTGAATTCAAATACACATTTCTAACATGCTTAATGGTTTCATGGGACCTTATTTTGTCTTGACACTTGATGCTCTGCATCATTCTACCCCTTTAGAAAGGAGTTGTTCTTCATTCCAGCGTGTCTTCTTCCTTCTTTGTCTCCTTCTAGATGCACGATCCCATTGTCTCTTTTGTGTGTGCATCTTCTTCATGTACCCTTTGTCCTTCTTGTTCTTATTTCTCTTTCTCCTCGATATAACTTCTTTCTTGTCTCTTTCTCATTTGTATCAAGTCCATCTCCATGCTTCACTAGGATTCATGTCTTCAAATTCTTCTTGCTCTTCTTGACTTTCTTGTTTCGTGAGGTTGCTTGTTGATTTGGTAACTTCATTCAGCTTTACATAGTTTATACCTGCATTCAAAACATCAAAGGAAAGATTAGATGTAAATACTTGAGACCATTCAGCCCCTTGAATGTCTCTTGATCGTTTTTCTTCCTTTTCTCTATTTGCTTCTTGACCAAGTTCAATTTGGCCTTCCCCATTCCGTTTTCTTCTTGCATTACCTCTTTCTCTATCTGCATGTACAACATGGTTCCACCTTCATTCAGCTCTTCATACAGTTCTTTAGATGGATTGAACAATTTATCTATCTTCTCTAGCTCTCTATTCAAAGCTTCTTCATCTATGTCACGTACTTGCTTCATCAAACTTAGGACAAGATTGCCCTTCTCCTTCAAATCTCTGTTTTGGATCAGCATATTTAGTTATATTCTCTTTCATGCATAGGAATTCTTCATGCTCTTTCAACCTTATTCATGTGTGCATGTCGAGTCTTCATTTCATTCCATGTTTGATCGCCTTTTACTAGTCTCATTAAATGAACCAAATGCATCATTACTCAAAACATCCAATGTCACTTGTTTACCTTCCATCTCTCTTGTTCTCTTTGGAATTTCCTTTGTCCTCTTGGGTGCTTCATCGCTGTCCTTGCTTTTCTCTCTTGAGCTATGTTGTTGTGGTGATCTCTCTCCATCCATTGCTGCCCCAGCTATGTGCTTATGCTCATTATGTTTGCATTGTAATCCTTTCATGCTCTTGGCTACCCATACTCTGCTTTGCATGGCTTTAGGCTGATATATGATTTTTGCTCTATCTTTCTTGTGATCTGCTCCTTGTTTTGAGGCATTATCTTTATACCTCTCTCTTTGGCCTTCTTCTTGGCATGCATGGTTCATCATGCATTCTTCTTGCTTGAGGTCTGCATTTTTTTCTTTGTCTGTTGGCTTCTTGAGCCATTTTGGCACTATGTACCCATGATTGGGTATGAGCTTTGGATACTCATTGCTGTCCCTCTTTGTATACACCTGCACATCTGCAATCTCTTCCTTATATTCATAATTAGATTCAGCATTCATCATTGCATTTACCTTCTCAAGGATCCTTAGCATGGTTGTTTCACTGATTCTGCTTCTCTGGCTTGCAAGTACTTCTTTCTTACTTGTCTTCTCTCTTCTCTCTACTGGAATGGTTTCTGAGGAGTCATGGAATTCATTTTCTTCTTCCATGTCTTCTTTAGTGTGTGGTAGGTCTTAAATTTCCCCACATGAGATCTCATAACTTGATCTCTTTCTGCTGTCCTCTTCACACTTTTCTCTGGGTGCTTTGCTTGACCCATTTCTTCTTACAACCTTCAGTCTTTCCTCACGATCTTCTCTTTGAGGTTTTCATACCTGCATACACATTATTAAACACAATATTAGATAGCATGATTAGAGATAAAATGTCTCCTTGAGTGTTCTTCTTAACACTCTTTCTCTTCCTTCCTTGAGTGCTTCTTGTGGAACTTCTTCTCCTTTCTTGTTCTCCATCATGAGAACTTCTTTCACCTCTTCTTGTTGCTCATCTCGAAACTCTTCTCTCTTCCTCAAGGCATCCTCCTTGTGCCTTCTATCTCTTTTCACCAATGACCTCACAGGCCATTTCATCTTCCTCTTCAATACTAGGCCACTCGATGGCTCTCTTCTTCTAATTGTAACCACATGGTGGTCACTCTCTCAAATCTTTCTTCACTTCATCTATTTCTTTTTGAAGTTCCAATCTTCCTCTCATCTTCTCCTCTTTCCTCTTTTTCTCTTTCTTTTCTTGTTCCTTTTGATAGCTTAGGAACTTAACCAATTCACACACTTTGCATCATTTGGTATCAGAGCGAAGGAGATCAAAGGACAGCCATAACAGGAAACAAAAAGTAGATCCAATACCAAGGAGTTCAAGGTAACAAACACATGTTTTCAAGCTATTTATTTCTATAATTTTCAGAGAACTCCATATTGTAAAGTTTTTGATTGAATCAGTCATGGAGGTAGGAGCAGTGTGTGAATTGGTTAAGTTCTAAGCTATCAAAAGGAACAAGAAAAGAAAGAGAAAAAGAGGAAAGAGGAGAAGATGAGAGGAAGATTGGAACTTCAAAAAGAAATAGATGAAGTGAAGAAAGATTTGGAGAGAGTGACCACCATGTGGTTACAGTTGCAGGAAGAAGAGAGCCATCAGAGTGGCCTAGTATTGAAGAGGAAGATGAAATGGCCTGTGAGGTCATTGGTGAAAAGAGATAGAAGGCACAAGGAGGATGCCTTGAGGAAGAGAGAAGAGTTTCTAGATGAGCAACAAGAAGAGGTGAAAGAAGTTCTCATGATGGAGAACAAGAAAGGAGAAGAAGTGCCACAAGAAGCACTCAAGGAAGGAAGAGAAAGAGTGTTAAGAAGAACACTCAAGGAGACATTTTTGTCTCTAATTATGCTATCTAATATTGTGTTTAAGAATGTGTATGCAGGTATGAAAAACCTCAAAGAGAAGATCAGAGGAAAGACCTTGAAGGTTGTAAGAAATGGGTCAAGCAAAGCACCCAGAGAAGAGTGTGAAGAGGACAGCAGAAGAGATCAAGTTATGAGATCTCATGTGGGGGAAATTTCAGACCTACCACACACTAAAGAAGACATGGAAGAAGAAAATGAATTCCATGACGCTCAGGAAACCATTCCAGCTGAGAGAAGAGAGAAGACGAGTAAGAAAGAAGTACTTGCAAGCCAGAGAAGCAGAATCAATGAAACAACCATGCTAGGGATCCTTAAGAAGGTAAATGCAATGATGAATGCTGAATCTAATTATGAATATAAAGAAGAGATTGCAGATGTGCAGATGTATACAAAGAGGGACAGCAATGAGTATCCAAAGCTCATACCCAATCATGGGTACATAGTGCCAAAATGGATCAAGAAGCCAACAGACGAAGAAAAAAATGCAGACCTCAAGCAAGAAGAATGCATGATGAACCATGCATGCCAAGAAGAAGGCCAAAGAGAGAGGTATAAAGATAATGCCTCAAAACAAGGAGCAGATCACAAGAAAGATAGAGCAAAAATCATATATCAGCCTAAAGCCATGCAAAGCAGAGTATGGGTAGCCAAGAGCATGAAAGGATTACAATGCAAACATAATGAGCATAAGCACATAGCTGGGGCAGCAGTGGATGGAGAGAGATCACCACAACAACATAGCTCAAGAGAGCAAAGCAAGGACAGCGATGAAGCACCCAAGAGGACAAAGGAAATTCCAAAGAGAACAAGAGAGATGGAAGGTAAACAAGTGACATTGGATGTTTTGAGTAATGATGCATTTGGTTCATTTAATGAGACTAGTAAAAGGCGCATTGAAACATGGAATGAAATGAAGACTGACATGCAGCGAATAAGGTTGAAAGAGCATGAAGAATTCCTATGCATGAAAGAGAATATAACTAAATATGCTGATCCAAAACAGAGATTTGAAGGAGAAGGGCAATCTTGTCCTAAGTTTGATGAAGCAAGCACAGACATAGATGAAGAAGCTTTGAATAGAGAGCTAGAGAAGATAGATAAATTGTTCAATCCATCTAAAGAACTGTATGAAGAGCTGAATGAAGGTGGAACCATGTTGTACCAGATAGAGAAAGAGGTAATGCAAGAAGAAAACGGAATGGGGAAGGCCAAATTGAACTTGGTCATTGAAGAAGCAAATAGAGAAAAGGAAGAAAAACAGTCAAGAGACATTCAAGGGGCTGAATGGTCTCAAGTTTTTACATCTAATCTTTCCTTTGATGTTTTGAATGCAGGTATAAACTATGTAAAGCTGAATGAAGTTACCAAATCAACAAGCAACCTCACGAAACAAGAAAGTCAAGAAGAGCAAGAAGAATTTGAAGACATGAATCCTAGTGAAGCATGGAGATGGACTTGTACAAATGAGAAAGAGACAAGAAAGAAGTTATATCAGAGGAGAAAGAGAAATAAGAACAAGAAGGACAAAGGGTACATGAAGAAGATGCACACACAAAAGAGACAATGGGATCCAGGCATCTAGAAGGAGACAAAGAAGGAAGAAGACACTGCTGGAATGAAGAACAACTCCTTTCTAAAGGGGTAGAATGATGCAGGAGCATCAAGTGTCAAGACAAAATAAGGTCCCATGAAACCATTAAGCATGTTAGAAATGTGTATTTGAATTCAAATGTGTTGTAAAAGCACACATGTGCTTGTAAAAAGTCAATATATGTTGTAAAAGGGGAATGAGTACTTGTAAGAAAGTTGTAGGAGTAAATTTGACATAGTAAAGGAGTAATATTGGAAAAATAAAGCCATGTAATCATGTAATAGTTGTCTTATATGGATTACATGAGAGCATTAAGGAGATATCCACGTGATTTCTATGTAGAGGAAGTTGTTGAGTCTTCTTAGGAGTGTGAATTGGCCTAGGAGTCAGTTTAGGTGCTTGTTAGAGTCTATTATTAGCTAATGAATACCTATTTCATAGGTGATTCATGGAAATGAAGAGGGACAGGGATTCTAGAGGTTGAATAATGTATAATGGTGTAGGTAATATGTTTTAAAAGATGGAAAATCGACCATGTTGAAGAAAATCAGCTTGTTTTCAATGGACTGTGCACAAGAACCACAGCGGGACAAAGAAGATAGAAACCCTCCATAACGTTTAAATGATGTAAAATTCCTGACTATTAGCATGGAAAGATTCTACAGTGATGTAGATCACAGTGGTAATTTTTATATGTTTTGAAAATGCATAATTTGAGTTTTATAGCAAATTGAAGGCTCTCTGGCCTGATCTAGAGAAAATAGCATAACTTTTTACTGCATTGATGAAATTACTTGAAAATTTCAGGGTACCTCTGTAATTACATGATAGAACTACTGTCCAAATTTCAAGGATAATGGATCTGTATCGCTCAAGATATACGTGACTATTTTTTTTTGAGTTATGACAAGGAATACACAGTGTACAGTGGAGAGAGGAATGAAAGTGCATGAATGGTCATAACGTGGAATCAAGCCACTAAATTTTGTATCAATCATCTTGATGAAATTTCTGAAGTGGATCCATCAAGCTATAGGTGAGATCAAAGTCCTAAGTGCCTACTGTCATAGCTAGGGTCAGAATAGGCCTGATTTTTGTATGCTACAGCCATAAAGGAGGTGATAAAGGAAAAACCTAGATCTAGGACAGTATATGGAACTCATGAATATCTCAACCATTGTGAAGGGAGGTTTGTTAGCTGTTGGTATGCCCTGGGAACCAACTAACTGAGTATAAGAGTTTGAGTTGGATGCTTTTAGACTAAGTTCAGTCTTGAGGGCAGAGTATTGGGACTGCACACTAGTAGAGAGATGCTTGAACATCCATAAAGGAACTTGAAACATTGGTTTGTTGTTTTGGTCATGTTCAATCAATTAAGAAAGAGCTTGTGACTGTAGTAAAGAAGAACTCCATTGGGAGTAAAGTGTATGGTAAGAAATATCAAAAGGTAACATGTGCTAGATACCTTATCAATAGATTTTGCATCTTGGGACAGTCATGTATATGAATGTAGGAGCATTACATATCTATTATACATTGTGTCTATGGTCACAAAATGATCACCGTAGCTCATCTCTGATCAAGGAAGCCCTTTAAGGGTTTTTCTTTCATACAAAACATGCATTAGGCCTCCATAGACACCAAGGGGCTATAAAACATGTAAATGGTGATCCTCAAGCAGGGGTTGGTTGGAGTATTAGAGTAGGTTCAAGCTCTTGATTATATAGTAAAGAAAATTTTGGTATTGACCCCTGCATCATGAAGGATAGATTTAAACTCTCCAATCGTAGTTTTGTAGTCGCAAATGTGCAACGACTAAATTAGAATCTTCCAAGACGACAACTATACCCCTATGCCGAAATTTTCATGTTTTATCATTCCTAGAAACCACTGCTCCATCTAGTCAATCCAAATGAAATTCCAACCAAATTTATAACATCCCCCTAGGTGATTTAGGAAGTTCCATTCATCCCCCTAGGTGATTTTAGGAGAAAATTGAAAATGCAAATTTTGGGCAGTCATGGGAAGGGCTATCGCTAACCTTCCTAGGACTGGATTCAACTCCTTGGAGTGGAATGGAAGGGAAAAATTCAACACAGAGATGAAATGAAGACCTTAAAACATAATGGAAATGATTTTTGAAGGTTTGGGGAAGTTTTGCAAGACTTGGAGCAGTCTAAGTAAAAAATAGGGTTCATAAGCCTAGGCGGTACACATGCCTAAAACAACTGTTGGGCTTTAGAAGAAGATTCTCGAGCTTCGGATGGAGTTAGGAGAAAAAAATCTCCAAAAATAGGATTCCAAGGCCTAAATTATGGTGAAATAATATTTTTCACAACACTTTGGTGCATTAGGTCTACAAGCCATTTTTCTCAGGCACAAGTGGAGTTAAAAATAAAAATCTAATTTTTTAGGGATAAAGTGGAATAATAAAGACATTATACCCCAACCATTAGATTAAAAATTCCATTTCAAGTTAGCATCATATAAAATATTTCCAAAAATTCCATCGGAGCTCAATTATCATGCATTATGCAGTTCAGACTTAGCCAAATTTTTGGGAGGACACATGTCAGCACCAGGAGCCTGGCGGGTTGTGTCCCTCACATCTCCCAAGGTTAGGAAAATAAAGGATGGAAAAGTGTTCCCAGCCCCTATGAAACCCTTTCAACCCTTGTATGACCTCTTGGACCCTTAAGTGACCTCCAGACTTGACATTTCAGCCCCAGTGCATTTTTGGAGCATCCATTCCCTACCATTAGATCGGGCGTGACGTGTCAGCTCCTTGACCACCTTGGAATTTAATGTCCCTTATGCACCTAAGGTGGGGGAAATAAGACCTTGTAAAATGTTCCCATCCCCCATAGGGAGTCTTCTGGACACCCATGTGACCTCCTTTCAGCTCCTAGTGCTTTAAATCAACTTTTTCCTCCTTCATTCCCTGTCGTTGGATCGGGTGCCACATGTCATGCTCTTAACCACTGTGGAATTTGATGTCCATAAAATCCCTAAGGTCAGGGACATAAATCATGGAAAAATGTGCCCAATCCCTAACTTTGCATATCTTTTTAAAAATTTCCAAGTTCCACTTTTTTCCGCTTCTAGATTCTAACAGTTATAGGTGCACTCTATTCCTTCATTCTTCCTCTGCAACATTCTACCATCACTCTACCATTGCAAATTATCAGAAAAGATCATCCCAAACAATGAAAAAATTTCCCATAGTGATGTGTAGGTCTCAGAAGGATTTTTCATCAAAACAAGAAGGAGAAACAAACAACAAGAGGAAGAAAATGGTGAAAATCTCCATAACCTAAAAACGAAGATCTGAAGAAATATTGCAAGCCGGTGCATGGAACAATGAATTATTTGTTTCTATTAATTCCTATGTCCAAGGCCATCAATAAGACACCTTTAAACTCCCCCCATGTGCGACAGAGAATCCACAATGAAGAAATCTCCTTTTCGGCCCAACGAAGAAAGAAGTGGGATTTCCCATCAAACCAGTTGTCGGATCAAAGTAAGATTACATGTGAAGCACCAAAAGAAAAAACCCACATAAAAAATATAATTTTCTTTGGAAATAGAGGAGAAAACAAGTCCTATAATTTTGAGGTCCATTAATGGTTGTTGTACCCAGAAGCACTGCCAGGTCCAAAAATTTAAAACTTTAAAATCTCTTGGATTATGAAGCGAGTGGGCCCGAAATTTAAGAGGGAGGATATTGGGAAAAAACCCATATCAAAAAAATTTGTTCCATGTCAATCCAAATCCCAGAGGAAAACTTTCTAAAAATAGCAGGTCTACTACATAGGAATTGTTATTTTACGAAAATCATCGATAGAAGAACCTGCGAAGAAGACAAAGACATTGGAGGTGCACTACACTGAGAATCCACTAGAATAGAAATTTTTGGCACTTACTAAAAATATTAAGTGTGCCCTCGAGCACCTGCTAAAAATAGAAAGTTGATCTAGAAGGAATGAGGAATGCAAGGAGAAAGAGGAAAACTGAGCCGCAACATCCAATTGAAGATTAGGGACTTGATTTCTCATACTTACTAAAAATAGTAAGTTGATTTTTATAAGGGAGATATGAAGCCAAAGTGGATGGGTCAGAAGCCTTCTCAAGATTACGAAGTGGAGAACAATTAGAGAATGGAGCCAAGTCCACTGTAATAACTCATCCTTCGGCATAATTCTTCTTCTTCTTCTTCTTCTTCCTCTTCTATCTCTCTCTCTCTTCGCTCCTCATACAACACTCTCTCTCTTCAATGTTATATTTTTGCATTGAGGGTTGCACTTTTTAATATGACTTAAATGACTTTAGAAATATAATGTAAATTAATTTTCCTTGCTATTATAAAAGGGACTTAAATATTTAAAGTGGAATATGAACAGTCTTAAGTCATATTAAGGTATTTGAAAGGTCATGAGGAAGACGATAAGTCACCTCTCATTCTATAAATTGTAATGCCATTCCCATTGCAAAGGGTTGGCAATTGATCTTGTAAACTCAAGAGTGCATTGTACCTAGAGAAAGAAAAGGAGATAGCCATTTTATTCTACTCTCTCCCCTCTCAAATTTCTTCCATTCCCAAATTATGTACAACTTTGATTTGAGCAATCAATATAAGAAGAAGGAGTTTCTAGCTTTCTTTGACTAAGGGGTTTCTTGATACTTGGTGATCAATAAATTCTATTTGGTCTTGTTGCTATTCGTAGAGTTGTTTCTTCCCATAAATGCATGTGTTGAAGTTTCTAACTAGTGTGTGTGTAGGAATCTAATTTTCTACCTGCAGCATTAGTTCTCCTACCTCTTTTCTCACTCCCCTTTCCCACTCTACAGATGAAGACTTCCCTAGTAAGAGATTGCTAGCTTTTCCGCAAGGTCAGTGGAGTGCCCCTTTGTTGGATCCCCGGTTGAAAGACCACCATAGAAATCCACACTTTCTCGCGCATGCACATATGACAACTACACCGGTTAAGTAGAGGGACTTAGATTCCCAGAGCGTTGGCAAGAAATCCACAAGTTTTTCCACCTGACAAATTTTCTCGCCAACAGCTTTTGCACCCACTGTCAGTGATTGAGCAAAGATCTACACCCAAAATAAGACCGCAATGTCTCAAAATACAAATGAAAATTCCAAATATTGAAAAAAAAAAAAAAAAAGAGTTCATGAAAGTCCATTGCTAAAAGACACATTGCTGATTTCTGCATGTGACTTTTCAGATTCTACGGTGTCTTTTCAAATTCCTATTGCAGATTTTTCTAGTGCTATAATTTGAAGAAGAATTGGCTGAAGTAAAAGCTGAAATAGAGATAAAAATGGAAGACAAAGAAGAAATACCTCAACCCATTGTTCCATGGGGAAGGAATACGGGCCCGCTTGCTCTTGAACCAATGGGTTCCCACAAGAACTTTCCAAAGTTCAAAGGTGATAACACACAACATCCTAAAGAACACATAGGTGCTTTCACGACATCACATGGAATTCTTGGTGTCCAACATGAAGACATTGCTTTGTGAGATTGTTCGTGGAGTCCCTCCGAGAAAAAGTAGCAGAATGGTTCTACCTCCTACCTTCCCGATCCATAACT
Source organism: Taxus wallichiana var. yunnanensis (assembly GCA_018340775.1). Taxonomy (NCBI): domain Eukaryota; kingdom Viridiplantae; phylum Streptophyta; class Pinopsida; order Cupressales; family Taxaceae; genus Taxus; species Taxus wallichiana. The sequence continues at coordinate 435,021,198 of CM031241.1, read as the reverse complement.
GGTTGGGATGACATCAAGACTACATTCGAGGAAAGATTTAAATCAACTAAAGACTGTCAAGACCTCTTGGTGTAGTTGGCTCAAATGAGGAAAGGAGAAAATGAATCCATGACAGACTTTGTGGCTCGTTTCGAATAGTTGCTTCGAAGGATACCTGAAGAGGATTCACCATCTCAAAATAATGTCAAGATATTCTTCATCAATGCTCAATCATTAGAAGTAGGATTTTTTCTATGAAGATCCCAACCAAGGAACATTGTAGAAGCATAAAGGATGGCAATTGAACTTGATGATGATCTCATCCTCTCTAGAAAGATCAAGAATCCATCAAAGGGAAAGACCCAACATCCTGGAGACGAGAGAACCAATCCATCACTACAAAATTTGGAGAATGAGATGGCCTCTTTGAAGAGGAATTATTTGAATGGGTATCTTCTCAAAGGAAAAAAAAATCAGATTGCAGGAGCACCCCAAAGGCTCGCCTTGGAGGCCCCACCCATGAACATAAATCGCATATTTCAAGAAGATGAATAAGAGATTGAACAAGAAAGTGAAGGTGGTAGTTTCCTAGAAAGTGATGAGTTTGAGAATGATGCACAAATCAGATTTTGTGAGTATTCATAAGGTTATGAAGAAGATGAAGAAGATGCACCTGGCTTCTCATGCACGGTATTCACTTGTTCTCATTTTGAGAAAATAACATCTCCTCCACTACCGCAAAGAGAAGAAGGTTGATGATCCTCCTATGGCGACTCTGAAAAATAAAATAATTAGTCAAGGATCCCCACTTCCATCTTCCATGAAGTCTGCATTGTTGGATCCTGATCCTGTAACATATAAGAAGACTCCCGAAATCCCAAGTAAGTCTTCCAATGTCTCTTCCATTTCTAAACTCAAATCTGCTCCTACAAAATCAAATAACTTGAAATCTCCTAGTGTACCTTTTAAAATACCCTCCGTTCCTAAAACATCAAATCATGCTCACAAGCCTATCTAGACCCCAAAATCAATCCCTTCATTCCCCTTGTCTGCATCTTCTCCCTTTGACTTCATAGAATATGCAAACAAAGCCAAAGTGTAGATTACTGAAACTGAATATTTGCGGACTCATCTTGAAAAATTCGAGAGGTTCGTTTGATACATCGAGTGGTAGTCTAACACCCAATGTTGTAACTTCTAGTTCCAAAGGCATGCTACCAAACTCACCTACACCTCCCTCATAGAAAATGCTTTATCTAAGTGCATCGAAGACTGATAAAGTTGAACCTTTCTATGTTTCCCTTGATTTTGGAAAATATGTACTAAACAATTGCATAATAGATTTTGGTGCCTCAGACAATGTGATGCCTTTGAAGGTCGCCAAGGCTCTTAAACTTACAATGACTCCACCTAGTGAATCTTGTTACTCTTTGGAGTAAGAAAAGGTCCCACTTGTAGGGAAGGTCAAAGATGCACAAGTGTATCTCGCTAAATTTCCGATGAGAAAATTTTAGCGATGATTTTGTAGCCGATGACTGGCCTCATTCGAAATTTTGTTGAGTAGAATTTTCTGCTGAGACTTGCGAGGGAAAATTCTGATGAATTGTTCATCCACAACCATACCAGTGAAGGGAGACATGGAGAAATTTCTTCCCAAGAAGAAAAATGAGGTACACGGTATGAACTTCTGGAAGCCCGGAAGCTAACATCTTGTATCAAGGTAGCAGGCAGATGAATCACTTTGTGGAAACGAGGAGGAAGAGGATATCCCCATCTTGATAGGCCCAAACATGCCTTCCCAAAGAGATTTGGATTTTGAAGAAGCATTGAGGAGATTCGAGTTATAAGAGGACAGCCCCAAATCACCAGATGATGCAGACCATAAGGAAGAGGAGATGGTTCTTGATGATTTTCAAGAAGAAAAATTAGTTTATATGATTTTACAAGATGAGGAGTTATTCTCATTCCCATTTGGGGATGAGGATGATCTCAATCAGGCCATCTATGGAGAGAAAAAATCAACTTATGATGAGCCTATGAAAAGTTTGAAAGAAATGTTTGTAAAAGAAATGCTTAGATCCGTAGAAGAAATTGAAGATCCTGAGCTCAGTCTCGAGCTCCTGATGCAAGCCACAAATTTTCAAGACAAGCGTGAAGCTAATTTGGAAGCCTTAACTAATGTGAAGGTTGGCCATATTGAGATAAGGCAAGATGAAACATATGATTCCACTCTTGAGCTAATGATTGATGGATGCACATCTTGAAATGGAGATATTTTCTTTCCCATTTAAAGATGAAGACTCTTTCCATGACAAAGAAATTAAAGAAAGAAGTTTGAGACCTCTAAAGATGAAGATATTTTAGATGAAGGATTGGTAGAGTGAACTGATTCTCGGGATGATGAGGTAATCCCTCCAGATAATTTCTTTGAGTTGCAAGATAAAGATTCTTCAAAGGCATACAAAGAGGAACTATAGGAAATGATGAAACATTACTCCATGTAAGAAATATTAGATGTAGTAGAAGTTGTAGAAGATCCCGAGCTGATTCTTGATCTCTTCATTAGTGTCATGGACATACAAGACAAGTATGAGTTCGCATCTAATCCTTCCGTCAGTACTCAAGCACCTCGCAGTGGAGTGAAGGAAAAGGATGAATCAAAGGTTTCTCATAGAGAAGATGTCAATGAGCATAGACCCGGAAAGAAAGTAACTCAAAATATCAAAGGAATTGGAATGAAAATCAGCATTGGGGCAGTGATGAGATGCTCAATGGAGAATCGGCTATATGGATAAACATGGAAGGAAACTGGCACGATGAAACCAATTTCAAAGAGCATGAAGGAAGTGGAATTTCCAAGGACTCAAGCATCAAGAAGCTCATATGGACTCACTCCTACAAAGTAAAAGGAAAATTGTGAAATCACCTGGCTTTCATAAGCAGTTGAGGAAGGGAGGCTACTTTCTGGAACCCATCAACAGCTTTGCAGAACATCATCATTGGTGTTACCTCTTTAGGGGTAACTTTTGAGAAATGAAAAGTATTTCAGTGAAAGCGGTTGTCCCCCTTGTACCGTAGGTGATTGATAGGTGTGTTTCCTTTACATGTTATGTGTGTTTCCTTCCCGTTGTGTGACATGTGTTTCCTTTCATTCATTTTGTGTGTGTTTGTTTCCTTCTAATCTTCTTTTCTAGAAGTTGTACATGACTCTGCAAGGCCCAATGGATAAGGCACTGGTCAACGAATTATATGGTCTAAAATTGAGATTTTGGATTCCCATGTCATGTCTTCACTTCACTCAATCCATGCCATGTCCCCAAGCTAGAGCTAGCTATTGTCGTGCAAATGTGCAACGACTAAATTGGAAGTTTCCAAGCACGAAAACTATACCCCTATGCCAAATTTTTCATGTTTTATCATTCCTAGGAAACCCCGGCTCCATCCAGTTAGTCCAAATGACCTCCCAACCAAATTTATAACATCCCCCTAGGTGATTTAGGAAATTCCATTCATTCCCCCTAGGTGATTTTAGGAGTTCATTGAAAATGCAAATTTTAGGCAGTCACGGGAAGGGCTATCGCTAGCCTTCCTAGGATTGGATTCAACTCCTTGGAGTGGAATGGAAGGGAAAAATTCAACACAGATTAAATAAATACCTTATAACATAATGGAAATGATTTTTTAAGGTTTGGGGAAGTTTTGCAAGAGTTGGAGAAGTCTGAGTAAAAATCAGGGTTCACAAGCCTAGGCGGTACACATGCCTAAAATAGGCTGCAGGGCTTCAAAGAAGATTCTGGAGCTCTAGATGGAGTTAGGAGAAAAAAACCCTAGAAAAATAGGATTCTAAGGCCTACATTATGGTGAAATAATATTTTTCACAATACTTTGGTGCATCAGTCTGCAGTAGTTTTATCAAGCTCATGTGGAGTACAAAATCAAAATCTGATTTTTCAAGGATCAAATGGAATAATAAAGACATGATACCCCCACCATTTGATTCAAAAGGCCATTTATAGTCAAGATCATATAAAATTTTCCAAAAATGTCCATCATCGGGACCTCACATTATCATTGTTACAAGTTCAGACTTAGCCAAATTTTGGGAGGACACGTGTCGGACACAAGAGCACAGTAAGATTTTGTGTCCCTCATGTCCCCAAGGTCAAGGAAATCAAAGTTGGAAAAGAGTGACCAGCCCCTTGAAGCCCTCTCAGCCCTCATATGACCTCTTGGACCCTCATGTGACCTCCGGCTCGGCAGCTCACCCCCCAGTGCATTTTTGAGCATCCATTCCCTATCGTTGGATAAGGCGCCACATGTCATCTCCTTAACCACCATGGAATTTAATGTCCCTTATACATATGAGGTGGGGGACATAAGACCTTGAAAAATTCACCCATCCCCCATAGGGATTCTTCTGGACACCCATGTGACCTCCTTTCAGCTATTAGTGCTTTAAATCAGCTTTTTCCTCCTTCATTCCTTGTCGTTGGATCGAGTACCACATGTCATGCTCTTGACCACTATGGAATTTTATGTCCATCACATCCTTTAGGTTAGGGACATAAAGCATGGAAAAATTTTCCCAAGCCCTAATTCTGCATATCTTTTTAAAAATTTCTAAGTTTCACTTTTTTCCGCTTCTAGATTCTAAAAGTTATAGTGCACTCTATTCCTCCATTCTTCCTCTAAAACATTCTACCATCACTCTGCCATTGCAAATTCTTGGACAAGATCATCCCAAACACTGAAAAAAATTCCCCACAAAGTGATGTGTAGGTCTCGGAATGGTTTTTTCATCAAAACAAGAAGGAGAAACTAACAACAAAAGGAAGAAAATGGTGAAAAGCTCCATAACCTAAAAATGAAGATCTCGAATAAATATTGTAAGCCGGTGCATGAAACAAAAAATTATTATTTTTCTATTAATTCCTATGTTCAATGCCATCAAGAAGACACCTTTAAACTCCCCATGTGCGATAGAGAATCCACAATGAAAAAAATCTCCTTTCCGTCCCAATGAAGAAAGAAGTGGGATTTCCCAAAACCGGTTGCCATATCGAAATAAGATTGCATGTGAAGCACCGAGAAGAAAAAACCAACATAAAAATATAATTTTCATCATAAATAGAGGAGAAAACTAGACCTACAATTTTGAGGTCCATTAATGGCTATTGTACCCTAAAGCACTTTAATCAGTCTGAAAATTAAAACTTTAAAATCTCCTGGACTATGAAGCGGGTGGGCCCGAAAGTTATGAGGAGGATATTGGGAAAAAACCCATATCAATTTTTTTTCCATGTCAATCCGACTCCCAAAGGCAAACTTTATAAAGATAGCAATTCTACTACAAAGGAACTGCTATTTTTGGAAAGTCATTGATAAAAGAACCTGCGAAGAAGACAAAGACATTGGAGGTGCACTACAGCTGAGAATCCACCAGAACAGACATTTTTGGTACTTACTAAAAATAGTAAGCGTGCCCTCGATCATCTATTAAAAATAGAAATTTGATCCAGAAGGAACGAGGAACGTAGGGAGAAAGAGGAAAACTGAGCCGCAACATCCAATTGAAGATCGAGGACTTGATTTCTCATACTTACTAAAAATAGTAAGTTGATTTTTATAAGGGAGATATGAAGCCAAAGTGGATGGGTCAGAAGCCTTCTCAGGATTACAAAGTGGAGAATAGTCAAGAATGGAGCCAAGTCCACTGTAGCAACTCATCCTTCGGCATAATTCTTCTTCTTCTTCTTCTTCCTCTTCTATCTCTCTCTTCGCTCCTCATACGACACTCTCTCTTCTTCAATGTTATATTTTTCTTTGAGGTTTACACTTTGAGATATGATGGTTGACTCTACCTGTCAAACCAAAAATATATGATGTTAAGAGGTTTTAAACAACATGTCTTAAATTTCTTTTCTTTATTTAATAATTTTAAAAATACATTATTTTTTTGTTTTATTTACAAGTTTCAGAAAAGTTTTAGGGATTTTATGTTCGATATAAACACATTTTTAACCAAATATGTTATTTAAATATCTATATAATGTTGCACTTATATTTATATTGAATGTGTTTATAGTGATAATGATAGTTTTACCAAATTCTTTCGTGTCAAATAAGGATGGGCTGACAATTTTACAAAGTGCAAAATATGGTTAAATCAGGCAAAAATGTCCAAAATAAGCATCAAATCTCATCTCTAATCATTCCAATTGGTTAGAAAGACAACTATCTAGGCGTGAAAATCAAAGGCTAGCTGATGTGAACTAGTGGACGGTTGCACTAAGTCAAACAAGAAATCCAAATCCTGACAAAATAAATTTGTAAGGAAATAGTACGAGGCTAGGTTTAATGTTCATGTACAATTTATTAGGAAATAATATAGAACATGTTTTATTTTTTCATAGAATCTTAAGAAAACAAGGCTATGATATGCCAAATCTTGTCAAAGTTAATGCATTTCAAGGGCAAAGGAAAAATTAATAACCAATAGTACATAAAAACAGGAGGCAAGTTAGGAAAAATACTTAGTAGGGCATACCAATATAGACTAAGAAATATTAGCTTTATATAATATTGCATATAGATATAAATAATATGCACTAGCAATAGTCGAAGCTATTGTTAAACCATTGTAAAAACTAAGGCATTGAGACTTGTTTTCTTTTGATGTTTACTTGGTAAGCATCATTTAAGGAGGAGGATGTGAATATAAACATTTGGAATTTTTTTTTTAAAAGAGGGGTTTTTTTCGTGGACAAGTGTTATATGTATATGTATAGGATAGAAAAGTATAACTCAATCATTCATTTAAAGCATCCATTGCATATGAAATATAAAAACAAATTGCAATACTCTATAGACTAGTAAAATTATAAAGACTTCAAAATTATTTTCTTTAATGCTCACTGGGTGAGACTCATAAAATGAGGGGGTGTCAATACTAAGGTCTTGTAATTTATTTAGATAAAAAGTGTTTTTCATAGCAAATGTCATTCAAATACGGAAATTATCATCACATAACATATAAAAATGAGATTCAATCATTGATTTGAAGAAGTCGGTGTATAAAAATATTACAAATGGGTCACAAAACATTATATACTACTAAAATAATCATGAGTTTGAGTAGGAAATTATTAGAGTCCAAGTAGAATTGGCACAATACAACTATTGAAGGAACCATAAATTCATTAAAGAAAGTTAATCACATTACCAAATTACCAGTTGTTAATAATACATTTGTTTTAAAAATGTATATTTAATATGCTTGATCATTAATTAACAAATTGTATGTATATAGTTTCATTATACTAAGAATAAGTAAATCATAAACATAGGGTCGATAAATGAAGTTGTCAATAAAATTTGATATAGTTTAGTATATGTTGTTGGTTGTATACAAGTCATGTGGTATGTGCACTAAGATAGGAAAAAGAGAAAATAAAATTTAGCACATGTTTGTTGGAACACTGAGTTTTTTGTTCATAGTACTGCATATATAATTTTTAAGAGAGGACATTTTGTACGTCCTCAATTTCAATGATAACTCTTTTTAGCATGCATATAGCCTCATTGATGTTTTTCATGCAAGACATAATATACAGTGAGGATATCATTTTATTCTACTTTATCTCGAGCTTACACAATGTCTATCAACTGATCTAGATATCAAAAGGTGTAGGAGTGTTGCATTGTTTTCGATTCTTATAGATATATAGTAGAAGTTGTCGTTTGTTGGTTATAGAATTTAATATTTTGAAAAAGAAACAATCGAGGGACAACAACCCTCCTCTTTGTGGAAGAGGTTCCCTTATTAAAAGCCAAAAACCTTATTTACAATATAAAAATATGTTAAATATTTTGGTGAGGATTTTGATATCTCTAGATGCATTTATTAAAGGTTTTCAATACAGAAGAAAATAGGAAAAATTAGGACTAATATTTAGAAACAGTATGATAGGAGAGCATTTTGAGACATATAGATAGCAGAGAGATATCTTACTTATGCTTGATAAAATAAAAACATTTAGAGTATGCATATGAAACACATGACTTGCATATACTAGACACAAAGTTTGAAATACACTTACCAATTGAAAGACACAAAGTTCTTGCTTCAAATACATATAGCCTTATATGAATTAGAAAAAGAATAGAAAGAGAAGAAGCATGAGAGAGAGTGAAATTTCTTTTGTATTGAGTATTTCAATGTTCTTTTTTTACATCTAGATATGAAAAATGGTGATCCTTTACAATGATGAGAAGAGTGATTTAAATAACCTCAAGAAATGGTTACAAATAGCCTTTCAGTTTCCTTTCTCTAAATCCCAAAAGCTAATATCTAATTAAATATTACAAATTCAATTTATCCCTTGCTTACATAACACATGATTTTAAAGGGATAAAGACACCTTAACTAGATATTCTACAATAAGAAAGGAAAATAAGAATTAGGAAGTTGAGACACTAGTGGAAGCACTTGTAGTCCCCTTTGCCTTTAGTATTTGATTTCTGAATCACTTCAAAGATGTAGTTACGTCCATTCCCAAGGAATTTTTGTATTGGCAGTGGCATGATTCCAACTACCCAAACACTTCTCCATGTCCTTCTCGAACTATAAATTTTCCAAGAACTCTTTGTTAACATCTGTGATGGCATCCTGTAGTGTGCAAATTTCTTTCATTTTCTCCTTAGAGATGGTGTCCTGCTTGAATAGATTTTCTTTAAAAAGATCTTGAACTAGGATTTGATCTCCTAAATAGTGAATTTATCACTTGAATTCTCTTTGAATATTTATCAATGTATATCCAAGAAGGAATATGTGACACGATTTAAAAGATTCTCCTTTCTCGCAACATATTCCCGAGTTCTTCAATGGCTTCTTTCGAACTTTGATATTCCAACAATGTTAAAGACCCATTGTTTGGATAGATTCTACATAACATCATCAAAAACCTTATTAGACAAAATGACCTACACATCTATCTCACTCATCAATTTGAGATCTTGAATGCACTCACTCCATAATTTCAACTCTCTATCTAAACCACTGAGTGTTGTAGAGAACTTTAGTTGAATCTTGGCAATTTTCTCATATGCCTTGAATGCCTCTTTAATAAAATTCAGGCCTGTGATTATTAAATTATCAACCATAGCTTCCATTATTTTACCATAAGTAACATGCTTATGGATGTCTTTAATGGCTTGGACTTCATCAGTGGACAAGATAGCAGGAGGTGGGATGGAAGCTAGGGGAGTGGGATCAAGAACCTTATCTTCTTCCAATAAGGATTTGATGAAACTAGATAGAATTTGGTTCTTCTCCTCCAACTTCTCTTGTGTTTGCTTCCCCTTCTCAACTCTTTCAATCACCCTAGACACAGTCTCCCTTAGATTATGTACTTCACTTTCTGGGGTTGATTCTCTAAGGGGAATTCTTGTCAACTCCAAATCACCCATTGATAGGTCATTTTCATCTTTATCAAACTTGGGTTTTGTAATTTCCATGAACTGTTGACCTTGAGAGTCTGAGACCAACCTTGATGTGACTTTAGCATTTTTAGCTAGAGGGGGAGGAGTAGTACCTAGAAGAGTTGCCACTACATCAAACTTGGGAACAACAACACTTGAAGTAGCCTTTCTCTTCTTTCTTTCCAGTAATGGTTGTACCCAAGTAAATGAGGAACTAGAAGTGGAAGGAGAAATGGGCCCAAGTGTAGAGGCACTCATAGCACTCAGAGTTTGCACAAAAACCACCTCTAACATAGAGGTATCAGTTTGAGTGGATTCAAGAGCTTCCTTGGCAGATATTTCTATAGACTTTGAAACCATTTCCTTTGATTGATCTTCCATCATATTGCTTACTTCATGTGTATTATCTTTAGGCTTTTCTTGCTCTTTTTCTTGACTATCATCATTATCATCCAAATCCACAATTATTTCCTTTGCTTCAACTTGTTTAGGAGAAGGTTCTCTTTCTTGAATAACATCAGATGCCTTATCTTCTTTCTTGATTTTCCCTTTTTGGTATACACTAGAGTTGAGGATTCTAGAGGAGAAGGGACAAATTGCTCAACTGTCTCGGAGCTAACACAAGTATTTCCTTCTAAGGAGTAGGGGTATCTTGGGAAGTAGACCTAGATTTCCTTTCCCTGAATCCCTTCATTTTCCTATCAAACCAAAGTTTAGTTCTCACTAGGAAAAGATTATTTAGCTCTTTCAAATCATCTCTCTCCTTGAAAAACCAATCAATGGTTTCAATAGGAGTATGTTTGATTGATCTTTCATATTCAAGAGATTGTAGCTCTTCATCATCATCCTCCAATCCTTCAAGGACATCAAATATACCAAAATCAATGATCTCATTGTAGAGATAATCTCCCATAGTACCTCCTCCTGGCTTCATAATCATCAAAACAATCTACCTAGTAGTCTTCAATATCAGGAAGATGTTGATAACCCATTCTGAAATTGGAGGAAATGAAATCCTTAATGTCAAAGCAAGTTTTGGGTTTATAGTAATGAAGAGTGAGAGGAGCAATTGTTCTATCAACATTCGAGTGTCTAGGGCAGTCCTACAAGTGTAATTACTCAGTGTGATTGGGAATTAAATACATGTAATATTCTTGTCCCTACAATTTCTATGCAACTTGTCTAATTATCTATATATTTCTACTAAAGCCATCTTATCATTGCAATACATGGGAAGTTTCAGGGTTGTCCCTCAAATCCAACCAATCTTATATATGAAAATTTCTGAATTGGGTGAAGAAGTTGCCATAGACACTGATCAATTGTTTTTCCTCATCTAAAAATATTTTAGCAGTATCTCCTTCCAACAACCTGACAATATACATAGTGAATGCATCATTCACCCTCCTAAAGTGATGATTACTGATCTTTAGGGTCAATTGTGGGTGATACATATAAATGGGGGCATCCTTCTTATCATCCACAGGGGAGAAACCCAACCACTCTCTATAAGCTGCAATAGAGTACATTAGATAGGAGGTCATGTAGAAGGTTTGGGTTCTCTGAACATTTGATAATTGCTTAGTCAAGCTATCACAAATGATTCCTACCTAGTTTAAATTTTGCTTACCCTCACATATGATATTGATGTAGGGGCACATCCAATAGTGAAACTCATTGGTGGTGGGAATTCTGCTATCCTAGCCAAAAAAGTGATGATGTCTGACAATTATTCATGGAAATCAACTCTAAACATTGTCTTAGGTAGCCTTAAGGCTCCTTTCTTAGGGTTTTTGAACCAAGACTTGGCAATTCTGCTTTTGTATTTTTCACTTTGTCTTGATCAAAAAGAGTTTGGGCCTGATCCTTGGTGAGATTATTTGAATTTTCAACCATGGGAATTCTAAGGGCAGTATGAATGCAATCTTCATCAAGTCATGCCACCACATGACCTTGAGGATCAATGATTTCTTTTGTATCAGGATCAAAACAAGAGCTACAAGAAAGAATTATATCAGCACACTAGACTGAAATTGGAAAACCCCCTGCCTCTATGATCCCACTGTATTTAATCAACTGGAGCCATAGGAGTAGGATTTTGACAATTGATTCGTGCCTAGAATTATTCCAAGTCTAGGTTTTGTGCTTCACTATCACCAATGTTTGGTACAGTCTTCTCCAAGGAAGACATGTGTTTATGAATTTTGAAACTGATCTTCATCTTGTGGCCAGAGTAAAAGATTACTTGTGAGAAATATTCCTTAGTTCCTTGATCAACACCTTGATGTTTCACAACTTCTTTTTACACCTACAAATTTGAAAAACAATGGAACATGACTCGACCATGGCTAGAAATGGCGAGGAGAGAGAACATGAATGGTCAATAGCAATTTGCAAGTGAGGTGGTGAAAATGATTGATTACCCAAGTATTTATAAGTATTTAAACCCAAGTAATTTGGTGGGGTAAAATAAATGAGGAAATTAATACTTATACCAACCTTGAAACAATGGAAATCAGGTAAGGTGGAACAAAAGAGCACAACTGTCCCATGGGACATCGGGATAGTTGGGATGCGCAAAGCTGGAAAAAGTTGATTTGCGGCAAAAGCATAAAAATTTGACACAACTGTCCCAAGGGAAATCGAGACAAATGGGACCACAAAGCTGAAATACTCGTGAGGAATATAAATCGAGAAAGGTGGGTTTGTGGGGAAATGGCGGTCAAACGACACTCGGAAAATCAAACACTCGCAATGTATGAAAATCGGATAAGTCGAAGTATTTGACACAGGACGCACTTGGGACATTGGGATAGCCAGGATACACAAATCTGAAATAGACGACTACAAAGGAAAAAACAAGACCAATCGGTAAAAGTGGAAAATTGGGGAATAGATGGCCTAGATGAACTTGGGACATGAGGGGTAGAAAAAGCTGAAATACCCGCAAAAGACTGGAAAAGCCTCAAAACTCAAAATTTCAAAAAATGACTAACTGTTTAGAACTAGATTTGTTTCTTAGGAGACTTCTACAAGGGTATTTAGAGTCACCAAACCCATAAAAATCTCAAGAATAGAGAAGAAAATTTACAAATCTTGGGAAGGTGACAACATCACTTTGCATCCTTGGAATATAGGTTTTTTTTTCCTATTGTGCATTATTCTATTTAGGCATAAAGATGCAGGAAGGTTAAGTTTTCATGGGTTTCAAGAAGATTAAAAATAAAGTAACCATATGTAATTAATTTTTACGAGTTCTGATTATAAGGAAATATTCCAAGAGGTGCATTATAATGTTAGAAATCAATTTAGATATATTGATTCCACCGAGATTTTGAGGAAGGCTTAGTTGTCTTAGAAGTGACCTAGAAAAGTAGTCAATTATTTCACATGTGTCTTGTTTTTGTACATGTAACATTTAAGGAAATGGATTCTATCTAACATAATTCAATCCTATGAGGTATAAGTTTTTCTTTAAAAAAGAAATCATTGAAAAATAATCTTAATTACTTTTAAGCAGTTAATTTTTAAAACTAAGGAAGAGGCATTTCATTTCTTCTACCAATATTTCTCATAACCAAAATAAGAAATATGTTTTTTACCAATCATAGAAAATAAGAATTGCTTTCAATGATAACTTTAACACAATAAGATGGAAATATCTCTAAAAAGAGTAAAATTACCTCGATACTTATATTCTTGAATGATGTGGAATGACCTAAGAAATAAAACATGGTTAGAAAATTGTATAAAGGCCACTCTATTATATGATTTTACCATCATGGACCAAATAAAAATGTTAAAAAAATAAATGTATATTAAACTTATAAGATGTATTGAAATTTCCACAACACCCATAAATCTAATAAGATGTAGAATTCCATATAAGAAATCACAAGAAAATTGTATTAGGAGCATTCTTTCAAATGAATTGGATGTTATTTCAAGAAAGATTAAAATATAATGGATTGATATTAGAAACATTTTGCATATCCGTAAACATATCTAACGTTACTACTTTCTACATTTATGTACAAACATATACTCAAAAGAATTAAAATGTGAGTAATTACAAAGTATATTGCCAATTATTTTAAAATATTACAAAACAAATGTAATTTTTCAAACCTATATAAAATATCTGCAAATATGGAATAAATTTATATATATATATATGATATTATGAATATATATATATACCTATATATATATATATATATATATATATATATATATATATGTGATTTTAAAAGAATCACCTATACCAATAGTTCGAGTAGGTCTCGTATGGAAAATGGAAATGTCTAAAAAAAAAGTAGTAAAGCCTAAATTGTTGGGTGGGCATATTTGTTTGGTGCCAATAAGATTTATTACAATGTAGAATTAGGATAATGTGTGGATGAATTCTTATTTCAATTAGATTCTATAAATCTTATGCATTGTGTTCTTATCTCAAATATATCTTTAGCAGCTAGTAGACATGAATGTTATAGGATTGGTGTTGAAAATTATAAAAGAAAGGGGTATCATAAAACTATAGAAAGTAGTTGAATTGATATTAAAATTAAGATAATTAAAAATTTTCTTGGAGAAAGATCACTCACAAACACTGGAAATTTAAACAAAATTCTCGAAATCATTTGAGTAAATGAAGAGAAATTATGTGTTTGACACAAATATTTCATTGCATGTTGTTGAGGAAGGAAAAATGAAAATATTTTCACTTTTCAAAAAGAAAATTTATAGTATTGTATTTAGTGTTATCAAAAAATCTACTAAGACACCTATTAATTTCATTATACACCTAAAAATGTGTGGTGATTGGTAAATTTTTACATTTGGCAATGTCATTAAGGAAGACATAATTATCTAGATTGAAATTAAAAAGTCAGGTCTTGCATGTCATGAAATTTAATAGCAACATACATTAATGTAAGGATGTATTGATATTTTGTGCCTAATCCCTTGCAGATCATGCCAACCCACTAGAGCAATGTAATCCCCATAATTACATCCACCGACGAGAGAAAGCAATACGTCCAAAAATTCATTGAATACTCTTCCACCCAGCTTAGCTTCATTGCATTTCTTCCCAAATGACATTCTGCAGATGATACGATTAGTGAGAAACCCAACCTCCTTGATTACATATATACCACAGGGATTCACGCCACTATTACTACTAACTTTCTGTAATACATATTATATAGTGGAAAACACTTCCCAAGCTCTGAGGGATGCCAAGGATTTCAATAATTTTAGGGAAAGAAGTTTGATCAACCTATCTATCATATAGGTGCATAGTCAACGTGAACCTAGGTAAAATTTAGACCACTACGGTCTATCCTTGTACCACCGGCCTCGAATCTGAACCCCAAACCCTATTTCCCATGCCCCACCATCCTGCTGCGTACTCACATTTGAAACAATACGGAACCAATTTGTTTTAAAAATCCGCAAACAGAAATTTGACCGAATAGATACCAACGTATTATGTTTTTACCTAATATGTTGTTACCTATTCCATTAAAACTAATGGTTACATGATGGAAAACAATTTTTCCGTATTGTGTGAACTAGAGTGAGAAATATGCTTAGCCAAAGAATCTCCTGGATAATTAATTTTCGTATCAATTTCCAAAGATGGTCCATATGTGGCTATTGAAACTTTCTCGGGGCTTAGTAAATGGTTATCACTCCCATTGGAGGGAGGCTTACAAATATGTGGTCATTTGCTTTCAAGATTTGTATGTCCGATAATGCCTTAATATTTTTCAATTGTTTAAGATAATTTTATAGGAAAATATTAAGCCACTACAACCTAAGTCATCTTCATCTACTTAAAAGAAGTGGCCCATCCATAAAATTATGTCCTCGCTTTCGAGAGATGTGGCTCCATCATGCATCTTCCTTCAATTCATGGATGGTTGTCTCGATGCAAAGCATTTGGGATATGAAGACAAAGCATTCGTTATCCATTTGGGATATGACTACAAAGCGTTTAGTTCGGATTCATACGTAGGGTATCATTTCCGCAAAGGAAAACTACAGAAGTATTTAAAGACATTAAGAATCATTTCGATGGTTGAAAAAATACTACCAGGAAAAAAGTAATATGTTGCTATTGATATTCATCTAGGTCCATAATATACAGATTCAAACATCCAAAAAAAAAATCTCTATACTTTAATGTGGGAATAAATTAGTTGTAACACCCACACAAAACGATGTTCTAAAACACGCTAACTCCCAATACTTAACTCGAAATTTGTGACATTTTTTTTTTACAAGGACAAGGTAGAAGGATAAAATAGGTTACAAGGATGTTAATCCCCTAGGGTACAACAACTAACTAACACCACTAACTCAACTTTTTGATTGAAGAACCTGGTCTAGAATGAAGGTTAACATATTCTCAAATTAATCTCTAGAGTCCATTAATCAATTATGCATTAGGAAGGTACCCTAGATTAATTTACTTAATTAAATGTTTTCTTCACTTAAGTTAATGTTCAATCCAAAATTGACTAACCTCATGATTAAATAATTTAGTTTCATTATCCTAATAGTATAAAGTCCTTTTTATTAATTTACTAAAACATACTAAGGGCTAATAAGGACTTTACATTCCTAAGGAAATGAAATGGCCCCATTCCCCATTTACACATACTAAAAGTTTTAAAAAAACATTTATAAAAATCATTCTCACCTAACAAAAGTAGGGTGAAACCTCCACCCTTAGATCAAGTCATTCTTGGCCACTAGATCCTAGGGTTCCCATCTAGCCCTAAATTTTCTTATGAGTTTTTATTAAAACCTTTCCTTTGTTCATTTCCTCATTTGGCCTATTTTTTTTTAAAACTTGTAGGTTGAGAAGAGGAAGACATGGGAGCAAGGAGGAAGAACTATGGAGGATTCTATAAGGAGATCTAGTTTAGATTAGTTTAATTGTAGTTTTATTGTTGTTATAACTTCATTCAAGGATTGGGAGGGTTATTCCTTTTAACAATTTGGTTTTGTTTCAAGTTTTTGTATTTGGGTTTTAAAATTTGGGGAAAACCCTACCCCCATGAATAAAATGAGAAGAAATGTTTTAGATCCACCATTTGTATATTTTATTGCTCAAATCCATGGGATCACACATTTTTTGCATGTTGGATAGTCGTTGGTTAAATTTCACAACTTTAAGTTTTACAAAAATAATTAAAAATTTTACACAGTGTGTGATCTCGCAAGGAGTTCTATCATAAGTGAGTGAAAGAACCACCGCCCTTAGAGCAGACCGCGGTCCTGAACCGAGGTTCTAGGTGACAAACCATGGACCGCCCTACTTGAGCGGCGGTTTTGAGACCGCCACCTTAGCCTGAGCGGCGGTTATGGGACCACCACTCTGCACAGGGCGGCGGTCCTGTTTCAAAAAAATAGAACCTTAATCCGAGATTTTTACAAAAACTAAAAGTTTCTACTATTTTCCAAAACACATTTTAGATGGGATTTTATGCACCTAAGGTTTCCAGTTTTGATATTTCATTCCATTTGATCATTTCTTAGTTAAAACTACTCATTTAAAGTATTTAAATCCAAATAATAACAACTACAAGATCTATTCCATTTTGTTCAACTAATTTTCTTTGAATTCCAAGAGTAAAAATAAAGGATTTATATCTACTTCTACATTGTTATTTTCTTACTACAAAATCAACATTTCCATTAACAATAAACTTCAAATTTTTCTCTTGTTCCCATTTTTACTTCAACATATATATGTTGTTTAAATAACTATAACAAATTTATTTTCCTTTCAAGTTTATTATGCATACATGGTTCAACTTCTTACAATTTCTATATTTCCTTCTTTCTCATTTTCAACATTACAACTTCACTATGAAAGTAACTTTCTTTTTCACAATGCAACTTCCAACTAAAATTTTACACAATATAGTCATTTTGATTCTTTCTCTTACACAATATACCAATATTGGAATGCAATCTTTCTCCATGAAATTATTACAAAGTCTTCCACTCAAGGTGGGAAATAATACAAGAATGTAAGCAAATGATAGAATACAATATCACAAGTTTCTCCACTCTAAGTGGGAACAACATAAAGGAAGTTTCACAAGGTCTCAAACAAAAATCCAAGCTCCACAACTCCACAAGATAGCTCCTCCATGATTTTTTTGATTCACAAAAAAATGGGGGAGAGGCAACGCTCTCCACCCAACCAAGATATCCAATGAAGAGGAGAAGCCATCCTCTCCATTGGCCCCGAGCCCCAACCACATTACAATGGGAGATAATTCCAACACATGGCAACAACAAGCTTCCACAACACAAACAAATATTTCACAACATTTCAACCACATTCAAAAAACAACAACACAAGAAGAAGAAAAAAAACAACAAAACAGGCTTAAAATGAAATCCAAAAGAGCAAGACCTATGGGGAGGCCACTTATGCCTCCCAATGGGAATGGGTGCCCACCTTAAATCCTCCAATGCATATCTCAAATCCCTACATACTCTTATGCCTCCCTCAAGTACCCCTTATACCTCCCACATACTCTTATGCCTCTCAATCTCTTATGCCTCCCTCATAAAAGAAAAAAGTAAGAAATGCAAGCATTCCTTATCCTAGGTGGGGCACCCAACCCAAACTCCCTCCAAAAAGAAAGTAAACTCTTATGCCTCCCTACAAGAAAACTCCCCATAGTCTCCTCCTACTCCAAACTTAGGCAATCTACCCACACCCAACAAGCATTCCAAAGAAAACAACATTAAACAATACAAACACATAAACACAAAATAAAACATAACATAAGCAAGGTGAAGCTCCTACCTTTCCATAGTAGAGCTTGTTCCCAAGAGTAAGTCCCCAAGCTCCTCAAAACCAAGAAAGCATCCACAAGCTCCAACAATCCACAAGCACTCCCAAAAATCCTCTAACTCTCCAAAATACAAGAGCACAAAATGATCAAGTAACCCCAAAACAAGTAAAAGAGCTTCAATAAATAGAAAAGGAGAGAGGAGGATGAGGTGGCTCCATGTAGGATGCCACATCACTCATCCTCAACTCCACCTAAGAAGTCAAACCTCAACCCCAATGCACCATAAATTGGTGGGTGAGAGGAATGACAAGATACTTACACACACAAACTAAGCCCACACCCCTCTAAGGAAAAATTAATTACTTGAAAGAAAGTGCAATAAACATTTCACCTTTTTATCTTCCCAAAACACCTAATGGGGTCTAATTTTGACCCCCCAACCCATAGGTAGGGTTGGTATGGCAATTTAAGAGGTGTGGGACAAGTTTAACTTGTCCCACAAGCCTTCAAAATTGGCCCTTAAGGCCAAATTCGAGTTTCCCATGAAGGGTAGAGTGTACAACACTCAAAATCTCAAGCATTCAACACATAACACAAAATCCAAGAGTAAATCAAGTCTAATAAATGAACTTATTTTGGTCACATCTTTAATTAGTTTAGGACAAGATTTAATTACTTTAATAAGACACTTAGACCCACTAAGATAAAGGGGAAAACACATACATCAAAAACTAAATAATTAAAACAAGTAAATTACATCACTCAAAGGAACACATACTAACATTAATAAAAGGAAACTAAAACAAAAACAACACATGACCCTTGGTCACAATTTTCCCCTAACCAAATAATTCTAACACACACACAATTACATGTTGCCATGGTGACCCTAGTTGAATTCATCTAGAATTCCAATGTGGTTGGTCTCCATCCCCTCGATGTTATATATATATATATATATATATATATATATATACATACATACATATAGTGTGTGTGTATATGTGTGTGTGTGTGTGTGTGTGTGTGTGTATATACACATAATACCTCCTTCATATACATGGCATTAAAACATCCATTCCAAAATATGCATATATAATCTAAAATCATCTATATACAAATTAATATCATCTAGGCAATTACAAAATCATTTACAAATTTCTACACACACACACACACACACACACACATACATTTAGAATATCCAATGGCTTTAAAACATCCATGTATGCAAAAAATGAAAATCATATATATACAACATTAATTACAAATCATTTATTAAACATCATCCAACGTTTAATCCATCAAACAATGATACAACATTAATTCAATTATCAAAGCCTACTCATGGCGATGAAAGTATATCGCATGTTAGAAATATATATAAATAACCATGTCCACAACATATCAACATCAATATAAAATGTCTCTAATAATCCACATGCATCATATATGAATCAAAATCAACAACAATCTAGTATCTCTAACATCTAGTATCATGCTAAATCAAAAGGCTACAACAATGTCCATAAGTGTAGTCGATAGTATCAAAATCAAAGAAAAAGGTGTCGAAGGGAAGTGGGCACTACATCCCCTCCCTTAGACTCAACTTCCTCCTGAAGTCACTGGAACAGTGTGGGAACTACACTCATAATAATGTAGCATCCTCTCATGTAGTTGTAGTCTCATCATATCTGTCCCACTAGACCCGAACTTGGTCAATCTCTCTTATCACGAAGGCCTAGGGTCCTGTGCTCTATAATGCGGATGGGCTCCACCATCACCTGCCCCTGATCCTGCACCTGCAATATGGTCCAATCTAGCACATGAGAAGGATCAAAAATATATCTCCTAAGCACAAAAATATGAAACACATCATGGATGCGAGACAAGCTAGGTGGCAATGCTAGATGATAGGCCAAGGGACTGATGCACTCCAAGATCTCAAAGGGACCCACAAACCTAGGAGCAAGCTTAGAACCTTTTCCGTAATGGATAGGGCTCTTATGTGGTATGACACGAAGAAACACCTTCGTGCCCACCTCATAACTACGATATATCCTATGTTGGTCCACATACTTCTTCTTCCTATCCTGCCCTCCTGCAATCTCTTGTCTAGATCAAAATAACCTACTACTCCATGTCCTATAATAAGGTTGGCCCAAGAGAAACCATGTCCTCTAACCTATCCCAACTAAGAGGTGTCCTGCACTCTCTGCCATATAATGCTTGAAAAGGAGCCATGCCTATCGAACTATGAAAACTATTATTGTAGGAAAACTCCACCAAGTACAGATACTCCTCCCATCTCGACTAGTGATCCATAACATACATCCTAAGCATGTCCTCCAAGATTTGATTCACCCGCTTAGTTTGTCCATCTGTCTCAGGGTGATATGTCATGCTGAAATTGATCCTCATCCCAAGAGCATGCTGCAAGGTGGTCCAGAAATGGGAAGTGTACAAAGGATCATGGTCGTAAATGATCTTCTACATGGAATCCCATGTAATCTGAAAATATCATCAAGATATACCCGTGCCACTACACTAGTTGTGTAGGTGGTCTTCACCAAGAAAAATGAGCCACCTTCATCAATTTATCCACCATGACCATGATGGCGTCATGGTGGTATCTCGACGTCGGTAACCCCATAATGAAGTCCATGGAAATGGTGTCCCACTTCCACTCTAGTATGGCGTGAGGAAAGAGAAGGCTAGCTAGATGCTTGATGCTCGACCTTCACCCTCTAACATCTAAATAACATGAAACAAACTGAGCCACATCTCTCAAAGTCCTCTCCCAATGGTACAACTATCTCAAAGTGGCATGCATCTTCTTCACCTCGGGATGGGATGAATAAGGTGCACAATGAGCCTCTATCAAAATGTCATGTCTCAAGTATCCATCTCTAGGAACATATATCCGACCTCTTATGTCTGAGAAGACCATCTGCCTCTAATGAAAATCCATCAAATCTCCCCTCAAGGGGCCTCTGAGACTCAATCTCTGCTCTGGCTACAAGGTAGAAGTTGTCATGAGGAAGTTGCTACAAAATCCTGCTCGCAAATCTATAACTACTAAAGTAGCCATAGCCACATGTCTCCATCTTCTCAAAGCATTTACAACCACATTCTCCTTCCCCTTCACATGATCTATCTCCATATCATACTCAAAAAGCAACTCCATCCAATATCGTTGATGAGCGTTGAGATTGGGTTGTGTGAAGAGGTGGTGAAGACTCAAGTGATCAGTCCTGAGTGTAAATCTCCGACCAAGGAGAAATGTCTCCACTACACTAAGGCATGCAAAACTACTACAAGATCAAGATCATGAGTCGAATAATTGAGCTCATAATCTTTGAGTTTGCGAGACTCAAAAGAAACTACTCTTCCCTCCTACATCAACACACCTCCAAGTCCTACCAAAGAAGCATCTGTGTAAACGTAGAACTCACCCTGAGGATCTGGTACTACAAGAATAGGTGTGTCATGAGGCATTCCTTTAGTGTCCTAAAGGCCTACTCACATCTGTTTGACCAAACAAACTTCTTCCCTTTCCACTGAAGGGAAGTGATGGGGTGTGTAATCCAAGAAAAGTCTAAACAAATCTCTTGTAATATCCTGCCAAACCCATGAAGTTGTGCACCTCGGTCACACTGGTGGGTGCTGCCAATCCATGATAGCTCAAATCTTGGAAGGATCAACTATAATACCTTCCCCAAAATGATGTGGCCCAAATATTGCACCTCTATTTGAAAGAATGCACACTTCTCTAGGTTCTCATAAAGATGTTGCTCACGAAGACACTAAAGAACCTAAGAAGGTGCTCCTCATGCTCCTCACGTACGTGAGTAAATCAAAATGTCATCAAGGAAGATGAGCATGAAGTGATCAAGAAAATTCTTGAATACCCCATTCATCAAGCTCATGAACATTGCGGGGCATTCATCAGACCAAAAGGTACCACTGTGAACTCATAGTGGCCATATCTCATATGGAAGGTGGTCTTATGAATATCTTCCTCATAATCCTCAGCTGATGATACCCTGACTTAAGATCTATCTTGGAGAAAAAATGTCCCCTTCATCTGATCAAACAAGTCATCAATGCATGCAGAAGGGGGTAATGATTCTTGATCATTACTTTGTTCAGTTGGCGGTAATCAATACACAACCACAGAGATCCATCCTTCTTCTTCACAAAATCACCGGTGCACCCCAAGGGGATACACTAGGATGGATTAGGCCTTTCTCTAAGAAGGCCCTCAAGCTGCAACTTGAGCTCACATAGCTCAAGGGTAGTCATCCGATAAGGTGCTCGTGAGATAGGCTCTACACTGAACCAAATCTATATGAAAATCTATCTCACGTGGGGAGGTAACCTCGGTAGCTCCCCTAGAAACACATCAGAAAAATCTCTCAAGATGGGATGGTCATCAAGGGATGGTCCACTAGACTCATCCTCAGATCTTTCACTAACCGTAATAACATACATCTGACAACCCCATCGCACACACACTTAAGCTACATAGCGGAGATGGTGCCAAATGGAAACAAGCCTCCTAACCCCTACTATCACTAACTCCACTCCTAGATCATCTGTACAAGAAATAGTATTATGGTAATAGTCCACTCTAGCTCTATGTGTAGACAACTAGTCCATGCCCAAGATGACACCATAAGAACCCAAAGGAAGGATTTGAAGATCCGAAGTAGTGGTGAAGGGTCCCAAATCCACTACACACTCCTTAACTAAGGAGTCTACAAAAATTTGGCTCCATAAGCCATCTCAACATCCCAACTACGACCCTGCCTAACTACCACTAGCTTGCAATGCTCTACTAAGGATGGTGTAATAAAAGAATCAGAGGAACCAGAATCAAATAATATAGAGGTGAAAACACCACCAATACTACCTGTCATCTCTATCATGGTACTCTGGTGCTCAGCCTGGCAGTTCTCGACCACTTGTAGATCCGATGGCTCCGTGCCATATCTCCAACAATAGGCTTTGAGATCTACATCTTACCCTTATTGCTAGGGTTCTATGGGCACTCTCTCCAATGGTGTCTAGCAACACCACAACCATAACAAGTTTCTTGGTCCTCTCCAGTGGGATGTGCTCCATCTGTACTCTAGATGTCTGTGTTGTGGATCTTGATGACTCGACTATGGACTACTGAGGTCTCTGCTGATGAGCTCCTGTTAAATAAGCTCTTTGTGCACCATGTGTCCTGATGGGACCTCTAGGAGGAGGCCCCATACTCCACCCCCTCTATGTGTCAAATCTCTGAGGAGGTATGTAAGGTGGGTGGGTGTCTTCTGCTTTTGGTGGCTATTGAGGTGGCTCAAGGAAGACTATCCCAAACTCTATCCACCATGAGGAGGAGGAAATGACCCCTCGATCTACTATCCTGCATCTACTGGATGCGGCTCCGAACTCTGTCTCTATCCTGCTGCATCTTCCCCATGTCTCCTCTACAATATAGGCCTTCTCCACGGCCTCTGTTAATGTCTGTGGGAAGTGAATGTGCACCGCACCACCCAAATCTAAATTTAGGCCTCAATGAACCTGTGAATCTATACCTTCTCATCCTACATATAGTCGACATACTGGAGTAGATCTAGAAATCGACTCTCATACTCATACTGATACGTAGATGCATAGATGCCTAGAGGTCATGAAACTCATCTATCTGTTGCTAAATAAACCTCTTGGGAAAATACATTGCTCTAAATGCTCCTAAAAAGCTCTAGGTAATTATCTCTAAGTCAACATGGAGCTTCTGCTCCTCGGTCCTCCACCAGACTCTTGCTCCATCCCTCAAAAGATGGATCACAACATGAGCTTTCATGTTGCTAGTACAAGGGTAGAGCTTAAAGCATCCGCTCAAGCTCACCAACCAGGCCTCTTCCTGAAAACCTCATGTATCTCCAGAATAATGAGATGGATGTAGCTTCAAGATCTCCCTGATATGGTCTGCAACTAATGACTAATGAGCCTAGGTCTCTCTACGTGCTCCTCCCTCTATCTAGGGCTCCGAGATCTGTCCCTATGTCCTAAAATCCTATCTCCATGCCCTCTCTGTGGTGACTCTACCCTAGGTGACTCCACACGAAGTTCTCTCTTCCCATGCTCCTCATTGTATCGAGGAGATGCCTAGCCTCAACTAATGGCTCCATATCCTATCTAGCAATTCATCCTCCTAGGGACCCTCCACGTATAGCGGCATTGACATCCTGAAGCATCTGTAAAATCTGAGGAAGAATGGTCACTACTGCTGATCTAGTGGTGGTATACCTAGGTCTATGTGAAAAGACCCCTCATCTGGTCCCTCCTCACATAGACCAAGGTGAGAGTTAGTTCATCATTTTGTTTTGTTTCAGTTTTCTAAGTTTTCTAAAATTTTGCAATTTATCAGATAGTGTGGTTTTCTAGATTTAAAAGAACAATTTTGCACTAGGTTAAAAGTTCATGTCTTCATGTTTTCTAGTGTGCCCAAGGGTCCAAGCTTTGAACCCATGACTCTGATACCAAATGTAATGCCCATAAAAATGACGTTCTAAAACACACTAACTCCCAATACTTAACCCAAAATTTGTGACTAATTTTTTTTTGTTACAAGAACAAGGTAGAAGGATAAAATAGGTTACAAGGATGTTAATCCCTAGGGTACAACAACTAACTAACACCACTAACTCAAATTTTTGATTGAAGAACCTGGTCTAGAAAAAGGTTAACATATTCTCAAATTTATCTCTAGAGTCCATTAATCAATTATGCATTAGGAAGGTACCCTAGATTAATTTACTTAATTAAATGTTTTCTTCACTTAAGTTAATGTTCAATCCAAAATTGACTAACCTCATGATTAAATAATTTAGTTTCATTATCCTAATAGTATAAAGTCCTTTTATTAATTTACTAAAACATACTAAGGGCTAATAAGGACTTTACATTCCTAAGGCAATTAAATGGCCCCATTCCCCATTTACACATACTAAAAGTTTTAAAACAACATTTATAAAAATCATTCTCACCTAACAAAAGTAGGGTGAAACCTCCACCCTTAGATCAAGTCAATCTTGGCCACTAGATCCTAGGGTTCCCATCTAGCCCTAAATTTCCTTATGAGTTTTTATTAAAACCTTTCCTTTGTTCATTTCCCTCATTTGGTCTATTTGTTTTGTTAAAAAAATTGTAGGTTGGAGAAGAGGAAGACATGGGAGCAAGGAGGAAGAACTATGGAGGATTCTACAAGGAGATCTAGTTTAGATTAGTTTAGTTGTAGTTTTATTGTTGTTATAACTTCCATTCAAGGATTGGGAGGGTTATTCCTTTTACCAATCTGGTTTTGTTTCAAGTTTTTGTATTTGGGTTTTTAAATTTGGGAAAACCCTACCCCCATGAATAAATGAGAAGAAATGTTTTAGATCCACCATTTGTATAATTTATTGCTCAAATCCATGGGATCACACATTGTTTGCATGTTGGCTAGTCATTGATTAAATTTTACAACTTTAAGTTTTGCATAAACCAGTTAAAAATTTGCACAGAGGCATGGATCCACGGAGTTTTTCATGAGTGACAAACCACCACCCAAGAGCACCGGCAGGGACCACCGCCCTTGGGTGACCCAACTTCCACCCTCTTGAGCGGTGGTTTTGAGACCGCCACCTTAGCCTGAGCAGTGGTTATGGGACCGCCCACTTTGCATAAGGCGTGGGTCCTATTTCAAAAAAATAGAACCTTAATCCGATATTTTTACAAAAAGTAAAAGTTGCTACTATGTTCCAAAACACATTCTGATGGGATTTTATGCACCTAAGGTTTCCAGTTTTGATATTTCATTCCATTTGATCATTTCTTAGTTAAAATTACTCATTTTAAGCATTATCAATTAAATAAAAGCACAACTACTTACAAGATCATTTCCATTTTGTTCAACTAATTTTCTTTCTATTCCAAGAGTAAAGATAAAGAATTTATATCTACTTCTACATTATTATTTTTTCTTACTACAAAATCAACATTTCCAAATAACAACATACTTCAAATTTGTTCTCTTGTTCCCATTTTTACTACAACATATGTATGTTCAAAATAACTATAACAACTTCATTTTCCATTCAAATTTACTATGTATACAATGGCAACATCTACAACTTCTATATTTCTTCTTTCTCATTTACAACATTACAACTTCACTATGAAAGTAACTTTCTTTTTCACAATGCAACTTCCAACTAAAATTTTACACAATATAGTCATTTTGATTCTTTCTCTTACACAATATACCAATATTGGAATGCAATCTTTCTCCATGAAATTATTACAAAGTCTTCCACTCAAGGTGGGAAATAATACAAGAATGTAAGAAAATGATAGAATACAATATCACAAGTTTCTCCACTCTAAGTGGGAAACACAAAGGAAGTTTCACAAGGTCTCCAACAAAAATCCAAGCTCCACAACTCCACAACTCCACAAGATAGCTCTTCCAATATTTGTTTGATTCACAAAAAATGGGGGAGAGCAAACATCTCACCCAACCAAGACATCCAATGAAGAGGAGAAGCCATCCTCTCCATTGGCCCCGAGCCCAACCACATTACAATGGGAGATAATTCCAACACATGGCAACAACAAGCTTCCACAACACAAACAAATATTTCACAACATTTCAACCACATTCAAAAAAACAACACAAGAAGAAGAAGAAAAACAACAAAACAAGGCTTAAAATGAAAGCCAAAAGAGTAAGACCTATGGGGAGGCCACTTATGCCTCCCAATGGGAATGGGTGCCCACCTTAAAGCCTCCAATGCATATCTCAAATCCTACATACTCTTATGCCTCCCTCAAGTACCCCTTATACCTCCCACATACTCTTATGCCTCCCTCATAAAAGAAAAAAAGTAAGAAATGCAAGCATTCCTTATCCTAGGTGGGGCACCCAACCCAAAATCCCTCCAAGAAAGAAGTAAACTCTTATGCCTCCTACAAGAAAACTCCCCATAGTCTCCTCCTACTCCAAACTTAGGCAATCTACCCACACCCAACAAGCATTCCAAAGAAAACAACATTCAACACAAGCACATAAACATAAAATAAAGCATAACATAAGCAAGGTGAAGCTCCTACCTTTCCATAGTAGAGCTTGTTCCCAAGAGTAAGTCCCAAGCTCCTCAAAACCAAGAAAACATCCAAAAGCTCCAACAATCCACAAGCACTCCCAAAAATCCTCTAACTCTCCAAAATACAAGAGCACAAAATGATCAAGTAACCCCCAAACAAGCAAAAGAGCTTCTATAAATAGAAAAGGGAGAGAGGAGGATGAGGTGGCTCCATGTAGGATGCCACATCACTCATCCTCAACTCCACCTAAGAAGTCAAACCTCAACCCCAATGCACCATAAATTGGTGGGTGAGAGGAATGACAAGATACTTACACACACAAACTAAGCCCACACCCTCTAAGGACAAAATTAATTACTTGAAAGAAAGTGCAATAAACATTTCACCTTTTTATCTTCCCAAAACACCTAATGGGGTCTAATTTTGACCCCCAACCCATAGGTAGGGTTGGTATGACAATTTAAGAGGTGTGGGACAAGTTTAACTTGTCCCACAAGCCTTCAAAATGGCCCTTAAGGCCAAATTCGAGTTTCCCATGAAGGGTAGAGTGTACAACACTCAAAATCTCAAGCATTCAACACACAACACAAAATCCAAGAGTAAATCAAGTCTAATAAATGAACTTATTTTGGTCACATCTTTAATTAGTTTAGGACAAGATTTAATTACTTTAATAAGACACTTAGACCCACTAAGATAAAGGGGAAAAACATACATCAAAACTAAATAATTAAAACAAGTAAATTACATCACTCAAAGGAACACATACTAACATTAATAAAAGGAAACTAAAACAAAAACAACACATGACCCCTTGGTCACAATTTTCCCTAACCAAATAATTCTAACACACACAATTACATGTTGCCATGGTGACCCTAGTTGAATTCATCTAGAATTCCAATGTGGTTGGTCTCCAATCCCCCGATGTTGTTGTGAATATATATATATATACTTACATACACAAAACACACACTTGTAAAACACATAAATACCTCCTTCGGCCTCGTGGCCACATTAAAACATCCATGCCAAAATATGCAATATAAATCTAAAATCATCTATATACGAATTAATATCATCTAGGCAATTATGAATCATTTACAAATTTCTAGCAACATTTCTATCCAACATTTCATCCATGTCAAAATGATCACAACATTAATTCAATTATCAAAGCCTACTCATGGCGATGAAAGTATATCACATGTCAGAAATATATATAAATAACCATGTCCACAACATATCAACATCAATATAATATGTCTCTAATAATCCACATGCATCATATATGAATCAAAATCAACAACAATCTAGTATCTCTAACATCTAGTATCATGCTAAATCAAAAGGCTACAACAATGTCCATAAGTGTAGTTAATAGTATCAAAATCAAAGCAAAAGTTGTCAAAGGAAATGGGCACTACATCCCACTCCCCTTAGACTCGACTTCCTCCTAGAAGTCACTGGAACAAGTGTGGGAACTACACTCATAGCAATGTAGCATCCTCCCATGTGGTTATAGTCTCATCATATCTGTCCCACTGGAC
This sequence comes from Taxus wallichiana var. yunnanensis, assembly GCA_018340775.1. Lineage (NCBI taxonomy): Eukaryota > Viridiplantae > Streptophyta > Pinopsida > Cupressales > Taxaceae > Taxus > Taxus wallichiana. The sequence continues at coordinate 434,992,223 of CM031241.1, read as the reverse complement.
TGAACTTGGTCAATCTCTCTCATGAATGATGGACTAGGGTCCTACACTCTATAATGCGGATGGGCTCCACCATCACCTACCCCTTATCCTGCACCTACAATATGGTCTAATCTATAATGTGAGAAGGATCAGAAATATTTCTCCTAAGCACAAAATATGAAACACATCATGGATGTAAGATAATATAGGTGAGAATGTTAGACAATAGGCTAAGGGACCAATGCGCTCCAATATTTCAAAGGGACCCAAAAACCTAGGAGCAAGCTTAGAACCTTTTCCGTAATGGATAGGGATCTTATGTGATATGACACGAAGAAAAACCTTCATGCCTACCTCATAACTACGATCTATCCCATGTTGGTCCATGTACTTCTTCTTCTTGTCTTGTGCGTCTTGCAATATCTGTCGATCAAAACAACTCGCTTGCTCCATGTCCTATAATAAGGTTGGCCCAAGAGAAACCATGCCCTCTAACCTGTCCTAACTAAGAGGTGTCCTGCACTCTCTATCATATAATGTCTCGAAAAGAAGCCATGCCTATCGAACTCTAAAAGCATTATTGTAGGCAAACTCCACCAAGTACGAGATACTCCTCCCATCTTGACTAGTGATCCATAACGTAAATCATAAGCATGTCCTCTATGATTTAATTCACCCAATTAGTCTGTCCATCTCTCTCAACGTGATATATCATGCTGAAATGGATCCTCGTCCCGAGAGAATGCTGCAAGGTGGTCCAAAATTGGGAAGTGTACAAGGGATCATGGTCACAAAATATCTTCTACGAAATCCATGTAATCTGAAAATCTCATCGAGATATACCCGTGTGCCACTGTCACTACACTAGTTGTGTAGGTGGTCTTCATTGAAGAAAAATGAGCCACCTTCATCAAGTTATCATCGTGACCATGATGGCATCATGGTGGTATCTCGACGTCGGTAACCCCACAATCAAGTCCATAGAAATGGTGTCCCACTTCCACTCCGATATGGCATGAGGAAAGAGAAGGCCAACTGGATGCTTGATGCTTGGCCTTCACCCTCTCGACACTCTAAATAGTGCTACATAAACCTAGCCACATCTCTTTGAAGTCCACTCTGGTACAACTATTTCAAAGTTCCATACATCTTCTTCACCTTGAGATGGGATGAATAAGGTGCAAAATGAGCCTCTTTCAAAATGTCCTGTCTCAAGTCTCCATCTCTAGGAATGTATCTGACCTCTATGTCTAAGAATACCATCTACCTCTAATGAAAATCCATCAAATCTCCCCTTAAGGGCCCTCTAGACTCAATCTCTTCTCTAGCTTGAGGTAGAAGCTTTCATGAGGAAGTTTCTATAAAATCCTTCTCCAAAAATCTATAACTACTAAAGTAGCCATAACGCACATGTCTCCATCTTCTCAAAAGATCTCGCAACCACATTCTCCTTCCACTTCATGATCTATCTCCATATCATACTCAAAAATCAACTCCATCCAAGGAGCATTGAGATTGGGCTGCATGAAGAGGTGGCGAAGACTCAAGTGATCATTCGTGAGTGTAAATATTTGACCAAGGAGGAAATGTCTCCACCGTACACTAAGGCGCACAAGTGCAAGCTCAAGATCATGACCCGGATAATTGAGCTCATAATCTTTGAGTTTGCGATACTTAAAAGAAACTACTCTACCCTCCCGCATTAGTACACATCCAAGTCCTACCAAAGAAGCATCTGTGTGAGACGTAGATTTCACCCTCGAGGATCTGGTACTAAAGAATAGGTGGTGTTGTGAGGCATTACTTTAGTGTCCTGAAGGCTTTCTCACATATGTCTGACCAAACAAAATTCTTCCCTTTCCACTGAAGGGAAGTGATGGGGTGCACAATCTGAGAAAATTCCTGAATAAATATCCTATAATATCTTGCCAAACCCATGAAGCTGTACACCTCGGTCACACTAGTGGGTGCTGGCCAATCCATGATAGCTCAAATCTTGGAAGGATCGATTGTGATACCTTCCCCAAAAATGATGTGGCCCAAATACTGCACCTCTATCTGAAAGAATGCACACTTCTCTAGGTTCCCATAAAGATGCTTCTCATGAAGACACTAAATAACCTAGCGAAAGTTCCCCTTATGCTCCTCACATGTATGTGAGTAAATCAAAATGTCATCAAGGAAGATGAGAATGAAGTGATCACGAAAAGTCCTGAATACCCCATTCATCAAGATCAAGAGCACTGCAGGGGCATTCGTCTATCCAAAAGGTATTACTGAAATCGTAGTGGCCATATCTCATACGGAAGGCGGTCTTAGGAATATCTTCCTTCGTAATCCTCAGTTGGTGATACCCTTATTTAAGATCTATCTTGGAGAAAACTGTAGCCCCATTCATTTAATCAAACAAGTTATCAATGCACGGAAGGGGGTAACAATTCTTGATCGTTACTTTGCTCAATTAGCAGTAATTAATACAAAACCATAGAGATCCATCCTTCTTATTCATGAAGATCACCGGTGCACCCCAAGGGAATACACTAGGATGGATTAGGCCTTTCTCAAGAAGAACCTCAAGCTCTAACTTGATCTCACATAACTCAGGATCAGTCATTTGATAAGGTGCTCAAGAGATAGGCTCTATGCCTGAACCAAATCTATATGAAAATCTATCTCACGTGTGGGAGGTAACCCCAGTAGCTCCCCTAGAAACACATCATAAAAATATCTCAAGATGGGATGGTCATCAAGGGATGGTCCACTAGACTCAACCTCCGATTCATCACTAACCGTAACAAAGATACATCTCGACAACCCCATCGCACACACCACTTAAGTTGCATAGCGAGATGGTGCGAATGGAAACTAGCCTCCTAACCCCTGTATCACCGACTCCACTCCTAGATCATATGTATAAGTAATTATCTTATGGTAACAGTCCACTATAGCTCTATGTGTAAAAACCCAGTCCATGCCCAAGATGACACCATAGGAACCCAAAGGAAGGATTCAAGATCCAAATTAGTGGTGACAGGGTCCCAAATCTACTACACACTCCTTAACAAAGGAGTCTAAAAAATTTTGGCTCCAAAAGCCATCTCAATGTCCCAACTACGACCCTACCTAACTACCACTAGCTTGCAATGCTCTACCAAGGATGGTGCAATAAAAGAATCAGAGGAACAAGAATCAAATAATATAGAGGTGGAAACACCACCAATACTACCTGTCATCTCTATCATGGTACTCTGGTGCTTAGCCTGGTAGTTCTCGACCATTACATATATCCGATGGCTCCGTGCCATATCTCCAATAGTAGGCTTTGAGATCTGCATCTTACCCTTATTGCTAGGGTTCTATGGGCACTCTCTCCAATGGTGTCTAGCAATACCACAACCACAACAGCTTTCTTGGTCCTCTTCAAGGGATGTGGCCTAGCCGGTATTATAGATGTACGTGATGTGGATCCTCATAACCCATCTATGGACATCTGAGGTCTTTGCTGATGAGATCCTATTGAATAAGCTCTCTGTGTAACTTTGTGTCTGATGGGACCTCTAGGAGGAGGCCCCATACTTCATCCCCTCTGTGTGTCAAATCTCTGAGGAGGTCTATAAGGTGGGTTGGTTGCTTGCTACTACCGAGGTGGCTCAAGGAAAACTATCCCAAACTTTATTTGCCATGAGGAGAAGGAATTGACCCCCTCGATCTACTATCCTGCATCTGCTAGATGCTGCTCCAAACTCTGTCTCTAGCATGCTACATCTTCCCCCATGTATCCTCTATAATACATGCCTACTTCACATCCTCTGTTAATATCTGTGGGAAGTGAATGCACACCGTACCACCAAAATCCATATTCAGGCCTCGGATGACCCTGTGAATCCATATCTACTCATCCTGCATATATGCGACATAATGGAGTAGATCTAGAAATCGACTGTCATACTTGGCTATAGTCATAGATGCCTGGCGAAGGTTGTGAAAGTCATCTATCTGCTAAGGAAAAACTTCTTGGAAAATACTTTCTCTGAAAATGCTCCTCAAAAAGATCATAGGTAATCTGTCTCTCGAGTCAACATGGAGCTTTTGTTTCTCGGTCCTCCACCGACTCTTACTCCATCCCTCAAAATATGGATTGCAGCATGAGCTTTCATGTTTCTAGTACAAGGGAAGAGCTTAAAGCATCCGCTCAAGCTCACCAACCAGAACTCTTCCCGAAAACCTCATGTATCTCTAGAAATATGAGATGGACGTAACCGGGATTTCTCTTATATGTTCCGTAGCTGACGACCGATGATCCCTAAATCTCTCTACATGCTCCTCCCTCTTTCTAGGGTTCTGAGATCTTTCCCTATGTCCTAAAATCCTTTCCCCATGCCCTCTCTGTGGTGAATCTGCCCTAGGCGACTCCACGTAGAAGTTATCTGCCCCATGCTCCTTGTTATATGAAGGAGATGCCCTAGCCTCAACTAATGGCTCCATATCCTATCTAGCAATTCATCCTCTTAAGGACCCTCTGTGTATAGCGGCATTGACGTCCTAAAGCATCTATAAAATCTAAGGAAGGATGGCCACGCCTGATATGGTGGTGGTATACCTAGGTCTATGTGAAAAGACACCTCATCCGGTCTGTGCCTCTTACAAAAACCAAGGTGAGAGTTAGTTCATCAATTTAGTTTTGTTTCAGTTTTCTAAGTTTTCTAAAATTTTACAATTTATCAGATAGTGTGGTTTTCTAGATTTAAAAGAACAATTTTGCACTAGGCTAAAAGTACATGTCTCATGTTTTCTAGTTGTGCCTAGGGTACAAGATTTGAATCCATGGCTCTGATACCAAATGTAACGCCCGCAAAAAATAATGTTCTAAAACACGCTAACTCCCAATACTTAATCCGAAATTTTTGACGATTTTTTTTGTTACAAGAACAAGGTAGAAGGATAAAACATGTTACAAGGATGTTAATCCCCTAGGTTTAAACAACTAACTAACACCACTAAATCAAATACTCTATTGAAAAACCTAGTCTAGAACAAAGGTTAACATATTCTCAATTTTAATCTCTAGAGTCCATTCATCAATTATGCATTAAGATGGTACCCTACATTAATTTACTTAATTAAATTTCTTCTTTACTTAAGTTAATGTTCAATCCAAAATTGACTAACCTCATGATTAAATAATTTAGTTTCATTATCCTAATAGTATAAAGTGCTTTTATTAATTTACTAAAACATACTAAGGGCTAATAAGGAATTTACATTCCTAAGGTGATTAAATGGCCCCATTCTCCATTTACACATACTAAAGTTTTAAAAAAACATTTATAAAAACATTCTCACCTAACAAAAGTAGAGTGAAACCTCCACCCTTAGATCAATTCAATCGTGGCCACTAGATCATAGGGTTCCCATCTAGCCCTAAATTTCCTTATGAGTTTTTGTTAAAGTCTTTCCTTTGTTCATTTCCCTCATTTGGCCTATTTGTTTTGTTAAAAGTTACGGGTTGGAGAAGAGACATGGGAGGAAGGAGGAAGACATGGGAGGAAGGAGGAAGAACTATGGAAGATTCTACAAGGAGATCTAGTTGATTAAATTAAATGTAGTTTTATTGTTATTATAACTTCCATTCAAGGATTGGGAGGGTTATTCCTTTTACCAATATGGTTTTGTTTCAAGTTTTTGTATTTGGGTTTTTAAGTTTGGGGAAAACCCTACCCCCATGAATAAAATGAGAAGAAATGTTTTAGATCCATCATTTGTATAATTTATTATTCAAATCCATGGGATCACACATTGTTTGCATGCTGGAAGTCGTTGGTTAAATTTCACAAATTTAAGTTTTGCATAAACCAGTTAAAATTTTTACACAATGGCAGATCCGCAGAGTTATTTCGTGAGTGATAGAACCACCACCCAGAGCGGACTAGTTTTCCTGGGGACCACCTCCCTTCCTAGGTGATAAACCACATGCTGCCACCCTACTGAGTGGTGGTTTTGAGACCACCTCCTTAGCTTGAGCAGTAGTTACGGGACCGCCGCTCTACACAGGATAGTGCTCTTGTTTTAAACGAATAGAACCTTAATTGAAGAGTTTTACAAAAAGTAAAATTTTCTACTATGTTCCAAAACACATTCTAAACTGGGTTTTATGCACCTAAAGTTTTCCAGTTTTGAGATTTCATTCCATTTGATCATTTCTTAGTTAAAATTACTCATTTAAAGTATTTGAAATCTAATAATAACTACTATATCTATTCCATTTTGTTCAACTAAATTCTCTTTCTATTCCAAGAGTAAAGATAAAGAATTTATATCTACTTCTACATTGTTATTTTTTTGCTACAAAATCAACATTTGCATTAACAATAAACTTCAAATTTATCGTCTTGTTCCCATTTTTACTTCAACATATATATGTTCAAAACAACTATAACAACTTTATTTTCCTTTCAAGTTTATTATGCATACAAGTTCAACTTCTTACAATTTCTATATTTCCTTCTTTCACATTCTCAACAATACAAATTCACTATGAAAGTAACTTTCTTTTTAACAACGCAAATCCCAAATTAGACTTTTACACAATATAGTCATTTTGATTCTTTCTCTTACACAATACACAATTTTTTCTCCATGAAATTATTACAAATTCTTCCACTCAAGGTGGGAAATAATACAAGAATGTAAGCAAATGATATAATACAATATCACAAGTTTCTCCACTCTAAGTGGGAACATCACAAAGAAAGTTTCACAAGGTATCGAAAAAACTCCAAGCTCCAAAACTCCACAAGATATCTCCTCCATGATTTTTTTGATTCACAACAAAATGGGGGAGAGGCAATGCTCTCCACCCAACCAAGATATCCAATGAAGAGGAGAAGCCATTCTCTCCATTGGCCCCCGAGCCCCAACCACATTGCAATGGGAGATAATTATAACACATGGCAACAACAAGCTTCCACAACAAAATAAAATATTTTACAACATTTCAACCACATTTAAAACAACAACACAAGAAGAAGAACAAAAAAAACAAAACAAGACTTAAAATTAAAGCCAAAAGAGAAAGACCTATGGGAGGCCACTTATGCCTCCCAATGGAATGGGTGCCCTCCTTAAATCCTCTAATGCATATCTCAAATCCCTACATACTTTTATGCCTCCCTCAAGTACCCTTTATACCTCCCACATACTCTTATTCCTCCCTCATAAAATAAATAAGTAAGAAATGCAAGAATTCCTTATCCTAGGTGGGCACCAGACCCAAAATCCATCAAAGAAAGAAACTAAACTCTTATGCCTCCCTACAAGAAAACTCCCCATAGTCTCCTCCTACTCACAACTTAGGCAATCTACCCACACTCAACAAGCATTCCAAAGAAAAAATACACAATACCAACTCACAAACATAAAATAAGGCATAACATAAGTAAGGAGAAGCTCCTATCATTCCATAGTAGAGATTGTTCCCAAGAGTACGTCACCAAGCTCCTCAAAACCAAGAAAACATCCACAAGCTCCAACAATCCACAAGCACTCTCAAAAATCCTCTAAATCTCAAAATACAAGAGCAAAAAATGATCAACTAACCCCAAACAAACAAAAGAGCTTCAATAAATAGAAAAAAGAGAGGAGGATGAGGTGGATCCATGTAGGATGCCACATCCCTCATCTTCAACTCCATCTAAGAGGTCAAACCTCAACCCCAATGCACCATAAATTAGTGGGTTTTAAGAATGAAAAGATAATTACACACACAAACTAAGCCCATGCCCCTCTAAGGACAAAATCAATTACTTGAAAGAAAGTGCAATAAACATTTCACCTTTTTATCTTCCCAAACCACCTAATGGGGTCTAATTTTGACCCCCCAACCCATAGGTAGGGTTGGTATGACAATTTAAGTGTTGTGGGACAAGTTTAACTAGTCCCACAAGCCTTCAAAATTTCCCTTAAGGCAAAATTCGAGTTTCCCATGAAGGGTAGAGTGTACAACACTCAAAATATCAAGCATTCAACACACAACCCAAAATCCAAGAGTAAATCAAGTCTAATAAATGAACTTCTTTTGGTCACATCATTAATTAGTTTAGGACAAAATTTATTAACTTTAATAAGACACATAGACCCACTAAGATAAAGGTGGAAAAACATACGTCAAAAAATAAATAATTAAAACAAGTAAATTACATCACTCAAAGGAACACATACTAACATTAATAAAAGGGAAACTAAAACAAAAAAAACACACGACCCTTGGTTACGCTTTCCCCTAGCCAAAAATTCTAACACACACACATTACATGTTGCCATGGTGACCCTAGTTGAATTCAACTAGAATTCCAATGTGGTTGGTCTCCAATCCCCGATGTTGTTGTGAATATATATATATATATATATATATATATATATACATACATACACCTGTAAAACACAAAATACCTCATTCGGCCTCGTGGCATATTAAAACATCCAAGCCAAAATATCCAATATAAATATAAAACCATCTATATATGAATTAATATCATCTACGAAATTATAAATCAATTACAAATTTCTAGCAATATTTCTATCAAATGTTTTATCCATGTCAAAAATGATTATAACATTAATTAAATTATCAAAGCCTACTCATGGCGGAAAGTATATCACATGTCTGAAATATATATAAATAATCATGTCCACAAACATATGAACATCAATATAATGTCTCTAATAATCCACATGCATCATATACGAATCAAAATACACACAACAATCATGTATTTCTAACATCTAGTATCATGCTAAATTAAAAGGCTACAACAATGTCCATAAGTGTAGTCGACAGTATCAAACTCAAAGCGAAAGGTGTCGAAGGGAAGTGGGCACTACATTCCCCTCCCCTTAGACCTGAAACCCTTCTCGAAAGTCACTTAGAATAGGTATGGGAAATTCCCTTGTAGAAATGTAGCATCCTCCAATGTGGCTACGCCTCATCATATCTATCCCACTAGACCCATACCTAGTCAATATCTCTCGTCACAAAGGCCTAGGGTCCTACACTCCATAATGTGGATGGGATCCACCATCACATGCCCCGATCTTGCACTGCAATGCAGTCCAATCTATCATGTGAGAAGGATCATAAATATATCTCCCAAGCACAAAAACATGAAACACATCATGGACACGAGACAAGATGGGTGGCAATGCTAGACGATAGGCCAAGGGATCGATGTGCTCCAAGATCTCAAAGGGACCCATAAATCTAGGAGAAAGCTTAGAACCTTTTTCATAAAGGATAGGGCTCTTATACGTCCCGACACGAAGAAACACATTTGTGCCCACCTCATAACTACGATTTGTCCTATTCTCGTCCGCGTACTTCTTCTTCCTATCATGTGCCTCCTATAATCTCTTTCTCGATGAAAACAACCTGCTGCTCCATGTCTGCGCAATAAGGCTAGCCAAAGAGAAACCCCCGTCCTCTAACTCCGTCCTAACTAAGAGGTTTTATGAACTCTTTGTCATCAATACCCGAAAAGGATCCATGCCTATCGAACTCAAAAACTATTATTGTAGGAAAAATCCACCAAGTATAGATACTCCTCCTATCTAGAATGGTGATCCATAACGTACATCCTAAGCATGTCCTCCAGGATCTGATTCACCCAATCACTTTTTCCATCTTTCTTAGGGTGATATGCCCTGCTGAAATTGATCCTCATCCCAAGAGCATGTTGCATGGTGGTCAAGAAATGGGAAGTGTACAAGGGATCGTGGTCACAAATGATCTTCTATGGAATCCGTGTAATTTGAAAATCTCATCAAGATATACCCGTGCCATTGCACTAGCTGTGTAGGTGGTCTTCACTAGAGAAAAATGAGCCACCTTTATCAATTTATCCAATGTAACCATGATGGAATTGTGGTGGTATCTCAACGTTGGTAACCCGACAATGAAGTCCATGGAAATGGTGTCCTACTTCCACTCCGGTATGGCATGAGGAAAGAGAAGGACAGCTAGATGCTAATGCTTGGCCTTCACCCTTTGACACTCTAAACAACATGACACAAACTAAGCCACATCTCTCCAAATTCCTCTCCAATGGTACAACTTTATCAAAGTGGCGTGCATCTTATTCACCCTAGGATGGGCTAGATAAGGTGCACAATGATCCTCTATCAAAATGTCCTATCTCAAGTATTCGTCTCTAGGAATGTAAATCCAACCTCTTTGTCTGAGAAGACCATCTACCTCTAATGAAAATCCATCTAATTTTCCCTCAAGGGGCCTCTCGAGAATCAATCTCCTCTGTTTACTGCAAGGTAGAAGCTATCATGAGGAAGTCTTACAAAATCATGCTCCACAAATCAGAACTCACTGAAGTAACCATAACCACATGACTCCATCTGTTCAAAGCATCTACAACTACATTATCCATCCCCTTCACATGATCTATCTCCATATCATACTCAAAAAGCAACTCCATTCAACGCCGCAACAAGCATTGAGATTGGGCTGCATAAAGAGGTGGCATAGACTCAAGTGATCAATCCTAAGTGTAAATTTTTGACCAAGGAAGAAATTTCTTCACCACACTAAGGCATGCACAACTGATGCAATATCAAGATCATGAGTCAGATAATTGAGCTCATAATCTTTGAGTTTGCGAGACTCAAAAGCAACTACTCTGCCCTCCTGCATCAATACACCTCCAAGTCCTACCAAAGAAGCATATGTTCAAATGTATACTTCACCATGAGTATCTGGTACTTTGCAAAAATAGGTGTTTTTGTGAGGCATTCCTTTAATGTCATGAAGGCCTTCTTTGACCAAGATGACCAAACAAACTTCTTACCTTTCTATTGAAGGGAAGTGATGGGGTGTACAATTCTAGAAAAGTCCTGAACAAATCTCCTGTAATATCCTACCAAAACCATGAAGCTACATGCCTTGGTCACATTGGTGGGTGTTGGGAAATCCATAATAGCTCTAATCTTGGAAGGATCAACTATGATACCTTCCCTAGAAATGATGTGGCCCAAATACTACACCTCTGTCTTAAATAACGCACACTTCTCCAGGTTCCCATAAAGATGCTGCTCCTAATGACATTAGAGAACCTAGCGAATGTTCCCCTCGTGCTCCTCGGCACACGTGATTAAATCAAAATTTCATCAAGAAAATGAGCATAAAGTGATAAAAAAATTCTTGAATACCCCATTCATCAAGCTCATGAACACTACGGGGAATTCATCGGTTTAAAAGGTACCACTATGAACTTGTAGTGGCCATATCTCATATAGAGGCGGTCTTATGAATATCTCGCCTTTGTAATCCTCAACTAGTGATACCACGACTTAAGATCTATCTTGAGAAAATCGTAGCCCCCTTCATCTGATCAAACAAGTCATCAATGCGCAGAAGGGGTAACAATTCTTAATCGTTACTTTGTTCAGTTGGTAGTAATCAATACACAACCACAAAGATCCATCCTTATCCTTCACAAAGATCATCAGTGCACCCCAAGGGGATACACTAGGATGGATTAGGCCTTTCTCCCGAAGGCACTCAAGATGTAACTTGAACTCACATAGCTCGGAGTAGTCATCCCATGAGGTGCTTGTGAGATAGGCTATGTGCCTGAAACAAAATCTATATGAAAATCTATCTCACGTGGGGGAGGTAATCGTACGTACCCAAAATTGCAAGGTACTGTACTGTGGAACAGCGTAATAAGTGCCCCAATGATGATACAGGTCTCTTCGCAAGGTGTTCGGGGTCCGGAAAAGCTCTCCGAATATGCGTTAACATCCCGCATACCCCGCTTAGCCCCACGTGCTTTGTTTTCCCCTTTTCCCCTCTTTTCTTGCCCCTTTTCTCTTTAGTAACGAAACCGCCGCCCGATCGGGTGGCGGTCTCAGAATCGCGCCCGAACAGGCGGCGGTCCCAACCACCGCCCTGAGTAGGGTGGTGGTCCTTTACGCATTTTCTAGAACATTCTTTTGACGTGACTCGCATGAAATATCAACGTTTCACCAGCTTTCCTTGCCGACTTAAGCTTGCATTTATGTTTTTGGTCCCCTGGAATAGTGTTTTTCCTTTGTTTATTGTTTAGGAGTTCAGTTTGGTTTTGATCTTTGGGTGATTGAATTCCTATAAATGCATGGCTTGTGCTCAAACAAATGGTCTGCCCCTGATTTCACTTTCATGCTCTCTTTTTCATAGCTTAGTCTGTTATTCTGTTTAGAAGCCATAGTTTTAATTCTTTGCATGCTTAGTTAGCATTGTCCAGCTATTGGTAAGCCACATATCCAGCTTGTGCAAACAGTGTTGTTGTTCTATCTAATCCATTAGAAGTAGAATAGCTTAGGAAGCCATTAAAGTTGCAGGTTTTGCTCCTCAAACAGGATAGTTTCAGGTTCTGGATGCATTATGTTGCATGATTCGCAATAGATCCCGCTAGGAACTGCATAAGCCAAGCTCTGTACTCTTGCGCTATCCCTCTCCTATTCGCGTTCTATTCAGTCTGTATTCTAAAGGTTGTCCCTTGTTCCAACACCTACTCCTGTTGATGCAAGCATTACATGCTTTTCTAGATCTACGTGAGCACAAAGAATGAAGAGATCATACTGAGGGGACAAGATCACACACACACCATCGGATTCGCCACTGTTCTACGGAGTCCAGGTTCTAGCTTTCAAAGTTCTAGTTAGAATCATATCAAATAGAGTAGTTAATCACTTTATTTTAGTAAATTCTATTCTCGATATTGCCAGGGAAGCTATGGGGATTGATAGTTTCTGAGAAACTATGATTCACTCCTCACTTCTGAGGTAGGATCGAGAATCTTGCAAATAGATTAGTTATTTCATTGTTTAGAATAGATATACAAATTGCACAGACAAATAGCTACACTCGGCTATTTTGTTTGTTTTAAATTATTAGTTTAGTTGTCAATTCTAAATATTTTAAATAGCTGCCTTCTTAAATTCTTATAAATCATCAAAAAAATACAAAAAGAAGTCATATATGCTTAAATATATTTCGTATACTTAGAGTTCACTTTATTACAGTTTGTTTATATTATTGCGTTTGTATGACAATTACGGGACCTAGGGAGCCCAGAGAATACGTTTTCGAGCCAATCGTGTCTCAGCCCAATCTCATAACAACAATAACTGATATTGACCAGAATCTTAGAATCCAAGTCTTCCAAACAACAACAGACTTCCAGCAGATCAGATCTCAGTTAAGAGGATTAAACATAGAAGACGACCAAGCACATACGTTTTGGTCAAATCAGCCAAACTACAGACTACCCTAGAAAAACATCTACATGACTGTAGAAGGGTTTGAAAGAGAACAAACATTCAGGTGTGACCCTTTAGTTCCACAACCAGACGCAGGAGACACCCTCACAGACATAGATACCGGCCTAAGAATCTAGGTTGCAAGAACGCCTGTGAGGTATTATGAGAAGATCACACAACTGTTGATTCTAAACATAGAAACTGAGAAAGCATATGATTATTGGATACTAGGGATCAGGACTTGATTCCATGCATGACCATAGCTGGTCCATGATAACCACGAACCTATGGTTGTGACCCACAGATCCCGCAGCCCAACGAATCCATAAGAGAATTAGACATAGATACTGGCCTACGCACACTAGTATTTCAGTCTACTCCACTTCCACCTATTATCATCAAACAATTATCCTTGCTGGATACAACAGCTAACAAAGCTAGAGAATTCTAGACTAGGCCAGAGAACCGTCCATAGAGTTGACTATATTTACCATCCACCATATGACCTTATCCGGAGAAATACACGAAACTATACCGGGTCATTTTCCACGTATTCCACAACCCATAGATCGAATCACGCTAGAGCTCGATATTGATTGGAGCCTTTGAGCAGTCATCCTTGCTGACCGATCTATCACACCAGTCCAGGTTAGAAGGGCCTTCTTTGCCTTAGATTCGCAGATTCCATTAGTGCGTGTCGAAGACATCGATCCGCCTAACTAGTCCTGTCTATATACCACACATATTCCATCCCCACCAGCCAGCTCTCAAGACGACCTCGGGAGGTCGTGCACGCGGAAGAGTTACTGTAGATTCCCATGCTCACTTGTCACTTTTTTAGCGTGACAAGAACCCCAGAGTTCCCTTGAAACACATCAAAAACTCTCTAAAGATGGGATGGTCATCAAGGGATGGTCCACTAGATTCATCCTCCGATCTGTAACTAACAATAACAACATACATCTAACAACCTCATTTCCACACCACTTAAGCCGCATAACAAAGATGGTGTGAATAGAAATGGGCTTCCTAACCCTCGCTATCACCGACTCCACTCCTAGATCATCTATACAAGAAATAGTTTTATAGAAACTATCCAATCTAGCTATGTGTGCGAAAAACCATTCGATGCCCAAGATGACACCATATGAACCCAAAGGAAGGATTCGAAGATCTGAAGTAGTGGTGAAGGGTCCCAAATCCACTACACACTCCTTAACTAAGGATTCTACAAACATTTTGGCTCCGTGGCCATCTCAATGTCCCAAATACGACCCTACCTAACTACCACTAGCTTTGTAACACTTTACCAAGGATAGTGTAATAAAAGAATCGAGGAACCGTAGAATCAAATAATATAGAGGCGGAAACACCACCAATATTATCTGTCATCTCTATCACCGCACTCTAGTGTTCGACTCCGAGGGTTCTCGACCCCAACATATATTTGATGGCTCTGTGCCATATCTTCAATAGTAGGCTCTGAGATTTGTATCTTACCCTTGTTGATAAGGTTCTATGGGCACTCTCTCCAATGGTGTCCAGAAAAACCACAACCATAATAGTTGTCCTGGTCCTCTCTAGTGGGATGTGGCCCAAGCTGGTACTATGGATGTCTGTGATGTGGATCCTGATGACCCGATTATGGATTGTTGAGGTCTCTGCTGATGAGCTCATGCTGATTGAGCTCTGTGTGCACCCTATGTCCTGATGGGACCTCTAGGAGGAGGTCCCATACTCGCCCCTATATGCGTCAAATCTCCGGTGAGTCTCGTAAGGTAGATAGATTTGCTTTATTGTTGTTGAGATGGTGCTGAGGTGGCTTGAAAGAAGAGTGTCCCAAACTCTTTCTGCCATGAGGAGGAGGAACTGACCCCCTCAATCTGCTATCTTGCATCTACTGGATGTGGCTCCAAACTTTGTCTCTAGCCTACCACACCACCCAAATCCAAATTCAGGCCTTAGATGAACCCGTGAATCAGCACTGCTCATCTTGCATATAGTCAACATACATCGGAGTAGATCCAAAATTGACTCTCATACTGCCATAGTCATAGATTCTCGGGAAGGTTGTGAAACTCATCTATCTCGTTGTTGAATAAACCTCCTAGGAAAATACCTCCTCCCGAAATGTTCCTAAAAAGCTCCTACGTAACTATCTCCGAGTCAATATGGAGATACTACTCCTCGGTCCTCCACTGCATTCTGGTCCATCCCTTAGAAGATGGATCGCAACATGAGATTTCGTGTTACTAGTACAAGGGCAAAGATTGAAGCATCTCGCTCAAGCTCACCAACTAAGCCTCTTCCTGAAAACCTCCTATATCTCTAGAATAATGAGATGGTTGTAACTTTAGGATTTCCCGATATGCTCTGCAACTGATGACCGACAAGCCCTCGCTCTCTACATGCTCCTCCCTCTATCTAGGGCTCCATGATTTGTCCCTATGTCCTAAAATCATATCCCTATGCCCTCTTTGTGATAACTCTACCCTAGGTGACTCCACGCGAGAAGTTATCTACCCCACGCTCCTCACTATATTAAGGAGATTCCATAGCCTCAACCGATGGCTCCATATCCTATGTAGAAAGTCATCCTCCTACCGACCCTCCACATAAAATCTAAGGAAGGATGACCACTACAACAAGCTTTCGCATGGAATGTTTCAGCTTTAGGGAATAGAGTTGCTTCTATCCTTTCATTCCTTTGAGAAATAGATAAGGGTTAGGGCTAGGAGGAATACCTGTTGAATGTCGAGAGAGTGTGCACGTACCGTAGAGAGAGAGATCAGATTGACTACGAAGAACTCCTTTTTGTCTTGGAAGGACTACCTGCAAGTAAGAATACAAGACCACCAGATTTT
The DNA here is from genome assembly GCA_018340775.1 of Taxus wallichiana var. yunnanensis. NCBI lineage: Eukaryota > Viridiplantae > Streptophyta > Pinopsida > Cupressales > Taxaceae > Taxus > Taxus wallichiana. Next base: position 434,976,075 of record CM031241.1, on the reverse strand, counting down.
AATTAGACAAGAAATGAGGGAGCTGCCTTGGGCCCAGGAAATATAAAACTTCCTTTTGAAGGTGGTCAGTTCCCCTGCTAATATGAATTAAAACAAATTCTAACAAATAAGCTATTGTCTAATTACAATTTGTTTACCTTGTTAGAACAATAGAGAAAGGGCTGGTCTTGGTTTAGAATCACGGTGACCGACGCCGGTCAGTGTCACCGGTACTGGTTGATGATAACCGATATCGGTAGGGGTAGTGATTTAAGGGGTTGGGTGAAGGTTGGCTATAAGATGGCTATATGATAGTTATGGTGTTTATAAGGCTGGTAGAATGACTGGGGATAGGTAATGAGGTGATGGAGAAGACTCAGAGGGTATGGGGGCTGTTCTTGGAGAAAAATAGGGGTAAAGGAATGTAAGTTAGGTGGAGAGTGTTACCGGGTAGTGGATCTGGGGGTAGACTTGTAATTACTGTGATTCAGAAATCCAAGAAATATTATTAAAAGAACATATAAGACTTACTTACTAATTCCTGATGAAAATGTAGGTTCTGGGACTGTGATGGCGAAGACAGGGCTCAAGTGGGATGATCTGACAATCCAAGATGAGCTATCTCCTCTCCTGATGCTTGGATGAGTGTCACTGGGCTCTGGTTATTCAGTTGCAGTCTTGGGCTTGATGTCCTTCTCTGCCAACTCCTCTCTTTCCTTCACTTGTCTCTGTTCAGCCAAGTAAATTCCGGATCCTTCCAATGACTTCTGATTCGGATCAACGAAAATCCAACCCCTTGTTTTTGGTTGGGAGTGGTCATTTACAGGAACCGATGGCGGTTATGTAAACCGATGTCAGAGTAGTAGAACCGGTATCGGTCAGTCAAAGTAGGCTATTTTTAGTAAAATAGCCAACTTTCCCTCCTTTTCTCCCGAGGGATTAGTTACGGGCTTGGTCAAGTCATTACGAGGTTGGTTTTAGGTGCGGGTGAGGAGTCATTAGTCATGGGTGTGGATGTAGACCAAGTTATAGGTCTTAATTAGGTGAGTTTAGGGTTAAGACTAGGTCATTATGAGGTCGTAAATGAGGTGGCAGGTATGGTGATGTGGATTTATTAATTATAGGGCAATTAATAAATAATTGTGTAAGGTTTAGGTGATGAGGTTAGGTTGCAAAATGAGATACGGGGCACGGGGGTCGTAAGACACAAATTTGGTGTCTACATTAGCCCCTTGTTGTCGTGTAGCTTGTCTTGTAAAGTCTGCATGCATACAATAATAAGAAGTGGTTACCCATGTTAAGGGTATAGGTAATCCCCCTCAAATCAATCGCAGATTGAGGTAGCGTGAAATTAGGGATAGGGTTGATAAAGGGTAAATGGTGTTTAGATGATGGTAAGATGGTGGGGTAGGTCCAGGAAGCGTAGACGCGTTGAAATGTAGTAGTGCGACCAGGGTGCATGATTTGAAGAGCAAACAAGCAATTCATAGGCAAAGGTCCATAGTTTATCCAAACAAGGGTGATATAATCCTGGTATCCAAGGCGTAGAAGTAGCTCCAGGGGATATAACGGGTAAGGTACAGAAAGTTTAGGCATGTTCGGCAGTACCAAATGGTTGGTTTGGTCGAGATAAACATCACGGTCTTGGTCTAGGCAAAGTTGGTCGACTGATCAAGTCAAGTACCCTAATCATGCTAAAACACGAACAGGTGAGCTCGATTGAACAAAAAGCTACATGTTGGGTGGATAAAATTGTAATTTGTTGGTTTTGGGCGAGGTATTTGAGTGGTGCGGCCTTGGGTCGGGCCGATTGATTAGTGGGGGCCTTGGGTCGGGCCGGATGGGTTGAGTGGCCTTGGGTCGGGCCAAATGGTTGGTGGCGGCCTTGGGTCGGGCCGGATGGTTGGTTGCGGCCTTCGGTCGGGCCGGATTTGTTGGTTGGGGCCTTGGGTCGGGCCAAATGGTTGGTTGCGGCCTTGGGTTGGGCCAAATGGTTGGTTGCGGCCTTGGGTTGGGCCAAATGGTTGGTTGCAGCCGTGGGTCGGGCCAAATGGTTGGTTGCGGCCGTGGGTCGGGCCAAGTGGTTGAGTTGTTGGTCGACCTTGGGTCGGGCCAAGTTGGTTCTCGGATCGTCGGCCAATGAAGTCAAAAACGGCTAAATAGCAATGGAGTGTATAGGCGATGTGGTGAATAGGCAACGTGGTGAGAAAGGGAGATTGGTGAATAAGGGCAGAAGTTGGGTGAAGTTAGGTATTAAACCGATATCGGCTAGATATGACCGGTATCGGTTAGGTGACCGATACCGGTTCCTTAGGGCACAATATAACCAGATATCGGTTATAGGTCAAAAACCTATAAAAAGAAAAATACGGCCTGTCATTGTCACATTGTCAATTTGAAAACCCATTTGAGTTATCTGAGGTGTATTATTGAGATTGGTGCATTTGTCGGCTGAGGTGGCACTATTTGAGTGGAGAAGTGAGTGGTTGGTAGGCCCTAGCGAGTAGGAGGCAGCAGTTGATTGGTGGAGGACCCAGAAGAGGAGAGGTAGAGTCATGGCACAGCCAGGAGGAGCAGGAGGTGCTTGGACCAGCTGGACCACCACCACCTATCCCACCACGACGACGTGTCGTCGTACCAGTAGGTTCGAAACCTCTCATTATGTGAATTTGATGTTGTTAAGCTAGATTTGGGGGTTTGGGTAGGAATCCAATGTTTTGATAAAATAATGAATAAATTGAAGCTATTTGAAAAATGGAGAGGGTAGATGGGTTAAATAGGCCAAGGCGGCAGGGTGGGTAGGTTTTTAGGGTGTTTGGGTGGGTAAATAGAGATAAATAGGCCAAAAATGGATTTGGGGGGCCGCGTCGGGTTCGGCTCCGTAATTTTACAGTGACCGATGCGGTCACTAAGCGAACGACAGCTCGGTCACAAAGTTTTCGGGCAAGGTGGGTTTGTGGTTGACCGGTGTCGGTCGTACGTCGACCGGCATCGGTGGAGAGGGGACCGGTGGCGGTCATGGGGTGACCGAGACGATTCATTTTTGGGTGTTTTGTTATTAGTGGTTTGGGTTTTGTGTTTTATTGTTGGGCTTTGTGTTTGTGTGGGTGAAGAGGGGAAGGGGGAGAGGTTGATAGGAGGGTGATGGGTGGGGGAAATGGAAAGGGGATATCGTAAATGTTTTTAGGGTAACATAGGTGGGTGTAGGTGTGTGTTATAGAGTCGGGGTGTGGTCGGGTGGTTAAAAGGGGGTATAGAAGGTTAAAGTAGTTTTTTCGTTTGAAAGGGTATGTCTAATGAAGTGGGTTATTTGTGCAGGCATGTCAATGCAGCTGACTATGCGGGATAGGATGCCCCCACTGTTGAGATGGATGCGGCCACACATGTCCGCAGCGTAGTGGGCCATCATGCGCGAGGTGGGACTCAGTGGAGTCCAACGATATAGGGCTATAGAGAGGGATCACAGTCTTATGGTTGCCCTCATCGAGAGATGGGATCCGCGACCAATGTGTTCCATCTCCCGACTGGAGAGATGACTATCACGCTTGAGGATGTGTATCACATCCTTAGACTGCCGATCGATGGAGAGGTAGTATTCTAGGTAGACACAGAGACAGCTATGGACAGCATTCTATAGGTATTTGGGGATGTAACCATGCTATTGACTTATCACATCGCGAGAATTGCCTATGGGGACATGTATCGTGCCCACAGACATGAGACACGGCTTGCCGTGTTGATGATGATAGACATCACATGCTTCACGCTCCCAGACTCAGACGGAGGCTGCTTTCCATGGGTGCCGATGGGGGTACTACATGAGATGGTGGAGGAGCATACATGTTATGCTTGGGCACCCGTATACCGTGCGAGCTATACTGAGAGTCATGTGGGCTATCGCGATGATGGCGATCGGGATTTGTTCCACATTTTTGTTACATTGTTGGCATATGAGCATATCATATGCATTGACCATAAGGCTACCCTGCCAATGGGCCATGGTGATATATAGATATGGATTTCGAGGTGGTTGGGGTCGTGGGCCACCACGAGCAATGCTCGCGGATGGGATGTAGCGTATTACCGTCATGTATTAGAGGGCGTGACTCGCGCTTGGATATTGTATGGAGGCCTTACAGAGGTCATTAGCCCCACTGGAGGAGCCCAATCACGGTTGCGTTGATCCAATATACATTCTGGATAGTGGGACGAGGCCTGAGAGAGCATGAGCGGATACCCCGGAGAGGGTACTATGGTAGTTGGGACTACAACAGGATGAGCCACCGCCTTCCCTCGCATCAAGGGATGATGTAGAGGCCCCACTACCCGCACCACACCTGTGGACCCCGATTGGGTAGCAGAGAGGCCATGATCAGATAGAAAGCCTTGACGCCACCGCACAGATCATTTTTGGTATGGTGGGCGGGGAGAGAGCGCGAGAGAGCACACTGCCGCACAACTGACTTAGCGCTTGTTATAGCGAGAGAGGGACCAGCTCGGGGGCAGCAATACGGTTATTACAGGGCAGCTTTGCTGTCAGTGCAGAAGAAGATAGGTGTCCTACAGGCGCTAGCCCAGCGCAGTACGCGCACAGCCACGCAGTATAGCCACAGTGCACCACAGCACCACATGCACCAAACAAATGCACCACAGTGCAGGATCGCCACCAGCCACGAGCCACATAGCATGTGTACCGCCACCGCACCGGCATAGCCATAGGCATAGGGTGTATTGGTAGGATAGGGGCCATTGTTATTAGGAGTCGGGGGACTAGCCCCAGTAGCTATGGTGGCATGGGCCTGTATTATATGGAGGCGAGAGCGGAGGCCCGGTACTATCAGGACGTCCTTGATGGTACCGGGGCTGACTATCAACCATATGCGGTGCACAGAGTGGAGACCTCGTGGAGTCAGAGATCCCAGGGGGGTGCAGCTACAGCCGGTGGGTCGGTGACAGGGAGGAGGTGGGAGCCAGGGCCAGGACCCGCAGGGAGAGGTGCTGAGGGTGGTGGGGAGAGTTGAGACATCCCTGGGTCAGAGATAGATGTTTTTGTTTGTACATTGGATATAGGCACTGGTCTGCGAACCGGTTATGTTTATAGAGGCCTACGTGCCCACATATGATTTATTCATTCATTTATTCATTTATTGTATATACCGGCCTGCGAGCCGAGTACGGGTTGTATAGTTGATACCGGCCTGTGAGCCGAGTATATTTTTGATATGAGAGACCGGCCTGCGAGCCGAGTCGAGATTTTGACAGTTATTGCGTCCTGCGTGCCGGCTTTGTATTATCTTGAGATCACAGAGGCCCCTATGTAGGGCAAGTTGTATATTTGAAACCTTTGATATATATATATATATATGATGATTTTGACCCACATGGTGTATATGAAATGTTTTATTTGTTTTGTTGATGGTTTGTGAAATTTAATATATGATGAGTTTGATCCACATGGTTTATATATTGATGGGGTTGATGTCTTTTGTTGATGGATTTTTGAAATGGAATGTATGTATATATAGATTATGAGTTTAATTCACATGTTGTGTATGCTGATGGGTTTGATGTATATATATATATGATTTCGTATGTATGTTGTTGATGGTTGTTATAATGTAGATAGATGATGTTGCTGAAATTGTGAGGATATATATATGTGATTTGGATGACAAATATTGATAATGGTGTTGTTATGCAGGAAAAAGAGGTGGGCGCTACAAAAATTGGGTAGAAAATAAAGAAAAGGCCTATGTTTAAGAAAAAGTAGGCATGTGACCGATATCGGTTAGTTAACCGATGTCGGTAGATGCTAGACCGGTATCGGTCAGGTAACCGATACCGGTTACTCCATAATGAGCTTTTCTAAAAATAGAAAAGCTTGGGTGGTAACTTAAGTTCTTATTTTTAGAAGCATGCAACAAGTTAAATATGTGAATGCGACGCTGTTTGATGACTGAGACAGGTAATTGCATGAAAGAATTGAGTGATAAGGAGGAAAGAGACAGGTGAAGTGAGTGTGGGCTGAGATTCAGAAGGTAGAAAGACAAGTTACATTTGAAGAGGGTGGTGAACATGGCTAAACGAGGAGAAGCATCCAGTAGGCAGAGATAAGAGGGAAGACAGGTTCCACCTCAAGCTGCTGTATCCCAAGAGGTAAACTATTTGGTTGTAATTTGATTCTTGCATGTTTTATGAATAGGATGAGAGAGAGTAAGTGGGTAAAGATGAGAAAGAAAAGGTGATAGGCAAGGGTTTGGGATGGGGTGAGTGCTATGGGGTAGGTAAGCAGGGGTTTCGGGTATGTTGGTATGTACAGAGAGGGGTAAACGATCAAATTATTGTCGTAGGTGGTGTGTTTAGGCAGGGTGTATAAAATTGACAGTGACCGATGTCGGTTAAAGATAACCGGTATCGGTTATTGAACCGCTACCGGTTATCTATAACCGATACCGGTTACTGTAGGAATTTCTAGAATGTGAGAAAAAACCCTTGGGGATTTGATTTATTGAATGGCGGTGTGTCATTTTGATGTGTGCAGGCGGAGGCAGGGTTAAGGATGAATGATATTGTGCCAGCGTTGTTGTCACGAATCCGAGCGGATGTAACACCAGTGGAATGGGCATTGATAAATCATTTGGGGTTAAGTGGAATCCACTATTATTCACGAATTACGTAACCATGCTATGTTACAAGCATTGATTGAGAGATGGAATCCAGAGAGGAATACCTTCTATCTACCAACAAGGGAGATGACAGTGACATTGGAAGATGTGTTCTCGTATTTTTGAGACTCGTAATTACAGAAGACCAAGATATCGAGGCATTGCCTAGCGCGCGCGGGGGAGCAATAACAGCAGTATTTGGTCCATACACGAGATTTGACACAGTGAGGTTTAACATTCACTTATGGTATAATGTATGCAGCACACCCTGAGGCAACAAGGTTGGCAGTAGTATTAATGATAGCGGTGGGGTATTATGCATTACCGAGGGCGGATGGGGGAAGATTTCCAAAAGCATTGATGTGTGTTATTTGGGAAATGATAGAAAGGAACGTGACTTTTGCATGGGCACCTGCATATTTGGCGGAGCTATACAGGGGTTTATGGGCTTGTAGGCGAAATCACAGGACGACACTGGATTGTTCATATTTATTACATTGTTGGGCCTATGAGCACATTGTTTGTGTGCGACCAATAGGCTGACCCATCCAGTCAGCAGAGACAGGAGTACAGAGGTTGGGATTCAGACGATGGGTCCAGACAGAACAAGAGGCAAGATCCCAGGCCGTGACAGGTGACACTGAGTATTATAGGCAGGTATGGGAGATGGTGACGATTGCGGATATCTGTTGGAGGCCTTATGGGAACTATATGGTAACAGAGAACATAGCTGAGGAGTTGAGGGGTGTAGAGCGATTGAGGTGGATCACGGGGCACAGGCCAGGTGAGTATGAGAGGATTCCTCTAGATCGCGTGCGCGACAATTTGGATTTGTGCAGGATATACCCCTGGCTTATAGACCATATATGAGGATCGATGCGAGGCATCATTCTCACCTCCCCGGCCAACACCCCCAGAAGGACCAGAAGAGATAGCAGCCGATCACAAGGTAATGGATGTAGGAACGACAGAGGCCTATAGATTATGGTGGGTAGCGAGCTACGAGGTGCACGTGAGTGCCTAACATAGCTGTGATTACAGCGGAGAGAGATCATCTACAGGATTTGGTTCACCAGCTTCAAACACAGGTGAATGAGACAACGGGATTATTAGAGGTTTCACGATTCAGTAGAGAGACTAGAGGCAAGATTCCTCCACGCGAGAGGACATATTCTTATGTTATAGGAGATGTTGGTGGATCGGTGGGAGGAACCAATAGCAGTGGCACCTTTGAGGATGGAAAGGCCAAGTGAGGGACGCGACGACGAGCATGATCACCACTTTGGATTCGAGAGGAGGCGCAAGGGTCTAAGTGAATTTCATAGGAGTATAAGAATAAATAAGGATGCTTTGACTGCGAGTTGATGATAGAGAAGATGTATTTTTTAACATCTAAAAATGAAATATGTATGTTGTTTTGAGGGATGATAATACTAAGAATGGTTGTGTTTGGAATGTTGTTTTTTTGTTTTGAAAAAGGATAAAGATGAAGGTTTTCAAAATAGAAATACACAAAAATATTTATATTTACAACACATGATAGGGTATGGCGAGAGGATGGTCGAGCTAACCTTGGGAGACACCATGTCTCCTAAGTGCTGCCTACATAGCCCATTACATAAAGCAAGGAGGGGCCTCGGATCGATGTAGTTCTCCCTTAGGACCAGGAGAGAGTGAATTCGAGGCAATGTGTTGTTTGATAAGAATTTGACGTTGATATGGTAATGTTGTTGGTGTTGGTAAGGTATAGGTGAAGCGAAAGTTAGCCTACCCAAGTGGTAGGTAGGGAACCGTGTCTGATTAAGGTCAACACACAATCTTAGAGTCGAGTAAAAGAGACAAAAGTGTCCCATAGTTTAGAAGAGCTAAACAAACCACATAATAACGTAGAATGAGCTTGAACCTCTAGGTACCTTGCATAGACGAGAAGTCGATAGGTGAAAAGAGTTGTATAATCACAATATATCGGATGTACATCACATCCCTTGAGTTGTGTTGTTTCGAGAAAATGGTGAGGTGAGGTGGATGGTATAGCTGAGGCACGGAGAACTTGTTATAAAGTGAGTGTTCTGACAAAAGAGAACCTAACCTAAATAGACAAGTCCATGACTCCAAAAGTGCTTTTGAATGCGGCTTCTATTTTGTTGAATATAGACTGATCGATGTGGGAAGTCTACAAGGGATATGTATTTTGTTACTCTTGAGGTCTTCATGAAGCTGATCAATGCGAGAAGCTTCTGATAAAGGCTGACTGTGTATAGCTGTCCTTCAAGGGAGCAGTCTATTTATAGTAGCAGATGTGGCGTTTGTGTATAGCTGTCCTTCAGGGGAGCAGTCTATATAGAATAGCAGCAATAGTTTGGCATATAGTTGTCCTTCGAGGGAGCAGTCTATATATAATTTAGAGATCTAGATGTCCGTTTGGCATAAAGCATCTAGTTTTGTAGGAAGTTTGACTCAAGAAAATCCCATAAGTTTTTAATTAAGAATGTGTCATTTGAATACTTTGAAGTCATGGACTAGACTAAAAAGGGGAAGGCATTTTTAAAGGGAGGTGATAATCAAACCATGTGAGCTTGATTTTATTTTGAGATGTAGGAAACAAAATGTATGCGGTGGTAAATGAGCTCAAGGGACGAGCGCAAGGTAGGTAAGAAGTGATGTAACACTAAATTCAACAATAGAATGGTCGAAGATGCAAGGCATTAAGGGGTTCAGGCTCAGGTTTACCATTAAGTGAAGCTAAACGATAAGTGCCTGATCCATAAGTGTGAGTGATAATGTAAGGCCCAATCCAATTAGGAGCAAATTTTCCACGTTTGCTCTTTTCTAGTTTGGTTACATGTTGATTCTCTTTGAGGACAAGATCACCAACCTTAAAGGTACGCTCATGAAGTCACTTATCATAAGCACGCTTGATGCGTTTTTGTAAATAGACAAGTCCATGACTCCAAAGTGCTTTTGAATGCGGCTTTTATTTTGTTGAATATAGACTGATCGATGCGGGAAGTCTACAAGGGATATGTATTTTGTTACTCTTGAGGTCTTCACGAAGCTGATCAATGCGAGAAGCTTCTGATAAAGGCTGACTGTGTATAAATGTCCTTTTAGGGAGTAGTCTATTTATAGTAGCAGATGCGGCATTTGTGTATAGTTGTCCTTCAGGGGAGCAGTTTATATAGAATGGTAGCAATAGTTTGGCATATAGTTGTCCTTCGAGGGAGTAGTCTATATATAATTTAGAGATCTAGATGTCCGTTTGGCATAAAGCATCTAGTTTTGTAGGAAGTTTGACTCAAGAAAATCCCATAAGTTTTTAATTAAGAAAGTGTTATTTGAATACTTTGAAGTCATGGACTAGACTAAAAAGGGGAAGGCTTTTTCAAAGGGAGGTGATAATCAAACCATGTGAGCTTGATTTTATTTTGAGATGTAGGAAACAAAATGTATGCGGTGTTAAATGAGCTCAAGGGATGAGCGCAAGGTAGGTAAGAAGCGATGTAACACTAAATTCAACAATAGAATGGTCGAAGATGCAAGGCATTAAGGGGTTCAGGCTCAAGTTTACCATTAAGTGAAGCTAAACGATAAGTGCCTGATCCATAAGTGTGAGTGATAATGTAAGGCCCAATCTAATTAGGAGCAAATTTTCCACGTTTGCTCTTTTCTAGTTTGGTTACATGTTGATTCTCTTTGAGGACAAGATCACCAACCTTAAAGGTACGCTCATGAAGTCGCTTATCATAAGCATGCTTGATGCGTTTTTGATAGATTTGAAGGTGGTCAAGAGCCGTAAGACGATGCTCGTCAAGAAGCTCTAATTGGGCTAACCGCTCTTGGCGGAAATCATCATTGGTGAGAATATCCCAAGAGATATCCCGAGGGAGGGTATTTGTATTTCGAGAGGCAAGATAGCTTTGGTACCATATACCAAAGAAAAGGTGTGGCATTAGTAGAGTACGAATGCTAGTACGATAAGCCCAAAGGGCAAAGGGGATGTGATCATGCCAGTTTCTTCCGGACTCATTAACAACTTTCATGAGGATTTTGGTTAGGGTTTTATTAGAAGATTCAGCTTGACCATTGGCCTGTGGATAGTACAGTGACGAGAAGCTAAGTTTGATACCGAAGTTGTTACAAAGGTCTTGTAACAACTTATTTTTGAAAGATTTTCCATTATCTGTTATCAGGCGGTGAGGAACACCAAAACGACAGATAATGTGGTGGTTAATGAACTCTACAATTTTTTCCTTTTTGGTTGAAATGAGTGGAATGGCCTCCACCCATTTTGTGTAATATTCGGTTGCCGTGATTATCCATCGGTGATGTTGCGAAGAGGGTGGATGAATCTCACCAATAAGGTCTAAACCCCATTGTGAGAAAGGCCAAAGATCTCATGTGACCTGTAGTGGATGGCTAGGAGTATGTTGAAGGTTGGCATGTTGTTGACACATAACACAATGCTTAACATATTCTTAGCAGTCGTTATTAAGAGTAGGCCAATAATAGCCTAGGTGAAGGATCTGTTTGGCCACGGCAAGACCACTAAAATGTCCACCACAAATACTATCATGGACCTGTTGGATGGTATAGGTGACCTCCGCGTCGGTTAGACATCGAAGGAGGATGCCATCAAAGCCACATTTATAAAGGAGTCCCCCCATGATGACATAACGAGAAACACTTTTAAGAAAAGAAAGTTTTCCGGTACTAGTAAGGTCAGGTGGGAGAACAAAGGTTGTAAGGTAGTCGTGAAATTGGTGATACCAGGTATCCTGCAAATTAGCAGACACATTATTTATCATACAAACAACCGGGCTGAGTAAGATGGGGCAAAGAGTTGTTGGACCAAGATGAAAATGTCAGAGTCAGTTGATGAAGCTAGAATTTGCGAGGCTAAGCAAGCCATAGTATCCGCAAATTTGTTAGTGGAGCGGGGAATGGTTTGGATAGAATAATGAGTAAATAAGGTTAGAAGTGAATTCACGTAGTGTTTGTACTTTTGAAGTTCCTCATTTTTACATTGGTAGATGCCCATAACTTGATTGACTACCAATTGAGAGTCACCAAAAATATTGATAGATTTGACACCTAAGTGTAACGCAACCTGGAGACCCAAAACAAGGGCCTCGTATTCTGCTATATTATTAGTGCAGGGGAAATCGAGCCGGAATGAAAGAGGCATAGGCTCAGCGTCAAGAGGAATGAGAACAACGCCAGCCCCGCTGCCACTAGCACTTGGATCCATCGAAGAAGAGGGTCATTGGATACGAATCCTCCCTGAGTGAAAGAGTGGCGATGAGTTCTTCGGGAAATTAAAATTGGTAAATTGAGCCCTGTAAAGGGGCTTCCGCGAGTTGGTTTGGCAATGGTTTGTCCTTTGATTGACTTCTGGTGTAAAAATTCAAGGTCGAGGTCAGCAAGGAGCATAAGCCATCGGGCGATGCGTTGGTTTAGATGAGGTTTGGCATACATATAATGGATGGGGTCCGTGTTGGTGATGATGAAAGTTTTGTGATTCAGGAGGTAGTGTCGGAGTTTGGTGGCCACAAATGATAGGGCTAGGCATAACTTTTCTACATGTGTATACCTAGTCTCATAATCCACCAGAGTACGACTTATATAATAAACGGCTTGTTCTCGATACTGAGTCACGATGTGCGAGCATGGCCCCTACAATGTGGTCGGTGGCAGAAAGGTAAAGGTAGAAAGGGCGATCATCCTGAGGTGGGATAAGCACGGGTGGCTGCAAGAGATAAGCTTTGAGAGCCTCAAAGGCTTGGTGGCACTCTTCGCTCCATTGAAAGGAAATATCCTTTTTAAGGAGGTGATGGAAAGGTTGACATCGATCCGAGAGTTGGGAGATGAAATGCCGGATAGATTGGAGTTTACCTTGCAAACTACGCAATTGTTTGAGGTTAGTAGGTGGGGGCATTTCTAGGATAGCTCTGACTTTAGATGGATCGACCTCAATGCCACGCAAAAGAGATGATAAAACCAAGAAGTTTTCCCAAAAGGACACCAAAGACACATTTCTTTGGTTGAAGACGGACATAATATTAATGTGACGATCAAAAATAATGGTTAAAACATCAAGATGTTCACTGCGATGTTTAGATTTTCCAAGAAGATCATCGACATAATCTTCAAGAATAGTGTGCATAATGTCATGAAAAATGTAAGTCATAGCCCGCTGATAGGTCGCACCAGCATTTTTAAGGCCAAATGACATGACACGATAACAAAAGGTTCCCCAAGGAGTGATGAAGGTAGTTTTATGTTGATCGGCCGGGGCTACCAAAATTTGATTGTATCCCGAAAAGCCATCCATGAGAGAAAGCATCTCATGGCCCACAGTGAGATCAACAAGTTGATCAATACTTGGGAGGGGGAAGTCATCCTTGGGGCAAGTGAGGTTAAGGTCTCGGAAATCCGTGCATATCCGAAGTCCCCCCGTCGCTTTAGTGACAGGTACGATGTTAGAAATCCATTGAGGATAGTCAATAGGCAAGATGAAGGAAACAGAAAGAAGTCGTTGAAGCTCTTCTTTGACCAAGAGGGAAATGCGTGGATGCATTTTTCTCGGTTCACATTTAATCGGCTTGGAATCGGGTTTCGAGGGTAATGTTATGGACCGCAATGCCAGGATCGATTCCTGGCATGTCAGCGTAGGACCAAGCGAAAGCTTGGCTACGAGCACGAAGGAAGGTAGTGAAGGCAGCTTGTTCTGATGTGTTAAGGGATTGTCCGATCTTCACAATGTGAGGATCCTCCTCTGTGTGGATGTTGATTTCTATAGTAGACTCATTCAACATGGTTTGAGTTTCAGACGGTAAAGCGCGTTGAATATAGGAGTCATCCGCACCAAGGTAAGTGAGGATGGAGTCGTCATCTTGGCACTCAACAACATTAATTGAAGGTGAATCCTCTTCGATCATGTCTGGATACAGAAAGGGAAGAGAAGACGGGTCCTCATTATCACGTTGATAGGTGAGAGGACCTAGGAAGATAGCATTTATGAAAAAAAAAAGTTAGGAGGGATAGATTCAGGATCTATCGACTCTGTGGGTGACGATGGCAAAATGGGTGATGATGGTTCGGTAGGGGTGACGTCGTCATCTTCCAGGAGACAACTGACACGAGGTTCCTTCGGTGTAAGTGTTTCAGGAAATCTGAGACCACTATGATCATTGTGTTTGCGTGTAGTCACGGGAATGATTGTATGTCGGCCTTGTTCATAAAGACCAAAACCAAAGCCTTTCCAAGCACAGCGAGTCAAGAAGGTGAGGGCGAAACGACAATTTGTCAAGTATTGAAAATCGGATTGGAAGGGAAACACACCAAGAGGAGGTTCAGGGGTAACGGATGATGCGTCGACACCCCCATACGTTAGGTTGGTGCGGCAATTAGCTGGTCCGTAAGATATTACCTCCCCCACGCGATGGTCGTAGGTAGGATGTGCATGTAACTGTCCGTACTCCTGTGGGGTATGGAAAGAACTAACGTTATATAGGTGATACTCCCTAGCATAAGGCATTGAAAAATATCTACTAAGGGGTCTGAGGTTGGGATGTTGTCTACGGGAAAGGAAGTGGTATTTGCGACGGCGGTTTCATTGGTTGAAGGTGTAGGTGTTGTTGAAGTGGATGGTAGAGGTGTGGTTGAAGTGGATGGTTGGGTTGGATGAATGGGTGTCTTGACTGGTACAAGCACATCATTAGGGTGATATAACATATTTTAATGTGGAGGAACGCATCCCATAGCCCCGAGATCCAAGGGCGGCCTAACAACATATTGTATTGGAACTCTCCCTTAAGGACATAGAAGAGTTCGGGTAAAGTATGTGGTCCTACACGAATGTTAAGGATCACGGTGCCTAAGGTAGAAGTAATAGCATCATTGAATGACCGCAACATGATGGAGTTAGCACACATGCAGCTAGAAGGGATATTCATTTATTGGAAGGCTTTTGAAGAGATGATGTTGAGGCTAGCACCCCCGTCAATCATAACATGACATACCTGGATGTCCCAGACGTAAGCTGAGATGAAAAGAGCAAGGTCAGGATCTTCAGCACCAAAGTCGATAAATTCGTCTTCAGAGACGACAACAGCGGCTTGCATTGTGCGAGAGGCGAAGTGGTTGGGGAGATAGGTTGTTTGGTGAGCGAAACAACGTGATTGGGTGTGAGAATGGAGGTAACAGCAAGGTTTCATTAGGTAAAACCTCTATCCCTTGAAGAATTTCAACAAGAGCTTGTCGATGAGATTCAAAAGTCTGAATGAGATCATACAGTGTCATTTTTACAGGTGATTGGTGAAGCTGTTTGATCATGGTACGGTGGGAAACTCCATCAGAGACGGGGTAGGCAGGTCCATGAATAACCACTTTAGGTGGTGGTGCGATCGGGATGGCAGACGGAGAAAGAGAGGCCGCAGGTGTGCTTCCTTTAGCTTTCTCGTTGTTTTTCTGCCCTCGAGTGGCAACACTAATCATGTTGATCTCGTGAACACGAGAGGAGGAGGATGGTAGGGATAAGTCATGGTCTTCGAGAGGTGGGGTTGTAATAATGATAGATCTTGGTGAAGCGAGGACAGGTGGTATAGGAGAGGAGATTGAAGCTAAAGGTTTCTCCCTTCGTAAGTTGTCTTTTTTAACTTTTCTATCTGAGAGAGGTGACTGACGAAGGATGGCTTTCAAAGCTTTGCATCCCTCTACATCATATCCTAGTGTGTGGTGGTAAGCGCAGATTTTAGACTCATCATAACCTATTGGTCGAGGTTTAGATGGGTCATTAGGTCTAAGTGGGGGTAGGGAAATGGTCGCATTCTCCACCAATATAGCAAGGATTTTGGCATAAGACCCTTTGAGTGGGTCAAAGTTAGAGGAAGATGAGGCTATTGACTAGGTAGTTTTTGGTAATGACAGGGTATGGTTGATTTGTATGGGTGGCGGTTTAGCCAAGGGGTTTTGATAATGGGTTTTAACTAAACGTGGCTTCTTTGGCGCAGAAGCTATGTTTAGCTGGTTAGATGATGAGGCCACAGATGATGTGGTATCAGAAAACAACCACGGAGAAATAAGAGTGACAAAGTAAACAAATCTTTTGATGATGGAATTTGTTTAGGGTTGATAGGCGAGACAGGATATGTGGGGTGACGGTGTTGATATACCCTTGGATCTCTGTATGGGTGTAGAAGGCGTAGGTCATTTTAAAGAAAACGTAGGAGGTATGAGGTCCCAATATGGAAGGTAGGTGTGACGATGATGGTTTTAGTTGTGATAGAGGCATAGGTTAGGGTTGAGGAGATTGAGTCTATCTCCTAAATGGATGGATGGCTTTATTTTTGGGTAAATCTAGCCACTTAGGTGGGTGTGTTAGACTAGGTATTGGTGAGATCCCAAGTGTAGGGGAAGATTTGGTTAGGCTAATAAGGTGGATGAGATACTTGGTAGAGATGAGGGGGTGAAGATGAGGACATAGGCATTTTAAGCTTCGTAAACACTTCGGGTATATGGTAGAGGTGTCTGGATCGGTCATCTACATTTGAGTAGAATATGGCGTACTCAAACATTCCCATAGGACTCATCTATCTCCTGAGGGATGACAATCCTCGTGTGTGAATTGGAACTTTGATATGGAAGAGAGGTGTGTTGTGATTCCAGTCCACTGTGGGTGTGATACAGGGGGTAGATAAGGCACTGTATCAATGGGTGTTAAGAAGTCAACCGGTCGCTGAAAAGATTTAGGCGATGAAGAACTGATAGGTAGGAGGGCATGTTTGAGAGGATCTGTCATGATTAAAGAATGTGGTGATGTTGATTTGAGAGGTTTCTCTCCTACGGATGACAGAAACAGAGGCGAGTCTTCTTCTTTTATGGCAAGAGTGACGGAAGGAGATGTTTGGGAAATAGATAAGTTAGATAACATCCGCTCACAGTCTTGCAAGGATGTGGTGTAAGAAGGTTCATCTGTAAGAAGAGAACTCTGGGTGGTTAATTCCTTTATGGGTAAAGGAATGGTAAGGCTATTGTCTTGTCTTGATGGTGGTGAAGGGGATTCGGATCCCTGCGTTAGTAAAGAAGTTTGATTCAGAATTTTTTCGATAAAGGCTTTTGGCTGGGAGTCGAAGATTGCATGGATCTCATGAACACTCTCCTCGGCTAAGATATCTTGGTTTATGTTACTGTTAGGAGAGTGATTTGGGAATGGTTTGTTGAATATTTTCAAATTTCATTAGTAGGGGCATTAGGATTATTGAGGGTTATATCCCCTGCACCAACCATTTCCTGCACTATGTTTTTCAACATCTTGCAGTTTTCGTGACTGTGTCCCTTTACGCGGTGAAAGTTACAGAAGTCATTTTCTTTGTACCAAGAAGGTATAGCGTGGGTGGAGTCAAACCCGGAGTGAGGTTTAACAGGAGGCAAGGTGAGAGCTTCGGCTTTGAGCAATTTTTCCAAGATGACACCATACATTTCTCCCAAGGGAGTGTAATTGATGGGCTCGGCTTTATACTTATAGGCGGTTTTGGTGGGGTATTAGACGGTGCTTGAGATTTGACCATCACCGCGTGCACAACTCCTTTTGATTTCGAAGAAGTGGATGTGTGAGGAGTGGTGGTGTTAGGTTTATTGGTGGAATCTTGAGTTCGAGAAATTGGGGTTTTTGTTGCGCAACCGCAATTTCTCTTCCTCTAAGGCTCGAATCTCTAGTTTTCGAGCCATAGTAAAACCCTCGTCAAATGTGTGGAAATTTTAAATTTGGAGGGTAGGAGAGATGTGCTTAGCGCAGCTGCGTAAAAGTTCAATAAGTTTGGCCTGAGGCAAGGCATATGTAAGTTGGTTGATAAGGCCCCGCCATCATCCAACGAAATCTGCGATAGATTCGTCTTCAAATTGTCGGATGGCATAGAGGTCGGTGATAGATACTTTCTTGGCAATGTTAATGGAGAAATGATCCAAGAAAGATTGGGCTAGTTGGTTAAAAGAGAAGATTGAGTGCTGGGTTAAAGCACTGTACCACTCCAAGGCGGGTCCTGATAAGGACATGGGAAAGGTGCGGAGTAGTAAGGCATCGTCATGAGTAATTAGATAGCAGGCATGCCTAAATGAGTGCAAGTGTTGTTGAGGATCCTCCTTACCATTAAAATGAGTAAATTTCGGTAGTTCCCATTGAGGAGGATATGAGTGAAGGGGGACAGAAGGGTGAATAAGCTCTCGAAAAACTTGCTCATATGTCGTGGCGCTACGACTTCTAAACAGAAGCCTCCAAATTTTGCATTTTGTCCATCATTTGTTTGATGAAATCCATGGTTGGATGAGATGATGGTGCGGTTGTGGTAAACGGTGGCAAATTGGGCCAGGGCCTCCACTAGACAATGGTGGGGTTAAATGTTGATAAGGTATGGAGGACAAATATGTTGAGGTGACCGAATAGGGATGTCCTATATAAGATGTTGAGGTCACTAGATACGTGTGTGGAAATGAAAAGGTGGGCGGAGCTTGAGAAGGAAAGCTCGTGTGGATAGGTGGTAGAGAGAAATTCATGAACGGAGCAGGTCTACAAGAGAGACGAGGTAGGAGTAGTCGGCGGTAATGATATGGGGCACAAGATTAACCAAAGGAAATTCAATATGTGCCATATGAACCCCTGGCCGCTGGATTGGGAGATGGGGCTAAGGATGCGTAAGGCAAAGCGGAGTTATCAAAGGCGGAGAAGGAGCTAAATGAGTAGCTATACTAATAGGCATGCCAATAAGGAGCCGACCATCGCGTATGGTCGGGGCATGAGACAAATAATATTGTGCAGCGCTAGGATTAGCGTCTAAATTTTTTTGCAAATTCCTTATCTCTTACAGGGATTTTGGGAACCTCTTTGGTGTCTATAGGATTCCCCACAGTATGGGCAGGAGGTGATTCAGAAAAGGCACAGAGCAGGCATGTGAAACCATGGCGGTGGCTTGCTTCCGAGTGATAACAACCATGAGCAAGAGTACATAGGGGGTTTCAATCTATCGAACAGAAAATGCACTCGAATGGTGAAATTGGTAGGTTGCTGGTTTATCAGGGACTGTAGAAGACAATAATCGATATCGGTCTTCTAACCGATGTCGGTTAGACTGTAACCGACGTCGGTCAAATAACCAATGTCGGTATAATAGGACTGGTATAAGAAACTATAAGAAGCTGATTTGAGTTTTTAACAATACTTAGTACATCTATCAAACTATTCTGAAGTGATCACAGAAAATAGTGTATGATAGAGAAACAGAACCGAGAACAAGCAAGAATGCACAAACAAATTAACAGACTAACCCTAGGGTTAATTTTAATCAATTTGGGCTTATGCCTTTAGACGTAGAATGATGTCAATCCTAAACAAAAGACTTAGGGGAAATGTCAAGTTTGTTTTGGCTTATAAGGTTACCTCAATCGGGCGGAGGAATACCGCGGAAAAGGGGGGATGTTTTGAGCTGTTGTGTTAATTATGAAGTGATTCGGTATGTGTTGTGCAGTGAAAGTAAGATTAATTTCCTGTCAATACCGTGGAAATCACCCCCACGTGTATGACCTGTTACTTAATCTACGTTCACTAGAATTGAAAACAACAAGCAAGAATGTAATGCACGTGTTTTAAACCCAAATCGAAAATGATATTCGATGAAGCAAAGAAGATGACTTTCACTAATGCAAAGATGTAAAAGCAAAGCAAGTTCTTTTACCAAAATAACAAAATACCTTGTGAATATCTTACGAAGAAGAAAACAACAAGTATGCTCCTATGTGAAAGCAAGCAAGAAAAAAAAGAAACCCGAAATGGGTCCCACCGATCTGGCATGCCAAAATGTTTCGCACATAATATTTTATCTTTTGGGAATAGAGTTGCTTCTATCCTTTCATTCCTTTGAGAAAAAGATAAGGGTTAGGGCTAGGAGGAATACCTGTTGAATGTTGAGAGGGTGTGCGTGTACCGTAGAGAGAGAGATCAGATCGACTACGAAGAACTCCTTTTTGTCTTGGAAGGACTACCTGCAAGTAAGAATACAAGACCACCAGATTTTAATTAGACAAGAAATGAGGGAACTGCCTTGGGCCCAGGAAATATAAAACTTCCTTTCGAAGGTGGTCAGTTCCCCTGCTAATATGAATTAACACAAATTCTAACAAATAAGCTATTGTCCAATTACAATTTGTTTACCTTGTTAGAACAATAGAGAAAGGGCTGGTCTTGGTTTAGAATCACGATGACCGACGCCGGTCAGTGTCACCGGTACCGGTTGATGATAACCGATATTGGTAGGGGTAGTGATTTAAGGGGTTGGGTGAAGGTTGGCTATAAGATGGCTATATGATAGTTATGGTGTTTATAAGGCTGGTAGAATGACTAGGGATAGGTAATGAGGTGATGGAGAAGACTCAGAGGGTATGGGGGCTATTCTTGGAGCAAAATAGGGGTAAAGGAATGTAAGTTAGGTGGAGAGTGTTACCGGGTAGTGGATCTGGGGGTAGACTTGTAATTACTGTGATTCAGAAATCCAAGAAATATTATTAAAAGAACATATAAGACTTACTTACTAATTCCTGATGAAAATGTAGGTTCTGGGACTGCGATGGCGAAGACAGGGCTCAAGTGGGATGATCTGACAATCCAAGATGAGCTATCTCCTCTCCTGATGCTTGGATGAGTGTCACTGGGCTCTGGTTATTCAGTTGCAGTCTTGGGCTTGATGTCCTTCTCTGCCAACTCCTCTCTTTCCTTCACTTGTCTCTGTTCAGCCAAGTAAATTCCGGATCCTTCCAATGACTTCTGATTTGGATCAACGAAAATCCAACCTCCTATTTTTGGTTAGGAGTGGTCATTTACAGGGAACCAATGGCGGTTACGTAACCGATGTCAGTCGAGTAGGAACCGGTATCGGTCAGGTCAAAGTAGGCTATTTTTAGTAAAATAGCCAACTTTCCCTCCTTTTCTCCCGAGGGATTAGTTGCGGGCTTGGTCAAGTCATTAGGAGGTTGGTTTTAGGTGTGGGTGAGGAGTCATTAGTCATGGGTGTGGATGTAGACCAAGTTATAGGTCTTAATTAGGTTAGTTTAGGGTTAAGACTAGGTCATTATGAGGTGGCGAAATGAGGTGGCAGGTATGGTGATGTGGATTTATTAATTATAGGGTAATTAATAAATAATTGTGTAAGGTTTAGGTGATGAGGTTAGGTTGCGAAATGAGATGCGGGGCACAGGGGGTCGTAAGACACAAATTTGGTGTCTACAACAACCTTATCTCACAAAGGGTATACCTAGGTCTATGTGAAAATACCCTTCATTTGGTCTCGCGCTATTACATAGACTAAGGTGAGAGTTAGTTCATCAATTTAGATTTGTTTCATTTTTCTAAGTTTTCTAAAATTTTACAATTTATAAGATAGTGTGGTTTTCTAGATTTAAAAGAACGATTTTACACTAGGTTAAAAGTGCATGTCTTATGTTTTCTAGTTATGCCCAGGGTCCAAGCTTTCAACCCATGGCTTTGATACCAAATGTAACGCCCACACAAAACGACGTTCTAAAACATGCTAACTCCCAATACTTAACCCGAAATTTAAGACAAATTTCTTTGTTACAAAAACAAGGTAGAAGGATAAAACAGGTTACAAGGATGTTAATCCCTCAGGTACAACAACTAACTAACACCACTAACTCAAATTTTCAATTGAAGTACCTAGTCTAGAACAAAGGTTAACATATTCTCAATTTTAATCTCTAGAGTCCATTAATCAATCATGCATTAGGAAGGTACCCTAGATTAATTTACTTAATTAAATGTCTTCTCGCACTTAAGTTAATGTTCAATCCAAAATTCACTAACCTCATGATTAAATAATTTAGTTTCATTATCCTAATAGTATAAAGTTCTTTTATTAATTTACTAAAACATGCTAAGGGCTAATAAGGACTTAACATTGCTAGGGTGATTAAATGGCCCCATTCCTCATTTACACATACTAAAGTTTTAAAAAACATTTATAAAAACATTCTCACCTAACAAAAGTAGGGTGAAACATCCACCGTTAGATCAAGTCAATCTTGGCCACTAGATCCTAGGGTTTCCATCTACCCATAAATTTCCTTATGAGTTTTTGTTAAAGCCTTTCCTTTGTTCATTTCCCTCATTTGGCCTATTTGTTTTGTTAAAACTTGTAGGTTGGAGAAGCGAAAGACATGAGAGAAAGGAGGAAGAAATATGGAATATTCTACAAGGAGATCTAGTTTAGATTAGATTAAATGTAGTTTTATTGTTGCTATAACTTCCATTCAAGGATTGAGAGGGTTATTCCTTTTACCAATATGGTTCCCCATGAATAAAATGAGAAGAACTATTTTATATCCATCATTTGAATAATTTATTATTCAAATCCATGGGATCACACATTGTTTGCATGTTGGACATCGTTGGTTAAATTTATCAACTTTAAGTTTTACATAAACCAGTTAAAAATTTTACACAGGTGCAAATCCGCAGAGTTCGGTCGTGAGTGATAGAACTGCCATCCAGAGAAGACTGGTGGTCCTAAGATCACTACCCTACTTGGGTGACAAACCACGAACTGCCACCCTACTAAGTAGCACTTTTGACACCACCATCTTAGCCTGAGTGGCGGTTATGGGACTCGCCGCTCTGCGTAGGGCGGTGGTCCTATTTCAAAGAAACATAACCTTAATCTGAGAGTTTTACAAAAATTAAAAGTTGCTACTATGTTCCAAAACACATTCTGAACTATGTTCTATGCACCTAAAGTTTTCCATTTTGAGATTTCATTCCATTTGATCATTTCTTAGTTAAAATTACTCATTTAAAGTATTTGAAATCTAATAATAACTACTAGATCTATTCCATTTTATTCAACTAAATTCTCTTTCTATTCCAAGAGTAAAGATAAATAATTTATATCTACTTCTACATTTTTATTTTCTTGCTACAAAATCAACATTTCCATTAACAATAAACTTCAAATTTGTTCTCTTGTTCAAGTTTTTACTTCAACATATATATGTTCAAAACAACTATAACAACTTTATTTTCCTTTCAAGTTTACTATGCATACAAGTTCAACTTCTTACAATTTCTATATTTCCTTCTTTCACATTTATAACATTACAACTTCACTATGAAAGTAACTTTCTTTTTCACAATGAAACTTCCAACTAAACTTTTACACAATATAGTCATTTTGATTCTTTCTCTTACACAATATACAAATATTGGAATGCAATCTTTCTCCATGAAATTATTACAAAGTCTTCAACTCAAGGTGGGAAATAATACAAGAATGTAAGCAAATGATAGAATACAATATCACAAGTTTCTCCACTCTAAGTGGGAACAACACAAAGGAAGTTTCACAAGGTCTCCAACAAAAATCCAAGCTCCACAACTCCACAAGATAGCTCCTCCAAGATTTTTTTGATTCACAAAAAAATGGGGGGAGAGGCAACACTCTCCACCCAACCAAGATATCCAATGAAGAGGAGAAGCCATCCTCTCCTTTGCCCCCGAGCCCGAACCACATTGAAATGGGAGATAATTCAAACACATGACAATGATAAGCTTCCACAACACAAAAAAATATTTCACAACATTTCAACCACATTCAAAACAACAACACAAGAAGAAGAACAACAAACAACAAAACAAGGCTTAAAATGAAAGCCAAAAGAGCAAGACCTATGGGAGGCCACTTATGCCTCCTAATGGGAATGGGTGCCCACCTTAAATCCACCAATGCATATCTAAAATCCCTACATACTCTTATGCCTCCCTCAAGTACCCCTTATACCTCCCACATACTCTTATGCCTCCCTCAATCTCTTATGCCTCCCTCATAAAAGAAATAAGTAAGAAATGCAAGCATTCCTTATCCTAGGTGGGGCACCCAACCCAAAATCCCTCCAAGAAAGAAAGTAAACTCTTATGCCTCCATACAAGAAAACTCCCCATAGTCTCCTCCTACTCCAAACTTTGGAAATCTACCCACACCCAAATATCATTCCAAAGAATACAATACATAATATAAACACATAAACATAAAATAAAGCATAACATAAGCAAGGTGAAGCACCTACCGTTCCATACTAGATATTTCTCCCAAGAGTAAGTCCCCAAGCTCCTCAAAATGAAGAAAATATCCACAAGCTCCAACAATGCACAAGCACTCAAAAAAATCCTCTAACCCTCGAAAATACAAGGGCACAAAATGATCAAGTAACCCCAAATAAGCAAAAGAGCTTCAAGAAATAGAAAATGGAGAGATGAGGATGAGGTGGATCCATGTAGGATGCCACATCACTCACCCTCAACTCCACCTAAGACGTCAAACCTCAACCCCAATGTACCATAAATTGGTGGGTGAGAGGAATGACAAGATACTTACACACACAAACTAAGCCCACACCTCTCTAAGGACAAAATTAATTACTTGAAAAAAAGCGCAATAAACATTTCACCTTTTTATCTTTCCAAAACACATAATGGGGTCTAATTTTGACCCCCCAACCATACGTAGGGTTGGTTTGAAAATTTAAGAGGTGTGGGACAAGTTTAACTTGTCCCACAAGCCTTCAAAATTGGCCCTTAAGGTTGAATTCGAGTTTCCCATGAAGGGTAGAGTGTACAATACTCAAAATCTCAAGCATTCAACACACAACACAAAATCCAAGAGTAAATCAAGTCTAATGAATGAACTTCTTTTGGTCACATCATTAATTAGTTTAGGAAAATATTTATTAAATTTAATAAGGCACTTAGACCCACTAAAATAAAGGGGAGAAACATACATCAAAACTTAAATAATTAAAACAATTAAATTACATCACTCAAAGGAACACGTACTAACATTAATAAAAGGGAAACTAAAAGAAAAGAAACACACGACCCCTTGGTCACAATTTTCCCCTAACCAAATAATTCTAACACACACATAATTACATGTTGCCATGGTGACCCTAGTTGAATTCACCTAACGCTCCAATGTGGTTGGTCTCCAATCCCCTCGATGTTGCTATGAATATATATATATATATATATATATATATATATATATATATATATATATATATATATATATATATATATACCCGCAAAACACATAATACCTCCTTCACCTCGTGGCTGAATTAAAACATCCATGCCAAAATATGCAACATAAATCTAAAATCATCTATATACGAATTAATATCATCTAGGAAATTACAAATCATTTACAAATTTCTAGCAACATTTCTATCAAACGTTTCATCCATGTCAAAATGATCATAACATTAAATAAATTATCAAAGTCTACTCATGGCAACAAAAGTATATCTCATGTCGAAATATATATAAATAACCATCTCCACAACATATGAACATAAATATAATGTCTCTAATAATCCACATGCATCATATATGAATCGAAATCAACAATAGTCCAATATTTCTAGCATCTAGTATCATGCTAAATCAAAAGGCTATAACAATGTCCATAAGTATAGTTGATAGTATAAAAATCAAAGTAAAAGGTGTTGAAGGGAAGTGGGCACTACATCCCTCTACCCTTAGACTCAACTTCCTCCTGGAAGTCACTAGAAAACATATGGGAACTACACTTGTAGTAATGTAACATCCTCCCATGTGGCTGCAGTCTCATCATATCTATCCCACTTTGGACCCAAACTTGGTCAATTTCTCTGCCACGAAGGCCGAGGGTCCTGCACTCTATAATAATGATGCAATCGACCATCACCTACCCTTGATCCTACACCTATAATGCAGTCCAATCTAGCACATGAGAAGGATCATAAATATATCTCCTAAGCACAGAAACATAAAACACATCATGGATGTGAGACAAGCTAGGTGGAAATGCTAGACGATAGGCCAAGGGACCAATGTGCTCCAAGATCTCAAAGATACCCACAAACCTAGGAGTAATCTTAGAACCTTTTCCATAACAGATAGGGATCTTATGTGGTCGACACGAAGAAACACCTTCGCGCCTATCTCATAACTACAATCTATCCTATGCAGTCTATGTACTTCTACCCTGTCATGCCCTCCTGCAATCTTTGTCTAATCAAAAACCTACCGATCCATGTCTTGCACTAAGGTTTTCCCAAGAGAAACCCTATCCTCTAACATGTCCTAACTAAGAGATGTCCCGCACTCTCTACCATACAATGCTTGAAAAGGAGACATGCCTATCGAACTCGAAAACTATTATTGTAGGCAAACTTCACCAAGTATAAATACTCCTCCCATCTCGAATGGTGATCTATAACATACATCCTAAGCATGTCCTCCAGGATATGATTCACTCCGATCGATCTGTCCATATGTCTCGGGTGATATATGCCATGCTTGAAGATGATCCTCGTCCCGAGAGCATGCTATAAGGTGGTCCAAAAATGGGAAGTGTACAAGGATCATGGTTGTAAATGATCTTCTATGGAATCCCATGTAATCTGAAAATATCATCGAGATATACCCATGCTTCGCACCAAATATGTATGTGGTCTTCACCAAAGAAAAATTATCCACCATGACCATGATGGCATCATGGTGGTATCTCAACGTCGGTAACCCCACAATGAAGTCCATGGAAATGGTGTCCCACTTCCACTTCGGTATGGCGTGAGGAAAGAGAAGGCCAGCTGGATGCGATTCTTGATCTTCACCCTCTCGAAACTCTAAACAACATGACAAAAAACTCGAGCCATGTCCCTCTCAAAGTCCTCTCTAATGGTACAACTATCTCAAAGTGGCATGCATCTTCTTCACCACCCCGGGATGGGCTAAATAAAGTGCACGATGGTCCTCTATCAAAATGTCTTGTCTCAAGTCTCCATCTCTAGGAACGTAAATATTACCTATGTGTCGATAATAAAATTTTCATCTAATGAAAATCCATATAATATTCCCTCAAGGGGCCTCTAAGACTTAATCTCTGCTTGTAAGGTAGAAGCTGTTATGAGGAAGGTGCTTTGCAAAATCCTACTCAGTAAATCAGAACTAGTGAAGTAGCCATAGCTACATTTCTCCATCTTCTCAAAGCATCTACAACCACATTCTCCTTCCCTTAACATGCTCTATCTCTTTATCGTACTCATAAAGCAACTCCATCCAACACCACTGACGAGCATTGGGATTGGGCTGCATGAAGAGGTGGCAAAGACTCAAGTGATCATTCCTGAGTGTAAATCTCTCGACCAAGGAGGAAATGTATCCACCACACTAACAAGTGCACAAGTGATGTAAGCTCAAGATCATGAGTCGGATAATTGATCTCATAATCTTTGAGTTTGCAAGACTCAAAAGTAACTACTCTTCCCTCCTACATCAACACACCTCCAAGTCCTACCAAAGAAGCATCTATGAAAACATAGATTTCACCATGAGGATCTGTACTTCAAGAATAGTTGCTTTCATGAGGCATTCCATCGCTTCCTAAAGACCTACTCACATATGTCCTGCCAAACCAACTTCTTCCCCTTTCCCCGAAGGGAAGTAATGGGGTGCACAATCTAAGAAAAGTCTGCACAAATCTCCCGTAATATCCTTCTAAACCCATAAATTTGCACACCTCGGTCACACCGGTTAGTGTTGGCCAATCCATAATAGCTCGAATCATGGAAGGATCGAGTGTGCTACCTTCCTAAGAAATGACGTGGCCCAAATATTGCACCTCTGTCTGAAAGAATGCACACTTCTCCAAGTTCTCATAAAAATGTTGCTCCCGAAGACACTGAAGAACCTTGTGAAGGTGCTCCTCATGATCCTCATGCATACATGAGTAAATAACAATTTCATCAAGGAATATGAGCATGAAGCGATCAAGAAAATTCCCAGAATACCCCATTCATCAAGCTCACGAACACTATAGGGGTATTCGTCACCCGAATGTACCACTTTGAACTCGTAGTGGCCATATCTCCTATGGAAGGAGGTCTTATGAATATCTACCTCCATAATCCTCAGCTGGTGATACCTTGAATTAATATCTATCTTGGAGAAAACTATAGCCACCTTCATCTGATAAAACAATTCATCAATACGTGGAAGGGGGTAACAATTCTTGATTTTTACTTTGTTCAGCTGGCGGTAATCAATACACAACCATAAAGATCCATCCTTCTTCTTCACAAAGATCACCGGTGCACCCTAAGGGGAATCACTAGGATGGATTAGGCCTTTCTCCGTAAGGTCCTCAAATCGTAACTTAACCTCACATAGCTCAAGAGTAGTCATCCGATAAGGTGCTCCCCGAGATAGGCTCTTCGCTTGAAAACAAATCTATATGAAAATCTATCTCATGTGGGAGGTAACCCCAGTAGATCCCCTAAAAAGAACATTATCAAAATCTCTAAAGATGGGATGGTCATCAAGAGATGGACCACTAGACTCATCCTCCAATCAGAACTAACCGTAATAATATACATCTAACAACCCCATCACACACACTTTGCTTAAGCTACATAACGAGAGATGGTACGAATAGAAACGGACCTCCTAACCCCTACTATCATTGACTCAACTCCTAGATCATCTATACAAGCAATAGTCTTATGGTAATAGTCCACTCTAGTTATGTGTGCAAAAAAGCATTCCATACCCAAGATGACACCATAGGAACCCGAAGGAAGGATTCAAACATCCGAAAAAGTGGTGAAGGGTCCGAAATCCACTACACACTCCTTAACTAAGGATTCTACACAAATTTTGGCTCCAAAAGCCATCTCAACATCTAAATTATGAACCTATCTAACCTGTCACCAGCCTCTACAACACTCTACCAAGGATGGTGTAATAAAAGAATTAGAGGAACCAAAATCAAATAATATAGAGGTGGAAACACCACCAATACTACTTGTCCTCTCTATCATTGGACTCGATGCTTAGCATGATGGTTCTTGACCGCACCATATATCCAATGGCTCCATGCCATATCTCCAATAATAGGCTCTACGATATGTGTCTTACCCTTATTGCTAGGGTTATGTGGGCACTCTCTCCAATGGTTTCTAGCAACACCACAACCATAACAGCTTCCTGGTCCTCTCCAGTGGGATACGGCCCCAACCGGTACTTTAGATGTCTGTGTTGTGGATCCCGACGACCCGTTTATGGATTATTTTTAGTCTCTACTAATGAGATCCTATTGACTGAGCTCTGTGTGCACCCTGTGTCCTGATGGGACCTCTAAGAGGAGGCCCCATACTCTACCCCCTTTGTGCATCAAATCTGTAATGAGGTTTGTAAGGTGGGCGGGCCTCCCGTTGCTGCCGAGGTGGATGCTTGACATGGTCTCGAAGGAAGACTGCCTCAAAATTTATCCCCCATGAGGAGGATAAAATGACCCCCTCAATCTACTATATCGCATCTTCTTGATGCAGCTCCGAACTCTGTCTCTAGCCTTCTGCATCTTCCCCTATGTATCCTCTACAATATAGGCCTTCTCCATGGCCTCTACTAATATCTGTAGGACATGAATGTGCACCACACCACCCAAATCAAAATTCAGGCCATAGATGAACCTATGAATCCATACCTGGTAATCCTGCATATAGCTGACATACTGGAGTAGATCCAAAAATTGACTATCATACTTGGCTATAGTCATAGATTCTTGGAGAAGGTCATGAAACTCATATATCCGCTGTTGAATAAACCTCTTAGGAAAATACTTGCACCTGAAATTCTCCTAAAAATCTCCTAGCTAACTATCTCCGAGTCAACATGGAGCTTCTACTCCTTGGTCCTCCACTAGACTCCTACTCCATCCCTTAGAAGATGGATCACAACATGAGCTTTCGTGTTGCTAGTACAAGGGAAGAGCTTGAATCATCCACTTAAGCCCACCAACCGGGCCTCTGCCCGAAAACCTCATGTATCTCAATAATAAAGAGATGGTGGTAACTTTAGGATTTCCCTTATATGGTCTACATCTGATGAATGACGATCCCTAGGTCTCTCTACATGATCCTCCCTCCGCTCAGGCTCTAAGATTTAACCCTATGTCCTCAAATCCTTTCCCCATTCCCTCTCTATGGTGACTCTACGCTAGGTGACTCCATGTAGAAGTTATCTACCCCACGCTCCTCGCCGTGCCGAGGAGATGCCCTAGCCTACATTAATGGCTCCATATCCTATCTAGCAAGTTGTCCTCCTAAGGACCCTCCGTATATAGTGGCATTAACATCCTAAAGTTTCGTAAAATCTAAGGAAGCATGGCTACTATAGCCTATCTAGCGGTTGTATATCTAGGTCTATGTGAAAATACCCCTCAAATCGGTCCATGCCTCCCGCATAGACCAAGGTGAGAGTTAGTTCCTCATTTTAGTCTTGTTTTAGTTTTCTAAGTTTTCTAAAATTTTACAATTTATCGAGATAGTGTGGTTTTCTAGATTTAAAAGAAAATGTTGCACTAGGTTAAGATTCCATGTCTCATGTTTTCTAGCTATGCCAAGGGTCCAAGCTTTGAACCCATGGCTCGATACAAAATGTAATGCCCACACAAAATGACGTTCTAAAACACGCTAACTTCCAATACTTAACCGAAAATTTGTGACAATTTTTATTTGTTACAAAAACAAGGTAGAAGGATAAAACAAGTTACAAGGATGTTAATCCCTAGGTACAACAACTAACTAACACCACTATCTCAAATTTTTGATTGAAGAACCTCGTCTAGAACAAAGGTTAACATATTCTCAATTTTAATCTCTAGAGTCCATTAATCAATTCTGCATTAGGAAGGTACCCTAGATTAATTTACTTAATTAAATGTCTTCTTCACTTAAGTTAATGTTCAATCCAAAATTCACTAACCTCGTGATTAAATAATTTAGTTTCATTGTCTTAATAGTATAAATTCTTTTTATTAATTTACTAAAACATACATTCCTAAGGTGATTAAATGGCCCCATTCCCCATTTACACATACTAAATTTTTTAAAAACATTTATAAAAAAATTCAACTAACAAAAGTAGGGTGAAACCTCCACCCTTAGATCAAGTCAATCGCAGATCCACGGAGTTCTATCATGAGTGACAGAACCGCCACCCGTGATAAGACCGGAAGTCTTGGGACCATAGCACTACCAAAGTGACAAACCACAGACCTCCACCCTACTAAATGAAAATTTTGAGACCTCTACCTTAGCCTGAGCGGTGGTTACGGGACCGCCGCTCTCCGCACAGAAAATGGTCTTGTTTCAAAAATATAGAACCTTAATCTAAGAGTTTTACGTAAAATAAAAGTTGCTATTATGTTCCAAAACACATTCTGGACTCGGGTTTTATGCACCTAAAGTTTTCATGTTTTGAGATTTCATTCCATTTGATCATTTCTTAGTTAAAATTACTCATTTAAAGTATTTGAAATCTAATAATAACTACTAGATCTATTCCATTTTGTTCAACTAAATTCTCTTTCTATTCCAAGAGTAAAGATAAAGAATTTATATCTACTTCTACCTTGTTATTTTTTTGCTACAAAATCAACATTTGCATTAACAATAAACTTCAAACTTATTATCTTGTTCCCATTTTTAATTCAACATATACATGTTCAAAACACCTATAACAACTTTATTTTCCTTTCAATTTTATTATGAAT
Source organism: Taxus wallichiana var. yunnanensis (assembly GCA_018340775.1). NCBI lineage: Eukaryota > Viridiplantae > Streptophyta > Pinopsida > Cupressales > Taxaceae > Taxus > Taxus wallichiana. The sequence continues at coordinate 434,944,781 of CM031241.1, read as the reverse complement.
ACAAGTTCAACTTCTTAAAATTTCTATATTTCCTTCTTTCACATTTACAACATTACAACTTCACTATGAAAGTAACTTTCTTTTTCACAATGCCACTTCCAACTAAACTTGTACACAATATAGTCATTTTGATTCTTTCTCTTACACAATATACCAATATTGGAATGAAATATTTCTCCATGAAATACAAAGTCTTCCACTCAAGGTGGGAAAAATACAAGAATGTAAGAAAATGATAAAATACAATATCACAATTTTCTCCACTCTAAGTGGGAACCACACAAAGGAAGTTTCACAAGGTATCCAGAAAAACTCCAAGCTCCACAACTCCACAAGATAGCTCCTCCATGATTTGTTTAATTCACAAAAATGGGGAGAGGCAACACTCTCCACTAAACCAAGATATCCAATAAAGAGGAGAAGCCATCCTCTCCGTTGCCCTCGAGCCCCAAGCACATTGCAATGGGAGATAATTCCAACAAATGGAAACAACAAGCTTCCACAACACAAGAAAATATTTCACAACATTTCAACCACATTCAAAACAAAGAACACAAGAAGAAGAACAAAAAACAACAAAAAAAAGCTTAAAATGAAATGAAAAAGAGCAAGACCTATGGGAGGGCCACTTATTCCTCCCAATGGGAATGGGTGACCACCTTAAATCTACCAATGCATATCTCAAATCCTAGATACTCTTATGCCTCCCTCAATCTATTATGCCTCCCTACATCACTCAAAGTAATACGAACTAACATTAATAAAAGGGAAACTAATACAAAAACAACACAAGACCCCTTGGTCACAATTTTCCCTAACCAAATACTTCTAATACACACAAATTACATGTTTCCATGGTGATCGTTATCCAAAATTCACCCCCCCAGGGGTAATTTTTATAACATGCATTAAATTCTTCGGTCCTGAGCAAGATAGATTGATTCAAGGCAAAAAATCATGTTTCTGGGGTCCCCTTGGCTTTTTTCTAACTCTCCTATCCAAGAAGAAAAGAGCAAGTTCTAAAAAAGGGTGAAAAAGTTGCAAAAACCAAGCTTGGGGTAGAAAAAATCATGAAAATCGGCTAAGTCCTAGTCCAGCAGTCTTAGGACAGTTGGGACGTCGGGGCGCGAACCGGCCGAAAAGCCGCCAGGCGGTCCACGCAGCAATTGGGACATCGGGATGCGCGGGACGTGAAAGGGTGAACCGGCCGAAAGTGGAAAAAATCGCCAAGTTTTGTCCGGGACAGTTGGGACAAGAGTACGCGGCGGACGCGAATCGCCGAATCGGGCGAATCGGAAGAATTTGTCCCAGATAGTCTGGGACATCCGGACCAAAAATACGTGAGGGACGCGAAGACCTGGAAAAGCCACCAATGAATCAGAATGTGACGCGTGTCACAAAGGGAGGTGCAATAAAAATTTCGACTAAGTGTTTTTGGCCGAGTTTTAAAGGGAGCGACTGGAGCATTGGCTGAGCCAATAAGAAGAGGATGCTTGTCCTAAAGGAGAAGGGGAGGGCGAGCTCGGGGAGGACTTGGAGAATTTGGCAAAAGTTTTGGCCAAAAAACTAAAAGGTAAAGGATGCCCCCACACCCCTGTCAACCAACCAAAGCGTGCCACGTGTCCCAAGTGGTGGGGCACGGGGAAAAAATGGAAAATTTTCCAAAGAGTTAAAAAGGTCGAAATTTCAAAGGAAAGCCCGCAGAAAGGTGGAGGAGAGAGAATTGGTCAAAGAAACCAAAGCACCTGACATGTGGCATCCAACCGTGCAGAGCGCGAAATTTTTCAATTTTTTTTTCCAAAACGCAAAAAGGTCAAAATTTAAAATTTTTTGCCCGACATCTGTTTTTTGGGCCGTTTTTCCCTAAAACTTCAGACCTTCATATCTTTTGATCCAGAGCTCAGATTTACACGTTCTTCATATCATTGGAAAGCTTATGAAATTATCTACAAGATTTCATGGTAAATTTTTAATTTTGGTTCAGTTTTAAGAGAGAAAATATAGAAACAGCTCTGGTACGTGTCCATGGCCAGAAATGACGTTTCAGTGACTAAATTTAATGCAGAATGGGTCGCACTCTCCTCCAATTTGGTCAAAAATGACAAGGTATGGGTTTGTAAGGTCCTCCATGCTGATTTAATGCATTTGTAGTCAATGAGGAATGGGCTCCCATGTTTTGTATGTTTTCTCTCTCCTGGGCTCGACCCATGCAATGTAAAAGCCAGATTTGGCTCATTTCTTCGGGGGGAACACTTTTTGGCATAGCAAAACTTCTTCTTTCACCTCCAACAAGTGATTGTTGGAAGAATCAGACCTCTTCAAAGATTGTAACAGGTTTTCTACCTCTCTGAGGTTGTAATGTAGTGGTTTTGACATTGGAAATGATAATGCAAGCTTTGTGAATGAGTTTCAGTCCTTTGTTTGTATTATTTGCTTCATTTCAGATCCTAAATTATATCTTATCAACTTGTGTATGTTTTATGTTGCAATATTTGGTTTGTGTCTATTTGCATGACAAAAATATTCACCACTCCTTTTGGTGCATCACCATCTTTAGTTAGTTTCAATTTTTGCACTTCTATCCCTGTCTCCTTGCAATTTAGAGTAGGATTAGGATCTGAACCTCTGTAGTTGTGAAAATATAGATCTAAATCAGAGGAGTTTGAGGAACCAGCCTCTAATCTAGAGATTCCTCTCTCAATTTCACAAGTCCCACACTTGGAGAGAGGTTTCCATGTTGTGCAATCACACTGGATGCCTAAGACATCATTTAGAACCTTGATTTGCATCCAGGGGTGCTGTGATTTTGCACTAACAATTTTGGCACGCCCGGTGGGACTAGAGGTCTCATTTTTATTGTAGCAAAGTTGATGTGCATCTGCTACAATTTTCTTGCTTGAAAAGAGCTATTATTTGCATATCTAGCGACTCTAAGGGGAAGAATCAACTGGTTTCAGCAGTGCATGCCTAAAAACTCATGAGAAGAGTCACCACAAGGTCAAGAGTTGGAGAAGAAGAAGTGCTGTTTGAATACCTACAATTATCTCCAAGAAGAAGGCAAAGAGGAAGAAGGATTCAAAGGTCTCCATCTCCACCAAAAAGAAATCTCTCAACTCCACCACACTGGTAGGCCTTTCATTCAAGATACAAGGATTTTAAGACCAATTAGAATGGCACAAAACAACCCCTATGTCAACTTCACAGGTAGCAGCCCACTTGCCCTCAATACACAACATCCAATTCCTATTGTAGCCTTGAAGAACATTCCCTACTTCACTAGAGAAAATCAGACTACCCCAGGTGATCATGTTAAAGACATTGCCAACCTTTGTGCAATCCATGAAATCAATGAGATGCAAGTGGCTATTAAGTTACTGGCATCTTCATTCAAGGGTAAAGCATTGCAATGGTTTAGGAGCCTTGGAGCTGGTTCTATCACAAATTGGAATCAGCTGTGTATAGCACTTCATGAGCAATTTAGAGAAAAGGGAGACAACTTGTCTCTTTTGGAGCAGCTGACAACCATCAAGAGAGCTCCCAATGAGCAGCTGACCGATTTCAACTTCAGATTTCAAAAGACTTGGGAGAGAATTCCAAAGTGGCGGTCGGGCAATAAAGAAAAGGTGCTTTTCTCTACTATCTCAAAGCTCTAAATTCTGATATTTCTATGTTGATTCAGTCCATGGGAGGCATAACTATCCCTATGGCTTATAGTATTTCCATTAGGGCTGAAAATTGTTTGATCCAAGCTGGAAAACTTGCCCCTAGACCTCCCATGCCATTGTTTCCAAGCTTAGAGAGTCCAAACACCAATCAAGCACCTATTTTGGCTCCTTCTCCCACTCCTAGAAATCAGAGTTCAAATGAAGCTTCCACTTCATCTCCATGTTCCCCAAATGAGATTCAAGAAGTCATGAAGCAATTGCAAAACCTAGGCAATGAGCTGGTTACTCTCAAGAGGCAACAAGCCCAAGGTTTTAGACCTTCTTATCAACCCCAAGCTCAGCCTAACAGCAGCCATACCAACCACAAAGGCCTCCTAATCTAGCTGCAAATATAAATCAAACAAGGCCTCCTGCCAATAGACCATTTCAGCCCTATAATCCAAATGCCATATCTGCCTCTAAGGCATTGGTGCCAACACAAAACAACATTTCCCAGGAGTATGATTGGTGTTTTCCATGTAATGAGCCTCATAACCAATCCATGTGCTTCAATGGTGCTTTGAATCAAGCATTAATGGTGACAACTACTGGTGTGGAGGGTGAGGGAAGTCAAGGAAACAGCCAACAACAAGAAACATTCCAACAACAATCAGCCCCAAATGACACCACATTGGTAAATTGGCAAGCAGAGGATTTTTGTGGCATGAACCAGGTAGTTTCTCAAGGTGTTACAGATAACACAAGGTCAAAAGGAGGAATTTGGGTGAAGAACAACCATTAGCCCCAACCAATCCACAACCTTCCATGGTTCCACAAATGGTTGGCAAGCAAAATCCAATTTCAAATGCACAAGGGCAGCCAAGAACAGCCCCTAGGCCAACTCAAATACTAGTTGTTGCTGCCCACATGCAAGGAGTGAATGTGCAAACCAAGGGACAACAAAGAGATCCTTCATCACCATTCAATATCATTGATCAGATGAAGAAGACAAACGTCAATATATCAATGTGGGAATCCCTATCCATCCCAGGCCAAAGAGATCTGCTGCAAGCTGCCATGAAGGACTAGCCAACTTTGAATCAGCAAGTTCAGATGCAAGACAAAGTGCTTACAAATGCTGCCCAGCCTGAGGGAAATCATGGAGGACAGCAAGGTAAAATGATGAAGCCCCTCCTTTCTATGTTTCATTGATCATTGGAAATCAGCTAGTGCACAATTGCATGATAGACTCCGGGGCAAGTAGCTCAGTAATGCCTAAACAAATAGTTGATCAGCTAGGGCTCCAGTATGAAACAACATCCAAAGGGGTAGTGCAGCTGGATGGGACAGCAGTAGCAACAGTTGGAGTGATTAGAAACTTGAGTCTTACCTTGCATGCATGTCCAAATGTTGTTGTTTTACAAGATGTATCAGTCATAGACCTTCCACCACTCTTTGCCCTATGCTTGTCAAGGGACTTCACAGCCAAGATTGGGGGATATTTTTCTGTTGATTGGTCACACATGCTATTCAGAACGAGGTATGGAACTAAGGCTACAATCAGGTCTGAACCTATTGCAAACTTCCACATTAAGCCTCACACTCCACCCGGATCAACGCCAATTGTTCAAAGATTTGATCAAGAAGACCACCCAAGCACCGATGAGGCTGACACCAAGGTTGGAAGCATCCCGGATCTAACTCTTGATGAATGGGCAAACAAGATACATGCTTTTGATCCTTATCAAGAAGTAGAAGAATCTGAGCTAGGGGTCTATTGTATACACAAAGAAAATCAGCCTATTCCTAGCATCACCAAGCCAAACCACAAAGATGAAAATGAGGTATGGCAACTATTTTTTGATGGATCAAGGAGCAGGCAAGGTGCAAGAGGTGGAGCTATGCTTGTTTCACCTCAAGGAATAAAGTACTATTCAGCTTTAAGATTTCAGTTTACATGCTCCAATAACATTGCTGAATATGAAGCCTTGGTGCAAGGGATGCATAGGGCAATAAAGAGAGGAATAAAGAACTTGCAAGTCTTCGGTGAAAGTGAATTGATTGTAAATCAAGTTAAGGGACAGCATGCTACCAAAAATGATCTTGTCAAGTGCTACAAGAATAGGGTGTGGGACCTCATGGAAGATTTTGAGGGTTTTGGCATAAAATCCATTCCTAGGGAAGAGAATCAAGCTGCTAAAAGGCTTGCAGATAGTAGGGGCATCCTTTGACATTGTGGAAAGTATTCAACAAGACAAGGTACAACCAAACATCCATGTGATTGGGAGGCCTTCAGTGCCAGATAACAATGTCAGTTGGCAAGTGTTTGAAAATGACCAGCAAATCATCCATTTCTTGCAAGAAGAAGCTGAGTTCTCAGCCAAGAATCAAGAAAGATTGGAACAGCAGTATGGTGACCAGGTGGTACAGCTAAGAACTAACAAGCTGCCCAAGGGACTTATCACTTTGGAGTCCATTTTTAATCCCAATGACCAGTTTAGAAAGGAGAAAGCAAACATTCAGGTCAAGAGAGAGGATTCAGTATCCATCTTGGTAGAAGAGAACAAACCATTGCAAATTGGAAGGATGACAACTGAACAAGAAAGGTATGAGTTCATACAGCTGTGTCAAGAGTTCCTTGACGTGTTTGCTTGGAGCTATGAAGACTTGAAAGGTTTCAATCCCAACTTAGCTCAACATACCATCGAATTGGATCCAAATACTAAGCCTGTCAGGTAGAAACAAAGACCAGTCAATCCACACATGGAGCCTCTCATGAGGAAGGAATTGGACAAGCTGATTGAGTCAAGGATCATATTCCCAATCAAGCATTCTAGTTGGGTTGCCAACTTAGTTCCAGTCAGAAAGAAGAGTGGAGAGATCAGATTGTGTGTTGACTTCAGAGACTTGAATAGAGCCTCTCTCAAGGACCATTACCCACTCCCTTCCATGGAGCAAATCTTGCAAGTTGTGGCTGGCTCCGAGAGGTTTTCACTACTTGATGGCTACTCAGGCTACAATCAGATTATGGTGAAGGAAGAGGACCAGTTCAAGACAACCTTCACAACCAAATGGGGAACTTTTGCATACAGGAAAATGCCATTTGGGTTGTCCAACACTGGTGCTACCTTCCAAAGGGCAATGGACATGGCATTCAAAGGTTTGATTAACAATGTGGTGCTGATTTACCTTGATGATATCACTATTTTTTCAAAAATGCAACAGACCACCTCTCTCATTTGAGACAAGTCTTCATGAGGTGCAGGAGATTTGGAGTGTCTTTGAATCCTAAGAAGTGTATCTTTCTTGCACATGAAGGAAAGATCCTTGGCCATATTATCTCCAAAGAAGGATTAGTAATTGATCCAGAGAGGGATGAAGCCATAAGAGCACTACCATTGCCAAGCCACAAGAAAGCCCTTCGAGTTTTCAAGGAAGGATAAACTTTGTTCGGAGGTTTGTCCTAGATTTTGCAGCCCTTGTCAAGCCCATCACCAAAATGTTAAAGAAGAGCATGGCTTTCAAGTGGACAGTAGAAGGCAAGGAGAGTTTTGAAGAAATCAAAGAAGCCATCTCCCAAGCACCAACTCTCATCAACCCGGACTTCTCCAAGGATTTCATCCTCTATGCATTTGGAGGTAATGACACTATTTCTGCCATTTTGGTATAACAGAACAAGGATAATGATGAGCAACCAATTACCTTCTTCAGCCAGAGCCTAGATGACTATGAGGTGAGGTACTCTTTTATTGAGAAGCATGTACTTGCAGTAATCAGAAGCTTGAAGAAATTCAAGCATTTAGTCTCAAACAACAAGGTCCAGTTGCTGGTCTCACATGCTGGGGTTAAGGACTTCCTCCTCAACAAGGATTTGAATGAGAAAAGGGCAGGTTGGATCACCCATGTCATGGAGTATGACATTGAGATCAAGATCACCAAGCTGGTAAGAGGGAAAGGATTGTGTGAGCAGCTGGTTTTGGGGAAGCAAAAAGAAGTATGCAATGAAGAAGAGGCTGTTTTGACAGTCCAGGACAGCCATGAGCCAAGTGGCAATCAAGAAGAAGACAATGCTGCCCCCACTCCTTGCTGGACCCAAGGTATTATACACTTCCTAGGCACAGGCCTATGCCCTCCGGAGATGAACAAGACCCAAAGGAGACACTTCAGATTGTAGGCTATTCCGTATGCCATTGTTGATGGAGTTTTGTTCAAGAAAGATGTGAATGGAGTGCTGCTGAGATGCATTAGCACAAATCAGATTCAAAGAGTGTTGGAAGAGTTCCATGGTGGACCAGCTGGTGGTCATTTTGCACCAAGAGTGACAGCTCTAAAAATCATGAAGGCTGGTTATTATTGGCCTAAAATCTTCAGTGATTGCTATGCATGGATCAAGAGGTGTAAGAATTGTGCATTCTTCACAGGAAAAGAGAGACTTGCTACCCTTCCATTACATCCAATCTCAGTTGACCAGCCATTCATGCAATGGGGTTTGGACTTCATTGGAGTCATTAATCCCAATTCAAGCCAAGGGCACAAATGGATTTTGACAGCCACGGACTACTTCACCAGATGGACAGAAGTAGTAGCACTCAAAGAGGCAAATGAGTCTAGCATCTTAGACTTTTATGAGGGGATAACAACCAGATTTGGTGTACCTACTACAATAATCTCTGATAATGCATTGGCATTCATTGGATCTAAGGTGACTGAGTGGGCTGTCAAGAACGGTATCTACCTAAGCACTTCATCAAACTATTACCCTCAAGGTAATGGCCGGACGAGTCTACAAACAAAAACTTGTTAAGGATCATTAGGAGGACTCTTGACGAGAATCAGAGGTCTTGGCATACCAAATTGAAATCAGCCTTATGGGCTAATAGGATAACTCCCAAAAGATCCACAGGTAACTCTCCATTCAAACTTGTCTATGGAAGAGAGGCAATCTTGCCCATGTCACTTGAGTTGCCAACATTGGAACTCATGAAGCAGCTGGAGTTTCTAGATTTTGAGCCCATGGAGGTGAGGTATGTAGAGTTGATGGAGCTGCAAGAGATCGAAATCGGGCATCCCAAGCAATGGAAAAGGATCAAGCTTTGATCAAGAAGACCTTTGATAGGAAGGCCAAGGATAGATCTTTTCAGGTTGGAGATCTAGTGTTGAAATGGGATGTGGATAGAGAAAACCGGGAAGGCATTCAAAATCTTATGCCATTTGGAGTGGCCCATACATGGTCACGAAGTGCAAGAACAACAATGCTTTCCAATTGGCCTCATTGGATGGTGAAGAACTGCATATTCCAAAATGGAATCTATCTCAAGCATTGCTTCTAGAGGGAAATTTATCACCTTGTAAATATTAGATTAGATTTTCATTCCTCCAAGTGCTTGTGCACATTGTTTTGCTGATAGGTTAGTTTTGTTTTCCCTAAGTGCTTTGGCACAACTTGCTATCCATGGAGATGCTTTGTAGTCCTTGCTTCCATCAAGTGATATTCCATCTTCCTCCTTACACATTCTGAGTCAGTTAGGGGTTCTAAATAGAATATCTCATGACTCCATGCCCAATGGATGCTTCAGGCAACTGATAACTTCATCTAGCAGGCAGATGACCCCGCTAAGTCGCCAAATTGTTATCCAAAATTCCTCCCCCAGGGTAATTTTGATAACATGCATTAAATTCTTTGGTCCCGAGCAAGATAGATTGATTCAAGGCAAAAAATCATGTTTCTGGGGTCCCCTCGGCTTTTTTCTAACTCTCCTATCTAAGAAGAAAAGAGAAAGTTCTAAAAAAGGGTGAAAAAGTTGCAAAAACCAAGCTTGGGGCAGAAAAAAACCATGAAAATTGGCTAAGTCCTAGTCTAGGCAGTCTGGGATAGTTGGGACGTCGGGCGCGAACCGGCCGAAAAGCCGTTAGGCGGTCCACGCAGCAATTGGGATGTCGGGACGTGTGGGATGCGAAAGGGTGAACCGGCCGAAAGTGGAAAAAATCACCAAGTTTTGTCTGGGACAGTTGGGACAAGAGTACACGGCAGACGCGAACCGGCCGAATCGGGCGGGTGAAGAATTTGTCCCCGAGATAGTTCGGGACATCCGGACCAAAAATATGTGAGGGACACGAAGACCCGGAAAATCTGCCAATGAATCAGAATGTGACGCGTGTCACAAAGGGAGGCGCAATAAAAATTTCGACTAAGTGTTTTTGGCCGAGTTTTAAAGGGAGCGAGTTGGAGCGTTGGCCCGAGCCAATAAGAAGAGGACGCGTGTCCTAAAGGAGAAGGGGAGTGCGGAGCTCGGGAGGACTTGGAGAATTTGGCAAAAGTTTTGGCCAAAAAACTAAAAGGTAAAAGATGCCCCCGCACCCCTGTCAACCAACCAAAGCGTGCCACGTGTCCCAAGTGGCAGGGCATGGGGGAAAAAATGGAAAATTTTCCAAAGAGTTAAAAAGGTCAAAATTTCAAAGGAAAGCCCGCGGAAAGGTGGAGGAGAGAGAATTGCTTAGTGAACCAGCACCTGACACGTGGCATCCGACTGTGGAGTGCAGAAATTTTTCAAATTTTTTTCCAAAATGCAAAAAGGTCAAAATTTAAAATTTTTGCCCGACATCCATTTTTGGGCCATTTTTCCCTAAAACTTCAGACCTTCATATCTTTTGATCCAGAGCTCGATTTGCATGTTCTTCATATCATTAGAAAGCTTATGAAATTCTCTACAGGATTTCATGGTCAATTTTTAATTTTGGTTTAGTTTCAAGAGAGAAAATTTAGAAACGGCTCTGGTATGTGTCCATGGCCAGAAATGACATTTCAACGACTAAATTTAATGCAGAATGGGTCGCACTCTCCTCCAATTTGGTCAAAAATGACAGGGTATGGGTTTGTAAGGTCCTCCATGCTGATTTAATGCATTTGCAGTCAATGAGGAATGGGCTCCCATGTTTTGTATGTTTTCTCTCTCCTGGGCTCGACCCATGCAATGTAAAAGCCAGATTTGGCTCATTTCTTCAGGGGGAACACTTTTTGGCATAGAAAAAACTTCTTCTTTCACCTCCAGCAAGTGATTTTTGGAAGAATCAGACCTCTTTAAAGATTGTAACAGGTTTTCTACCTCTCTGAGGTTATAATGCAGTGGTTTTGACATTGGAAATGATAATGCAAGCTTTGTGAATGGGTTTCAATCCTTTGTTTGTATTATTTGCTTCATTTCAGATCCTAAATTATATCTTATCAGCCTGTGTATGTTTTATGTTGCAATATTTGGTTTGTGTCTATTTGCATGACAAAAATATTCACCACTCCTTTTGGTGCATCACCATCTTTAGTTAGTTTCAATTTTTGCACTTCTATCCCCGTCTCCTTGCAATTTAGAGTAGGATTAGGATCTCAACCTCTCGTAGTTGTGAAAATATAGATCTAAATCGAGAGGAGTTTGAGGAACCAACCTCTAATTTGGAGATTCCTCTCTCGCCTTCACAAGTCCCACACTTGGAGAGATGTTTCCATGTTGTGCAATCACACCGGATGCCTAAGACATCATTTAGAACCTTGATTTGCATCCGGGTGTGTGATTTTGTACTAATAGTGACCCTAGTTGAATTCACCTAGAATTCCAATGTGGTTGGTCTCTAATCCCCCTGGTTTTGTTGTGAATATATGTGTGTGTGTGTGTATGTGTGTATACCCGCAAAACACATAATACCTCATTCGACCTCGTGGCCGCATTACAACATCCATGCCAAAATATTCAATATAAATCTAAAATCATCTAGGCAATTACAAATCATATATAAATTCCTAACAACATTTCTATCAATTTTTTTGACATCCATGTCAAAAATGATCACAACATTAATTAAATTATCAAAGCCTACTCATGGCGACGAAAGTATATCGCATGTTATAAATATATATAAATAACCATGTCCATAGGATATGAACATCAATATAATATATCTCTAATAATCCACATACATCATATACAAATCGAAATCAACAACAAATCCAAAGATTTCTAACATCTAGTATCATGCTAAATCAAAAGGTTACAACAATGTCCATAAGTGTAGTCGATAATATAAAAATCAAAGCAAAAGGTCTCGAAGGGAAGTGGGAACTACATCCCCCTCCCCTTAGACTTGACTTCCTCCTAGAAGTCACTAGAAAATGCATGGGAACTGTACTCGTAGCAATGTAGCATCCTCCCATGTGGTTGCAGTATCATCATATCTATCCCACTAGACCCAAACCTAGTCAATATCTTTGCCACAAAGGCCTAGGGTCCTATGCTCCATAATGTGAATGGGATCCACCATCACCCTGATCCTGTACTAGCAATGCCGTCTAATCTAGCAAGTGAGAAGGATCATAAATATATCTCCCAAGCATAGAAAAATGAAACACATTATGGATGTGAGCCAAGCTAGGTTACAATGCTAGACGATATGCCAAGGGTTTGATGCGCTCCAAGATCTCAAAGGGACCCAAAAACTAGGAGAAATCTTAGAACCTTTTCCATATTAGATAGGGCTCTTATGCGGCTCTGAAATGACGAAACACGCTCGTTCCCACCTCATAACTATGATCTGTCCTATGCTGGTTTGCATAATTCTTCTACCTATCCTTCACCTCTTGCAATCTCTATCTGATCAAAACAATATGTTGCTCCATGTCCTACAATAAGGTTGGCCCAAGAGAAACCTCGTCATCACCAATCCGGCACTATGATAATTCTTCACCGGGAACTCCTCGTGCTATGATTATTTACTAATGCACAACCTTTAGTTTGGTGGATGTAATATGGAAACAAAAAAATAACATAACACAAGAATACCATCGACTATGATAAGACGGAATGATGACAAATCTGAAATATCAAAGTAAATTATAATATTAACATGAAATTGTTACAATCTCACCCATGAGGTACTTCAAGTGTTATTGACTTCACTTGCCTTTCACCAAGACTATGGGAGAAACTTTACAATTACACCTCCTAATGGCTTCTTCAACACACTTTTAAACCGATGGCTTCCTTTGCACACTTCCTACAATATTTCTCACTACTTCCTTCTATGCTAAATGAGGGGGTGGCCTCTCTATTATAGAAATTCCAGGCTTATCCATCTTATGTCTAAGATAGGATAAGAAATCCACTCTGACGAATCACATTCCATACCTTAACTCTTATCTCGTACATGTAAGCTTATCTTCTAAGATAAGATAAACCTTATCATTTTACATGGATTCCACATTTTTAGACTTTTTACAAATAAAATACACAAAATATTTATGACCTCACTCTTTGTCCTTATTACCAATATAATATTTCTAATTCCTAATCATGTAGACCCTACTTCTCTAATTACCCAAACTTTGACATTTTAACATTACCGGACCACTTACGACAAATATTTACTTTTTACAACATTCCTATTGTACTTTGACTGTTACCATACTCCACATTATTGGTGGCACCGTACTGACGGTGCCGTTATCTTCTATCAAACGCTACTACTAATTATACTTAACAACATCCTATTCCTAATACATACATTAATGAAATAGAAATTACGAAGGAAAATTTTAGTGTCGACATCTTCCCCTTCCTAGCTTCTACTCCATCCTCGAGTAGACTATTCTGGGTGCTTGGAAAATCTTCAACTTGTCTTGGTTGACCCATTTTGTAATGGGAGTGCCATCCAATTCCTCCAGCGGTACGTACCATTTTCATGCACAAATGCTATTTTGTAGGGCCCCATCCATTTTGGAAGAAATTTTCTTTCTTCTTTTTTGTATTTGGAATCATATACTAGAACCAAGTCATTCACATGAAATGGAGACCAACGGATCTTTTGATCAAAGTATTCCTTCTGCTTCATTTTCTTCTTATGGCTTGTATCCTTTGCTATTTCCCTCATTTCCTCTAGCAAATGAAGATGTACCAACCTTTCTTTTACTGAATCACTTTCATCCATCCTTTCATTTTTCATAACTCTCACAGTGGGAATATCAAACTCAATAGGAAGAACTGGATCAATGCCATAGGCCAACTGAAATGGGGAGTATCCTGTTGCTGAATTTGATGTTGCCCTATATGCCCACAATGCTGCATGAATCCTTTTATCTCACTTATGTACCTGCAAGGTTGCATCTTTTGCTAGGATTTGACACAACACAAAATTTGTTCGTTCCACCTGTCCATTTGTACTTGGCTTGTATGTTGTTTCCTTCCTGTGCTTAATAGAAAATTTATTGACTAGGGCTTTTACTACCTCATTAATGAAGTGGCTTCCTTGATCTGTTACAATTTCTAATGTACAACCAAATCTGGTGATAATGCGTTCATATATGAACCTTGCCACCTCATCCATGGAAGTTGTTTTCAATGGCCTAGCTTCAACCCACTTGGTTAAATAATCTATGGCAACTACAATATACTTATTTTGGCATGAGGTAGTTGGAAGTGGACCTACAATGTCTATTCCCCACTTTTCAAAGGGACCAAGTGGAAGAATAGGGCATAATGGAGCTGATAAAGTCTTACTGGTTACCATGTGTTTGACAAATATCACATGTCTTACAATAATTATAACAATCTTTAAAAAGAGTGGGCCAGTGATAACCTGCATCCAAGATCCTTCTTGCTGTAAGTTGTCCAGAGAAGTGCCCTCCACATGTACCATTGTGGAATTCTTCTAGCAGTTCCTTCCCTTGATCACGTCCAACTACCCTCTTGTACTATCCATCAGGTCCTATTCGAAATAATACTCCATGCAGAATAGAATATGGATGACTGGCTTGAGTAATCTTTCTCTTAGTCTTTGCATTGGCACCATCAGGAAACTTGAATTCATTTAGATAATTCCAAATATCTATGTATTCACTAGGGATTGTGTCAAGGGATAACAATGTTGCATCGGGAAATCGTCATCATCACAAGATGATCCTAAACCATCATAGGCTCGAGAGAGTGCATCTGCATTGACATGCTTCTTTCTTGGCCTATCTATAATATCAAATTCAAATTCTTGTAGCAAAATTACCCTTCTTGCTATCCTCCCGATGGATTAGGCTTATTTACAATATATTTTAGAGCCTCGATGATCTCATTACAACTAGAAATTTTTGCCCTAGCAAGTAATTTATAAACTTCTTTATAGCAAAAATGATAGCCAGCCTCTTTTTTCAATTCATGATAATTTACCTCAAGATCCTTTGCTCATTTGTCTACTCCCAAAGTAAATTGGATGTTCATTCCCATTTTCATCCTTTTGGCTCAAAGTACTTCCTAGTTCTACATCCGAGGCATCAGGGTATACAATGAATGGCTTGCTCCAACTGGATTCTTCAAAACAGGTGAAGACACCAGGGCTTCCTTCAGTTGTCCAAAAGCTTCATGCGCCTTATTTCCTGGTTCATAAGTAACATCCTTCTTCAAGAACTGGGTTAGTGGCTGTGCAATCTTTGAGAAATTCTTGATGAACCTTCTATAGTAACCCATATGGCCTAAAAATGATCTCAACTTACTTCTATTCATAGGAAAT
The DNA here is from genome assembly GCA_018340775.1 of Taxus wallichiana var. yunnanensis. Taxonomy (NCBI): domain Eukaryota; kingdom Viridiplantae; phylum Streptophyta; class Pinopsida; order Cupressales; family Taxaceae; genus Taxus; species Taxus wallichiana. The sequence goes on along the minus strand of CM031241.1, from coordinate 434,929,599 downwards.
GGTAAATCTTTGATTTTTGAAACTTTATCGTGATCGCACCAATACCATCTTTGGATACAACATGCCCTAACAAAACACCTTTAGAACATCCAAAGACACACTTTGTAGGGTTTAGTGAGGTTTGTGCTTCATCTAACCTTTGAAATGTTGTCTCCATCTGGTGTAGGTGGTCCAACTTGCTCCCATAGATGCAAAAATCATCCAGAAATACTCTGATGAAGGTCCCAATGTAGGGTTCGAACACCCTATTCATCAAACACTGGAATGTTGCTGGAGCATTACACAACCCAAAAGGCATAACTCTATAAGCAAACGTTCCCCAAGGAGTGGTGAACGTGGTCTTCAGCTGATCTTTCTCTGCTATACGAACTTGGTTATAGCCGCTATATCCATCAGAAAACTATAGCACTCCTGGCCAGCTACTTCATCCAAGATCTGATCTGAAAATGGAAGAGGGTAATGATCCTTCTTTGTTGCCTTATTGAACTTCCTATAATCAACACAAATGCGTAGCTTCCCATTCTTTTTTATTGAGATCACAATGGGAGAAACCCATTCTGAATTCTCCACAGCAAATATGAATCCTGCATCAAGCAACTTATCTATTTCTTCTTTTATAGTCTTGGAAAAATTAGGATTCATTCTATATGGCATTTGTTTTATGGGATTAGCACCATCTACCAGCTCAATAGAATGTTCTACCCAACTTACTTGACGGATTTCCTTGTAATCAAAAGTGAATATGTGTATGTACCTTCGAAAGAGTTGGAGGTAGGATTCCTTCTCACTCTCCATCACAAAGATCACTAATCTTTATTTGTTGGAGACGATCATCAACTTCTTCTTCAGATAATTTTATGGGGTCATGAGTTGGTGTGACTGGAAGGATATCCATGACTGAAACATCAACCTCACTTTCTTCATCTTCAGTGTCCACTTCACTGGTACTAGAGTAATCAGAGGATGTCCAATCATCAGTTTCATCACTTGAATCGACAGGTTTTCCTTATGATGCCGAGGGATCACGTTTATTTTCACCCTCTCTCTACCACGTCCAAGTGTCATGAAGCCTTCATTCCAGTAGTTTCTTGCATGAACTCTCCTTAGCCATGGTCTTCCCAACAACATTGGGTACACAACAATACCATTTTTCATCACCTAAAGTCTACCACACATACAAAACCCATTACGAGATATTGCCACATTTGAAACTACACCTTCTGGTTTAGTTTTTCCTTTATTTAATGACCTTAACATAAGTGTTGAAGGGCGATCACTTTTTAAACCCAACATATTCATTACAGACTCGGTCATTACATTAACTACAACACCTCCATCAACTAAGACATCATGAATTGAAATACCATTACATAATACCTTAGCTTGTGGAGCATAGGGATCCACCTCTACCTCCAAAACAGGGACCTCAACCTCCTTCCTTCGTCAAGCATTGAGTCCACTTCGCAACTCCCGCCTCTTCTCAGAAGACATAGCCAAGAGTTGACCATATGTAATATTTGCAAGCCTTTTGGATAGATCTTCTAAGATGGAGTATGGTCCTTGCCTGTGAAATCGAGAAAATCCCGCACACCCAACTTTCTTCTCCTATGTTTCTTACTAGTTTCTCCTTTCATCTTCTTAGGATCGTTTTCATCTTGATTATCTTTTTCTTTCTTTCTTTTTTTCTTACAAACACATCTACTTTATTATTTCTGCTCTTATCTACTACATCAAAAGAATTCACAGTGCTTTTCCTTTATCATTATCTCCTTTACCATATGTAGAAGCTCTATATGAACAATTATACTTATAATGACCCTTTTTATAACAACCATAACATACAACTTCAGAAATATTTCTTTTTGGACCTCTATCTCCTCCCTGAGAACTAAATTCTTTTCCTTGAAGAAGATTAATAGTTAACTGACCCATCTTTTTGAGCAGATCTTCATACTCAGTAGATGTACTAGGAGAAATATTTGTGCTCACCGAGAGTGGTTGTGGATTCTGGACCAAAGGTGCTAGTGTAGGCTCTACTTTAGCAACAATTTCTTTGGGCTCCTCTTCCATGCTTTCTTCTTGCCTTCTTGCAATCTCCTTTGCTTGTTCAATGGTAGCTGGGTGGTCATACTTCACTCGTTGTCTGATCTCTGGCCTCATCCCAAGAATAAAGTGCTTACATAGGAGATTATCCACGCCATTCATCAACCCATCCGCTAATCCTTCCTTCCGGATCTAGGCATCGAGCTTCCTCCTTAGCTCTAGAACACGAGCATGATAATCCCTTATCTTCTCCTTCTCTCCTTGGGATAGCTTTGTGATCTCGATCATAAGATCTGCATATTTCTGTTGTTCACCAAATTCTTCAAGAAAACTTTCGGTTAATAAATCCCATGAATTTTTCACATTATCACCTAGTGTTTCAAACCACCTAAGTGCTGAACCATTCAAAAAGGTAGGAAAAAATTCCGTCCCTTGTTCCCCTTCTTATAAGGCCATTACAAATACAAGATCGTTTAAACTCTTGAATGAAAGAAGAAGCATCTTCATTAGATTGAGCTGAAAAAACAGGAATCTTTCCCATTTTCAAAAGTAACCACCGTGAAATACCAACTCACAAGTACAATCAACAAGACTTATGTGCACAAATAATTGGAATCACTATACTAGAAAGTGACTTTACACCTTTCTACAGTAAAATAGAAATGACCACGGTAACTATGGTAAAACTTGACTTACTATGGTAAAAACTAACTTTACAAAGGTAAACATTATTCATAGTAAAAGTGAAGTTATCTTTGCGGTAAATACTATTCATGGTAAAAAATGACTTTCTTGTGATAAATACTATTCACGTAAAAAATGACTTTATCATGGTAACTACTATTCACGGTAAAATGACTTTACCATGGTAACTACTATGCACAAAAGAAAAAATAAGGTTACCCTCCAATTGATTTTTGACTAAGTGGGAATATCTCTCCGTAAAATCCACCAACGAGGAATGGTCCCTTAACGAAACCAAAATGTCATCACCAATCCGGCACTATGATAATTATTCACGGAACTCCTCATACTATGATTATTTACTAATGCACACCTTTAGTTTGGTGGATGTAACTGAAACAAAACAACAACATAACACAAGAATACCATCGACTATGATAAGACGGAATGATGACAAATCTGAAATATCAAAGTAAATTATAATATTAACATGAAATTGTTACAATCTCACCCATGAGGTACTTCAAGTGTTATTGACTTCACTTGCCTTTCACCAAGACTATGGGAGAAACTTTACAATTACACCTCCTAATGGCTTCTTCAACACACCTTTAAACTGATGGCTTCCTTTGCACACTTCCTACAATATTTCTCACTACTTCCTTTTATGCTAAATGAGGGGGGTGGCCTCTCTATTTATAGAACTTCCAGGCTTATCCATCTTATCTCTAAGATAGGATAAGAAATCCACTCTGACGAATCATATTCCATACCTTAACTCTTATCTGTACATGTAAGCTTATCTTTTAAGATAAACAGGATGACACAAACCGAGCCATGTCTCTCTAAATTCCTCTCTAATGGTACAACTTTATCAAAGTAGCGTGCATCTTCATCACCCCGGGATGGGCTGAATAAGGTGCACGATGAGCCTCTATGAAAATTTTCTATCTCAAGTCTCCATCTCTAGGAACGTAAATTTGACCTCTCGTATGCCGAGAAGACCATCTACCTCTAATGAAAATCCATCTAATATTCCCTCAAGGGGCCACCGAGACTCAATATCTTCTTTGGGTCAGTAAGGTAGAAGCTATCATGATGAAGTCATTGCAAAATATCACTCTGCAAATGTAACTTTTGAAGTAGCCATATCCACATGTCTCTATCTTCTCAAAGTGTCTCAGAAAACATTTTCCTTCCCCTTCACATGATCTATCTCCATATCATACTCAAAAATCAACTCCATCTAACACCAAAGTGATGAGCGTTAAGATTGGGTTGTATAAAGAGGTGGCAAAGACTCAAGTGATTAGTCCTGAGTGTAAATATCTGACCAAGGAGGAAATGTCTCCACTGCACTAAGGCATGCATAACTACTGCAAGATCAAGATCATGAGTTAGATAATTTAGCTCATAATCTTTGAGTTTACGAGACTTAAAAGAAACTACTCTACCCTCCTGCATCAACACACCTCCAAGTCCTGCCAAAGAAGCATCTGTGCAAAATTAGATTTCACCCTAAGGATCAGGTATGGTAAGAATAGGTGCTTTCGTGAGGCATTCCTTTAGTGTCTTGAATGTTTGATCTTATTTGTTTGACCAAACAAACTTCTTCCCTTTCTGTTGAAGGGAAGTGATGGGGTGCGTAATATGAGAAAATTCTTGAACAAATCTCCTGTAATATCCTATCGGACCCATGAAGCTAAGCACCTCGGTCACACTTTGGTGGATGTTGGCCAATCCATGATAGCTCAAATTTTTGAAGGATTTATTATGATACCTTTCCCGAAAATGATGTGGCCCAAATACTACACCTCTATCTGAAAGAACGCACACTTCTCCAAGTTCCCATAAAGATGTTGCTCCCGAAGACATCAAGAACCCGGTGAAGGTGCCCTTATGCTCCTCACACATACATGAGTAAATGAAAATTTCATCAAGGAAGATAAGAATGAAACAATCAAGAAAATTCCTAAAGACCCCATTCATCATGCTCATGAAATCTGTGGGGGAATTCGTCGATCCAAAAGGTACCACTATGAACTCATAGTGGCCATATCTCGTACGGAAGGCGCCTTATGAATATATGCCTCCGTAATCCTCGATTGGTGTTACCTTGACTTAAGATTTATCTTGGAGAAAAATGTATCCCCCTTCATCTAATCAAACCAACCATCAATGCATGGAAGGTGGTAACGATTCTTGATCATTACTTTGTTCAACTGGCGGTAATCAATACACAACCGTAGAGATCCATCCTTCTTCTTCATGAAGATCATCGGTGCACCCCAAGGGGATACACTAAGATGGATAAGGCCTTTCTATAGAATTCCCTCAAGCTGTAACTTGACCTCACATAGCTTAGGAGTAGTCATCCGATAAGGTTCTCGTGAGATAGGCTTTGCGCCCGGAAGCAAATATATATGAAAATCTATCTCACGTGGGGGAGGTTACCACGGTACCTCCCCGAAACACATCGATGAAATTTGTAAATATTGGATGGTCATCGTGGATGGTCCATTAGAGTCATCCTCCAATCTATCACTAACCGTAACAACATACATATGACAACCCCGTCGCACACACCACTTAAGCATCATAACAGAGATGGTGCAAATAGAAAATGGCCTCCTGACCCCTACTATCACTAACTCAACTCCTAGATCATCTGTACAAGTAATAGTCTTATGGTAACAATCCACTCTAGCTTTGTGTGTAGAAAACCATTCCATGCCCAAGATGACACCATAGGAACCCAAAGGAAGGATTCGAAGATCCGAAGTAGTGGTGAAGGGTCCCAAATCCACTACACACTCCTTAACTAAGGATTCTACATAAATTTTGGCTCCAGAAGCCATTTCAATGTCCTAAATACCACCACCTACAACACTCTACCAAGGATGGTGCAATAAAAGAATAAGAGGAACCAAAATAAACTAATATAGAGGTTGAAACACCACTAATACTATCTATCATCTCTATCACTATACTCTAGTGCTCAACCTAGAGGTTCTTGACTACAACATATATCCGATGGCTTCGTGCCATATCTTCAATAGTAGGCTCTAAGATATGGGTCTTATCCTTATTGCTAGGGTTCTATGGGAACTCTATCCAATGGTGTCTAGAAACACCATAACCATAATAGTTTCTTGGTCCTCTCCAATGGGATGTGGCCCCAGCCGGTACTATAAATGCTTGTGATGTGGATCCCGATGACCCAGTATGGACTCGCTAAGGTCTATACTTGATGAGCCCCTATTGACCGAGCTCTGTGTGCACCTTATATCCCAATGGGACCTCTAGGTGAAGGTCCCATACTCTTCCCCCTATGCGTCAAATCTCTAATGAGGTATGTAAGGTGGGTGGGTTTTCTGTTGCTACTAAGGTTGCTTCTCAGTGGCTTTGAAGGAAGACTTTCCCCGAACTCTATCCACAACAAGATATCCTCCTTGATCTGTTATCCTGGATCTACTTGGATGCGGCTCTAAACTCTGTCTCTAGCCTACTACATCTTCCCCCATGTATCCTCAAATATAGGCCTTCTCCACGGCCTCTGCTAATGTCTATGGGTAGTGAATGTGCACCACACCACCCAAATCGAAATTCAGTCCTCGGATGAAACCGTGAATCCATACCGCTCATCCGTTCTATAGTCGAAATACTAGAGTAGATCCAAAATTGACTATCATACTCGGATATAGTCATATATGCCTGGAGAAGGTCATGAAACTCATTTATCTGCTGCTGAACAATCCTCCTAGGAAAATACCTCCTTATAAAATGATCCTCAAAAAGCTCCCCGTAACTATCTCTCGAGTCAACATGGAGCCTCTACTCCTCGGTCCTCCACCGTAATCCTGCTCTATCCCTTAGTAGATGGATCACAACACAAGCTTTCATGTTGCTAGTACAAGGCAAGAGATTTAAGCATCCACCGAAGCTCACCAACTAGGCCTTTTCCTAAAAACCTCATGTATCTCTAGAATAATGAGATGGCTGTAACTTTAGGATTTCCCTTATATGGTCTACAAATGACCCACCGACAAGCCCTAGGTCTCTCTACAAGCTCCTCCCTCTATCTAGGGGTCCAAGATATATCTATATGTCCTTAAATCCTATCCCCATTCCCTCTCTATGGTAACTCTACCCTAGGTGACTCCAAACGGAAGTTATCTACCCCACGCTCCTCGTTGTATCAAGCATATGCCCTAGCCTCAACTGATGGCTCCATATCCTATGTAGTAAAGTCGTCCTCCTACTGCACCCTCTCAGATATAGCAGATCGACATCCCGAAGCATCTATAAAATATGAGGAAGGATGGTTGCTGACAACTGATCTAGCGGTGGTATACCTAGGTCTATTTGAAAAGACCCCTCGTCTGGTCCATGCCTCTTGCATAGACTAAGGCGAGAGTTAGTTCATCATTTTATTTTTGTTTCAATTTTCTAAAATTTTGCAATTTATCGATAGTGTGGTTTTTAGGATTTAAAATAACAAATTTCCATTAGGTTAAAAGTGCATGCCTAATGTTTTATAGTTGTGCCTAGGGTCCAAGATTTGAATTCACACTCCGATACCAAATGTAACGCCCACACAAAATGACATTCTAAAACACGCTAACTCCTAATACTTAACCTGAAATTTATAACATTTTTTTTTGTTACAAGAACAAGGTAGATGGATAAAACATATTACAAGGATGTTAATCCGCTAGCGTACATCTACTAACTAACACCACTAACTCAACTTTTCGATTGAAGAACCCGGTCTAGAACAAAGGTTAACATATTCTCAATTTTAATCTCTAGAGTCCATTAGTCAATTATGCATTAGGAAGGTACCTAGATTAATTTACTTAATTAAATGTCTTCTTCACTTAAGTTAATGTTCAATCCAAATTGACTAACCTCATGATTAAATAATTTAATTTCATTATCCTAATAGTATAAAGTTCTTTTATTAATTTACTAAAACATACTAAGGGCTAATAAGGACTTTACATTCCTAAAGCAATTAAATGGCCCCATTCCCCATTTACACATACTAAAGTTTTAAAAAAATATTTATAAAAACATTCTCACCTAAAAAAAGTAGGGTGAAACCTCCACCCTTAGATTAAGTTAATCTTGGCCACTAGATCCTAGGGATCCCATCTAGCCCTAAATTTCCTTATGAGTTTTTGTTAAAGCCTTTCCTTTTTCATTTCCCTCATTTGGCCTATTTGTTTTGTTAAAACTTGTAGGTTGGAGAAGAGGAAGACATGGGAACAAGGAGGAAGAACTATGGAGGATTTTACAAGGAGATCTAGTTTAGATTAGATTAAATGTAGTTTTATTGTTGCTATAACATCCATTTAAGGATTGGGAGGGTTATTACTATTATCAATGTGGTTTTGGTTTAAGTTTTTGTATTTGGGTTTTTAAGTCTGGGAAAACCCTACCGTCGATGAACAAAAAGAGAAAACTGTTTTAGATCCATCATTTTTATTATTTATTATTCAAATCCATGGGATCACACATTGTTTGCATGTTAGCGCCTTCTTTGGTTAAATTTCACAACTTTAATTTTTACATAAACTCATTAAAATTTTTACAAAGGCACGAGATCCACGAGTTCTTTCGTGAGTGAAAAAATCGCCACCAAGAGCAAACCGGTGATCTTGGGACCACCTCCCTTCCCCGGATAACAAACCACAAACCACTTCCTACTTGAGCGGCGCTTTGAGATCGACGCCTTAGCTGAGCAGCGGTTATGGGACCGCCACTCTACACAGGGTGGTGGCCCTGTTTCAAAAAAAATAGAACCTTAATTTGAGATTTTTACAAAAAGTAAAAGTTACTACTATATTCCAAAACACATTACAAGTGGGTTTTATGCACCTAAAGTTTCCAGCTTTTGAGATTTTATTCCATTTAATCATTTGTTAGTTAAAATTACTCATTTAAAGTATTTAGAAATCTAATAATAACTACTAGATCTATTCCATTTTGTTCAACTAAATTTTCTTTCTATTTCAAAAGTAAAATAACATAATTTATATCTACTTCTACATTGTTATTTTCTTACTACAAAATCAACATTTCCAATAACAATAAACTTCAAATTTGTTCTCTTGTTCCCATTTTTACTTCAACATATATATGTTCAAAACAACTATAACAACTTTATTTTCCTTTCAAGTTTATTATGCATACAAGTTCAACTTCTTACAATTTCTATATTTCCTTCTTTCTCATTTACAACATTACAACTTCACTATGAAAGTAACTTTCTTTTCACAATGCAACTTCCAACTAAACTTTTACACAATATAGTCATTTTGATTCTTTCTCTTACACAATATACCAATATTGGAATGCAATATTTCTCCATTAAATTATTACAAATTCTTCCACTCAAGGTGGGAAATAATACAAGAATGTAAGCAAATGAAATAATACAATATAACAAGTTTCTCCACTCTAAATGGGAAGAACACAAAGGAAGTTTCACAAGGTCTCCAAAAAAACTTCAAGCTCCACAAATCCACAAGATATCTCCTCTATGATTTCTTTGATTCACAACAAAATGGGGGAGAGGCAACACTCTCCACCCAACCAAGATATCCAATGAAGAGGAGAAGCCATCCTCTCCATTGGCCCCCGAGCCCCAACCACATTACAATGGGAGATAATTTCAACACATGGAAACAACAAGCTTCCACACAAAAATTAAATATTTCACAATATTTCAACCACATTCAAAACAACAACACAAAAAGATGAACAAAAAACAACAAAACAAGGCTTAAAATGAAAGCCAAAAGAGAAAGAACTATGGGGAAGCCACTTATTCCTCATAACGGGAATGGTTGCCCACCTTAAAGCCTCCAATGCATATCTTAAACACCAAAATACTCTTATGCCTCCCTCAAGTACCCTTATACCTCCCACATACTCTTATGCCTCCCTCATAAAATAAATAAGTAAGAAATACAAGCATTCCTTATACTAGGCAAGGAACCCAACCCAAACTCCCTCTAAGCAAGAAAATAAACTCTTATGCCTCCCAACAATAAAACTCCTCATAGTCTCCTCCTACTCCAAACTTAGGCAATCTACCCACACCCAACAAGCATTCCAAATAAAACAAGACACAATACAAACACATAAACATAAAATAAAGCATAACATAAGCAAGGCAAAGGTCCTACTTGTTCCATAGTATATTTTGTTCCCAAGAGCAAGTCCCCAAGTTTGTCAAAACCAACCAAACATCCAAAATCTCCAATAATCCAAAAGCACTCCAAAAAATCCTCTAACTCTCCAAAATATAAGAGCATAAAATGATCAAGTAACCCCCAAACAAGAAAAAGAGCTTTAATAAATAGAAAACAGAGAGAGGAGGATGAGGTGGATCCATGTAGGATGCCACATCACTCATCCTCAACTCCACCTAAGAGGTCAAACCTCAACCCCAATGCACCATAAATTTGTGGGTGAGAGGAATGCCAAGATACTTACACACACAAACTAAGTTCATGCCCCTCTAAGGACAAAATTAATTACTTGAAAGAAAGTGCAATAAAAATTTCACCTTTTTATCTTCCCAATAAACCTAATGGGGTCTAATTTTGACCCCCAACCCATAGGTAGGGTTGGTATGACAATTTAAGAGGTGTGAGACAAATTTAGCTTGTCCCACAAGCCTTCAAAATTGGCCCATTAGGCCAAATTCGAGTTTCCCATGAAGGGTAGAGTGTACAACACTCAAAATATCAAGCATTCAACACACAACACAAAATCCAAGAGTAAATCAAGTCTCGATAAATGAAATTCTTTTGGTCACATCATTAATTATTTAGGACAAGATTAATCAATTTTAATAAGACACTTAGACCCACTAAGATAAAGGGGGAAAACATACATCAAAACTAAATAATTAAAACAAGTAAATTACATCACTCAAAGGAACACATACTAACATTAATAAAAGGGAAACTAAAACAAAAACAACACATGACCCCTTGGTCACAATTTTCCCCTAACCAAATAATTCTAACACACACACAATTACATGTTGTCATGGTGACCCTAGTTGAATTCACCTAGAATTCCAATGTGGTTGGTCTCCAATTCCCCCGATGTTGTTGTGAATGTGTGTGTGTGTGTGTGTGTGTGTGTGTGTGTGTGTGTACCCGCAAAACACATAATACCTCCTTTGGCCTCATGGCCGCATTAAAACATCCATGTCAAAATATGCAATATAAATCTAAATTCATCTATATCCGAATTAATATCACCAAGGAAATTACAAATCATTTACAAATTCTAGCGACATTTCTATCAAACGTTTCATCCATGTCTAAAATGATCACAACATTAATTGAATTATCAAAGCCTACTCATGGCGATGAAAGTATATCGCATGTCAAAAAATATATAAATAACCATTTCCACTGCATATGAACATCAATCTAATATGTCTATAATAATCCACATGCATCAAATACGAATCGAAATCAACAACACGGTCAATATTTCTAACATCTAGTATCATGCTAAATCAAAAGGCTACAACAATTTCCATAAGTGTAGTCAACAATATCAAAATCAAAGAAAAAGGTGTGGAAGGGAAGTGGGCACTACATTATTTAATTTGAGAATTAATCATTGTCAAAAAATAGTGGAGAAAAAGGTAGTTTTTATCTCGAGATAAATATAAAATCATTATTCTGTTTTTGGGAAAATTGCATCGGATTGTAGGTAAAACTTAATAAACTAAGATAAATTTCTAGTAATTTAAATATAATGAATTCTCATAGGAAAATAGACAATCTTTATTATTTCCATATCCAAAACTCCTCATCATCCATCAATGCATGGTGTTATTTGACTTATTGTTACTCTCGGTGAAGAATGTGAAGAAGTAGGCCATTGTCTCAACAATAATGAGCCAACAAAGTGTAACTCTTTGCTGCTATGTAAAAATCTATAGATTTGTGCTCTAGAAATATCTCAGTAACCAATTTATTACAAATGTACATGAACCTCAACTGCTCCAAGCATTCAAACAAAGATAATACTAAAGATTATATACCTTTCTAAATAATTAATTATGGCCATTGGTTGAATAGGGGCATGCTAGGACTCTTTCTTGCCCTCAATATTATGCTACACTCTCGACATAGCCACTCAAAAATCAAACCAATGATAGTACTTTTTCTAAATCAGATTAGTGTATGTTTTTATTTTTATCCCTAAAAATAGTAGTCTAATTTCAGTTATTTTAAAATTGTCTTGCCCGTTGAAAATAAAGCCCCAACCAATAAAATAAAAGATAAATATTTTATTTTTGTTTATTATTTTTAAATTTCACTCTCAAACTTTATAAAAACCTATGAAATTATAAATGTCAAATTTAAATTGATTTATATAAAATGGAATAATGATGTATTTAAAACCTATATACCTTCCTCTAGTAGAATAATAATATGAGAATAGTTCTATTTTAGATTTTTATAATATTTATAGTAGTTTCGCAAATCAAATTGGTGAAGTGTAAATGAGGTAAGAATGTCCATTAGGGGTGTGGGATAGATGGCAAACTTGTTGGCATCAACTATCCCGGTGATAGGATTGCATGCCCATACATGCATGTATGCTGTGTGGTATACACAAAATCATGGACTTAGAATTTTTCAGTTTCATGGTACACACACTGTGTATACCATAAAACAATTTGGGATACAAACCCACAACCTCTTGAATATTAACACTTATGCCTACTAGCCTACCTAGCGCTTGCCACATGCTACCATTTGACATATATTTAAATGACTCCCTAACTATGTGTATACCACTCTTAGTGGGTCCCACACCTATGTATGTATGCATGGGGGCATGTATGGGGCCATGCAATTCTGTTGCCAAGATAGCCATGGGAAACTTTGTTTTCTTAATGTAGACATTTTACATCTTTGTGAATTGATCGATGCAAATTTATTGGTCATCCTACACACTACTTTTAATGATCATATTTTTGTACTCGCTATGCTAAGTCAAAAAATTTTATGGCTTGAATCTCATCATTATACTTTAATTCTTACTTCTTTTGTGTTGTTTGTTTTTGGGTGCAATAAAAAGTGATAGTTTTTGTGCAATGGCAATTCGTGCGATCCAAGATTTGCGCTTTGTCTTCGAAATAGCTCTCTTCACATGTACATATTATTCATACATGTGTAGTTGGATTCCTCATATTAGGGGTATTTTTCCATTTCAAAATTTGTTGTGAAGCCTTATTTATTCATCTAAAAATTGTTTTTAATTATTTTTTTCTGGATGTTATGTGTTTTGTAAAGTTGCAATTCTACTTTTTCACATATGTAGTTGGCGAGATAACTAATTTTAGTGGTGAAAATTACTTGTGTAAAACATTCCACTTCTTCAGCAATGTTGCAAAAATATTAATATCTTCAATTGGTATTGTTTATCATTTTGAAGAAGTGTGGGTTTTCATGATGAGAAATCCAATCATTAGTAGTGTTTAGGAATGAGATGTTAAGAGGATAGACAACATACGTAATGCCAAATTTTTTATGGTTAATATTTCTCATCACATATTTATAAACTTCATTTTGAAGCTTTGATTTAAAGAACTAGTGTGCATAATACAAGTGTTTTACTATCGGTGAGTTGAAGTGTATTTTTCGATTGGTTGTAGTATTTTTAATTTGCGAGAGGAAGTTTTTCAATTCGAAGGGTTCTCTTAAGGTATAAGCTTAAACACAACCGATGTTTGTCCTTGAGACAAAAATGTATTAGTGTTGATCTGAATCCTTCTATATTTTAGATCTACATAATGATGTAGTTGATCCTTAAAATCATGTGAAGGCTTTGAGAATTTCATGAAATGTTTCAGAAAGGTTCTTTAAAAACTTATTATTTTTGTATAAGATACATTAGAGATAATATTTTGTAGGTATGAATAAGTTATTTAATGAGTTTCCATGCATAGAGCATACCGCTTACATTTTCATATAGAAAGGAATCACCACATCCTTTCCTTTTTATTTGTTGTGGATGATAATTTTGTTGGTGGCTAATGTTTGTTTATGCTCTTTACTTTTTCATATTACAAATTAGGTGTGGTACCTACCGCTTCAACAAATTTCAAGTTATGCATTTTATGTTTCACGATTAAATAATAAGATAGATTAAGATTTTAATAATATTGTCAGTGATTTTTAGACCCCAAAGTAAAAACCTAAAACAATAAGGAGTGAGAAATTGGGAAAAGGGGAAAATTTCTGCACTTAGACCCTATTTAAAATTATTGTTATTCTTGTTCTTTGGAAAATTCTTATTCTTTTAATTTGAATTTCGATCAAAAGCTTCTCACCTTTCATGATATTACTTTTCTTTGAATATGGTAGATAAATGAACCATTTATGGGTTGTCAAATATCTAGCTTAAATTTTTGTATATCTAAAGTATTTAATTATATAACATCACTTTGTCTCTACCTCCACCATACCCTATGTACGTAAAAAAGAAAATCTTCACCATTTTCTTTTTCAATTTATGCTAATAGACATTTTACAATGGGTATAATTTCTTGAGTGGTTTATTTTTGGATTGACTTATAAAAATATTTAAACATTAAATATTAATTAAAACATTACAAATATTCTCTAACTTATAAAATGTAAAGATTAAATAATAATATATAAGAGATTTAGGAGTTTCAAATTCACATAAATAGATTTGATATTTGTATAGGATTTTATTTTGGGGTAAAATTTTATTAATATTTATTACATTAAATATTTTATGTATTATTTACTTTTTTGGTAAATTTTTAACTATTTATTACATTAAATGTTTTATATATTATTTAATTTTATGGTAATGGTAAATTTTTTATTACTATTTATTACATTAATTACATGTTTTATATATTATGTGTCAAATGAAAAAGTTTTTATTTTGGAAATTAAATGTGGTAAATGTTTTTAATGTATATGTAAATGAACTATTTTATATTTGTTAGGATTTTCATTTTGAAAATTAAGTGGGGTAACTTTTTTTCATTTTCAAAATTAAGTGCAGTAACTTTTGTTAGTATTTATTATATTAAATGTTTTATATATTATGTTTGAGAGAATGAATATTTATGTAAATGAATTATTTATATAAATACTTTCTATTTTATAAATTTTTGGTATTGTTTGATTTTATTAGTATCCTCATATAATTAATATTATTATTTTTAAATTTGTAAGTGATATTAGTATTTGTATGAACACATTTTTTGAATATTTAATATATAGTGATATATTAATTAACTAGCATACATATCTTAAAAAAATCTATGTAAAATATGTCGAGAGGTATCATTCTCGAGGTGCCTATATTAAATTTAAGACATAGGTAGAATAGGTACCTCGAGAATGATACCTCTCGACATATTTTACATAGATTTATTTAAGATATATATGCTAATGGGATCTTCCACCTACTTATTTAACATCTAAGATGATGTGATCTAATTTTTAGATACGCTGGGAGTACCATTGGTTTCCATTTTATTATTTTTCCCTTGTAAATTTTGTTATTAAGCTCATATGTAGGGTAAATATATTAGTTCCCTCAATTTCATTCCACAATTTTTTTTTCTTAAATTTTAATTCTTCATTAATGATTGGGCATTTATGTAAGTGGATGCTACACTTATTCATATATTTCATGTTTTTAATCCATATCTTTCTTTGGTTGATAGCCTCAAAACTATTTTCATTGGTCACCTATCCCCACACATTCTATTTTCTCTATAGTGTGGGGGCATACATTATAATTCCTATAAAAAAATTAGAAATTGATGGTCTAAAGAGAAGTAGCATTAGCATTGAAATTAAAATGGAATTGTGTTGATATGGCATCGTGCATGGTTTAAGAAATTTTAAAGCATGTGTATAATCATTGAAACTTTCTATGTAGTAGAAAAGACAAAAGGAGAAGATATAAAACTTTGAGATAAGTAAATTTGAATAAACAATTAGAAGTATCAAATTGTATAAAGGATGGAAGAAATTATGTGCCAAAGATTGGTTCTGGCATATTAGAGGTTTCACAATTAATAGAATAATATTTGACTAAATTCTCTCCTCAAGCTAGAAGATTTTCATTTTCTATTTAGAATTACTTGGTAGTTTGTAATTGCTTGTGGAAAAATTATAAGTTATTGGTAGTATTGGTTCTTAGTATTGGTAGTTTTGGTTCTCTCGTAATATATTCTTTGTTTTTTTCTATAAATTTATACGTTTTTTTTTGGTTGAGAATCTATAGTGGTCATGAATATTTTAAATTTTAATGGTTGGCGGGGAAATGATATTTTAACAAATCGACATGACAACACATGAACAAGAACATGCAAGATGAGTCTGGGGATGAGGTGGGAAAGTGTAGATGTGTGATGAATTCTAAAACATGCAAGATTATTTTATTTTGAGAGGTGGTGAATGAGAATATGCGAAGCCATCGAAGGGCCCTTGGTATATTGGTGATGTTATTAGGATTTCAATGAGCCCATCAAGGATCAAGTCTTGTTGAGTGGAAGGCCTAGAGATACCCGAAACAAAGAGTCAAAATGGTTGAGGTCAAGATCGTTCCTCGGGTGAATTTGATGGCATGGATACCCCTTACTCGTAGCTTTTTAAGATGGAGGTGATTAGTAGATTAGTTGTATGCTTACTCATAATTGTAAATATGTTATATGCTTCCTCTAAAGCAAGAGTAAAGATGCAGAAAATCTATGTAATCTAGTAACCAAACGAGTACAATACTCATAAAAAAATTGAAGCCTCTAAGGGTGGGGAAATGTGTATGTTATGGGAAGTGACATGTGTCTTGTTCCTTTCGGTGTGGGTCATTAGGTTTTAACCATCAAGTATCTTTGCCTTCACAACTATATTCACTTTCTTTACTATCATCTATGAATCATTTCTTTCCTTGTATTTCTACATGGCCTCCAATTTTGTTTTAGTAACTAAATCATGACCATTGTTGTCTTTATGATTTTTTCTTATTTTAATAGAAAAATAAAATTCACAGGAGAGATATTTGAATACGAGATGCTTTGTGATTTAAATATTCAAAACCATTGATCGAAATTCTAAGAAGAGCTTATTAGTCTAAATAGGGGTTATCATCATGCACAAACAAATCCACCTCAAAATGGTATAGCCTCTAACTATCCTTAAAACATAATATTTTACATTGTAAAAGAAACTATTAACATTGGGAACATTAAACAACCTCATTTAACTCGTTAGAGTTACCTCCAAGATGCATTTCCTCGACGATCTACATGTCACACCTCCTTTTCCCTTGATTGGATTATAACATTGACACATGTTCCATATGTGACTTATCAAAAGTTCCCTCTAACAATTAACTTCTAACTTCAAGGCAAGTCACTAGAAACTTTCCAGATTCTCTCCAACATGTGCAATATATTCTCATTGCTGAAATGAGATTTGGTGGCCCTAATTTTATTTCTTTTGTTGATGTCTAACTCAAAAGGATTTCCCCATCATTAAAAACCATTTTGGTAAAAGTTTGGTCATTCTTTATGGTGCAAAGTAAGGGAGATAGAGTGGTAGAAAATGTGAGAGACATCACAAATAGGGTGGTCATTATTATCTGCTACACACTTGGGCACGTGTATCCATAATACCATATTGTAAGAATTTTTATACACTTATTCCTCCTCCCAATGCTATAACAAAAAAAAAAGGTGGCATGAAAAATCTTAGTGCTTAGTTATGAAATTTAAACAAGGGAATCATATAAATACAAAGCTCTGTGATCATAGTAAAGGACCAAGAACTAATAACTATCTATGACCACTTAAGGTTGCATCTAAGAGAGTTCTAAGAGCATTCAAAAATCTATCTAGGTCCATACAAAGGACAAGGGAATGTCATTTCTTAATACACTTCATAGGAGGGGAAGTTCATTCTTTCATGAACACATCTATTTACATCTTCTACATCTAGCTATTTCTCGCTATCAAGTATGAAATGCATAAGAGCCACCTAGGGAACAATTTCGACACACACACACACACATAGAACTACATTAGGTATGAGATGTAGTGTAGTGCTCAATTGTAAGTTCATTTTGTTGTGGAGGAGAGGACAATCGACTCCTCATTTTACATATTTATTTTTAGGATTTGATGTACTTTGAGGGTTTGACAGGTGTTTCTTTATGATTTCAGGTTTCAAGTGAATAACAATGAAGTGTAGTGACATACAGGTGATCAAATGTGTTAAGCAACGAACATCTTGGGACCTGCGATCTCGAGTTCTATAACTTTTAAACAATCAAAAATTCCCATAACAGTCTCTCGGTGCCCCAGATCCTCTATAAGCACCCTAGTCCAAGAAATTCTGACAATCCTACATTTTTGGGTCTGATTGCAATACTTTAAGTTCCTGTTCTAATAGTTTTCTAGTTCGGCATACCTTTAGGATTATTACGAATCAGCTAAGTCTTTCTATCCCTTCATTTGTAACTAGGGTTTCATACTTTCCAGCTTATTTTTCTTGGGTCAAATATGTACTTAATTGTTTATATTATTAGTTGTTACATAATATAGAATTAGGCATTTATTTATTTCAATATTTTCTTAATCATTTGGTGTACACAATCGCTCAAAATTTCTAGGGTCCTCATACCTTCTCTTTTCTCATTCTTCTAGGATCCTCTCATCATGGCTATCTCTATCCATGATTTCTTGCTAGCCAATCCTGAGTGCCATGCTAAAATCATTAATCTTTTGGCTACTACTCGTATTCCTGCCACTACTCATCCAAATGTTATTTATCAAACATTTAAAAATGCATTTTCTTAATGCATTATTTTTCCATCGGCTATAGGAAAAAATCTTTTTGTCTATGATAATGATCCTCCTCTCTCTATATACAAGTCTATATCAATATCTTAGGTGTCAAACGAATTTTAGTCAATACTAGATTTAAGCTCAATATTTTTCCTTTATCATTTATTCAGGATATACTCCTTTCTATAGCTAATATTAATCCAACATCTCTTTCTATTCAAGCATATGATTCTACTATTCATACATGCTTAGGCACTATCACATTGCCGCTCACAGTTAGGCTAAAGGCTATTCCAGTTCCATATTTTTTCATTGATCTCCCACTTTCATACCTACTTGGTTGGTCATGGATTTATTGAATGCAATAAATCTCTTCTACATTCAACGATGTGTTAAATTATTACATGAGGGCTTTGAATATGAGGTTTGATTGATTATCACTAACAAGGAATATGCAATGGCCATGTATAATTTATGTCGTAATGACTCTTTACGGGATCAACCACATACTATAGCTTACCAAGTCCCGGATGCATCGTCTTTCTATTTTGACCATGAAAATGATGATCTTCTTGACGATTTTACTTGATCATGTTTATCATCATGCACTTGGATGGAATTATACTTATCCCACCTTAGCACTATTAGATGTCTCACATAATCTACAATCTACATCTTGTATTTCATGCGCTTCATACACATCTTGATACACTTTTGTATCATCATTACCCGATGACACACTCTCATGTTATGTTTCACACTTGAATGTTGAGGGCTCACTACATGCATGAACCCCACATTACACTACATAATACACCCTTCACATTTTATGAATTCACAACCTATTTCTCTCACACACAATCTACACAACACACTTCCCAATGACGTACTCTCGATATGGTTCACACTTGACCGTTGAGGGAATACTCTACACATTAACCTCACACACTACGCACTTCACACATCACAAATTCATCACATCACTTTCTTACAACTTCTATTACACATCATATGCACTCTACAAATTCATGAAACATATTTCTTGCATCTACTTCTATGCTACACTAACTAATTTATGACACACTCTAGCTAAATGGTTCATATTTGACTGCTAAGGGTCTCAATATGAAATTAAGATCACCACAATCACTCATTCATGCAGTCTTTTACACTTTACTCTTTATCGATCACATCTTTCTAGCACACACATTCAAACCATTCTTGATGACACACTCTTATTCTACAGTTCATTCTTGACTACCGAGGGTATTTTATCAATTTGAATCTCATCTCATGCATACACATCCACTCGGGGGCATGCTTTTCCTACCACATTCATATCAAATTCCATTCCATCTTATCCACAACATATTGCATATCTTGGTCACATTTATTCTTGCTTTCTTGTGCTTACATGTACACTTTATTACACATGCTAGACATATATCTTGTATGTCATTATCTTTATATATACACATGCATGTTCACTTGCCTTCTAGTTGTGGATGCAACTTTCATACAGATCGATACATGCAACACAAATGCTTGGCATAATACCTATTACCAGTCCCACAGTGGCTCCTGGGGGCATCCACTTTCGTACATTACATGTGTTATTGTTTCATTTTTCATAGCACACTACTATATCGAGATTATACACACTTTTGACATACCATTTATCTTTATAACATGGTAAGGGTTACTTCATGTACAACATTTATTTTGCAGGTATACTTGCTTCCATGGTTGTCTGATTCCTTTTCTTTTCATTACTTTTTTTTTGTATGAGATTTTTGGTGGGTGGGCCCTTTGTCTTGTGTGCACGTTTTCTACTTTCGGCCATGACGGCCTCGATTGTATGGAGACATCATGAGTGATGTCCCATATGTGAAACCTACTTTTTGTGGTCTACTTTGTATGCACTATTGCTTATCCGCATTTTCTTCTTACATGCTTAGCTTACATCTTGACTTCTATATGTGTGTGTATCTTATGTGCACTAACACTTATTTCCTAACCACTTTTTTGTTGTGTATTTGTTTCTACCTATTGGTACCCAAATTTTCTCCCTCGAAAGGCTAAGCAAAGATCACGGGTTTGGCAGAAGCTTAGAGACAAGCGAGCATGCATTGTTTTGTTTTATAGCCGGGGATGAAATGTAGCTTGCTCTTTTTAACTCGGATGTGGAGAAATGGGTAGTACCCTCAAGAGGATTTGACCTATCCTCACTACTTTATGGTTGTGCCTTTCAACCAGGGTGAGAGGACCCTTTTTCTAGCTTATTGTTTGTGGAGGAGATGGAGATATCCTTCCTTGCAAAGTTATTAAGAAGACCTTGAAGAAAATATGATCAATGCAAAAACCTAACTCTCACGAGTTTTCACTCTAAATAATGGAGATATTTTCTAAGCAAGGTTCGAGCCACTAAAGAAAATGAAAACTTGATTGTTTCTACACGTTTTGGTATTAGAAATTATGCATTTGTATAAACACAAGACAAGCAGGGGTAGTATGGGTAAGATTGGTTGGTTTTAAATGGATTTTGGTGGGAGGTGAGGCAGGATGAACTTGATTCACCAGATCCTTGAGAAATTTTACAAAATTGAAGATCTTGAACAACAAAATGCTTCGGGATAGCTAGGATGTTCCTTTAACCAGAATATGTGCTTCAATGGAGGCTCATATCAACACTTTTCACACAAACTTCAAGGATCCAAAATGAAGTCTAAAATTGAAAAACTCAACTAAAAATTATCAACCTTTGTTTCATCACACCTAAGATACCCTCAAAGGATAACAAACAATCTTATAGTAATGTTGTGAGTCACGAGATTTTAAATTTGTGTATTTCACTATCAAATGAAAGCTCTCTGATAAATGAAATTGTAAATTCCACCAAACTATGACAAGGATAAGATCTTGTGTCATTCAAAATATTTGAATGTAAGATTGTAAAGAGAACAAGAAAACTACTTGCAGACATTCAAAAATTAAGCAAACACAATTTTTTCCAAAAATAATGCAGATTAGATCAACTTTGATTAAATTTATAAGTAGGGGAAATTTTCTAGAACAATCTATGAGATTGTCAATCATTCTACACTCACAACCACCTTGACATAATCAAATTTAACAAAAGCTAGATAAATAGGTTTCCTTAGATGGTTTCTCACGAAGAGGGGTTCTATCAAGATTTTCTCTTAGAAAAATCAGTCCCGACCTCTAACACTCTAACCATTTACACAAAAATTCATGCAATTTATAACACTTCATTTACAACAGAGTTTCCCCCAATGAAAAACATTCAAAGCACCATTACGTGTTACGCCCTTGACCGTGAATCCCACAATCAGATTTGCAAAAAGGTTGTCAAGTGTACAAAAGGAAAATCTCTCCAAATATTTCCAACATTCAATTCTTCACCTGATAATTCATTCTTCATCTCATGTGCCAACTACTCCCTCCTCCAATCTGTCAAATCTGGTTCTTTGCGTGTTGAGGAAGAAAAAACTAGAAAATCAAATCGAGGCCAATTGTCATATCACATCTTAATGGTAAAAGATGTCTTCAAATTTTTCCCACCCAACCAGGATATCAAATTAATGTTCCTCTTCATTTGATGTGCAAGAATCTCCAAGAAATGATAAAAAACCATAAGAATACGCATCCCTAGGAGCTTTGGAGAAAAATGGTGGAAAATGAGATACAGACGCATAGTTGCCATTGATCTTTCTTTTGAATTTGGACCGTCCACGTGGGAGATCCGAGTTAAGATGGGCTCGGGGTTCATTTTGATTATTTTAATCTTTTAAATAATAAGGGACAAAAAAATCCAAGTTGCCCTCGATGACCCAACTCCCGCCTCTTGAATTTTCAAAATGCCACGCGTCTCAATGACGCATCTAGAGATGGTCCCCAAAGTAGAGATCCTAAATGAGTGCGGGCTCACCACGTGTCTCGTGCCCTTTAGGAAGTTACTAAAAAGTATAAGGAAAAATAGGTGGAAACCTCCACGTGTCTTTATGGCACAACTTCAAGAACTTTATAAGGTTACAATATGATTTGGCGGGGCTGCACTTCAATTTTAGAACCTTTATTACATTTTTCCAAAAGGGAAAAGTATCCAACTTTCTTCCAAAGGCCCGCATCTCCGCTTTTAACTTTGCCACGTGTCCTTCTATAGGGTCAAAGTAAGACTTTTCCCCTGCCACTTCATATATGTTGAATAACCAATTAGATGCTATCGGGGCATGGGGCCAATTTGATATTTTTACAAATGTGACCAAAGTGACAAATTTCACAAAAATACCCACCGCACCTCATCCAATCGAAGAAGCTACATGACCACCAAATGATTGAGGAATAATTTGATAGGAAAAAGATTCCCGCCAAACCATCAAAAACACAAAAATTCACCATTCATGCCCGTAATGCAATTTTTCACTAAGGATGAAATTTTTTGAAACAAAACAAAGTGAATCATGATGCCAAGCATCTTTCAACCATGGATTTGGATTTTCGAAGTCATACAAATATAAATTGATCATTCTCGAGCTTCCATGGTCGGAAAAAAAAAGGAAAAATGGCAGAGCCCACAGATTTTGAAGAAATTAGGGGAAAAAAGGAAAACTCGAAGACTTCTTCAAAAAAGGGCATGACAATGGATTCTGCAAACAATTCAATGCATTCAAATGGAGGTAAGAGCTTCAGAACATCCATATTGAGAGATAAAATGTTTGATGACATGCAGATCAAAGGAAAATTAGGGCAAATGGTGCGAGATCAAAACGAGCACCAATGTTGGCTACGAATCGGGGATGGGTGCTCCTTGCGAGTGCCACAAGAACAACTAGCAGACCAAGTGCCAAGAATAGACCATTGGGAAACAGAGTCAAAGGATAAGCTAGCATAGTGGAACAACCACAACCATCCTCAAAAAACCGAACTGAGAAACTAGTAAAACCAAGTCACCGAGGACCGAGACGATAAAAACACAAAAGACACAAAATAAACCAACAAACTATAAAGCTCAGTATAGGTGATGCTCACATTGATTACGGGAATCAATAAAGGAAAATTTTCAATTGCCTCTTATTCATACCCAAATTGATTCTCCTTCAAAGTTTGAGCAACATCACAGGTTTAACATGAAGCTTAGAGACAGATAGATCATGATGAGTCGTTTTGTAGCCGGTGATGGGATCTAACTTGCTCTTAATCACTCAGATGTGGAGAAATGGATAGCACCCTCAAGAAGATTTGATCTATCCTCACTATTTTAGGTTTTGCCTTTCGACCAAGGTAAGAGAACCCCTTTTGTAGCCTATTGTTTATGGAGGAGATGGAGATATCCTTCCTAATGAAATTGTTAAGGAGACCTTGAAGAAAATATGATCAATGCAAAAAAATCTAACTCTCACAAGTTATCACTCTAGATAGTGGAGATATTCTCTAAGCCGAGGTTTAGGCTACTAAAGACATTTGAAATCCTAATTGTTTCTACATGTTTTCGTAGAAAAATTTGTGCATTTGTATACACACATGAAAAACAAGGGTAGTATGGGTAGGATGAGTTGTTTTTAGATGGGATTTGATGGGAGGTGAAGCAGGATAAAGTTGATTATACCAAATCTTTGAGAACTTTGCAAAATGGAAAACTAAACCAACAGAATGCCACAAATGACTAAAATGTTTCTTTAACCAAAACATGTGCTTGAATGCAAGTCCATATTAGAAATTTTTCATACAATCTATGAGATTTTAACATGAAGGCTCGAGTTAGAAAACCCAACAAAACAAAAAAAAATATGAGCCCAATCACACCTAAGGTGCACCCAGAGGCTTATAGACAATCTCTGTCAACAGATGAGAGAAAAGTGATTTTAAATATTTTATTTCATTCCCAGATGAAAGATCTTCTAAGAAATGAAATTGTAGATGCCACTAAACTATCACAAGGATTGAGACACTGTGTGATTGAGACAGATTTTGATACAAGATTGCAACAGGAACAAGAAAAACTATTTGTAGACATTTAGAAGTAAAGAAACACATTTTGCATAAGATCCACACAGAATAGCTCGAGTTTGATTAAATTTATCAGCAGGGGAAAGTTTCTAGAACAATCTTAGAGCTTTTCAATGGCTATACACTCACAACCACCTTGACATGATCAAATTCAATACAAAAGAGATATACATGCTTCTCAATCAGCTTCTCAAAGGAGGATGGGCTCTATCAAGCCTTTTTCTATTAGGAATATCAGTCCCAACCCCTCACACTCCAACCTCTTAT
Source organism: Taxus wallichiana var. yunnanensis (assembly GCA_018340775.1). Classification (NCBI taxonomy): domain Eukaryota; kingdom Viridiplantae; phylum Streptophyta; class Pinopsida; order Cupressales; family Taxaceae; genus Taxus; species Taxus wallichiana. Next base: position 434,904,689 of record CM031241.1, on the reverse strand, counting down.
CAATAAATTTGTGCCATTTATAACCTTTACAATAGACCCCTTTTCCCCAAAAAAATCTAGACATTGAGTGCCACCAGTGCCTGCGATGATCACAATACTGATTCCCAGAATCGGATCTACAAAAATTCGCTAGGTGCTCAGGGGGAAAATCTCTTCAAATATCTCCCGCATTCAACTCCTTCCTCTGGAAAATCACTTTTCCTTCAATTTTACAACCACTTCCTGCCCTAATATATCAATTCTAGCTCTTTCATGCATGGGAGAAGAAAAATGGAAGATCGCATCGAGCCCAACAAATGACCATTTTAATGGCGAAAGATGTCTCCAGGATCTTCTCCACTAAACTTAGATATCAAAATTAACTATCCTATATGTTTGGAATGTAGGAAATACCAAGAAATCATGAAGACTTGCACGCCTAGGAGCGTTTCAGTAAAATGGGGGGAAAATCATATTCAAAATCACATCTATCATTGATCTTTACTTGAATTTGGGTCATCCATGAAGATTCAATTTTAAAATAGGCTCGGGGGTTCCCTTTGAATTTTTACAACTTTTGGAAAAAAAAAAATTCACATTTTTCTCCGCACCTCCACCCTTGAGAAAAAATCCTGACACATGTCCCAATGTGGGTCCCATCAGAACCATGCTTCCCTTTTTACTTTTAACTCATTTTTCCCAGAAGGAAAATTTTCCAAGTTTCCCCAAGAGTCTCACACTACCTCCGCCATTGACTGGAGCAAGCTTTGACCCTTCCTTTATCGGGCTTGTGGGCCATTTTTGGTATTTCAACCCTTTTGAGAATAAGAGGCAAAAATTCCAAGTTGCCTTTGATGGTCCACTTCCCCATCCCTTTTAATTTTCAAATTGCCACGCGTCACAATGGCACACCTTGAGATGGTCCCCAAAATTTGAGACCCTGAAAGAGCGCGAGCTCACCACATGTCTTGGCCTCGACAAAATTTGTTTGAAGGATTAAAGCTCAGTGGAAGGTGCCATGTGTCAGAGTTCGAGGAAATCTCTTTTGGCCACTTGAAAAGTCCAAGCAAAATGTAAAGTGAGTGGAGGCCTCCAAATGTCCTCCTGGCGATTCTTTAAAATGAAACTCAAGGGCTAGTCTCCAAACATGTGTGGTTCCTCCACGTGTCCCAGGCCTCCCGAAACCTTTTGAAAAATGACTAAGTATGGGAAGACCCGGCGGAATCCTCCATGTGTCTTCATGGCGCAATTTCATAATGGTGTCCAAAGTGGAAAACCTGAATGAACGCGGGCTTGCCACTTGTATTTGTTCCGCCAAACTATATCAGATTGCACAAAAATATTTCTAAGCCCGGAAAAGCAAAGGAAACCTCCACATTTCCTCTCGGCACAACTTCAAGGCCAGACCCAAAATTGAACTTTCAAATGAGCATCGTTGCTCCACGTAGGCCATTTTTAAGTTGAGGAAACTTATAAAATTATGAATTACCCCACGTGGAGTAGCATCCAACCAAAAGAGGTCACATTCCCTATAGATGTAAGGATGCAAATTTGACCGAGAGAAATGCTCATCAAACCGTAAAATGTAGAAAAATGACCATTTGAGCCCAGAGATGAAATTTTTCCAAGGACAGAGGATTTATAAATGTTTCAAGGCTTAAATACACTTTTCAGAGCTACATCCATTCATTTTTTATCAAGTATTTGGGACAAAATGATAAGGGTAGCAAATCCTGACTGTGGAAAATGGAAAGAACGAGAAATCCGAAGTTTTGAATGAACAAAGAACAAGAGACCCAAATTACAGACCTTTTCAGAGGGACAGAGAAACAAGGAAGCACAAATGGACCCATACGTGATCTTCGACCCAAGAAAAAATTAATTACAGAAAAAAAAAGAAAGAGAATACTTCTTAGGCATAACACGGGGGGGGGGCAAGAAGAAAATATAGCAAAGGCCGTAAATCGATAGATTTCAAAGGCAAGATGGGGCAAGACTATTTTGAGCACCAACATTGGCTCCGACTCGGGATGGGCACTCCTCATGAGTGCCACAAGAACAACAGTAGACCAAGTGCCAAAAATATCCATTGGGAAATGGAGTCATCTCGTAGAGAAGAGAAACATAGCCATCTCCCAAAACAAATAGAGAAACTAACAAAAACATGTCACTAAGGACGAGAATGAGTATAAACACAAAAAATAGGAAACAAACAAGCAGCTATATAATGTACAAAATATTTTTAGCTTGATTTTGGGGAATAAATCCAAGAAATTCTTCAAATGCCTACCATTAACAGGAATCTCAAGCGGTTCACCATCCAAATCCTTCAAGAAGAAGGTATGTTCACCGATCCTAATATCAATGGAGTAAGGGCCCATCCATAGTGAGTCAAATTTGCCATGCTTTCCTGTATGTTTATGCCTTCTATCCCATAGTAGCACAAGATCTCCAACATTGAAATCTCTTGGAGTAACCTTCTTATCAAATACCTTCTTCATCTTTTCTCTAAACTTTACATGCCTCTAGTGGGATGCCCTCCTTTCTTCATCAAGTTCAACAATTTGGTTAATGCGAGCATCATAAGGACTTACTTCTTGATCCTCCAATTGTTGAATGAACTGATATGAGGATAGTTGCATATGAAGGGGAAGTAAGGCCTGATTTCCATACACCAACTCAAATGGAATCTTTCCAGTGGCTCTTTTAATAGTGATTCTATCAGCCCAAATAGAAAACTTCAACTGTTCACCCCATTTTCTCTTGTTCAGCTCCAAGGTTCTTCTGATAATCTTCAGTAGGTTTTTATTACTGGACTCAGCTTGTCCATTTCCTTGGGGGTTGTAATTAGAGGCATATGTCAAGTTGATCCCATATTATTTACACATTTCCACCAAATGTTTATCTCTAAAGCTCATGGCATTGTTAGAAACAATCTTGACTGCACCACAAACTGCGAGATGATATGGTTTAATAGAAAATCCATGACAATTTGGTGTGTTGCTCTTTTGGTGGGGATTACCTCCACCCACTTGGTAAAGTAATCAGTGGCCACAAGAATCCACTTATGGTTGGCACTTGAAGGGTCTAAAATCTCACCAATGAAATCCATTCCTCATTGCTTGAATGAAGCTTCAATTGATATAGGCTATAAAGGAAGGAATCCTGAAGCTTTCATTCTTCCAGAGAAACGTTGGCAACTCTCACATCTTCTAAAAAACAAGGTTATATCCTTGAAGAGAGTTGGCTACCAATAACCAGCCCTCGAATCTTGTGTGATATGACTCTTATAGTAAAATGCCCCCCAAACACCTCCATAGAGATCAGTAATTATCTCGAGGGATTCATCTTCAATAATGCACCTTAAGAGGTCTCCCTCAGGATTCTTCCAAGCTAACCCATAATCAGTAATGACATATTTATGGGAAGCCAACTTAAGGGCCATTTTCTGGTTCTTACTTAAATACTCGATTCGATTTAGATGTCTGAGATAGAAAATCATGTCCTTGTACCACTCAGAATTCATTAGTTTATCAAAGACATTTACCCTACCTTTTTCTACATCATTTACCTCAATATTTTGGCAAGTTGCTCTTAGCCATAAGCCTAACCAAGCCCAAACCTCTCACCACTTTGTGGTTTGGATATCCATGTCATATTCTTGCAACTTGTTCACCCATCTACATCTTTTTCCTTAGACTTCCATCTTTGATAATATGTCTTTCAACATGGTATGTGGAACATAAGAAACCACTTTAGAACTTAGAATGTAAGGTCTAAAAACCTTTTTTTTCTTTTACCAAGGAAAATTCTTATTTTTCCATGATAGTGTACTTTAGCTCAACCCCTGCAAAGCCTTACTTGAAAAAGGAAATCAGCCTCTCATCCCCTTCATCATCTTTTTGCAACAAGACAGATGCAATAGTGTTCTCTGAAGCAAAATAGAATAGTTGAAAGGGCTTCTTATAATCTGGAGCTGCTAAAACAGGGCATGCTTTAATGCCTCCTTAATCCCATTGAAATCTTGGATAGTAGGCTTTTCCCATTTTATGACACAGTGCTTCTTTAGCATGGAAGTGATTGGAATGGTCAACTCAACAAATTTTGATATGAATCTCCTGATGAAGTTTATCTGCCCAAAGAAAGACTGAATTCCCTTCTTGGTTCTTAGAATTGGGACTTTTCTGATGGCCTCTACCCTTTCTAGATCAATCATCACCCCCTCTTGTGACACAATGTGACCAAGCAACTTTGCCTTCTGCACTCCAAAATGGAACTTCTTTGGATTGAGTGAGATGCCATATTCTCTACATCTTATCAGCATCTTCTCCAAGTGCAACAAGTGATCACTTCTCTTCTTGGAAAATACAATTACATCATCTTGATAAACTGTAATAAACTCATTGATGTAACCAGCAAAAGCAACATCCATTGCTCTTTGAAAGGTGGCTCCAACATTCATCAAACCGAAGGGCATCCTAACATACACATACGTCCCCCAAGGAGTAGTAAAGGTTGTCTTGATCCTTTCTGATTCCTTCACCACAACCTGGTTATAACAAGAGAAACCATCTACGATAGAGAGAAATTCAGAACCATTCACTAATTACGGCATGTTTTCCACATTTGGTAAAGGATAATTATCCTTCATTGATGCTTTGTTTATATTCCTAAAATCTACACATAGCCTGATATCACCATTCTTCTTTCTTACTAGTACTAGGTTAGCAACCTAAGAAGAACACCTTGTGGGCTGCATAATCCATCCATCTCTTAGCTTCTTCAGGTTCCTCTTGCATTTTAAGAGATAAGAGGATTGATTGGCCTCTGTTTCTACCTGAATGGCTTTGCATTAGACTCCAAGGGAATCTCATGTTGAAATAGGTCTTCTCTGTATGCTTTTAGTTCAGAATAGATCCATGCCATGTAATCTTGATACTTTTTCAACAATTGGATGTATGACTGCTTCTCCTCCTTGCTGATATTGCTACCTAACCAAATTTTCCTTGGTTTCTCCTTTGTGCCAAGGTCATGCTCCTCAATATCCCTTGAGGTTGTCATACATCTATTAACAATGCGATCAACATTATCAAAATTGGACTCAAGAGAAACCAGCCCTCTAGGAATGGTATTAGTCTTTAGCTAGATGATGCCTTTTCCAAACAAGGTTTCTTTACCCTCTACTACACACACCATTGGCTCCCAATCAATATTTTGATTAGAAAAATCTCCCTTGTTTCTGTAGAAATCTTCTGATCTGAGCATCATTATCAAAAACTTGCCAATGCTTAATATTATCAGGTACATATGGCGTTGTTAACACCTCAACATCATATTCACAATATGGGGATATTGCACAATTGTCAAAACAATACCCCAACACTACAATATTGTCTGCCAAGTCAATGAAATTCCTATCATGATGTACAATGTTGAATGAATCAAACATCTCCCAAACTGCATGCTTGTATTGTTTCATTCATTGATTATTTGTTTTATACAGTTTTCTAACTTGTTTTACAATTAATTATGAGTCCCCTTTGACAATGATGTATCTGACACCATATTTCCAAGAAATTCTTAAACCCAACAACAATGCCTCATACTCAACAGTGTTGTTAGTGTACTCAAAGTTGAGTTTTAAGGAAAAAAACAATTTTTTTCGACTTGGAGAAAGTAGAACAATACCAACACCATTCCCAAACTTGGAGTAAGATCCATCAAACAATAGAGTCCAAGGAGAGATTACTTGTTCAAGACACATGCATTCCTCAATCTTGTTCTCCTTTCCATCAGAAAATCCCACAAAGTTATCAAGCATCAACACTTGTGTACAATACTTCATAGGATGCATTGTTAGGATCTTCAATAAGGTGCAACATCTTCTTTACAACATACAACTTGACAAGGCTGCCCTCAACTAGGGATGGTGGCATAGGAAAATCCATTTTAACACACCCACAAACACTTGCAGCCCACCTACTAGATAACATCATACCCCACTTAGCTAGGTAGTCAACATTAACTACATCAAGTTTCAAATTCCTTCCTAGATAGGCTACAAGTTGTACCACTAGACCCTTCGCACATCCTACCACTGGAACTTCTCTGGAGTCCAAGGCAGTGCGCTTCCCATATGTTTTTGTTACCTTAATATTCAACTCATTCATGACTTCCAGAGGCATGACATTGCATGATGCCCCCAGTCAAACATGCTTTGTTATGGAGTAATATTTCTTAATGATCGGGGTAGTAAATAATGGATCCACATTCAGGTGAGAGTCTACCAAGGATGTCCCCTAATAAACCTTAGGTGATTCACCTATCCCTTCGATGTTGGTGATGCTTCTAGTTCTTCAATGATTGGAGGAGTCTCTATAATGTTTACATTTACGCCTAGGGCGCCTTTTGTTCTTTCAATCCCAAGTATTCAAATGCTATCTTTTTGTGCTCAGGAATCCTAAGCAACTCAACAATTGGAACAAATACTTTGATTTGACTTACAACTTGGGAAATGTCACATGGGTTATTCTTTGGCAAGATATTATTGGAAGGAAAGATAACACACTCACTAGGTGGTACAGGACTTTTGACAACTTGGGCATAAGGAGGGGTATGATTTTTGTTTATAACTACAGGGCTTTTGGCAGATGCATCTTTCTTAGGAGCCTCTTTAGGAATGTTTGAAAGTAAGGGAGCTTTTGGCTTGGATTGAGGCCTTGTCACTTTGACAACCTTACTTCTTGTGTTATATTCCTTCTCTTGAGCAATGAAAACATTCATCAATAACTATCTATCTTCCTCAGATACGATTCCTCCATCATACTTCTTTATCATTAAATCCGTCAAATATTCAAAGTCATTATTGGGCAATTCAAAAGCTTGTACAGTATCTACTTCTAAAGTATGAGAGGGAGGAAGAATAGGTACCCTATGAATGATGTCCCAAAAAGTGGCAAAAGTCAGAGCACTTATCACTTCGATTGCGGTTTCCCCTTTTGTGAGTTTGTGGAGCAACCCACCATGTAGACATCATCATCATTGTCATTATAAGATTCTTCTTCTTCTTGCTAATCTTCCTTACATGGAGCATGCGACATGAAACATCTGTCACACCAATCAATGAAATTTGTCTCCTCCACAACATCAAATCTGGAAGCCAAAGGATCAGGCACCATTATGTTTTCCCTACCTTGGGGCTTTCTATTTCCAAATCCGATAGGTCCCTTGCCTTTGTCATAAGATATTTGGTGATTTCTAAACCTGTCTTGGCCTTGCTGCTTGTGTTGACCTTGTGAGCTATGCCTAATCCCCTTCTCTGCCTAGGCTAGTTTGTATGATATTTCCTCAAAGCCCTGCCAATGTTTTCACAACTTCCTCCAAATCAGCAGCCTTACTTATCTAAGGTTTTTCTGGGTTGATTAGTTTTACACCCTCCCTTTTTAGAGGCTTTCCAATTTCCTTAATATTGTTCTCTATTTGCAGAGCCATGGTGAAGGCCTACCTTAAATTAGTAGGTTTTTATCCCTCAAATAGTAAGTAGCCTTTTTATCAAATGCATCTGAACATTTGATCAAACATGATTCATCACATGGCCTTATCCTAACAGAAAACCTTCTCAAGGTCTTGTTAAACCTTTTGTTGAAATCATGTACTAACTCATTAAGATTATTTTTGATGTTTTCAAATTATGTCAAAAGAAACCTAGGGTCAGTTCTATCACCATACTACAATTTAAATGCATTGCTCATATCAGTCCAAGAATCAATAGAGTTATCTGGCAAATCTTTATATCAGTCCCTTACATCCTCTTCCAAAGTATGGATAAACAACTTGATATATACATCTTCATGTTCAATCTCAAATTATTCCATCATATTGATAAAAATATTCAGATGTTGATCACCAGTTATAGCGTTGTTTCCTTGGAACTTTGGTAGTTTGTTTCTTACATCTTGAGGAACTGCATTTGGATAACTAGCCATCCCTACAAAATTTATAGGTCCAAAGGTATTTACAACAAATGGAGGTTTGGGTGGGGGCAGGGCCATGTTGTTTTGAGGAGGTGACCCTAGAGGGGTGACAAATTGATAAGGGGTAGAGGGTCTCTGAAACACAGGGGTATAATTTTCAAAGTGGATATCCCCTAAAGGCCTTGTTTCTTAGAAATACCTATCAAATTTTGAAAAGATAGGGGCAAAATGAGAAGCAAACTTCTCAAAATCAAATGAAGGCCCCTCTCCAGTTAGAGAATTCAATTCCACAAAGAGGCTACCTAATTCAGAAGCACTTGAATAGCAGTCTTCAATGATAGGCCGATCACTTTCATCAATGGAGATCCCTCTTCTTGTCTATTAATCCCCACAACTCTCCAGGCTTTTCTTCCTTCTAATTTTGCTTTTCCTAGCTCTGGAAATAATGTCCTAGTAGGGTCCCTAGCAAAGAAATATCTTCTTCCTTCCAACTTTACAAAGGTTAGTAAAAATCTCACTTGATAGAGGTTAAGACACTGGTATTCATTAAGAATTAGATCAACAGGGAGTCACCACTAAGGATTTCCACCTTAGTTGTGTAGATGCACTAAATATGATCTGTCAAATGTTGTCAACACTAGAAACTAGAAATGGAAAGACTCTGACTTTTCTTTACCCAGATTTGTCAATGAAAGCTAGTGCACTAGGTGTAGGAATTGAAATAATTGCACATAGCACTTGGATTATATAAGAAGTGTTTTACCAAGGCCTGAATGTGAATTGTAACCACTATGTCCCGGCAATGGTGCCAGTAAGGTGTTGGTACCCAAATTGATTTTCCTTCAATGTCTCGAGCAGATCACAGGTTTAATAGAACATTATAGACAGATAGATCATGATGAGTCGTTTTGTAGCCGGTGATGGGATCTAACTGGCCCTTAATCACTCAGATGTGGAGAAATGGATAGCACCCTCAAGAGGATTTGATCTATCCTCACTATTTTAGGTTGTGCCTTTCAACCAAGGTAAGAGAACCCTTTTGTAGCCTATTGTTTATGGAGGAGATGGAGATATCCTTCCTAATGAAGTTGTTAAGGAGACCTTGAAGAAAATATGATCAATGCAACAAAATCTAACTCTCACAAGTTATCACTCTAGATAGTGGAGATATTCTCTAAGCAAGGTTTAGGCTACTAAAGACATTTGAAATCCTAATTGTTTCTACATGTTTTGGTAGCAAAATTTGTGCATTTGTATACACACATGACAAATAGGGGTAGTATGGGTAGGATGAGTTGTTTTTAGATGGATTTTGGTGGGAGGTGAAGTAGGATAAAGTTGATTATACCAAATCTTTGAGAACTTTTGCAAAATGCAAAACTAAACCAACAAAATGCTTTCTTAGCAGCTAAAATGTTTCTTTAACCAAAACATTTGCTTTAATGGAGGCATGGATTAGAACTTTTTCATACAATCTATGAGATTCTAACATGAAGGATCGAGTTGGAAAACCCAACAAAACATCAAGATCTGAGCCCAATCACGCCTAAGGTACACCCAGAGGCTTACAGACAATCTCTATCAACAGATGAGAGAAAAGTGAATTTAAATCATTTATTTCATTCCCAGATGAAAGCTCTTCTGAGAAATGAAATTGCAGATGCCATAAACTATCACAAGGATTGAGACTGTGTGATTGAGGATTTTGATACAAGATTACAACAGAACAAGAAAAACTATTTACAAACATTTAGAAGTAAAGCCACACATTTTGCATAAGATCCATACAAAATAGCTCGAGTTTGATTAAATTTATCAATGAAGGAAAATTTTCTAGAACAATCTCGAGAGCTTTTCAATGGTTGTACACTCACACCACCTTAACATGATCAAATTCAATACAAAAGTGATATACGGAGCTTTTAATTAGCTTCTCAAAGGAGGATGGGCTCTATCAAGCCTTTTTTCTATTAGGAATATTAGTCTCACACTCCAACCTCCCGCTCAATAAATTTGTGTCATTTATAACCTTTACAACAAACCCCTTTTCCCCAAAAAAATCCAAACATTGATTGCCACGGGCGCTTTGTCATGATCACGATCGTGATTCCTAGAATCGATCTGTAAAAATTAAATCGATTGCTCAAGGGTAGATCACTTTGAATATCTCCTGCATTCAACTCCTTCCTCTATAAAATCACTTTTCCTTCAATTCGCCAACCACTTCCTCCCCTAATCTATCAATTGTGGCTCTTTCATGCATGGGAGAAGAAAAATAGAAGATCGCATTGAGCCCAACATCCGAACATTTTAACAGTAAAAGGCGTCTCCAGATCTTCTCCACCAAACTTAGATATCAAAATTAACTATCCTATTTGTTTGGCATGTAGGAAATACCAAGAAATCATGAAGACTCGCACTCAGACGAGTATTTCAATAAAATGGGGAAAATCAAATTCGACTCATAGCTTTCGTTGATCTTTACTTAAAATTTGGCCGTCCACTTGGAAGATTCAATTTTAAAACATGCCCGGGGTTCCTTTGAATTTTTACAACTTTTGAAAAAATGTAAAATTTTCACATTTTCTCTATGCCTCTCGCCTTGAGAAATGAACGACACGTGTCCCAATGTGGGTCCCATTGGAACCACGCTTCCCTTTTTACTTTTAACTCCTTTTTCCCAAAAGTAAATTTTTCCAAGTTTCCCCGAGAGTCCACACCTTTGCTGTTAACTGGAGCAAGATTTCAACCTTCCTTTATCGGGCTTGCGAGCCATTTTTGGTATTTCAACCCTTTTGAGAATAAGAGGCAAAAATTCCAAGTTTCCTCTGATGGTTTGCTTCCCTATCCCTTTTGACTTTTCAAACTGCCACACGTCACAATGGCACACCTTGAGATGGTCCCCAAAATTTGAGACCCTAAAAGAGCACGGGCTCGCCACATGTCTGGCCCGAAAAAATTTGTTTGAAGGCTTAAAGCTCAGTGGAAGGTGCCATGTGTCGAGTCCGAGAAATCTCTTTTGGCTGCTTGAAAAGTCCAAGAAAAATGCAAAGTGAGCGAGAGGCCTCCAAGTGTCCTCTTGGCGCTTCTTTAAAATGAAACTCAAGGGCCAGTCTCCAAACATGCATGGTTCCTCCACGTGTCCCAGGCCTCCTCAAAACCTTTTGAAAAATGACTAAGTATGGGAAGACCCGGTGGAAGCCTCCACATGTCTTCATGGAACAATTTTAGAATGGTGCCCAAAGAAAAGACTCGAATGAGTGTGGGATTTCCATGTGTCTCTATTCCATAAAATTGTATCAGCTGCACAAAATTATGTCTAAGCCTAGGAAAGCCGGATCTCCACATGTCCTCCTGGTGCAACTTCAAGGCCAAACCCAAAAGTGAACTTTCAAATGAGCATCGTTCCTCCATGTAGGTTGGTTTTCGAGTTAAGGTGACTTATAAAATTATGACGTGCCTTGCCAAGCCACGTCCAACCAAAAGAGGCCACATTCCTTGTAGATGTAAGGATGGAAATTTGGTAGGTAAACACCTGTAAAATCGTAAAATGTAGAAAAATGACCATTTGAGCTCGGAGATGAAATTTTTCCAAGGACAAAGGATTTAGAAATGTTACAAGGCTCAAATACGCTTTTCAGAGCTACATCCATTCATTTTTATCGGTATTTGGGGCAAAAAGAAAAGGGCATCAAATCCTGACTATGGAAAATGGAAAGAACAGGAAAGCCTAAGTTTTTGAATGAACAAAGAACAAGAGACCCAAATTACAGACCTTTTCAGAGGGACAGAGAAACAAGGAAGCACAAATGGACCCATACGTGATCTTCGACCCAAGAACAAATTAATTATGGAAACAAAAGAAAGCAGACACTTCTCAAGAACAACACGGGGAGAAAATATAGCATAGGCTGTAAATCGATAGATTTCAAAGGAAAAATGGGGTGAGACAATTTTGAGCACCAACACCTACCATCCTGGATATGACCATGCTAAACAGTTCTGATATGTCTTTAACAATTGGTCATATGATTGTTTCTCTTTGCCATCCAAGTGGATAATTGACCATACTTTTTTAAGCTTACCCCTCATGCCTCAACCAAGTTTTTAATATCCTTCAAGACTGCATCAAACATCAAAGTCCCGGAAAATCATCCTGCTCATGACACCTACATTGGTCAATTTCATATTCCCAAAGACAACATAGCTCACAGAGTTATCAACATCAATATCTACATGCAATACTTCATAAGAAGCATTGTTGGGGTCCTCAACAAGATATAACATTTTCTTCTCACCAGGTAACTTCACAAGGCTTCCCTCAATTGGAATAGTGGCATAGGACATATCCATTTGAACACTCCCACCAACACTTGCAGCCCATTTTCTAGATAACAACATACCCCACTTGGTGGGAAATCAACAATAACAACATCAAGCTTCAAGTTTTTACCTGGGTAAGCTACAAGTTGTACCACCAAACCTTTCACACATCCAACAATGGGCACCTCTCTAGAGTCCATGGTAGTGCACTTCCCATATGTTGTTGTTACTTTGAGATCTAGCTCATTCATGACTTCCAGGGGCATAACATTGCATGATTCCCCCGAATCAAACATATAGTTGTGCAACAGTCTATCTTTAATGATCAGTGTTGTAAAAAATGGATCAACACTCAATTGAGACTCAACCAAAGACGTTCCCAAGTAAACTTTAGGTGGTTCACCTATTTTCTCTAGTACTTGAGGTTTTTTCAACTCTGAAATGGTAGGAGTCTCAACATTTCTGCCTTAGGTGACCTTTTCTTCTCTAAACCCCAAATATTTGAATGCTCTATTCCTATGCTCGGGGATTCTAAGAAATTCAACAATAGGAACATAAATCTTGATCTGACTCAAGATTTGGGCTATGTCACAAGGAACATGCTTGGGTAATGCAGTGTTAGGAGAGAGGTTTACAAATTCATCTGATGGCATAGGACTTTTTACAGTCTCAACATAGGGAAGGACACAATTTCCACTTGAGACAATAAGGCCTTTGCCAGATGTATCTTTCTTTGGAGTCTCTTTTGGGATACTGGTAAGCACTTGAAAGTTTTGGTTTAGCTTGAGGTCCTTCCCTTTTGGCAACCCTACTCCTGGTATTATATTCCTTTTCATGGCCAACCACAACATTCATTAACAATTTCCTATCCTCCTAAAAAGGTATCCCTCCATCATACTTCTCAATCATCAGAGCTCTTAGGTACTCAAAATCATTATTAGGAAGTTCAAAAGCTTGCACCATATCAATTTCATAAGTATGAGTGGGGGGAAGAGATAATACCCGTGAATGCAATCCCAGAAATATTTAGCAATTCTAGCACTCATCAACTCAGTTGAGGTTTCCCCTTGTTGTGAACTCATAGAGGAATCCACCATGTATGCATCATCATCAGTGTTATCATCAGCTTCTTCTTCTTCTAGCTGATCTACCTCACATGGAGCATGGGGCATGAAACATTTATCACAACAATAAATGACATATGTTTCCTCCATAACAACAACTCTGGTAGCCAAAGGATTAGGTATCATTCTATTTTCCTTGGATTGGAAGTGTTTATTTCCAAATCCAACAGGTCCTTGCCTCTGTCATCGGATCTCTAATCATTTTTATGATGATTTGTACACATTTCTTGGCCTTGTTTCTTGTGTTGACCTTATGAACTCTACCCAATTCCTTTTTCTACCTAGGCTAATTTTTATGATATTTTTGTGATAGCCCCTACCAAATTTTTCACAACTTCCTCCAAATCATCAACCTTACTTGTTTAAGGATTTTCTCGGTTAATTAGTTTTACACCCTCCCTTTTTGGAGGCTTTCCAATTTCATTGATGTTGTTCTTAATTTGCGAGCCATGGTGAAGGTCTCCTCAAATTAGTAGAGTTTTTGTCCTGAAGTAGTAAGAAACTTTTTTATCAAATGCACCTAAATATTTGATCAAACATGATTCATCACATGGCCTTAAGCTAGCAGGAAATCTCCTTTAGGTCTTGTTAAACCTTTTGTTGAAATCATGTACTTGACTCATTAGGTTTCTTATTTATGTTTTCAAATTATGATAGAAGAAGCCCAAGGTCAGTTCTATCACCATCTTTAATCTAAATGCATTGTTCATCTCTATCCAAGAATCAATGGAATTATCTGGAAAATATTTATACCAGTCCCTTACATCCTCTTCCAAAGTATGGATAAAAAATTTGATATATACATCTTCATATTCAATCTCAAAGTATTCCATCATATTGATAAAAAGATTTAAATGTTGATCACCAATTATAGCGTTGTTTCCTTGGAAATTTGGTAATCTATTTCTCACATCCTAGGGAACTACATTTGGATAACCAGCCATCCCTCTAAAATTTATAGGACCAAAAGTATTTACAAAAAATGGAGGTCTAGGTGGGGGCTAGGCCATGTTGTTTTGAGGAGGTGACCTTGGAGGAGAAACAAATTGATAAGGGGCGGGGGTATTTGAAACATAAGAGTATAACTTTCAAAATGGATATCCCCTAAAGGCCTTGTTTCTTGGAAAACCCTATCAACTTTTGAAAAGACAAGGGTAGAATGAGAAGAAAACTTTTAAAATTCAAATGAAGGCCCCTCTCTAGTTGGAGAATTCAATTCCACAAAGAGGTTACTGACTTCGAAGCAAGCACTCGAATGGCGGTCTTCAATGATAGACCAATCAATTTCATAAATTGAGATCCATTTTCTTGTCTCATAGATTTCAAACAACTCTCCAAGATTTTCTTCCTTTTGACTTTGTTTTTCCTATATTTGGAAATAATTTCCTAGTAAAGAAAGATCTTCTTCCTTCTAGCTTTGCAAAAGACTAGTAACAAATCTCACTTGGCAGAGTGGTTAAGACACAGGTACTTATCAAGAATCGGATCAATAGGGAGTCGCCACTAAGGATTTCCACCTTAGTTGTGCAAATGCACTAAAATATGATTTGTCAAATGTCTGTCAATACTAGAAACTGGAAATGGAATGATCTGAATTTTCTTTACCCATATTTATCAATGAAAGCTAGTGCCCTAGGTGTAGAAGTCAAAGAAAAATTGTACAAAACACTTGAACTTTAAATACTTCTTACATTCCCAAACACAAGATGATGTTTGAAACAATGTATTAGCACTTAGAGAATTCAAGAAGTGTTTACCAAGGTCTAAATATGAACTATAATCATTTTTCCCCAACAACGGTGCCAATCGGGTGTTGGTACCCAAACTGCTTCTCCCTCAAAAGGCTGAGCATCATCAAAGGTTTGTTAGGAAGCTTAGAGACAAGCAAAGTATGTAGTGTGTTGTTTTGTAGCCTGGGATGAAATGTAACTTTCTCTTTGTCACTCAAATTTGGAGAAATGGGTAGTACCCTCAAGAGGATTTGACCTATCCTCACTACTTTATGGTTGTGCCTTTCAACCAAGGTGAGAGGACCCTTTTTGTAGCATGTTGTTTGTGGAAGAGATGGAGATATCCTTCCTTGTGAAGTTATTAAAAAGACCTTGAATAAAATATGAGCAATGCAACAAAACCTAACTCTCACAAGTTGTCACTCTAAATAATGGAGATATTTTCTAAGCAAGGTTCATGCCACTAAAGACAATGAAAACTCCGATTGTTTCGCATGTTTTGGTAGTAGAAATTATGCATTTGTATACACACAGGGATGAGTAGGGGTAGTATGGGTAAGATTGGTTGTTTTTAAATGGATTTTGGTGGGAGGTGAGGTAGGATGATCTTGATTCACTAGATCCTTGAGAAATTTTATAAAATTGGAGAGCTTGAACAACAAAATGCTTCAGGATAGCGGGATGTTCCTTTAACTAGAATATGTGCTTTAATGGAGGCCTAGATCAACACTTTTCACACAAACTTCAAGGATCCAAAATGAAGGCTCAAATTGGAAAACTCAACTAAACATTATCAACCTTTGTTTCATCACACCTAAGATACCCTCAGAGGTTAACAAATAATCTTATAGTCATGCTAGAAGTCAAAATGATTTTAAATTTGTTTATTTCACTATCAAATGAAAGCTCTTATGATAAATGAAATTTCAAATGCCACTAAACCATCACAAGGATAAGATCTTGTGTGATTCACAAAGATTTCAATGTAAGATTGCAACGGGAACAAGAAAACTACTTGCAGACATTTATAAATGAAGAAAACACAAGTTTTGCCCAAAAATAACGTAGATTAGCTCAAGTTTGATTAAATTTATCAGCAAGGGAAAGTTTCTAGAACAATCTCAAAGATTTTCAATGGTTGTACACTCATAACCACCTTGACATGATCAAATTTAACACAAAGGAGATAAATAGGTTTCTTCATATGGTTTCTCGAAAGACAGGTTCTATCAAGCTTTTCTCTTAGAAAAATTAGTCCCGACCTCTAACACTTCATTTACAACAGATTTTCCCCAAAACAAGAAACATTCAAAGCACCATTGTGTGTTACAACCTTGATCGTGACTCCCAAAATCAGATTTACAAAAAGTTTGTTAGGTGTGTAGAAGGAAAATCTCTCCAAATATTTCCAACATTCAATTCTTCACCTGGTAAGTCATTCTTCATCTTGTGCGCCAACTACTCCCTCCTCCAATCTGTCAAATCTGGTTCTTTACGTGTTGAGGAAGAAAAAACTGGAAAATCAGATCGAGGCCAATAGTCAGATCACATCTTAATGGTAAAAGATGTCTTCAAATTTTTCCCACCCAACCAAGATACCAAATTAATGTTCCTCTTCATTTGGCATGCAAGAGACTCTAAGAAATGATAAAAAACCATAAGAATACGCATCCCCAGGAGCTTTGGAGAAAAATGGCAGAAAATCAGATATAGACGCATAATTTCCGTTGATATTTCTTTTGAATTTGGACCGTCCACGTGGGAGATCCGAGTTAAGATGGGCTCGGGGTTCTTTTTTACTTTTTACATCTTTTTGGAAAAAATGCAAAATTTCTCAATTTGCTCCAAACCTTTTCTTTGAAAAATGGGCTTGACATGTGTCCCAAAGTGGGTCCCAAAGGAACTACAAACTAAATTCGATATCTCACTTCTTTTTTTTTTGGAAAAGGGAAAATTTTCCAAGTTTTCCCCACAGCTCCACCCTTTCGCTTCTAGTTTCTGATGTGGGTCCCAGTAGAACCACGCTTCCTTTTACACTTTTAACTCCTTTCTCCACAAAAGGAAAATTTTCCAAATTTCCCCGAAAGTCCGCACCTCCGCCATTGACTGGAGCAAAATTTTGACTATTCTCTATCGGGCCCGCAGTCATTTTGATGATTTTAATCTTTTAAATAACAAGGGGAAAAAAATCCAAGTTGCCCCTGATGGCCCGCCTCCCGCCTCTTGACTTTTCAAATCGCCATGCATCTTAATGGCGCATCTTGAGATGGTCCCCAAAAGTAGAGACCCTAAATGAGCACGGGCTCACCACATGTCTTGGGCCCTTTAGAAAATTACTAAAAAGTCTAAGGAAGCAAAATCTAGTGGAAACCTCCACGTTTCTTTGTGGCGCAACTTCAAAACTTTATAAGGTTTCAATATGATTTGGCGGGGGCGTGCTTCCATTTTAGAACCTTTATTCCATTTTTCCAAGAGGGAAAAGTATCAAACTTGCTTCCGAAGGCCCACATCTCCACTTTTAACTTTTCCACGTGTCCTTCTGTAGAGTCAAAGTAAAACTTTTTCCCTGCCACTTCATATCTGTTGAATAACCAATTAGATGCTATCGAGGCCGCGGGGCCAATTTGATATTTTTTACAAATGTGACAAAAGTGGAAAATTTCACCAAAAAGACCCGCCACACCTCATCCAATTAGAAAGAGCTACATGACTGCTGAATGGTTGAGGAATAATTTGACAAGAAAAATATGTCCGCCGACAGTAAAAAACATAAAAATTCACCATTCATGCCCAGAATCTAATTTTTCGCTAAGGATGAAATTTTTTGAAACAAAACCAAGTGAATCATGGTTCCAAGCATCTTTCAACCATGGATTTGGATTTTCAAAGGAATACAAATATAAATTGATCATTCTTGAGCTTCCATGGTCTGGAAAAATAGGAAAAATGACAGAGCCCTGCATGGATTTTGAAGAAATTAGGGCAAAAACAGGGCAAACTCGGAGACTTCTTCAAAAAGGGGCATGACAATGGATTCTGCAAACAATTCAAGGCATTCAAATGGAGGTAAAAGCTTCAGAACATCCACATCGAGAGATAAAACATTTCATAACACGCAAATCAAAGGAAAATCAGGGCAAATGGTGTGAGATCAAAACGAGCACCAACACTACCAAGCACACTCTCTCCCCACTTGCGGTGCTTCGGTTTTAGCACAATGTTCATTCCTCCTTTGGACCATATACTCTTGGTGATGTCACATGCAAATGAAAGGAGGGGGAATCATTGGGTAAATTAGTCACCCCATATAGCAGTCTACAATCATAGTTCAATACATATTAGTTCACATCGACACATTATTTAGTCTCACCAACATCCTAGATCCCGACTTGGGTCCTCAACACAACATATAAACTAGTACCTAGACACGACAAGGTAGATCTTGGGCACTCCTAACCCTTCCCGGATGCCAATGATGATGGGGTACTTACACATCATTTTCTAGTTCAACACAGCTTTCAATAGTTTAGACAGTTTGTTTTACAGGACAAACAATCCTTGAACACTCGACATGCCTGCACTTTTCTACACTTCATTTTCTAAATTTGCATTAGATAGGAACCGAATCATAATTTTACACACCATTTGTAGTGGTGTTTACATATTAGGAAGTAGTTCAAGGTTTGGGGATGACACTAGAGTTTTATCCCTACACTTCATCTGTTCTTGGTGTGAGATTGCCCAAAAACTTACATTCAATGCAACGGCATGAGATCTCCCAAAATCTCATCTGCTACAACATCTTTCAATATCCTTTCTATCTCTTTCACTCTTCACAAATCAGGTGCACATGTTCATTTTTCATTTTTTACATACTTTTACACACTTTTTATATGTTTAGAAGATATATACTAACATTTGACTACTTTATTCATTCTTCTCTTTTACATGTTCTTCCTTATGGGAAGTAGTAGTCACATCAATCACACAACATCACACATCAATTGACATCAAAAATAGGTCTAAGTACAACATTTACACATACACTCTCACCCTAGGCTCATCATCATCATTTTTCGCTTCCTCTTATTTAGCTTCAACACTTCACATTTTTATCACTCCACGCTTTTTCTTGTATCTCTCAACATGCTTTTCACCATCGATCTACATGGTTATCAAGTATGCATCTCTTATCTAATTTATGTTATTGAGAATTCTCTCAAAAACATAAAGTCGGGCAAATGTAGACACTAAATCACGCACTTTGGGTATCTATCTATTCCTGATCACATACCACTACTCATATGATTCCTAAGCAAGAAGAGTACTTATTGACCACTTCCTTTGGCCATATTTGCTTTCTTTTCGGTTTCCTCTTTTTTTCTAACACTCCTTGCACTGGTATGTATTTTCATACTTTGACATTTCTCATTCGACACCAAAGCACCCAGGTAGATGCCGGTCAAAATGCCCTTGTACCATTTGGGCACCCCGACCTCATTGTATTTGGATCTCATCTTTTGGGTCTTTTCTAGCCATTTGGGCATCTTGTTTTTTACTAGTCATTATTTTAGTGGTTAATTACGAAATTCAAACAAGGGAATCATATAAATACAAAGCTATGTGATTATAATAAAGGACCAAGCACTAAGCATTAGCTATCACCACCTAAGGTTGCTTCCAAGAGCATTCTAGGAGCATTAGTATCCAACTAGCTCCACACAAAGGACAAGGGACTTTCATTTCTGCATACACTTCATAGGAGGGGAATTTCATTGTTTCATGCACACATCTATTTACATATTTTACATCTATATATTTATTGTTATCAAGTGTGAAATGCATAAAAGCCACCTAGGGCATCATTCTGACACATACACATAGAACTACATTGGGTTTGAGATGTAGTGCAATACTTGGTTGTAATTTCACTTTGTTGACATCCGAGGACAGTTCGACCCCTCATTTTGAATCTTTCTTTTTAGGCTTTGATGTGGTTTGAGGGTTTTGAAGGTGATTCTTTCTAATTTCATGTTTCAAGAAAGGTGCAATGACATATAGGTGATCAAAGGCAACAAGCAATGAACTTCTTACAAGCTTGTAAAACTAAGTTCCACAACTTCACGAGCAGTCACAGGCACACAAAATAGGTCTTTGACGCCCGAGGTACCCCTAACCCTCCATATGCACCCTATTCTAGGCACTTCCAACACTCCTACATTTTTATTGCTCGATTATTACACTCTAAGTTCTTGTTCCAGCAGTTTTCCAGTTCGGCATACCTTTGGGATTTTTACAAATCGGCTAAGTCTTTATATCCCTTCATGTGCAACTAGGGTTTTATACTTTCTAGCTTATTTTTATTGGGTCAAATCTATACTTACTTTCTTATATTCGGTGTTGTTACATAATATAGAATTGATCATTTATTTATTTCAATATTTACTTAATCCCTATAATAGAGAAGACTAGACACATCAAATTAAAATTATTTAAGAGGTAAAGAGGGAGAGGAAGAGGCTCAAAATGTTACCCATGCAATACAATAACCATCATTTAATATCGATAGAATTAATTTTGCATCAATATGGAGCCATGGATGAAAATTAAATAGCTTGGTGGTATTTTTTTGCACTTTAAATGAAATTGCATGTAAAAAATCATATTAAAGTAAATATAAAAGAAGAAAATATCATTAAACATAAACAATAAGTCGGGAAATGTTTCTTTTAGAGATGGATGATTATGAAGTATATCTAATCATATATTCCCGAGTTGGTGGTGGCAATCAAACAAAGCTTGTGGGATTTTTAAATTGCTTTGACAATGCCCTAGTAATATTGTTGACGGGTATTTTTTTATTTTAACCTTTCCTTTGACATTTTTAGTAACAATTTAGACTTCTCCCTTGCCAAGCAATTAATGTATTTTGAATTTTTCTTACACCCAATTTTTTATAGCACTTCTTTGGTGGTTTCAAAGCTCTTGGATGCGTTTGTGATGAGCTCAAATTTTCCAAGGATAGATTTAACAAATATTTAAGATGAGGGTATTTTCTAAGAGGAAGACTAAGGTTCAAACTCCATTTGACATGTCCAAGTGTGAGGAGTAATCCGACCGAGTCCTGTTGTTAAGAGTAGTCGACCTATATCCCTAAATGTGTGTCGGTTGTACGAAGATAGTATGAAACCTAGGCTCCAAATTGTACAAAGCAAAGATATACCTTGTGTATGTGGTGGTCCCTTCCTCGAACTTAAAAATATAAAATGTAATGATTCTTTGTAATAAATAAACAAAACAAAACAAAACAAACAAATGTCAAAGCAAGATTCATATGGCAGACATTTGTCAAGGGAAAATGCCCGTGCCATGTGAGACTGATCCAACTAGACAAGGGCTTGCCACTTCTTACAGATGACCAATTCCAAGACAAATGGAACCGTATAGATCTGGAAAAAAGTTAAGGAATATAAACGCACTGGAATCTTACAGTGAAATACAAATTGAAGATGGACATCGAAGGCTGCGGTGGTGGCATTGTGTTGGGCATGATGTACGATGATGCTTCCATTTTTAGGTGGTAAAGTTGTGATGGAAAATGGAATTGGATATCTTGATATCAATTTCGACTCTCCAAGAAACGACAGCTAAAAGCCCCTTCTTTGGAACTGTATCTCGTCGATTCCCTGCTGAAAGGAGGCTAATACCGATCCTGCTCTCGTGGTTAGAAAAGATGACTTGGTCTCGTGAATCATTTTACGGGGATATTGTTATGATCTAACCATTGATATTGCTTGACATTGTCACCATTGGGTTGCTCATTCCAACTTCCACAATGCCTTCGATCTAATTAGCAATTATATATGAGTTGTAAAGTATGTGGGAATGGAGGTTAATGTTTAATTATTTTTAATGGAAATATGTAAATGTTTATTTTTTCTTTTTTTGGACATATAAGTTGAAAGGTTCCAATTTTATGGAGACATGAGTTATATAGTAAAGTATCAATTTATGGATTAAAGTACGTCTTCCTTGTTCAAATGTCCTCTAGTGTTATTGATTTTTCACAACAATCGAAGCGAGGAAATTGAAAATCTATCAAGTAGAAAACCATCAATTATGAATTTTACACTTCCTTTAGTTACACTCTCTTATCACCTATTGCTTAAAAACTTCTCCATTTCCTTTAGGCATTTTTATTTGTGAATAATCCATCATGCTACCTCTCACTCTAGATTTAGCATATCTCACAATAATTTGTCTTGCACAAGCTAGGCGGATGCTAAAAAGTGGTTGTGATATTTGGTTTTATACCTTACAATTGCATTTTCTCAAAAGCTTCAAGGCCATTTTAATTATCCCATTTTGCATATACCCAACAATGAGTGTCGTCTTTGAGACAACATCTTGCTTTACGAGGCATTTCGTAAAAAATATTTAAAGTCTCATCCATTTTTTTGTATATCCTACGATCATTGCATTTCATGAGACCGTCTTAAGTTTTTGCCTTTTGTATGCTTCCACATTTTGCATACATCTATAAAAGGGTGGCAACAACAATGATATATAATGAAAAATTGATTTCAGATTATTCTATGATGGAATTCCATGCCCCGTTTTTAAGCACCCATTTTGCCACAAGTTTACATGATGGTGGTAAAATTAAACTAATCATGTTAGTTAATTGTTTGTTAATTTTGCTTAAAATTCTCCAAGACCTTTTCAAAAAAGACCAATTTTTCATATGCAACAATCATTGCATTTCACGAGAATAAATTTTGTTGAGGCATTTTCTCACAGAATTCACATGCCTTTTGTAATCTTTCATATGTTGTACACATGGCTATGAGGGTATTTGCAATAATAGCATTTAAAAAATATTCCACTTTCAAGTATTCTTTGAATGATCTCCATACTATGTTCCAAAGCTCCCATTTTTGTAAATGTCAAATGTATGTTGGAAAAACTTGTTGAGTTGGATTTTACACCACCCATTTGCATTAGTTAAAAATCTGAGCTCGGCCTTTTCACAAACCTCTTTTTGTAGTAAAGATGGAATTCCACGACACTACATTTCGTTGCCCAAGTTTAGCACAATCCAAAAGAATGATGGAAAAGGTGAAGTAATAAGGCTTGATTTTTGTTTGTTGCATTTGGTAAAGTAGCGGAAATTTCTCTTCAAAAGGCTAATATTTTCTTTTAAGCTTCCATTATAATGTTCCATATGAAGACATCAAGGCTAGTCATTTTTGTAAAAACGTTTTGAGCATAAACAACATCCACATTTTTATCCATGTTTAAAAGTGTATTTTGTAGAAGAGTGTATGTGGCAATGCACATATATAGTCTAGAATCATTTAGGCATAGGTTGGAATTAAACGGTTTTTCTGGGAATTCGATGAAAAATTACAAAAATCTATGGCTAGCATGTGAGACCATTTTGTTGAAGTCGTATTAAGTAGTTGAAGTGAAGCACATATTAACTAGCTACACATTCCCATAAACCACATCAAACCTAATAAAGAAG
The DNA here is from genome assembly GCA_018340775.1 of Taxus wallichiana var. yunnanensis. NCBI lineage: Eukaryota > Viridiplantae > Streptophyta > Pinopsida > Cupressales > Taxaceae > Taxus > Taxus wallichiana. The sequence continues at coordinate 434,881,033 of CM031241.1, read as the reverse complement.
ATGTAGAATGAGGAGTCGAACTGACCCCAATGGTCACCCGAAGAGTGATCTTACAAACAAGCACTACACTACATCTCAGACTCCATGTAGTTCTTTGTGTATGTGTGTGTAATGATGCCCTAGGTTTCCCTTGTGCAAGTTGCACTATGATAGTGGGATAGATCTAGATTTCTCCAAGTATGCAAATGTGTGAGATGGAATAAAATGAACTTCCCCTCTTATGATGTGTATGCAAAGTGATGCAACCCTTGTCCCTTGTATGAGTGTGCAAAATATATCCCTTTGAATTATTCTTGTTCCTTAGATGCAAGCTTAGGTGATAGTAGATAATGCTTAGTGTTTGGCCCCTTATTTTGGAGAAGTAACTAAGTATATATATGATTCCCTTATTTGAATTTTGTAATTGAACAACTGGAAGGCCAACCCAAAGTACTAAAATATGCCCAAGAGGTAAAATAGACCCAAAAGGATAAGAAAAGGATAAAGAGGGTCAAGAGCGCCCAGGAGGGATAGGAGCACATGGGCACTTTTGTCCTAGTTGGGCGCTAGTGTCCGAGGCCATAAAAGATAAATAAGTCAAGTTCTGGAAAAGTTGTAGGATGTGTAAAGCCAATAAGAATGCAAAAGATAAAGCAAAAGGCCCAAAAGGAGTTTTCAACCACTAGTTTTTTTCTTGAAATCATGTATACATTAGTATGCTTTAGGACCTAGAAATGTACCCAAGTGCATATATTTTGTGTCTACAAAATACTAAGGAGATGTGCAAGTTTATTAATGAGCATACTTCAGTAGAATATAGTGAATACCAACCCATGGTATTCACTATTCACAATATCTATTGTTTCCTTACCCAATGTCATACATTTTGATTTATGTATTGAAATTCCATAGAAGATTTCCTACAAAAGAACTTCACATTGTACAACCAAACCACAATTTTTCCATAATCCTCTTAGGTTGTGTCATAATGGAGCTTTAGAAAAGGACATGGACATTATCATAACCATAACAGAAGCTAATTAGTGTTGCTTGTAATTGCAAGTGTCGGCACACACAAATGTATGCAAAATGTGGAATCATGCAGAAGGCCCATGAACTGTTTGATGAACTACCTCGAATAGGTTTTCTCTCATGAACTTCATGTTATGCATAGAATATGTTTTTGAAAATGCCTTCAAAAAATTCTAGACAATATATTTCATGGGACGTTAAAATATACTTCACAACCTTTGTTGGCATACTCCCAATTCATGCCAAATGACAGATTTAGCATAGGTTATTCCATAGTACACATGTATACAAAATGTGGAGGCATAACAAGGGGTGTGAAATATTTCACGAAATGACTCCAAGAGATGTGGCCTTATGGAATGTCATGATTGCAGGATATGCAAAAGATGAATTTTACAAGACGCTCTTTAACTTTTTCATGTATGAAGTACTCTAAGACATACCTTGACCATACAAATACCATGTTGAAATAAACTCATAAAATAATTTTTATTTAACATCCTGTCATTAATGAGTTTGATTTATAGTTTTGCATCCATTGAACAATTAGATTCCACTAATCATTCTTCAATAGGAGATACAAGTAGTGTCTACCCGGATGTAAACATGTCAACGTATTTCAAAGGCCTCATCTCATCTAAAAGATAGGTGTAGTCATTTTTACCCTTATCACAAAAGAAAGGTAGCCCTTGTGTGCCACCCTATCACCCTACGGATATTGGCGCTCACCCGAGGAACGCACGGGTGCCAAGTCTCTCTTTTATGTGAGTTAAGTGGGAAACATCATCTATGATTTGTGTCTAAGAGATTTAAAGAGGATTTATGACATATAAGAACCATAGAGCTCAGAACGGCCTCTAGATCCTTGCAGCCATTCCAGATGGATAGTACTTAACTATATGACTTGTATCATAACAGAAAGAATTATGCAAACATCCATTCCTAGCATAAACATAAATGAAAGAGAACCTATGAAAAATATGTATGTATCAGAACCATTGATATTCATATATATAAATTGGTAACCTCATTACATCCATGGAGCCATTACAGAATGTCACAGAGAAGTAGACCGTAGTCATGCATTACAATTGGACTAATGTAGCTAGGCTAACAAAAAGAAAAATTACAATCCCCATACCCAATACATCCTTTCCCAAGTGCAATTACCCACTAACAGAGTTCTTGTAGTATTTTTGTAGAGCTCCACCGATCTCCAGCCTTCTCTCCTGTTTACTCTGCAAGTGTTATTATTTATAGCCTTTTTGGGCTGCCAACTCATCCTCCAGTGCCCTCAGATTTGATGCCAAGTGTCTGAATGTGGTCTTCCATGCGAGCATGGTCTCCCAGAAGTTTCAAATTTTCACTGTGATGTGCTTCTAGAAGTTTCTATCACAAGCATGCTCCTTCCTGAGCCAACCTCTCGCCAAGTTGGCACCTTATCCACATAACATGCACATTTGGGTCATGCTTTTCATGTGTTCTATCCCGAACACCCAATTTGGCTAAGTCTTGGACCCTTGGTTCTGTCCGCACGCACATTGCGTGCTACGAGCTTCCTTAAACCCTTATCTTAAACCTTGCCCTATGTGCTCTATCCTTGTGTGCATCTCTTCAACTAGGACCTACGTGCATATGCACTTTTTGTACTTAGCCAATATTCTAGGGGCCAACATCACCCCACACTACGCTTGTTCTCCATCTGCAGGGAACACTTCTCAAGTGAAAGAAAGAATACAACAGGCTTACGCCTTGGAACAAGAATAAGGGGATGAAATAATGGGGGAAGAAGAAAGAATGGGAGAGTGAAGGAATCACTGCAACAAGCTAGGAAAATCCTTTTGCAAGTCGGCCTCCAACTTGTTCCAGGCATCGACTTCTTCCTGTGCTCTCTGACAGAGGTCGCCACTGACCAGGGCACTCACCTCCCCAAAATTTAGTCCATCTCCTTGCGCACTCATGGTATCAGTGATTTTCTCTAACTCCTTGCCTATATCCTCCAACGACATCCATTCTTCGTGTAATACGTGGATATAGTTCCTTCAACCGGTTTTTGATTGAACCTCTTAAGGTTTCAATGGCTTCAGATTTCCTTTCGACCTCGGCAAGGATTTTATCCCTTTCCGCCCTATTTCCCTTGTTCTTCTCTTGGAACTCCTTGAGTTCTACTTCATGAGTGGTGACCAAGGCACCTGCCACTTTTTCTTTATCTACGCAATTGTCGTACGCAGCCTCAGCACTCTAAGAAGCAACCCTTACATCAACAAGAACCTTGTTGTATTCTGTGATGAGCACTATGATATTCAACTTATCCTCTTTTTCTAGGCATGCGGCAACTTCTTCTACAGACTCCAAGGCTAGCGGTTGTATTTCCATGGTGAGGATCCTCATTAAATCCTCCAGGCATCCCAATGTCCTGGATGATTTAATACGATAGCCTCATTGATGGATTCCACCTTCTTGTACACAACGCATACCTTAGCCTTTTCATCCTTCAATTCACATTGCCACTGGCGCTGATCAACCTCTCCTAGCTTAGCTCCTTTGTCAAAGCAGCGAGCTCTTCCTCTTTCTTCTTTAGCTCCCCTTCCAGGTCTCTGACCCTATCATTCCGCCTAAAGAGTCTAGCCTTGATCTCAATGGAGACTTTGTTGAGTGCGTTGCATAGTTGCTCATCCAAGAGTTGCTAGGTATCCACCACTGGGTTGTCTTCTCTTGGTCCTAGCAATGTTATTATTGCCCCATGGCTTACCTCAAACTTTGGCTCATCAAGGTGGGACTCTATAGCCCATGAGAGCATCTTCCTTGTCCGTGGATATGTAGCCTCCTTGTCAAAAGATGACATTGCTATAAGCTCCTCTCCGGAATGGTACTTTGGAACCACACGTGGAACACTTTCTTGGGGTCATCAATATAACCCATCTCTAGCCTCTCCCCCTCTATGCATCTTCCTCCCATGCGCATACCCTTAGGTATACTTACAATCAAAATGGGGCCTCTAGTGCTGCCATGTTCCTCTTTTGTGCTCTCCTTCTTTCTTTATGTACCTTGGGATATGATAATATAATATATATATATGTGTGTGTGTGTGTGTGTGTGTGTGTGTGTGTGTGTGTGTGGGGTTGATGGAGATGTCGACATGTGGCACACATCCCCTTAGTTATGTGTATGGGTTCACATGGGATATAATATTATAATGTATATGGGTTGATGGAGATGCCGACATGTGGCACACATCCCCTTAGTTAGTTAAATGGGCTCACATAGAAATTAATTATATTAGGTTATGGGTCGGCCTACATTGGGCTTAGGTGTTACCCATCCTATTTAAAGGATGTGAGTATCATTATGAGGGAGGTATGTATGAGTTTATTCTTCTACTTGGTAGAGATATATTGGAGGTGTCCCCCTCGAAGTGGATTACCATCTTAGGAGATTGTGGAGTTACTCCTTCCTTAAGGAGCATTGTATGGTGTTGCCCTACCTTAAGGGTATTATTCTGAATATATTGATATTAGGGCATCTTGGCCCCCATATATCTGGTGTTGTGTTATCTTCTACAATTTATTGATTTATTATATGCAAGGTTCTTATCAAGTGGTATCAGAGCAGTGATCCGGGCAAATTGTGGGATGAAACCCTAATGTTGGTGATTCATCTATATCTAGAGATTGACTTGGAATTTTTAAGATTTTTTTTTTTTTGAGGATTGGATACATAGTTCAAGTGATCTTCCCTCAAAATTTCAGATTTTTTGGAGTTGTTTTGCAAAAGTTGTGTCCGTTTTAGGGTTGAAACCCTAATTCTATGGTTTCATCTATATCTTCTTAATAATGACGAATTAGGAAACAATTTTTTTGGGTTGATGTTAATATATTCAAAGGTAATACCAGTGAAATTTCAGAATTTTTAGATCCATTTTGACAAAGTTATTTTAGTTTTATTTTTTTCACTATTTTACTCCATAGGCCGCAATTTGAGGAATTTTCCTAAATTTCTTACATTTTCGGAAACCTCTCAAAAATTAAATTGGGGTTTGTGTTTTGTGATTTCTTATTTTTGGCCGAAATTTATCTAAAAGGGTTAGAAAATGTTTTGATCAAAAGGGTCTATTCATAAAACCCTAGTTTTGTGGATCATGGGGATGGTAGATTTTTGTGGAGATGGCGGGATTGATGCAAGAGAATGGTGGAAAAAATTTAGGGTTAAATTCTCTAAACCATCGATATCTGAATATTCAAGTTGTGGATTAGTGGCCTGCATGATTTGGTTTTTTCGTGAGTTAGAAAAGAAAAGTCTAATTGGTCTTTGGAGGAACTGGAACAAGTTTTCATGGACAAGATGGACAACAAAAAAGAAGAAGAAGAAGAAGAAGAAGAAGAAGAAGATGTTTATGATGAAGCTGCTACATAGGATAGTGCATCTCCAAGGAAGGAAGCTTCAATATTTCAGTTTGAAGGGTGCATTCAAAGAAAAAGGTAATTGTTTCCATAAACCCTAGTAGAAATATAACTTCATAAATATGGATGTAGCTCACAATCTACATGTGCAAACAAAGCATATCAAGGAATCTCAAATGGATGGTAAGAAAATTCAAGTTTTGAAGATTTAAAGCTTTCATGGATAAATATGTTTTTCATTCAAATTTTTATGCTTTAGATATGGATGGTATGGATATTGTTCTTGATATCCTTGGTTATAGACATTGGGAACAATTAATATTAATGTGCAAAAGAAATTCATGAAATTATGGTACAAGAGAAAGAAAATTACATTGCAAGATATCACACTTAGCAAGGAAAAAAGTAATGTAAAATTGGATCATGAAGATGAATTTGAAGATGGTGAAGAAGGGAATAAGGATGAATCAGAAGGAGAGGATGAAGAACATGATGAAAAAGTAAAAAATAGTTTCTCTACTCAAGAGAAAAAATAAATAGCAAACAAGTTGGAAGAGGAAAAGAAAGTGGAGGAAAAGATTGATAAGGTTGAGCATACTAAGGTTGCACCATATAGACACCCACATCATCATGAGAGGAAAAAATCATGGAGACATGTCGGGACACACAAGGGCAACAATCTATATGGATATACGAGGAATGGAGGAGTAATAATTTTGGCTATACATGGAATCAATGGAACAATAATTATATGCTGGAATCACATGAATAATAATTATGGATATACATGGATGCCGAGGAGGAACACATATGGACCAGAATGGAATCAGATGAGCACAAGGGAATATGGAATCAAGTTTGGAGCAACATCACCCCCTATGATTTCATATGGTTGGTTGGATGATCGAGCATGGCGACAAGTGTGCAATAATTTACAAAGCACACTCATTGTATGGCTTCTTCTTATGTTTCGGGATGAAACATGTCAAAGAGGGAGGTAATGCTATGTACCTTGGGATGTGATAATATAATATATATATGGGTTGATGGAGATGCCGACATGTGGCACACATCCCCTTAGTTATGTGTATGGGTTCACATGGGATATAATATTATAATGTATATGGGTTGATGGAGATGCCGACATGTGGCACACATCCCCTTAGTTAGTTATATGGGCTCACATAGGAATTAATTATATTGGGTAATGGGTCGAATTTACATTGGGATTAGGTGTTACCCATCCTATTTAAAGGATGTGAGTATCATTATGAGGGAGGTATGTATGAGTTTATTCTTCTACTTGGTAGAGATATATTGGAGGTGTCCCCCTCGAAGTGGATTCCCATCTTGGGAGATTGTGGAGTTACTCCTTCCTTAAGGAGCATTGTATGGTGTTGCCCTACCTTAAGGGTATTATTCTGAATATATTGATATTAGGGCATCTTGGCCCCCCATATATCTGGTGTTGTGTTATCTTCTACAATTTATTGATTTATTATATGCAAGGTTCTTATCATTCTTCTCTTTGTTCAACACTGGCTCAACATTGTGTTCCAATTTGTTCTCCACCATGGTCTCAATGTTCTTGGTCTTTTCTCCTTCTTGCTACCTTGGTTGTTTTTCTATGCACAAAACTTGAGACTCTTGCTTCTACACGCTAGCTTCCTCATCTTTTCCCATGTCCTAGGTGCCTTCTCCTACTTGGCTATCCTTCCGCCGTATGAACTGGAACCCTTATTCTTCTTCTCTGCCTTCCTCCTCTGAATCATGTATATTGAAGACGGGTGGTCCTTGATCCTTCCTGGGGTCCTCTTCCCCACTTACTTCTTCTCCACTCTCATCCTCTTCACTCTCATATTTTTCTCTTATGTACTTGTCCAAACTCTCAGTCTCTTCCGAGATGGTCTCTTCTTCTACCCTTTGCTTCTTCTTAACCAGAGATTCCGGTGTAGGTGATTCTATTTCTTCCTCTCCTGATGACTCCTTGTCTGATGGATTTTCTGGCTCTAGAGTCTTCTCTTTTACTATGGGATTTTTCTTGCATGCGTACATACTAGTTCTGGCACTTGTCCCGGGGGAACCTATTTCTTGTGTCTCCACCACACTTGGTATTTTCTTCTCTGGCTCTTTATCCTCCCATTTGGGTGCGGGTCTCTTCCTACCAGTTAGATCTTGAGGTATAGATACCTCATTCTCCAGATATGTGCCCTTCTCAGACTTGGGTCTTATGTGGATGTATATGCGCCAGTGGATCCATCTGCAATGGGAAGAGTCATGGGCCTTGTCATCTGAACTTCATGCGATACGTACCACTCCACGTACGCATGCTTTCCGGGTACACCAACCCTTTGCACATTTCCCTGTGGTCCTGGTCCAGATTACCAAGGTCCAACTTAAAATTTTGGACTCCCTGAACCTATTTACTCCCGCTTGGAAGTATTGAGCTATGAAGGAAAAGGGGAGCTTGCACCATGGGCTCCATGTCCCATTTGACAGTTTGAATCTGCCCAAACAAAAATGCTAGTACACAGCAAATTCCACTTCTCCCCTAGTGGCTACTGGTAGTTGTTCGAGAATTCTCCATTTTGCCCCGAACGCATTCCTTAGGTGCGTATACCACTTTTCCAAGCATGCCTTGTGCAATTGTCATAGTGTCACAAGCGTATTTCTCAAACCTTTTGGCAGGCGAGGGGTCTTCAGTAGGGTACTCCCATACGAACTTATCTGATGCATCTAGTACCCCGATCTCTGAGAACATGATGGTTAGCAACACATTTCCAAAGAGGATCCTATCACCTTCCTTCACGCAGTTAATAATTTCATCCACAATGAATGTAGACAAATTGTAGATGGTGCCCTCTGAAATCTTTCTGCAGACATTCAACCATGGCTTATTGACTTGGGTCCATCTCTCCTGGCCATTTAGCTTTGACACCAGGTGCGCGACCATCTTCATCACCGGATCCTTAATGTCTGCGACATCATAATACCTTGACCCCTTCTTGCATGCGAAAGCGGTGATAGTTTCCTTAATCACTTCTTTGTTAGTCAAATCATCCTCCAAACCGTCTCCTTCACAGATGAGGCCTATGAAATGTGAAATGAGTTGAGGAGTTATGCGCATCTTACACCCTACGAAGTGGAAATAGTCCTCATGTATGTGCAACATCAACCACTGATATAAGCGCTCAGGTTTCCCAAGTAGGGAAACTCAAAGAGTTGTAATAACCCCCTTCTCCAATTTGACCTTCACGTCATCATTATATATGGGCAAACCCTCTGGTGTCCTTTTGTTCATTGGGCACACTAACTCCAGCACCATTTCCTTCTCGATTGTGTTTTTCGATGATTATAATCATTTACAGACATGTTCCTAAGATGGGACTCCCACTCCTTCCCCAACAACACTCCATCTAGGTATTACATTTCTACATACCACTCCTCATTTATGTGTGCTTCAATTTCTTGTTGCTTTCCCTTGCCCTTTCCCTTGCCCTTCTTAGGTGTACTAGCTGGTTTCTTGGGTGCCATTATCTAGGTCTTCTTCCCACTTCAATCACTCTGTGTTACTTTGTTCTTCTGGTCTCTCCAACCTTAGATCTCGAACTTGTGAAGAAATTTTCTTAAACTCCGTGCTCTAGTTCTTGAAACCCTAAGCCCCCAGGGATACTCCTTCACAAGATGACACCTTCTCACAACTTCTCCTATGCCCGTGAAGTCCCTTCCTCCTAGTTCGCAAACTCGAATCAGTTATCCACACTTCAATCTCTCCAAATTTTTCTTCACACGGATCAAGTTTTTGGAAGCCCTTTTTGCAAAGGTGTAAAAGCGCTTTGTTTTTCTTATACGTAAAGTGAAAAAATGAATTGCCTCGACCCCTTTATTTATAGTTTTTCCTTTTTAAGCATTAGGTGATGCTTCACCTACCACTATACTTTTTACATTTAATGCGACTTTTTCAAACAAACCCCATATTCAGCGCTTTCACTCACGCGCCCCAACCTGTATGGACAAACCTCCAACCTTCGATGTGCGGCCAATCCAACCTCGACAGGGGAGACTCTTATGTGAGCGTACCTAGCATCGAAGGCACTTCTTCGATCCTAGTTTTTCTCTCGCCTACCTCGTGTTGCTTAATGCGCTTTCTCCTCCTTTGTATGTGGATCTGAAAGTAGCTTTATCTTGACACCAACCATCCTTTTTCCATCTTTTCTTTTCAAGCACCTCTTTTAACATAGGGCCATTCAACCGAGATTTTTAACACAACGTCCTTGGCACTTTAACCATGTGCTCCTTCACATTACTCCACCCCACACTAAAATGATGTGCGGTCCTCTATGCACACTCACAAATTCTCAAAAAGTAGCAATAAGGTTACTGGTGCCCAAGGCGCAAAACAAAACAACAATGTGAAAGGGAAACACAATAAAAGAAACACAATAAAAGAAACACAAAAGGAAAATTCTAAACTAACTGGCAAAACTACCTTATTTACAAACACCGAGAAGAATTATTTATAGTAGGGCTTCAGCCTACTCCCATTGAAGTGTCCAGGCAACTTCATCCCATCTAGCACTTGTAACTGGCACACACCTAAATCAAGGATGTACGAGATTGTGTAAGGACCCAACCAATGGACTTTGAACTTCCTAGGGTGGCACGAAATTTAGAATAATAAAGTAGGACCATCTTCCCAACCTCAAACTTCTTGTTTCTTATGTGGAGATCATGCCAAGCCTTTTGCTTTGCTTTCTCTGTTGTTTGGCTCCACTTGGCGAGTGATCGTCTCTCATCCAGCTTCATTAACTTATCAATTCTCTCTTCTAACACTTGCTCATCATTAACCCTCCACAATGCACACTATTTACGAGAGAAGGTAAGATGAATTCAACTAGAAGAACAACTTTTGTGCCAAACACCAATTGAAATGGTGTGGATTTGTTTAGCCTTTTATAAGTTTTCATGTAAGCCCATAATACTGTTGATACTTTGTCATCCCAATCTTGTCTTCTGACATCACAAATTTTGGTTAGGGTATGACTCAGTATTTTGTTGAATGCTTCTAGGGTTCCATTTTCCTGTGGGTGATAGGGTGTAGTCTTGTGATGAGCCACCATGAATTCTGCTAATAGGATCCTCACGGTCTCATTCAAGAAATGTGTACTCCTATCATTGGTTAAACTTAAAGGACATCCATACCTTGTGATAATGTTCTCCCACAAGAATCTTATCACTTTGTAGCTACTGTGTAGTCTTTAGTTGGGGCTTCCTCCGCCCACCTTGTCAGATAATCCGTGCAAGTGATGACATAGCGTGACTTAGTCCTATGCACCGCTAGTCCAATAGGGACTACAAAGTCTATTTCCCACTTTTCAAAGGTTTCGAGCTAGGTATAGGGCACAAGGCATTTCATCTCTCTTTCCTAGCTTGCCAATGTGTTGACAATGGTCACATGCTTTACAATAGTCTTTACTGGTCCTTATATAAGGTTTCCCACCATAAACCTGCCATTAATATCTTACGCGTGGTGGTATCATCTGCATAATGCCCACCCGCACTTCCTCCATGTTCTTCCCCCATGATGGCGAGGCACTCATGCTCTAATACACACTTGTACAACACCTCATCACGTCCCAACTTATACAAGTCTCCACTAATTAACATGTACTATGTGACGTGTATGGCTAGTCAGCTGCTTCTTCTCGAACACCTTCATTCCTTTTGGTGCCACACCTTCCTTTAAAAATACCACAATTTCCTACAAATCCAAGGGTGTGCCGCTGCTGCATCTAAATAGATTGCGTGCGTGTCAGAATTGTCTCCTCAATGCTCTACGCGTCCTCTCCTGAATCAATTCTTGACAGATGATCAGGTCCACAATTCCTCTTCCCAGGCTTCACTACAACAGTGAACTCAAACTCTTGAAATAACAATACCCACTAACATATGCACCCTTGTAGAATGGGCTTGTTCACCAAATACTTTAATGCCATGTGGTCAATGTAAAATAAAAGGGTGTTCTTTAGCGGAATCTTGCTTGACTTTGAAAAGCATGTAGATCATTGACAATGCTTCATGCTCAATCGTTGTGTAATTCTGCTCTGCTGGTGTCAACTTCCTACTTGTGAAACATAAAGGGTGATCAACAATACCTTCATCTGGATGCACAAGCACTAGCTCTAATAGTGGTTCCTGAGGCATCTACATGGACATGGAAGGGCTTGTCCTAAGAGGGAAAACGTAATATAGGTGCGGTGACAAGCCTATCCTTTAATGTATCAAACACCCTCTGTTGTGCCTCTCCCCAATGGAAGGCACTTTTATGTCTGAGTAGCTCCTCTAAAGGCGTAGCAATCTTGGCATACCCCTTGATGAATTTCCTATAATAACCCATATGCCCAAGGAATCGCATGCACTGTGCTCTGGCTAGTAGGCTCCCCTAACCCCATAATAACTACAACTTTAGTAAGATCTACCAGCAAGCCCTCCTTATATATGATATTCCCTAATAACGTGCTAACGAGTGTTGCAAATACACATTTCTTAATATTGAGGGATATCCTCAACTGCCTACACCTCTCAAACATTAACCTCAAATTGTCACAATGGTCTTTTACTAGACCATACACTATCTAATCATCCAAATAGACCTGAAGAAACTTATGGATGAAGTCCTGGAATGCTTACACCACTATGCGTAAAAACTAGTAGGTGCATTCTTCAACCCAAAGGGCATGACCGTATATGCAAAACTTCCCCACTCAGTGGCGAAAGTTGTCTTCTCTGGGTCTTCCTTTCTAATCTGGACTTTATGGTACCCCAAAAATCCATCTATAAAGGAATAGATTTTGCGCCCATAACTCCTTCCAAAATTTCTTCCATGAAGGGGGTTGGAAAAGGATCAATGACACAAACCACGTTCATCTCCCTATAATCCATGCATATCCTAATCCGTCCATCCTTCTTGATGTTGATCACCATCGGACTTATCCATTTCGATTCTTCCACTGCTTCAATGATCCCAAAGCTATCATTTTGTCTATCTCCTCCTTAACCTTTACGCATAAATTGGGATTCATCCGGTAGGGTCTCTTCTTGACCGGGACCATCCTTGACTTTATCTTCATCTCCCTTAAGGAATAGTGAACGTTTTGAGCTCATGGTACCCTTGCACGGGAATAAATCCTCAAATTCACGCAACAAATCAATGATATTAGAGACTTCCTTCTCCGACCAGTAATCTCCAATAATAGCTTCCTTAGGTTCTTCTCCTGAATCAATTTTAACCTTCTTTGTCTTAAGGGCTTATGGTAGGCGCATGCGCGAGTATCATAATTTTCCACCACCTCACGCGTCCCTATAGAATGGCTAACATCCAATCTTTCTACTTCCTCTCCATCAATCACATACACCAACTTCCCTTTCTCCTTTTCCAAACACATACGCTCAAGTTGTAACTCTTTTGTTTCCTCTACTTCTTCTTCAAAGCATGCCTCCAAACCTAGTCCACCTAGTAACTCCAATAGCCTATCCTCCACCATGCCATGGCACTATCCCCCATGGTAAGGTGCTTGATACCCTGTAAGGCCTTATCAACTAATGGCTTGGTACTTTGATACTCAAAGGTTTGAATGAGGTTAGCCACGAGCTCTTACCAATTCCTTGTCAGTGATGTGTCTCTGAATGAATGTACCATGCACGCGCGTAACCTTGCAGTGTAGAATACAACTTGTGTACCTAGAGGGATGGTGGCAAAGCTTCCACGCCTTCTCTCTAGATCCTTTCACACTCCTAGATATGGAAAGAGGTAGGATCCTTCCCATGGTAGTCCTTGATGGTGGTGGGCATGTTGCTCTAATAAAATATGATAGAGAGAGAAATTCTTACCTAGCGCCATTCCAAAAGGCCCTCCTAATTTGTAGCCCACCACCGTGTTGTTGTGTTGCACTCGATCGGGACATAGTTTAACATCCCCCTATGTTCCTTCTCATTCTTCCACTGAGCTTCCATCTCCCGCAGAAAGATCTAAGGGAAGGCTCCTCCTGTATATTTTGCCAGCTCCTTTCCTCCTGTGGCACTGGACTATGTGCTCCTTTGTCACCTTGGTCACCGATCCTCTCCAATACCGTCACATCAATTCATAAGTTCCATGCGCCCAATTGTCACATGCTAGATTAGTGGTATCACTTTCTGACTAAGCATCTTCAAATTGGATAACTCCGTTTGTAGGATGTATTATCTTTGGGTCCCTGATTAAGCACATATATATCCTATCTAGAACTTCTTTTCCCAGGGGTTCAATATAGGTGTCGACTTCCCATCGATTAGGGGTATAATGACCCGCTCCTTATTTTCAAAGCTAATGTACCCTTTGTTGAACCGAAGGTCCACATTGTTCTTGTAACACAATGGGTGCCCAAGGAGTGCTAGAAAGCTATCTGCGTCGGTGAGCGCCAAGACTTCAAAGTCTCTAATAAAATTAGATCCTTGGATAGTGATAGTTGCATCCTTTAGGACACCGATGGGCATTGCCTTAGTCTTGTTTACCATATACAACACATTCAAAGATGGCTGTAATGCGGGTCTTCCCATCTAATGCCATGCATCCAGAGTTAGAACATTGACCTCCACGCTGTGTCAATGAGGATATTACTAAGGATCCATCCATCTATAACTACATTCAATGTGATCTCCTTGTCATAGTCAAGGTTATGAGGGGGAAGGTTTGCATGCAAGACCTACCTCTCGTGCTCTCCTCGGCATGTGGTACCTTCTCTCTTAACCATGATCCTAACAAGGGAATGATATTCTCTTGCCTTAGCATTTTACACACCTCCTTGACCTCATCCAGGTCATCCTTTGGTGCCTCGACTCTCCTTCCTTATTCCTCCCTCCTGGACTACTCCTTTAGACACTGGATTTCCCCTTGTAAACTCTGAATAACATCCATGGTGTCTTGATATACCTCCTTTTGATGTGTAGGTGCAGGTACTTTCCATGAACTACTTCCTCCCTTGAAACTAGGTTCTTCTGCCTTGGTATCTCTTGTGCGCGTGGCTTCTACTCTTGTTGTTACCAAAATTGGTTCCAAACCTGCATCCCGTGTTACTCGTGGCATCCACTGTGCATGTCTACCTTTTTAATGCTAACCATTGCAATGCCTTTGTCTTTCCAGGTGCTACTAACTCATGTGCTCAAACAACTATGGGCACTCCTCGTACTTGTGCTTCTTTCCGCACCATGAGCACTGCAACAGGTTGAGCATTCTCATTTTTAATGCTCTGTAGACCCACAATTGAAACAAGTTCCTCATGGGAACTCAGTCCTTCCTCCCCACTGGTTACCATGACCACAAAATCCTCCTCGAAAACCCCTTCTGCTCACACCTCCATCTGCGCGCTCCTCATAATGGCGATCATCACCCTTGGAACTACTGACAATACTTGTATGGCGCACCCTATGATCAATGGCCTAATGGATCTAATCAATGAGCCTACAGTCCTTAGTATCATGGGTTATAGAGGTGCAGATCTTACAGTAACAAGACACATTCTTCTAGATTGCACACTGTAATAAGGGGCATCTACTTGCATCATGATCCCCATGACAAATTTCACAATCTACAACCATGACGTGTACTATCCTTTGGGGCTAATTATCCTTAACATGCCCCTCTACTTCACAATCATGCACCATAAACCATTGTGAGTCTCATGGGCTGAGTTCGTAGACAAATTTTCTAGCTGCTTAGCCATAGCAACAATCTGAGCCTCCAAGAATGGGCTAACGCCAGTATCAACACTACCAACAACCTCGGTGCACAGAGCAACTTCCAATGCCTCGTGTGGGTTTGTAAAATTTTTATGAGATAAGGCCCTTCTAAAGGGTGTGATCAATCCTCCAAAAACCACTGAGCATGTTGTGAAGGGTGAATATCATATGACAACTTAGACAAGAGAGTTTTAAAGTGTGCATCATACTCCCACACACTCTCTACCATTCCTTGTTGAATCTCCTTCAAAGCACTGATGCTCTTCTGTTCAAACTCAGGGATGTGGAATTCTGCCAAGAATGTGTTCTTTAAAGCAGTATAGTCCACCACTATTTGATGAGGGTCATATTTCCTATACCAGCTATGCATGTGCCCTTGCAACGTGGTTGCAAACTGACTAGCCTTCCGTTCTGGGGTTGTGATACCCTTTGTGTGCCATAGTAGTTCACACTTGTGAACATGTTCCATAGCATCCTCAATACCTCTGTAATCTGGTAAGTGCAATGACATCTCAAAAAAACTTGAGGGGGTGGCTGGGGCCCTTATCCTCCTGAGCCAGAGCCTTGGTTTCTGCGGTGTTTCCTCCGCCATGTTGGATCCACCAGTCCCTATGCCTCCTGAGCCACCAAATCCACCAAAACCACTAGGTCTACTCGGTCTTGTGTGCCTTGACCCGCCGGTTCCTTAGTAGTTGTGCCAAGAGTCCCCACGGTTCCATTGAACTCTACATCGACGGTCCATGATAGTGCCCCACTACTGACTATTGTACCCTACGCCACTCCCGGATGTGAGGCCAAGGACTTGTATACTAGCTCCTTGTCCAAAGACTCCTCTGAATACTGGAATATGTGTAGCCATAGAAGTGGGAACTGAAAAATTGTACCTCCTAGGCGTAGGTCTATCACTTCCACTGATATCAACTGGGTCAATGATACTCCTTCCTAGTTCTAGAAAACCAAGTGCCAGGGTTTGGTCACTTTGGGTGGGATTAGATATGTTCCAACGACTCTTCTTTCTACGCGTGACGAATTCTCACTAGAAGTCGAAGGGTCTATCTTACATGCTTGCCAATATGGGGTAGCATAGATCGCTCAAGTTCTACGTCCATCGCGTGAACCTCGACTCCTTCCAACAACATCTTCCTCCATAGATCCATCACACTTGCAGGCATCGTGTCGTCTAACAATCTCCCTTTCACGTGCTTCACTATACTTGAGCCGTCTCTCCTCCCTTTCCTTCTCCATCATAATATCTGTCATCTTCCTCCACCCTAGCTTCCTCACCTAGCATTCGAATGGTTTAGCCGGCCATTGGGAATGCCTCTAAACTCATGGTAACCATCAAGATCTTCATAGCCAGAGGGACAACACGTAGAAATGATCCTCTGGGCTCCCACAGAAACTCAAACTCAACAACCTCCATACAAGAATATGTGGAAATGGCATATTCCAGAGTGTAGCTAGCTAGTACTCCTTTCCACCAATGATCCACAACACGGGTCCACGTCAGATCTACATCCTGCAGCCTTTGGTATTCTTCTTGGGTCCACACACGCGATCCATAACGCCAACTTGATCTAGACGCATAGGCTGAGAGCCATTCATACAGTTCCACTGGGAAGCAATAGAAAAAAATTTCATACAGATCATGGTAGAGGTTCTCTTCTACCCATCTACGTGCATCAAACTCAAGTCCAGTGTTGAATCTCTAAGAAAATTCATCCTCTTGTGCTCTTGAACCATGATTCAACACTTTCCAACGTTAACCGCTCTGTCATTACTCACTACATAGATCATGATGTATGCTATTTCCCACTACAACTTTGAAAAGAGGTCCCAAAAATGGAACCAAGATGTAGTCATTTTTACCCTTATCACAAAAGAAAGGTACCCCATGTGCACCGGCCTATCACCCAATGATCTTTGGGCACTCACCCGAGGCACGCGCGGGTGCCGAGTCTCTCTTTTATGTGAGTTAAGTGGGAAACATCATCTATGATTTGTGTCTAAGATATTTAAAGAGGATTTATGACATACAAGAACCATAGAGCTCAGAACGGCCTCTAGATCCTTGTAGCCATTCCAGACAGATAGTACTTAACAGACTATATGACTTGTATCATAATAGAAAGAAGTATACAAACATCCATACCTAGCATAAACATAAATGAAAGAGAACCTATGAAAAATATGTATGTATCAGAACCATTGATATTCATATATATAAATTGGTAACCTCATTACATCCATGGAGCCATTACAGAATGTCACAGAGAAGCAGACCACAATCATGCATTACAACTGGACTAATGTAGCTAGGCTAACAAAAAGAAAAATTACAATCCCCATGCCCAATACATCCTTTCCCAAGTGCAATTACCCACTAACAAAGTTCTTGCAGTATTTCTATAGAGCTCCGCCCATTCTCTAGTTCTCTCTTGTTTACTCTGCAGGTGCTAGTATTTATAGCCTTTTTGGGCTACCAACTCATCCTCCAGTGCCCTCAGATCTGATGCCAAGTGTCTGAATGTGGTCCTCCATGCGAGCATGCTCTCCCGGCTTGAGCTTTCCACTTTTCACCATGATGTGCTTCTAGAAGTTTCTACCGCAGGCATGCTCCTTCCTGGCCAACTTGTCGCCAGGATGGCACCTTATCCACACAGCATGTGCAGTCGGGTCATGCTTTTCACGTGTTTTGTCTCGAACGCCCAATTTGGCTAAGCCCTGGACCCTTGGTTCTGTCCGCATGCGCAGCGCGCGCCACGAGCTTCCTTAAACTCTTTTCTTAAACTCTTCCTTGCGCGCTCTGTCCTTGCACGCCTCTTTTTAACTAAGACCTGCGCGCATACGCACTTTTGTACTTAGCCAACATTCTAGGAGCCCAACAATAGGGGCAAAATCAAGAGATTCGGTTAAGCCTCATACTTAAACAAGAGAGGAATTTAAAATAGCTTCAAGAAAGACACATTACCTCATAAAAAGACGTCTAATTTTTACTCAAAATGGATCTCATGACTTATCAGATCTTTTAACCAAAGACAGAATGTAGGACACATCCCGCAAACTTGCAAACCATAATTCTAAGTCTAACATGAGGGCATAAGTAAATATTATGATTTTAGTAATTGAGAGGAGATGATAATGAAAATATAAATTGAGAAAAGGGGCATTCATATCCCAGCCGCAACCATTTAATCTACATATTCATAGCCAAAGTTTGGTGATTTTATTGGCGTACGTTTGTATTTACGTGGGCATCTGCATGACAAGAAACTATAATCATTTCCTATCCAAAATTAAGAGACCAATCTTGAAAATAATCCTAAGAAATCTTATCCAAACCAATGAAAAAACTTCAAAATGAAAATTAATGAAAATTGCCTCAAATCTAAGTTAAAGAAATTCTCCCGTGGCAGGAGCCTCAAATCTTAAACTCAATTACTTATCTCATACACATAATTGGACATTAGAACTGTTAATCTAGCATACAAATAAAATGAAATCCCCCAAAGACAAGGCACAGATACCCAGATGGTGCTTTCATTGAGCAGAGTTATCTCCCAATTGCTCCTCCTTAATTGATGAAGCCATTGATGTTTCTCCTTTTGCAGTGAAGTCCCTGTAGTCGTATACAATCATGCATACGACCTACCACGATTATCTCAATTTACTGGCCAAAGAGGCCAACGTCATCTGTGTGTGGGTGTATTATATAAAAATATCGTAACACCACTTCTCTGACACTTAGGACGATTGCTTCAACCCGCTCTTTTGAAATTCACCGAAGTCATCTGTGTGTTGGTGAATTTCAGAAGAACACCTGAAACAGTCTTAGTAGGCAGCAGGGAGGCGGTGTTCCAGTGCTCTTTTGCCAGTAAATTGAGATAATTGTGATAGGTTGGCCTCCATGACTGTATACGACTATAGGGATTTTGTTCGTCTCCTTGTCCAGACGAGGAAGGAAGACGCACACGTAAAGCCCTGTGGTGTCTTCCAAAGTTCCTGAAGCGTGTGACACCATCGGAGATTAGTTATAGGCTGGTGTGAAATTATTGCGGACTCTGCATTCTTTCTAACTATCCATTTCCCACGTTTTTCCAAAGTATTCATTTCCCACGTTATACAAATGCATATATAGTTGATTGTTTTTTTAAATACACTATTCATAGTTTAATTGAATTAATTTCAACCGCTCGTTATTTGTCACATCCGAATTAAATTCTTGCAGGCCTGAAACTGACAGGCTGTCGGCCGTTTTTTTTTTAATTTGTTTTTAAAAGTTTGTGATTTTAGTACAAAACTCCATATTTTTATCTTGTCTATTGTCTTCGTCGCATCTAGGTAGTAGTCATTTGCATTATTTCCAATTACATTGTGCCATGTGTATTTAAAAATGGTTGAACTAAAGTTTCATGCTCTAATTTTTTTGTTGGCAACATTCTATTGGTGAACCCTTTTATTTGCAACTGTTGCTGGAAAAGGGGATGTCCTTCCATGCATTTAATGGATTTAATGAATTTACTGTTTATGATGTGCATTTGGTCCATTTTGTGTGGCTCTGAGGCAGGATCTATTTTCAAGTTTTAATTTAATCAGTCATATTTTGGGTATGTTTTTTTATTGGGAGGATGTTCTGAATATTATTGTTATTTCATATTCAGTGGCAGAGGAATGCTGGAGAAGCTGACTAGAAAGAGGTTAAATTTTGTTGGTGACTCCATTAGCCAGAACCAATTTTTGTCTCTCATCTGCCTTCTATATACAGAGTTTCCAGATACATTCGTTCCCAGCAACAACAACAATTTCATATTCAAATCCTTGGTAAGCAAGCGATCAAATTTCTTTTTCTTGTTAGCTGATCTTCTTAAGATACGTTTGATAAAACTAAACAAACAAATATATATATGTTCTTCTTTTGTATAATTTTCAAGATCGGATATCTTTATCACCCACGATCGCATGTTCGTGTGATGGAGTGAGTACAGGGTCTGTATGAATACAGATCCAATTCCTTATAGTTTGAATAAATTTAGCTTGTGGAAAAATAGGTGATTTTAATGTCTGTTGACAATAGAGGGTTAGGTGTCTCCGTGAAGAGTGAGGATTATCACTCAATAGCCGCCATGATTTCTTCTACCATGGGGCTTCAAGGTCAGTTAGTTTTGCGCTTTGTAAATCCCGACAGAGCGCATAAATTTACATAGTGACATATACACACACCCATTTATACTCGTAATGATATCGTGTATGTATATATAAGTATATTGTGATTGGCATTAGTATGGGTATAAATTGATTTGAGCATTGTACAGGTCCTCGATCCACAACCAGACACTATGAATCCGCACAGAATACACGCAAGAGATTGATGGGTAGTTTCATTGAACTATCCGATGAATACATTCGAGCAGGTGAAGACATTGGAGAGAAGCTTCGAAGTGGGCAACAAACTAGACCCAGAGAGAAAAATGCAGCTGGTGATGGGGTTAGGACTGCAACCCAGACAGATCGTTGTATGTTTTCAGAACAGGAGTACCAGGTGGAAGAACAAGCAGCTCGAAAAAGATTACGATGCCCTCAAACATGACCACAATCTCCTCAAGATCGACTAGGAATCTCTCCTCCAAGAGCACACCCAATTCAAAGATGAGGTATTCATTTTTTGGACCTCCATAGTCATTCATTCTACAGATCTTTTATGTATGAAAAATTGGGAACAGAGGCAACTACAGTGACAGAAATGGTTGACGTGATATTTTATATTAATTTACTGGTTAGAATTAAATCACCCAATTCCTTCAAATACACAACCCAAATAAAATGTACAAGTTTTTGTTCTTTTTATTTTGGTGACTCATGATATTCTTTCCATGGAAAATGGTGGAATAGGTTCAGTGGTTGAAAAGGGAGCTAATGAGTAAAGAGGGGAATAGGAAGGTTCGGGGTTCTAAGTTTGAATCTATGGAAAGATCGAAATCGAGTGCATTATTTAACCCAATTGCAGCAACTTGTGCTATTGAGTTAACAGTAAAGTCGGAGGCGCGTGGGAAAGATTCATGTTAGAGCGAAGGCAGTTCTGCAATCGAAGATATGGTCAGCCTGCGTATAATTGAGAGTCTTCTCTCTCTGATACCTGCACACCAATTCGACTATGCCCAGAAATCCCTGGAGGAAGAAACCTGCGGCAATTTGTTTTATAGTTACCAGTCGGAACAAGGGCCTTTGTTGTGGGAGTACTGGACTCATGATTAATCGTTCTTTTCAATCAAATCGCCTCATTTTAACCAGCAACCAACAAATATATCAAGCTATGGCTATCAACTGTAAATATATATATATATATATATATATTCCTTCTCTTTCTACTGCCTGCAAGTAGAATTTAACTTATCCACCTCACTCGGCATGAAATAACAGTTACGATGCGTGTGGCGAATGGCACGGTAAATAATTTTCCTACTTTTTTTTGTTCAAGTATTTGCGTTTTAATTCCTAGAAATTTTGTAAAAGGATTTTACTTCATGATTTCGTGATTTGGTTACCGTTGTGAAATGGGTGATTTTACTTCGTCTTCACTAAATTAGGGTATGCCCAAATAAATTTAGGAAACGCTAAATTAGGGTCTGCCAAATTGGCCTGATCCACACTCCTCAAATGATAATATATTATCTTTACTTGGGAAGCGCGTTTCCTCGATATCACCAATATTTAATTAATGCGAGGCTTAGGCACTTTTTGGCAGTGCTACTTTTACAAATTCCAATGCAATTCTTTCTATAAGTTGGGCCTCAGGAGTCCAGGAAGCAACACAACACAATATTTTATTTTAAATTTTACTTGGATGTCTTCTTATTGACGGCCGTTCACACGTTTTGTTTTTCATTTTTTTTAATCGAAGGGCTTTTACAGCCGTGAAATATTTGCAAATTTTTTAAATGAGTCTTTGTACTTACGTATTATCTACTTTTGGTTATAGACTAAAATAATCTTGTTATTGTAGGAACGTAATTGCCATCCCCATATGTCAATTTTGAGATAGAAATTTCAACATATTTGCAACTGAATTTCAGTCTATAAGTTTCTACAGAGAGGTTTCTGATAGATCGAGGCATTACCAAAAAGCAAACCAAAGGAAAAGGAAAACTAATTACCTCTTCCTTCAAATGTTTATTCCTATCCCTCAGCAATCGAAAGCATTTAAATAGCTTCGTGTATATATTTTCAGTCATGTAAGTACAATGAAAACTCTTGGAACCCTCATTTCCTCTCCCACGTGTAGTTACCTTAGGAGGAACCAACTACACATGTGCAAACTTCTCTATTAACACATGGCTATAGCGAATGGAAGACACAACGTGGATAGACAAGGCCGAATTAAAGGTCCGGAGCGCCCTAGGCAATAGGTTTAGTGGACGCCCTCCTCACAAATTTAGTTAATATTTGTTTCCATAAAATAAATAAATAAAACATGTCTATTTTCTTTATTTTTAAATTTACATCATGGTCCTAATAAAATTATAATAAAAATATATTATTAAATTATCACATAAGGATGATAAATATTTAGTGGATGGAAAACATTAACCGTAGGAGATGCTCAGAATGCAAAAATACAATATTTTATACAAGACTTCTTACTGCTCCTACAATTAACCTTTTTATATACAATATTTTATACAAAAAGAAATTTTTAGATTCAGGCGCCCCCTGAGTGTTGGTGCCCTAGGCAACTGCCTAGTTTACCTAAGGCTTAATCCCCCTCTGTGGATAGAGGAAGCAAAAATTAGTAGGTGACTAATTTATTACGGGCTTTACAGCCGAATAGTTTATTGAAGGCTTTTCTATGTTGAGGGTTAATTATTTTGGCCATTGTGGAGCCACATGATTAGGAACTCTGTTGTTTATTATAAGATTGACTTCCTAGGCTTTTTTTTACTTTGATTTTTTCACATTTATTTTTCACGTCTGAATTAGTTTAGTTTAGTTTAGTAATGTAAATTTAAATTTATAGGAATATCTAATGATTTATGACGTGGAGTCTTTCCACATCAAGGTGTTTGATGCGTGTCTCGATCTCTAAACTCAAATTTCATTTGGCTATTGTTTTTCTTCTATCATATTTTGGCCATGATTGAGCTCCTAAATTTGACCATTTCTTATTCGAATATGTATTTGTTTGTCGTGATTATTTTCATTTCGTCCTTCCCATTATTTGTTGGAAGTTCAAGGTAACAAAACAATATCTTGTGCGATTTAGATGTTGCCATCTACAATTCAAAAATTTGAAATTTCTCAATAGCTAATCAGGTTGGGTTGAGTTGAATAAATAGACACGTTTCTACATAGCCAGTTTGTACCACAAATGTTTATTTGAATTACCATTGGATGAAAATACTAAATTTCTGACAATTTATTTGCAATTAACACTTGCTAACTACAACACTTGTTACAAATGCATTGCTTCATCTCTATGATTTCGAGGGATGTTCTTTTTTATTTTAAGTGCTTATTTTAAAATTATGTAATAAAATTCATCTCAATTCAAACTCAAAAAATACTTAAAGTTGTATGTGCATGCAACAACTACACAAAAAAACACATAGTTATGCAATTGTTTCATTTTCCTTAAATGAATCAACAATCATTTTTTGCATGAAAACTCATACTTATTGACACCCAACGCATGCCTACAACAACTATGATGAAACATCAAACTCCCATCTAGTTCTTCCCAACCATCTTCAAGTCTTACAAAAGTACAATGGATTACGTATAACTTTAATAACTTTTACATGTTTTTTTGTTTACGCATTACAATACATCAATGAATTTCGTATAGTTTTAATGACTTTTACATCTTTATTTGTTTATGCATTGTCACTTTGGTCTTCTTTCCCATAAAGGGCAGCAAAAGAATATAAATCAATCACAAACACGATGAAATGCCACTCGAATTACAAACATATTTTTGTTACCATCCCACTCTGTATTTTATAAACTCATAAATAACACTACACTTCAACAATATTCTATTTGTTCCTCCCCCATACCACAAAACTTCATCTTCACAGGATTTGCCATATCATGGCCTTGTTTAAATAGTGTTACAAAACTCCATAACTTAGTAAAGAATGACACGCTGAAAATTTACAAAACTCCATAATTTTTTAAATAGTCTTTTATAAATGTATGAAAATATACAAATCTATAGGAAGAAATCATAAAAATAGATATAAAAAAATTGGAATTTACATCACATGAAAGAGCTAACCCATCTACAAATTTTGATTTGATAGGTAGAGATAATTTGAATTTCTAGGCTTGTAAGTTCCATGCGATCACAAATTAACACTAGTATACTTTAATAGAAGACACTTCCGCATGTTGTTGTTTTTCCCATTATTTAGAATTCATAGTTTTCATGTCATGTAAGTTGTTACTTAATATTTTTATATTCATCAAAATAGTAATAGTTGGTTGGAATGTCACAACTTTTTCTAATTAAAGAAAATTATTTCCCACATTTTTATGTCGTGTGAGTTGTTACTTAATATTTTTTTTTCTAATCATGCACCTTTGTGATTGGGTTTTCTCTTTAGCATCTAAGGTAACAATTAGGGTTTCCCCTCGATCAATATTGATGACATCGTTACGTAATGATCACAAGGAAGGAAGATCCACATGTAAAGAGTTGTGGTGTCATCCAATATTACATCTTTGAAGGTCATTGCATAATATCTCCCAGGTGGTACCTCGTCTATGACTAGAAAGAACTCTATAAATCCATCAACGTATACTTTCACATGCTTTTTTAAATGCATAAATAAATAATGTTTTTAAAATAAAATATTATTAGTTTATTTGAATTAATTTCAACAACCCTCATTATATCTCACACCCAAATTAAATGCTTATAGATACATTACATATACTAGCAATCCCACGTGAAATGTGTGATGGAGATGCTAAAGTGGATGTGTCAAAGAAGAGGGAGATAAATGGTAGAGGATGAAGAGGGGATTTGAAGAAGAAGATTGAGGAGAATAATTCAAGGGGCGGGGAAGGGGGAACTTAAGTGAAAATTTTCTTTGATCTTTGATATAAAAACTACATGTGTTAGATATGGGAACTATACATTTAAGGTTCCCTATGTTGTTGATTTCATGCACATCTACGACTAGGGTTTCTATTCAACGTTTAACATAACGATCATGGTTTTCCCACAAAAGAATTCCTAATGACGAAGTTCATTAATGACAAAAAACACAAAACCTCGACCATCCTTTTCCCCTTATGCATATCGGCACATCTATCGAGACTCCCACCAATGTTTAAATCCTGAACTCTACATATGTCATATATGAAAACTCTACGTTTAAGGTTTCTTATGTTATAGATTTCATGAACCTTTGTCATTAGAGTTTCTCTTTAGCATTTAAGGTATCAATTAGGGTTTCCCTTCGATACCACCCCGATGACATTGTTCATTAATGATCACCAACACAAAACGTGACCTTTCATTTTCTTGAATGCATGTCATACACATCCACAAAGGCTCACATTTGGAAACGTCTATCATCGTAAGTAATGTTTGAGGTGTTGGAAAAGAGGGAAAAAATGTTTAGATCCCTAACACCTTTGATCACCTAGCTCATCCAAGGTTATAAACATGGAACATTTCAATTTAAATATTATAATAGTTTGATCAATTGTTAATTTGCTCACACTGATCTAATTTATAAAAAAATTTGTCAACATAATTAATTATTAACATAACAATTTCAATAACACTAACATGCAATATTGATTGTGGATAGTTCATTTTTGGACTATCTTTTGTGTGTGTGTGTACAAGTGTTGGCATCTTCTTTCACAATTTGTTTTGTGTGTATCATCATTTACGAAAGGGGTTACTTATTTTCAACATAGATAGAATCATGTGAAATTTTTATAATATTCTAACTTCAATGGTTTGGTTTAGTTGTATAATTATTTTTGTTTGAAAGGTGACAAATTTAGGAAAATAATTTGACATATCTCTAGAAGGTCCACTTACAATATTTTTCATATCCAAGAGAAAACAAGGAGATTATATTTCGGGGATGATATGTGGATATGATGAAATAAGTATTCAAAAACATATCAAATTAATCACAAATAACATCGAGCTTAAGAATAATGTTTTACTGCATCTTTTTTAGCCATATGGAAGGGTCTCTCGACCAACGTCGCTAACTTGTCTCATCAATTTAGGGTCCCAAACAATAGGGCCTTACAAAACTAAAAGAAATGGAAAATTCTAAGAAAATATGGTGAAAATAGGCTTTGCTATTATTATATTTTATTTTTACGGGGTCAAGGTTTTTATTGATTTTTTTATTTATTTGATGAGAATAATATATGAATGGAAAGTTGAAAAAAAATTTAGGAATTAAATACTTGTATGTCCCACACCTAAACAAAAACTCAAATTCTTCCCACCCAAATAATATATGTTATTTGTGCTCTACTTTATCATCTCAATCTCCCTCACATTGTTCAAGTGAGTGAAATTATTGTGCAAAGGGTCCTAAATATAAAATACTGAAAATCCAATAGGTTTAAGGTTCAAAACTCAATTGCAATGCTTACTTCCTAAAGAACATTAGAGGCTCCCTTTTCAATTCTAAGCTTGAGTAATTATAGAAAAACAGTGATGCATTATTGAGCCACTTCAATGGTTGGTCATATGTAATTCATCTTTTTATTTCCTAAAATTATATCATTGACCCATGTGTTGAGTTGTTGAGCTTAATTTCTTCACTAGCATGCATTAACAGACTTGCTGGAATATGTAATAACCAAATACGATCGACGAACCGTCGTCGTCACCCATGGACTAGTATCATCGGAAAGAAGGAACTAACATCGGTTAGGGATAACCGACATTGGTTAATGCTAAATGGCATTGGTTTCCATGTGCATGACTACTATAATTAAGTTACGGGAATTAGATCTATCTTTAGTTGTAAAGTGAATCTAATTTTTGTAATTACATAGCTAAAAGTGCCCTATGGTTGTAGATGTATATATAAGTATAAATCTAGGGTTTAGAAGAAGGAATACAATTGAGAATTGAAAGAAGTTTCCTTTTGAGAGAAAAAGAGAAATTTATATAGAAGAAAGTATAGGTCATCCAAGAAGGTGTGGAAGATTGCAAATTTTCGTTGTATTTCATCCGTGATAATGAATTGGTTG
The DNA here is from genome assembly GCA_018340775.1 of Taxus wallichiana var. yunnanensis. Classification (NCBI taxonomy): domain Eukaryota; kingdom Viridiplantae; phylum Streptophyta; class Pinopsida; order Cupressales; family Taxaceae; genus Taxus; species Taxus wallichiana. Next base: position 434,853,611 of record CM031241.1, on the reverse strand, counting down.
TATTTGGTGGATGTAGCCCACCGGGTGAACCACGTTAAATCTTGTGTATTGTTTCTTCTTGTTTATTTTTGTATTGATTTATTTTATACTTAGATCTCGATTAATATATCTCATACAAAAAGTGTGCTAACTCTAACAACTGGTATCGAGCCTATTTGTTTAAGAGTTGTTTGTGTTGATAGATTTACTCACATAGGGATTTTTGATTGAGTGGGAGCGAAGCAATGGGAGAAGAAGGAAAATTCAAAGTAGATACATTTGATGGCCATGACTATCTATTATGGAAGATGCAGGTGGAGGATTAGCTATATCTCAAATATTTATACTTACCGTTGGATGAGAAGGTAAGACCTATAAAGATGATTAATGAAGAATGAAAAATTCTTCATATAAATGATTTGGGATCTATAATATTGAGCCCGATACAAAGATCTCGTGGCTTTGAATATTACCGAAGCAGGATCTACAATAGAGTTAATGAAATATTTAACAAACATATATGAAAAACCTATTGCTTCAAATAAAGTTTATTTGATGAAAACATTGTTTAATTTAAAGATGAAAGAAGGAGGGTCTACATCAAGTCATTTGAATTATATCCAGTCTATTGTAAATCAATTAAAATTAGTTAGTATTATGTTTGAGAATGAAGTGAAAAAACTTTTATTATTCTTTTGCCGAGATAGTTGGGATAACTTGGTAATGGTTGTTAGTAATACAACATCTACTATTAATGTTTTAAATTTTGATGATGTGGTTAGTATAATTCTTAATGAAGAAATACGCAAGAAATGTACAGGAGAATTATCATCTGGGAATGCTCTGAATTTATAAATCAGGGGAAAGAAGAAGGAGAGATCCAATATTAAGAATAATAGGAAATCAAAGTCTAAGAATGACAGATCTAAATCCAGAGGTATAGGTATAATCTGCCAGAATTATGGAAAGAAAGGTCATACGATGAAGGATTTTTGGTTTAAGGAAAACAAAGAGAATGTACCAGAGAAAGGTAAAGAGGCAAATGTTACTGCAAAATAGGTAATGCAAGATGCCCTAGTTCTCTCCTTAGATAATAAAAATTAGTCATGGGTTTTAGATTCAGGAGCTTCTTTCCATACAACCCCTAATAAGGGCTATTTCAGAAATTATGTACAAGGTAATTTTGGGCATGCTTATTTAGAAGATGATGAACCATGTAATATTACTAGTAGAGGTGAGGTTCATTTAAAATTGCATAATGGAAATAAATGGATATTGAAATATGTGAGGCATGTTCCAAGCCTTAAAAGAAATCTAATTTTTGCAAGATAATTGTGTGAAACTGGTTGCATGGTTACACTCACAACCGAATCTTAGAAAGTTACCAAGGGATCTCTTGTTGTAGAAAGAGGCAAGAAGGTAGGATCATTGTATTTATCTACTTGTATTACTGAATCCTTTTCTATTCTATCTACTACAAATTTAGATACAAGAATGTGGCACAATTGGCTAGGCCATATGAGTGAAAAAAGAATGTAGATCTTAAAGGCAAAGGGTAAGTTATCAGATCTTAAACATGTAGATCTTTATTTTTGTGAGCATTATATTTTTGGAAAGAAGAAGAGAGTGATATTTCTCAAAGTTGGGCAACAAAGAAGAAGCATAAATTGGAGCTTGTATACTCATATGTGTGGGGACCAGCCCAGGTAGCTTCTCGTGGAGGATCCCAATACTACGTTACTTTCATTGATGATGCCACAAGAAAGGTATGGGTTTATTGTATAAATCATAAGGGTAAGTGCACCAAGTTAGGGGCCCAAAAGGGGGTCTTAAGTGGACACATTTTTCTCTAAAACAAAACTTCAACTTGTACTAGTTTTTGAAATAGTTACACTCAAAATTAGAAGATGTTGTAGAAACATAAATCGTAGCATTTTGAGTCTAATTTCTAAGCTATTGAATTTTATTGAAAATAAATAAGTTTAGGTAGGTCAAACAACTAAAATACTAACAGATACTCTTGTTTTTGTTAAAAACATAAAAGAGTGACTTTCGTGCCCCCCACCATTTGGTAGAAAGATAGCTAGGAGCATCTAGTTTGGGCTCCATTTTTTAGATTTTTATAGGAAATATTTTTTTATTTATAATTTTTCTAGTACAAAATTTTCATGTTTTGAAAAATAACATAGCTCCGACCGTGCCCCCATAACTACTTCAAAAATATCGAAAATTAGAATTTTTTTTTGAATATGTATAGAATTATGCCTAGTTTGGGCTACTATAATATTTTTAAAAATCGATCACCCAAAAAAAAAGATACACCATGAAAGATAGACATATTTACACTTCAAAAAAGAGCTATAAAAAGGCATAGTTAGAAAATAAATAATATGGAAACCTTATATTAGTTAGAAAATTTGAAAAATTATATTTTTAGAAAGAAGAAACTCTTCTCTACGTCATGGTATAATTTTTTTAAAATGGATTGATTGTTTTATTTTGATTTATCATAGAGGAAGTGGCATTTTTACATTTTATTGCAAAAACATGTTCTTTGTTGTGTTTATACAGGTCCATGCCTCAGGGTTGGGGATCCAAACCAGATTCCAAGCCTTAAGGCATGGCTTGAAAAAGAAAAATACAAAATGCGTACGCGTTATAATGTGTATGCGTTATAATGCGTACATTTTTTTCTTTGTTTATATATTGTGGCCCCCCAACGTCCCTTTCATCTCTTTCACGAGAATTCAACAAACATTTTGTTTTGTATGCAATTTTCTCTACATTATTACACTTTTTTTTTTTAGTAGTTAATTTTGTCCCCTACCCCACTAATTGATTTTTTCTAATCATGGGTGATAAATGTTGAGCTAAGGATAAGAGGAAAGTCAATAATAAGACACCAGAGTAATTAGAAGAGAAGAGAATAAAGAAATTGAAGAGAATGCAAAAACTTCGAGTAGGGCAAGGTACATCCGCTATATCAAATCTAGCTAATGTATTAGAAAACGGGATGAAATACATAATGAAAATGTAGAGAATAATGATTTTGTAATGAATAATGATATTGAATTGAATGATAATGTTGGTATGGATGAAGAAATTGATATGAATCTAATTGTTGAACCCTTACTCCGAAAATCTAAATGTTAACCCCAAAATTTGTATGAACACACCGAATGAAGAAAGTAACCTTGTAGATGAATCTTCACCTCTAAGAACACATCCTTCTATTTTTTGAAGAAAACCAATTCACTTAATTGAAATTGATGAAAACATTATAAAACCAATGCCTAACAAAATGTCCAAAGAAATGCGAGAAGAAAAGCTAGTGAAATTTGCGATAATTACTTTGAAAATTTAAATGACACACAAAGATGTCAATTATTTGTTACATTGATGAAATTAATTAAGATGAGACCTATAATGAAGACTCAAGGGTTAAGAAAATATAATGTTGATCAAAATGTGTCAATTTTTGAAAACATACATAAAGCATACCAAACCTCAGTAGGTGGCAAAAGACACGCGAAAGATATTAATGTTACATGGTGTGCACTTACTAATTGTATAGTACTTGCGATAAAATAGTTAATAAATGCTTTATTAGAAAAACAAGGAGTGCTTTGAAGCTAAATAGAAAAACACTAATAAAAGCAATAGAGAGATGTAAACGTCTTGAGTCACTCAATAACACCGACTATTGGGATTTCTATAGCATACTTCACGATAAGACAAGAACACATATTCTAAAAGAAGTAATTGTAAAATTTTGGAATGAGAACACAAGGGTGTCACCAAATAGAAGAGATACAGTAAAAAGAAGAATAGGTTCTCGTAATCATGAATCGTGTGCAAAAAATTTCTTAGAGATGACTCAAACATAATTTTTCTCTGCGTTTAATAATGAAAATCCAAAAATTAACATTAGCCAAAGATTCTTTGAAATGAGCAAACCCTTTTATGTGAAAATAAATTAATCATGTACCACTTGTTGTTGCAGACATCATGTTGAATTTTCAATGCATTATGATGTTTTTTTTTTCAAATATGTCATGTTTTGCATACGACATCATGTTGCAGGTGTGTGGATTAAATCTCCCACAAAAATCTTAAAGGGGATTTATTCCGACAATATTTTGTGAAAATTCAACAAGATAATTTTTTTATAACAAAGCATGTTTAGATGGAATGTGCAATGTATGTGGTGGCTTGCCTAGCCTAAAAAGTTATATCCATGAGGAGAGTACATATTCAATAGGAAAAGAATTGGTTGATTTGACCAAATATAAATCGGTGGCATATCAATTAAAAGATGGAAAAGAATTTAAGACGTGTGAGCTTGTTAGAAAACAATTACCTTGTATCGAATATATGGTCAAATTTAGAGAGGAAAGTTTTTATGGTATACAAGGCACACACATAGAGCTTGATGGTGTGATCAAAAATTCAAGTAAAAAGGACACATTCCACATAGTACTATTGTTTCAGGAGTTGACTTCGCAGATAATTACACATTACAGCCACAAATGGAGGTTCATTCTCAATATTATAACTCAGTGCAAGTTTCTATTTTCATGCATATAGCATTCATGCACTCTCCGAAAGAACCGAGAAATATCAAAAAATATTAAGATAGCATCATTTCTACATCAGTGATGATCAGACACATTCTACAGAATATGTACAAGGGTGTTTCCAGGTGTTTTATGTGAACTTTAATGAGAGGAACATTAGTTTCGATCAACATTACATTTGGTCAGACAACTGCACATCACAAATCAAGAATGCAGAGATGTTTTATTGGCTAAGCGGATGCACAAAGAAATAAATGTACAACATATCTGGAGTTTTATTGAGGCGGGGCATGAAAAAGGAAAGCATGATGGTGTAGGATCATGTGTGAAAAGGGAACTTGCAAGAGAAGAGTTAAAGTTCAAGGATGGTGCTAAATTTATAGATGCAAAAAAATTGATTGGTGTGTCAAGAATATGGGCCATGAATCTCAAGAGAGATCAACGATTTGTAGATATTTTTGGTTGATATATGAACAACATCTGGAAAAATTTGAAGATTGTATAAGAGTTGTAGGATCAAGTGATATGCACTCATTCTGTAGTTCAAATGTAAATGTTTGGACTATTTATACTAGGTGCATGACATGTTTTTGTATATCATGTATTGATTTTGCGTGGAATTAATGTGAGTCACAGAAGTGGGTGGATGAATGGACTTGTAGACCTCTAATTCCACTTAACACACATCAAGTTCCATGAGCATTACAACTTGCAGGGTCTTCATATCAAATGACAACATCACCTGAATTTGACCAAGTCTCTGATTTAGTGCAACAAGGTAAATACATATTTGCACATGCTATTTTTTAGATTTATACATTATTAAATGGTCAACTCTTAATGTATTTTTAAATTGATCGAATAGCTTTTACTTTGTGATACATAGGGCACGTTATTGCGGTTATTGCAATGAAATTTAAAGAAGAGGGAACAAACTACTTCTTGTCTTGTTATGTAGAGGGGAAAAAATTGACTTCCACACTCATTGATGGTGAAGACCTTGATTATCCCACTAGGTCGGTGGTAGTCACTAAAACTTGTCTTTGATGATATCCTATCAAAAATCGGACATTTGGTTGTTTGAAGACTATGAAGTACATCGGAAGATACTCCACTATTCACATTTGGTCCTTGCAAAAATATTAAATTAATCAAATATCGAGGTTAGCCATCAAACAAGAATCAGGGAAGGTTCGTAATCGATCATGAAGCAATTCTTGTTATTTTCAAGAATAGAGTTGATCCTTGCGTTCATTGATTGAATTTGCAAAGGTATGTTCTTCATGAATTTAATTTGAATAGTTACTTAAATGATTTTTTGAAAATTTTGTATGATTTAAAATTCTATTTAGTTTCCTACTAACATGTTTATGTAGGTTAGTGGTGCTAAAAAAGCTTCCACCTTCATGTGGTTTTGTAATTGTCAGTAGATAATTTATTATTCTTGAAGCCAAGTGAAGCTAAGAGAAATTAAATATTATAAAGGAACAACAAACATAAATTCTCATTTTAACACCTATATTGTAAAAATATCTTATTAAAATTATTATTTCACCACCTATATTGTATGAACCACCTATATTATTCAGTGATTGACAATGGACAACCTTACACCGATTCAAACCGCAGATTTCGTGCTTTTCCAAATAGTAGGACAAAGTGAGAGAACGGAATGGAAATGGAGAGAACCATGAGAGGATTTCATAGAGGGCCCCGACATGGAGGTATCGGATCTGAAGATACATCTCTAGGTGCCATGGAGTCTGAGAAATCACCCATCAAAGATATAACGTGTTTTGGCCTCAGGGCTCTTAAGGGACTACTCCTGCACGAGGTAGCTCAAAGCACGAGGTGTAGCGTAGGGAACCAAAAAAAAAAAGCCTCCGCTAGTGTTCACCCGGGCATCTCGACATGTTGGCGTAGTTGATTTGGTCCCATGAGCTTCCGTTTGTAAACTATAGTGTCTCGGCACTGTGACACTCGACTCAAATCGCATTATTTCATATGTTTACAAACAATATGACAATGAGAGAACTGAGTGGAGATGGAGAAAACCACGAGAGGATTTCCTAGAGGGCCCCGACTTAGAGGTCTTGGATCTGAAGAGATGTCTCTAGGTGCCACGGAGTCTGAGAAATCACCCATCGAAGATATAGTGTGTTTTGGCCTCAGGGCTCTTAAAGGACTACGCCTGGATGAGGTAGCCCAAAAGCACGGGGAGTGTAGGGAACCAAAACAAATCCTCCACTAGTATTCACCTGGCCATCCCGATGTGTTGTCGTAGTTGGCTCGAGTCCCACGAGCTTCCGTTTGCGATCTATAGCATCTGGAAGCCTTACACTGACTTAGACTACATTATTTTGCACATTTGCAAACAATAGGATAGCAAGAGAACCGAATGGAGATGGAGAAAACGGTGAGAGGATTTCGTAGAAGGCCTAGACATGGAGGTCTTGGATTAGATGATATTCTCTAAGTGCCACGAGTTTGAGAAACTACCCGTCGAATATATAACGTGTTTTGCCCTCATGGCTCTTAAGAGACTATGCCCGAACGAGGTAGACCGAAAGCACAAGGAGTGTAGGGAACCAAAATAAAGCCTCCACTAGCATTCAACCGCCACCCCGATGTGTTGTCATAGTGGGTTCGGTCCCATAAGCTACCATTTGCAAAATACAACATCTAGACCTTTACACCGACTCGACTACACTATTTCACGCATTTACATGCAATAGGACATCGAGAGAACCGAATGGAGATGGATAAAACTATGATAGGATTTCATAGAGGGACTTGACATGGAGGTCTCATATCTAAAGAGACATCTCTAGGTGCCACGGAGTCTGAGAAATCACCCATCAAAGATATAGCATGTTTTGGCCTCAGGGCTCTTAAGGGACTACGCCTAGATGAGGTAGCTTGAAAGCATGGGTAGCATAGGGAACTAGAAAAAGTCCTCCACTAGTGTTCACTGTGGCCATCCAGACATTTTGGCCCAAATGGTTCGGTCCCACAAGCTACCGTTTGCAAAATATAGCATCTAGTAACCGTACACTGACTCAGATTACACTATTTCGAGTGTTTACAAACAATATGACAGAGATAACCGAATGGAGATGGAAATAACTATGAGAGGATTTCATAAAGGGCCCTAACATGGATGTCTTGGAACTGATGAAATGTCTCTAGGTGCCACAGAGTCTGAAAATCCACTCATCGAAGATATACTGTGTTTTGGCCTTAGGCCTCTTAAGGGACTACGTTCGGATGAGGTAGCCCAAAAGCACGGGAGCATAGGGAACCAAAACAAACCCTCAATCAACCACCCCAGCATGTTGGCATAGTTGGTTTGGTCCCACAAGCTTCTATTTGTAAACTATAGCATATGGTAGCCCTACACTGACTCAGACTGCAGTATTTTGTGCATTCGCAAACAATAGGATAAATGCGAGAGAACTCAATGGAGATGTAGAAAATTACGAGAGGATTTTGTAGAGATCCTAAACATGGAGGTCTTGGATCTAACGAGACATCTCTCAATGCCACGGTGTCTGAGAAATCACCCGTAGAATATATAGCGTGTTTTGGCATTAGGGATCTTAAGAGAGTACACTCGAACGAGGTAGCCTGAAAGCACGGGGAGCGTAGGGAACCAAAACAAAGCCTTCATTAGCATTCAACTGCCACCCCGATGTCTTGGTGTAGTTGGTTTGGTCCCGAAGCTACCGCTTTGCAAAATATATCATCTAGGAACCTTACACCGACTCGACTACAATATTTTGTGCATTTTCAAACAATAAGACAACAAGAGAACTAAATGGAGATGGATAAAACTATGATATAATTTCTTTGAGGGCCCCAAAGATGGAGGTCTCGAGATCCGATTTAAATGTCTCTAGGTGCCACGAAGTCCGAGAAATCACCAAATCGAAGATATAGTGTGTTTTGGCCTCAAGGCTCTTAAGGGACTTCATCCTGACGAGGTATCCCAAAAGCATGGGTAGCGTAGTAGTAAACCAAAAAATGCCTCCACTAGCATTCATCGGGCCATCCAGATGTGTTGACCCAGATGGTTCGGTCACATAAGCTACCATTTGTAAAATACAACATCTAGCATCCTTACACTGACTCAGATTACAATATTTTGAGTGTTTACAAACAATAGGACAATGAGAGAACCGAATGGAGATGGAGAAAACGAAGAGATTAATTCGTAGAGAAATTCAACATAGATGTTTTGGATCTAACGAGATGTCTCTAGGTGCCACGGAGTTCGAGAAATCACCCGTCAAATATATAGCGTGTTTTGGCCTCATGGCTCTTAAGGGACTATGCCCTACGAGGTAGCCCAAAGCACAAAGCAGCATAGGGAACCAAAACAAAGCCTCCACTAGAATTCATTAGGTTATGGAACCTATTTTCATGTGAGAAAATGTTAAAGACTATACACTAAGAGTACCGTACAGGTTTCCACATTTTTCTCACCGAGGTTCGGGCGCAGCCTCGAGAAAAAAATTATCCTTAAAATGTGTCGAATATACTGGAAATGTGTTTTTCTCATATGGGCAGGATTTTGACCCATGTTTTTGATACCCACGATTTAGTAAAAATTGCTTAAGCAGTTGTCTACTTATATGGTTTTATGCATATGGTAGGTATAATGTAACATTACGAGATGTGTTTTGAATTTGGGTGTGAATTCTATAGAGTTTGTTGAGCATAACTTCAAACAAATATGGGTATTGTATTGAGAGAGCAGTGGTGTGTAGTAAAATCTGAGCAAGTGATTCTTAGTGGACATAGCCCAAATTGGGTGAACCATGTTAAATATTGTCTCTTTGTGTTGTGTTATTTTTATTCTGCACTTTTATTTACGATCTGTAATATTTTCTACATATTATTTTCTATTGTTGCGATTCTGTGAGGGATTATTCTACATATTTTATCTCTTATTTCCTAACACATTCATCGGGCCATCCGAACGTGTTGGCCTGACATTTTTGGTACCACAAGCTACCGCTTGTAAAATACAACATCTAAAGACCTTTACACCGACTGTACTACATTATTTCACGCATTTACAAACAATAGAAAACAAGAGAACCAAATGGAGATGGATAAAACCATGAGAGGCTTTCGTATAGGGATTCAAGATGGAGGTTTCAGATCTAACGAGACGTCTCTAGGTGTCATGGAGTCCGAGAAATCATATGTCGAAGATATAAGGTGTTTTGTTCTCAGGGCTCTTAAGAGACTACGCCTGAACGAGGTAGCCCGAAAGCACGGGGAACGTAGGGAACCAAAAGAAAGTTTCCACTAATGTCACTAGGCCATTTAGACGTGTTGGCCCAAATGGTTCGGTCCCACAAGCTACCGTTTGTAAAATACAACATCTAGTAGCCTTACACTGACTCAAACTACACTATTTCAAGTGTTTGCAAACAATAGGACAACAAGAGAACCGAATGGATATGGAGTAAACCACTAGATGATTTCATAGAGGGCCGAGACATGGATGTCTTGGATATGACGAGACGTCTCTAGGTGCCACGAGTCCGACAAATCACTTGTCAAAGATATAGCATGTTTTGGCCTCGGGCTCTTGAGGGACTATACCCGGATGAGGTAGCCCAAAAGCACGGGTGGAGGAAACCACCAATTTTCAATGATTTTTCCACTATGTAGACTATGAACTTAGTTTTGTTGGGAGACCACCAATGTTCCAACTGCTCATTTTGAAAGAATGAATATCTTCAATCAAATAGTGAATGAAGAGCACAATTTTTTTGGACATTACAAAAGGTTGTTTATGCCCAAAAAGAAGCCAAAGACCATGTAAATTTTCAGTCTTCAACTTTATATGACAATGAACATCGTGAAAAAAACAATCAGTGAAGATGTCACTATGATTCAAGAAGAAATGCCTCTTGAAAATCATAAAGAGTTAATTTGATTACCCAAAACATCTAGAAGAACTTAAAGAGAAGATATGAGCGGAAGAATAGGAAAATGGGAAGCATGGAAAGATCACAACTAAACTAGAATGGAGGATCTATGTGATGTTTTCGATAGAATCATGGATAATCCGAAGGACAACATGCAAAGTTGATTATTTTTATTAATCCCATCTGCTTCAACTTCACAAATCAAACCGTAGTTCGAAAAGCACCATATTGGAAAGAAAAACTGCAATGAAGTATTGATAATTGAGCCCAAACTCATTTAGAATTGTAATTAATTTTTGATTTAGCATTCTCTAATAGGTTCTTTTTGAAGGAAGAAATTCACTTTATATGTGAGAAATAGAATGCTGATTTAATCTATTACTCTAACTATTTAGGTTAGATTTTGGTAGTCGCTCAATGAAATTTTGAAGCTCTTCAAGACTAACATGGAAAAATTAGTAGGGCCCTATGAAAGCCTCTCACGGTTTTATCCTTATCCATCTAGTTATCTCGTTGTCCTATTGTTTGCAAACACGCAAAATGCTACAACTGAGTCAATGTAAGGTCATCAGACGCTATATTTTACAAATGGTAGCTTGTGGGACCAAACTATCTCGGGACAAAAATCCATATTGCTTGGTAACCACTAGTGGAGTCTTCGTTTTGGTTCCCTACACTCCCCATGCTTTCAGTGCCTCATCTAGGCGTAGTCCCTTAAGAGCCCTGAGGCCCAAACATGCTATATCTTCGATAGATGATTTCTCAGACTCCATGACACCTAATTATGTCTCACTATATCCAATACCTCTATGTTGGGGCCCTCTACGAAATCCTCTCGTGGTTTTATCCATCATCATTTGGTTCTCTCGCTGTCCTATTTTTCACAAAGGCATGAAATATTACAGTCTGAGTCAATGTAGGGCTTCTAAACACTATAGTTTGCAAATGGAAGCTCATGGGACCACACCAACTATGTCAACACATCGGGTGGCATGGTAAATGCTAGTGGAGGATTTTTTTAGTTCCCTACGGTCCCCGTGCTTTCAGCTACCCTCATTCATGTGTAGTCTCTTAAGATCCCTGAGACCAAAACATGGTATATCTTCGACATGTGATTTCTTAGACTTCGTTGCACCTGGAGATGTCTCATTAGATCCAAAACCTCAATGCTGAAGCCCTCTATGAAATAATCTCATGGTTTTCTCCATCTCCATTCAATTCTCTCGTTGTCCTATTGTTTACAAACGCACGAAATATTGCATTCTAAGTTAGTGTACAGCTGCTAGATGCTATAGATTTTAAACGGAAGCTTATGGGACCAAACCAACTACGCCAACACATTGGGGTGGCTAGGTGAATGCTAGTGAAGGCTTTGTTTTGGTTCCATTCACTCCTCTTGCTTTCGGGCTACCTTGTTTGGGCGTAGTCCCTTAAGAGCCTTGAGGCCAAACCACACTATATCTTCAACAAGTGATTTCTCAGACTTTGTGGCACCTAGAGACATCTCGTTAGATCCAAAACCTCCATGTTGGGGCCCTATACGAAAGCCTCTCGTAGTTTTCTCCATCTCCATTCGGTTATCTCACTATCCTATTGTTTGCAAACGCGTGAAATACTACAATTTGAATCAGTGTACGGCTGCCAAACACTATAGTTTGCAAATGGAAGCTCATGGGACCGAACCAACTATGCCAACACATCGAGGTGGCGAAGTGAATGCTAGTGGAGGATTTTTTTGGTTCCCTACGGTACCCATGCTTTTGGGCTACCTCGTCCGAGCATAGTCCCTTAAGAGCCTTGAGGCCAAAACACGCTATATCTTTAACGGGTGATTTCTCGACTCGTGGCACCTAGAAACATCTTGTCGATCCGAGACCTCCACATCAAGTCCCTATACAAAATCCTATCATGATTTTATCCATCTCCATTTGGTTCTCTTGTTGTCCTATTGTTTCTAAACACGCGAAATAGTGTAGTCTAAGTTAGTGTAAGGCTACTCAATGTTGTATTTTGCAAACGGTAGCTTGTGGGACTAAACCGTCTATGCCAACACATTTGGATGTCCCGGTGAATGCTCTTGAAGTATTTTTTGGTTCTCTATGTTTCTCATGCTTTCAGGCTACATCATCTGGGCATAGTCCCTTAAGAGCCCTGAGGCCAAAACATGCTATATATTTGACGAGTGATTTCTCAGACTTCGTGACACCTAGATATGGCTCGTCGCCGATCCGAGACCTCCATGATGGGTCCCTCTACGTAACCCTCTCATATTTTTCTCCATATCCATTTGGTTCTCTTGTTGTCCTATTGTTTACAAATGCGTGAAATACTCTAGTTTAAGTCAGTGTAGGTCTCCCAGACGCTATAGTTTGCAAATGGAAGCTCCTGGGACCAAACAAACTATGAAAACATGTTGGGGGTGTCCAGGTGAATGCTAGTGGAGGATTTTTTTGGTTCTCTACGCAATCAGTACTTTCGGCTACCTCCTAGGCGTAGTACCTTGAGAGTCCTGAGGCCAAAACTCGCTATATCTTCGACAGGTGATTTCTTAGACTGCGTGGTACCTATAGATGTCTCATCAGATCTAAGACCTCCAGATTAGGGCCCTCTATGAAATTATCTCATGGTTTTCTCCATCTCCATTTGGTTCTCTCGCTGTCCTATTATTTGCAAACACATGAAATGTTGCAATCTTAGACAATGTATGGTTGTTAGACGCTATAGTTTGCAAACAGAAGCTCATGGGACCAAACCAACTGCGAAAACACGTCAGGGTGGCCAAGTGAATGATAGTGGAGGATTTTTTTGTTCCCTACGCTACCCATGTTTTTAGGCTACCTCATTCAGGCGTAGTCCCTTAAGAGCCCTGAGGCCGAAACACGTTACATCTTCAACGAGTGATTTCTCAGACTCCATAGCACCTAGAGACATCTCGTTAGATCCAAGACCTCCATGTTGAAGCCATATATGAAATATTTTCCCAGCTTTCTCCATCTACATTTGGTTCTCTCGATGTCCTATTGTTTGCAAACATGCAAAATACAATGACAGCTCTAAGTTAGTGTAAGGCTCCCATATGTTGTAGTTTGCAAACTAAAACTCGTGGGATCAAACCAACTACAGCAACATGTCGTCGGGGTAGATAGGTAAACACTAGTGGAGGATTTTTTTGGTTCCCTATGCTACCCGTGCTTTTGGGCTACCTCATCCAGGTGTTGTCCCTTAAGAGCCCTGAGGCTAAAACACGTTATATCTTCAACGAGTGATTTCTTGGACTCTGTGGCACCTAGAGATGCCTTGTCAGATCTGAGACCTCCATGTCGGGGCCCTCTACGAAATCCTATCGTGGTTTTATCCATATACATTAGGTTCTCTCGCTGTCCTATTGTTTGCAAATGCTCAAAATTGTCTAGTCTGAGTCAGTGTAAGGCTACTAGATGTTATATTTTGAAAATGGTAGCTTATGGGATCAAACCAACTACGAAAAAATGTTGGGGTGGCTAGGTGAATGCTAGTGGAGGATTTTTTTGTGTTCCCTATGCTCCCCATGCTTTCGGGCGTAGTCTCTTAAGAGCCCTAAGACCAAAACACGTTATATCTTCGACATGTGATTTCTCGGACTCCATGGAACCTAGAGATGTCTCATTAGATCCAAAACATCCATGTTGAATCCCTCTACAAAATCATCTCTTGGTTTTCTCCATCTCCATTCGGTTCTCTCGATGTCCTATTGTTTGCAAATGCTTGAAATACTGCAGTTTGAGTCAGCGTAGGTCTCCCCGACATTATAGTTTTCAAATGGAAACTTGTGGGACCGAACCAACTATGCCAACACGTCGGGGTGGCCAAGTGAATGCTAGTGGAGGATTTTTTTCGTTCCCCACACTACCCGTGCTTTCAAAGTTACCTCGTTCGGGCATAGTCCCTTAAAAGCCCTGAATGACTAGATTGGCTTAAGAATGAATTTGATAGGGGTATGTCTAAGAACACATGGGAATTATGAACCACCTAGTAAATATTTATTGTTTAGTTCTAGATGGGAGTCGGCTGGCCTATGCCTTAGTTACCTTCCATTCATTAATAATTTATGCTATGATAAACCCATAGATGCTTTCAAAAGCACCTTCAAAAGGATAGGGGTAGTCATCAAGCCTAGTGAAGGGTGTGATGTGATTTCCAATAACTTGAAATTCCTATAGATTTAAAGGTAATAACATGAATTGGATAGGATTAGATAATCAAGAATCATTAAGTGTCCGAATTAGAATGTCATTGCATCTATAGACATTCTCAAGCATTGCAGAAATGTATATGGAGGGACATTCTCAAAATATCAATAGATGAAAGGCATCAAATTGTGACGACTCTCGGGTATTTTAACAGGGGAGAAGACTAAGAATCATCAAGAATGTAGTAAGTGCATGATAAGATAGAACCAATAGAAAGAGACCATGAGCAAGATGTAGTGCAAGTAAGGTAAATACACATATACACATTGATAAATTGAATGAATAATTACTCATATTAGGTAACTCTTTATATACATACATTATATAAATATTGATTTCCAAAGTTTGATGCATATTATACATTGAAAATTATAGTACATGTACATCACCAATAAATGAAAAAATAATCCATAACGTCTTAAATATTGTCAAGTGTACATCATATTAGTTTGATGCGAAAATAATCTCGAAATGTAAGGTCTCATACAAAATTATTAAGTTCCAAATAGTATTTTAATGTGCATAATAAATACAAAAATTCCCAAATAGGTCATATACCATCAAGTTCAAATGTCATATAGGTGTACATACAATGCCATGCACATAGGCATACAAAAACAATGTCATGTAAGACATATATTTCTTACTCATCAAAATCTATCCCTCTCTTGGCCTTGCTTGAAGAAGGCCCTCCCTTAGACGAAGATGGAGATCTATGAGATGACTTTGGATCATCCAAGCCCATGCTTCGAGTCCTCTTCCGCTGAATACTCGCATGTAGATGAGCTTGTAAATGCAAACAATGTTTTTTTGTCAAAACTTAATTTATATATGTTTTCAACATGTATTTAAGACCATGCTAGAATGAAAGTATTTACATAAATACACAAACTTACCGTAAGTTGTCGATCACACCGAATTTACATCTCACACTCAGATGAGTCATCCAGAGCTCCTACAAAGATGAATGGGGGCATCAAGACGATGAGATGGAGGAGTCTCGTGCCCTCGAAGTCAAAATGGAGGGGGTTGAAGCTCCCTACATACATGTATAAGATCGAAAATATAACATCGAATTAGCAAAAATAGAACTAAGTACATATATGTACATAATGATAATATTTTAACTAATTTTATCAATATAGAAGTATTATTTTTACCCTCCACGCTCGTGAATCAAATGAACAGGGGTTGCTACATGTCGCAGTAACTCCCGCATATACACAATGAAGAAAATTATAAACATAATTTAATAATTCTACAAAGAAATACATTACTAACATGTAATTTAACATAATATGAATTACACAGAAATTTAACAAAATTTATGTGTTGTTTGAATACCTTAATGAGTTCTTTGTGCGCAGATGAAATCGTAGCGGTGACACCTTTATCTACTTTTCGCAGAGGTGGTTGGGTGTCTAGTGAAGTCACATCTTTATCAAACATGTATATCACTTGAGTTAGATGGACATACAAGAACATACATATATTTTACTTCAAAACTAATATATATATATATATATATATACACACACATGCAAATATATATATATATATATATATATATATATATACACATGTATGTGAAAAATTTACATAATTAACATTCTAAATTACCTTTGTGAATGTATGTGTATGCATGGTGCTCGCCGCCTATGGTCGGGATGAAGATGCACCTCCCGCGCACTGTAATATCAATGCATGTACATGTACAAATACAATTATTTCAAAAATTTAACATATATAAGTAAATCAAGTACTCCAAACTTTTTGTAACACACATAACAAAACATAACAAATTTACTTGCGAAGGTGACACCAATGAATGTAATCTAAATATCTCACTCAAAAGGACATCTGATATAATGACATTATCGTGTGCAGCCCTTCTAGCACCAGTGCACCAAAATCAAGACGTATGAAAGTATCGTCCTCCTTAGGTCCCAAAAATATGCTACCACATGATGAGTAAAGATGTGGCCACATGCTAGTACTCCCGAGGGAATACTCTATGTACCTTCGTGAGCATATGGCTCAGAAATCTACCTCGTGTGTTAAACAAAGGTCGCAGATAGCCCCTAAAGCACATGGAGTGTATCAATCTCTACTGTCTCCTTCACTGCTTAAGGGACAATCTCAGGTGAGTGGGCTTCGTGTCGGGAATCTACCATGTGAATAGGTGCACATTGTGCACTCCGGTCGATCCTCGTGTAGATCCTTTTCCTCGGCCCTCGAAATCTCAGAAATCAAAATAATTTGGGATCTCGTTGAGGATAAACTCGCAATAGAGTTTCATCAAAAAGTATACTGACACCTCATTGTTATTACAAGGTGGAAAATCAAACACCATCCACCATCGGTCCCAAAAATTATTTTTAATCAAATTATTATTGGACCGATAGATGGGAAACTGTTTACATGACACGAAACATAAAAATTAGTGTGGGGGTCTCAGTGAATAAGGTGCATATAAGGTATTTTGAAATTTATTTTTCTTTACATCCACATATGACAATTTTTGGAATAATAAACCCTACAACCCTCTCTGTAAGTTTTCCAATGATCAATTTACCCCATTTCCACGTCAACTTGAACAAGTAATGCCTCTAATGTGTTTACAAGAGAGGCATGGTGGGGGTTTATATATTGTGAATCTCTCATTGTTTTGATTAAATCCTCAATTTCAATTTTGTTATCAACTATGTGGGTTGCTAAACTTCTTGACTACCCGGGGATGTTGAGAAATTGTGGGAGTGTCGGGAGGGATGACAAGAATAACAAGGTTTAGTTGTGGTTGATTCCCGACCTCTAATCAGTAATAATAAAAAATATGTATTCAATTCAAATTTTAATCTATAATTATCATATTTCAATGAAATTTTGAGAAAAGAATTGTGCTTACCTCTTCTTCATGGTGCCATCGTCGATTCAGATCTTCCCGACGATCCAGAAATGATCCTTTGAGCTTGAGATCCAGCTGAATGAAAAAATGCGAGGGCACGGTTAAGCTCTGAAACTCACATTTGAGGGAGATAAAATGATCTCGTGCCTCTTTTCTTTCAATATAATAGGCATAACATGTACGTGTTATAATGCGTATGCATTATAACATGTAGGCATTATGCCTTGGTAAATCGCAAACCTGAGAATTTAAAATGTTATCGCATTATAATAGAACACATACACATTTTGCTTTTTTCAGGTTTTTGTCCACTTTTTGGCCCCCAAACTTTGTGCACTTAGCCATAAATCTATTTTTTTGAAACTTTAAAAATATGGAAAGTCCTTATGGTGGTGAGTACTGCTACAAGGATTTCAATTATTATTTTTCCATAAATGGAATACACAGAGAAAGGATTTGCCCCCGGAACACCACAGATAATGGTGTTTCGAGAGAGAATGTATAGGACAATCATGGAACGTGTTAGTATCATGAGGATACATGCTGGATTACCCTTACAAATTTGGGTGGAAGCAGTGAGACACCATGATTTATTTGATTAACCATGGACCTTTAAGTGCACCGAATGGTGGAATACTAGAAGAAGCTTGGAATGGATAAGAGGTATATCTTTATTTTTGTAAAGTATTTGGCTTAGAATATTTTGTGCATGCTAAATACAAGATATGTACTTTCATTGGTTATGGCTCTAGTGATTTTGGATTTTGTTTTGAGATTTAGATGACATTGATTGGAATGAAAAGATAATGTATAGGGATCAAGTTTTGGTACCCAAAGGTGAACTAGTAGAGAATTTTGTGGATGAAAATTAACTCTCATATTTATAATTAACACCTACAGGTTTATACAGGAATCGACATTGGTTTACTCAGTGAACGACATCACCCCTATACCAAATAAGCGTTGGTTACGAAAAGACGGACCAACGTTAGTTAGCCAGACCGACATTGCTAGAAGGTGACCGGCATTGGTCACTATCAGAAGTAGATACAAATCTACAAGATGAGCAAATTGAGCCTTCGACACCCCAAATCTCAGTGAGAAGGTCACAAAGGGTAAGTAGACCTCCAGAAATATTTTCACCTTCCTTGTCTTATTTATTATTGACTAATAGTGGTGAACTAGAAATATTTGAAGAAGTAATGCAGGATAAAGCCCACAAGTAGTGGGAACATGGCATGGATGAGGAGATGGACTCCTTAGAGCAGAACTAGACATGGAATTTGGTTAAGTTGCCAATAAGTAAAAGAGCATTGCAGAACAAGTGGGTTTACATGATCAAGGAAGAAGAGGGTGGAAAAAGAGATACAAGGCAAGGCTTGTAGTAAAGGGATTTACACGAAAGAAGGTATTGAATTTGGTGAAATTTTTTTCTCCTGTTGTTAAGATGACTTCTATTTGTATTGTATTGAGTTTAATTGCAAGTAGAGGAATTACATTTAGAGGAACTTGATTTCAAGATGATATTTCTTCATGGTGATTTAGAGGAATATATTTATATGAATCAGCCACTTGGGTATGAAGTCAAGGGTAAGGAGAAACTTGTGTGTAAATTGAAAAAGAGCCTATATGGGATCAAGCAACCTCCAAGGCAATGATATATGAGGTTTGATAGTTTCATGCTTAAACATGGTTATTTGAGATGTGAATCTTACCATTCTGTTTATTTCAAGATACTTGAAATGGGAGCTATATTATTTTGTTATTATATGTGGATGATATACTTATTGCACGGATCTAGTATGCAAGACATTAGTGAGCTTAAAGAAAATCTAGCTCGCACATTTGTAATGAAGGATTTGGGAGCCGAACAGAGAATCCTTGACATGTAAATTCATAGAGACAGAAGAACAGAAGGTGTATTTTTCTCGGGATCATTATATCAATAAGGTGCTTTGGAAAGGTTTAATTTACAAAATTCAAAACATGTAAGGACACCTATGGCTAGACACTTCAAGTTGAGAAAATATCAGTTTCCTACATCACACGAGGAGCTTGAGTACATGGCATGAGTTTTGTATGCTTCAAGAAGTTGGGAGCTTGATGTATGCTATAGTTTGTACTAGACCAGACATTATACGAGAAGTGGGAGTTGTGAGAAGATTTATGGCTAATCTAGGTAAAGAGCATTCGAAAGCAGTCCAATGGATTCTCAGGTATTTAAGAGGGACATCCGACATGTAGTTATGCTATGGAGGGTCAGATACTTATTTACGTGGCTATGTGGATTTAGAAATGGTGGTGATTTGGATGGCAGGAGGAGCACCACTGGATATGTTTTCATAGTAGGTGGGACGACAGCTATATATTTCTAGATAGCAGTAAGGTTGTGGCCTTGTCTACTATAGAGGATGAGTATGTTACAATGCCTACGGGTTGCTAGAAATGATATGATATGGATGATCAAGCTCATGGAAGAGTTGGGAAAAGAGCAAGATGATTACAGATTATACAAAGGTGATAGTCAAAGTGTGATACATCTGGAAATAATTCAACGTTTCATTCTAGAATGAAACACATTCGATTAAGATATCGCTTCATACGGCATGTATTAGAAGTTGGGCAAATCGAAGTTAGAGAAAATTCATAAAAATGAAAATCCCGTGGATATGCTAACGAATTCGTTGGCAAAGGATAAGTTGAAGCTACACTCCACTTCGTTGGTCATCGAGTTTGAGACATGAGGATGGAGAACAGTGCCAAAGGAAAGGATCGTAGGAAGGATTTTTACAAAGATGCAGGCAACAATTTATCTCCAAGTAAGATATTGTTGTGTTGTGGAGCTTAACCGCTTCACCGGCATGTTTTTTACTGAGACTTGCTAGAATATATAGTAACTAAAGTGTCAATCGACGAACCACCGCTTCGGTCACCCATGGACTGGTATCGCTTAGAAAAGGAGGAATCAACATCGCTTAGGGATAATTGGCATCGGTTAAGGCTAACCGTCATCGCTTGATCGTGCGTGACTACTATAATTAAGTTACAAGAATTAGATCTATCTTTAGTTGTAAAATCAATCTAATTGTTGTAATTGCATAGCTAAAAGTGCCCTAAGATTGTAGATGCATATATAAGCATAAATCTATGGTTTAGAAGAAAGAATACAATTGAGAATTGAGAATTGAAAGAAGTTTCCTTTTGAGAGAAAAAGAGAAATTTGTAGAGAATAAAGTACAGGACATCCAAGATGATGTAGAAAATTACAAATCTTAATTGTATTTCCTCTGTGATGATAAATTGGTTGTTTTTGGTGGACGTAGCCCACACTGGGTGAACCACATTAAATATTGTGTATTGTTTCTTCTTGTTTATTTCCGTATTGATTGATTTTATGCTTAGATCTTATTATTATATATGTACAACCAAAGGTGCTAACCCCAACAATAGTTGATGGAAAAATAATAATTGATAATTGTGCACCTTCAATGGTTAGTCATATGTAATTCATCTTTTTATTTCATAAAACAATATCATTGACCCATGGGATTTTGTTTCATTATAGGGATAAGTAATGTATTTTTATTAATTGATTGAGCTCATATTCATTAATTAGATTTTTACACTTACCCATGTTTGTGCAAGAAAGATAAATGGTTTTGTAAGATCCAATACTTAGTGACTCAACTCCTAAAGACCCGATTTATAGTATTCTTTTTATCTCCTTTTATGTTCCTATTACTTTGAAGTGTATATTGACACCATCTACTTTGTTTCCAACCACAAACCTCAAAGTGGGGAATTATATACACTTAAAAATGCCCCTTAGTTTTTATTTAACATTATTTTATGAATATTTACACATTTTCCTATGTATTTAGGTAAGTTAGTCTCATTTATCATATTATTTAGGTACTCTTAAAGTCGTGAACTCATATATTTTCCCCATTTTACGTCATAGTCAAATTTTAATTCAAACTCAACTATAAATAAATAAGTAATGTATTTTAGTTGAGAGAGGAAGGAAACCATTAAAGCATTTATCATTGTTTGACCAAATATTATTGTCAAATAAGGTTATTGTTCTTATGTAATTTATATTCATTAACATTGGTGTTCTAGTCTTACGCTTTAATAGCATGACCATACAAACCTACTCAAGACCATAAAATGGTTGAGAAATAAATGCTTCACTTAAATTCAAAATTTCTTGTTATTACTATTAGTCAGTACATTTCCAATTCCAAATTATACAAACAAATTTATGACAAAATATAAATGAAACAATTTTTTCTTAATTCCTAATGTCTTTACATGATTAATAGTCAATGTGGTGCATACATTTATCAAAGTTAAATATACGAGGATATATTGTACATTAACTTGTTCGTAAACCATGCTTAAAATAATATTAAATAATTAGATCATTTGAGTCACAAAGTACCATATTCCACAAGGAATGCATGTTTTCACTAATGCCAATATCATGGTGTTCTTTTCAATGAATTAAATATATAACAACCATAACATTATTACATGTAAGATAATAACAACCATATGAATACAAATTGTTTACTATTAAAATGTTTGAAAATGTGTAGGCATGAAGCCTTTCAAATCGAATAAACCATACTAACATCCCATCATTCATAGGTGGAGTGATGTGTAGGCATGAAGCCTTTAAAATCTGATGTACTGTACTAACTTCCCATCCTTCGTAGGTGGCCTCGTGAGAAACATGCATGTAACCTTTTTCAATATAACACAAAACTCTTAACCTTTGGGTAATAGTTTTGTACATATGTAAAAACATAGTTCTTATTTTCATGATATTCTAAACTAACTACAAGAAAACGTCAAAGTAGACCACAGAATGCATATTTTTAATATGTTTCATAAGAAACAAGAATTATCCCATCAGTAAACACTTGAATTTTATAATTTACTCCTTGACAATGCAATCTTGCTAAAATAAACACAGACTTTCTATTCTTATTTATCAAATCCTAAGGTCTCTTTTCTATCTTGTTTATCCTTACACACCGACATGTCATCAAACTTCGAGAATTAAACGCATAAAATTAATCTTTACTTATTTCCCTCTCTAACCCCAACCATAAACATAATCTTATATACACATTGTAAATAATATGAAATTATTATATGAATTCCTCGTTTCGCAAAACTAAATATGCCAAATATTTCTACAAAGAATATTTCTCTTGTTTTTTTCCAAATGCATAAATAGATAATGTTTTCCCACATTCATCTGGTCATGTTTACATGTATTCTCTAGTGATTCTAGTAATTCATAATAACAGAATGATTATATTTGAAAATATCCTATTCTACAACAAACACAAGAATCCTCATATACATGCGAGAGTGGAAAGGCTTACGTAAAGTGGAGAAAGATGGTTGTAGAAGGGGTGATCTTTATCGCCCTCTCGATAGGACCATCTTCTTAATATCACCACATGTCTTAACAAATCCCTCCTTTTCATCTAGCTCCCTTTAACCCCGATGATTTATTCTCACCCAAAGAAGGGTTGAACCAAAATTCCCGCCACCAAATGTAGGTGCTCCCATTTTTGGTGAGTTACCATCTCGGTGCATGATGTTTATTTCGACTGCTTTGTCTTTGACCACAAAGCACACATTGAGAACTACATGTGATTCGCTCCATGTATTGAGTCCTATTTATAATCATTCCAGAATGATTATCACAAAAATATCAATATAATTTTGGAATATATACATACATTAATATATGCATACATACATATATATTAGATATTACATAATACAATGGAATAGATTCAGGGATAGGAATAAGAGCTTTTAAAAATTGATAACATAATATCTCTTTTTGAAAATGTAGCCAATAAAAGATGAAAACAATCGTAGACATTACTATCCTTAATGACTGATAATATCTAAAACATTATATTAATAAAACGCTCAAAATCTTCGGAACACATGCTTTAACAAATATCTTGTATATATCCCATGATAAAAATGTAGTGCATGGTAGAGTTTGCTACATTTTGGTATAGAATATTGGGGCATGAGTGTATTTCATTACCTTTATTCTTTGCATAACAAATACTTAATAATTATTATCAAGAATTTCGTAATAGCATCAAACTACTTCATTCCCGTGTACATTTTAATATTTGTCATATTATCATCCATTAAATGCACAATAAGGAGACATGTGTCTTAAATGTCCTTATATTTTTACATGGGAAAACTCATTTGGGGCCTATACCCATCTATAAATGTGTAGTTAATAGTTGGAAGGTTTTTCTGGGTGGGTAGGTATCAAATGACACACTTCCTATCATAATTTAAAAATGCCTTTGGTGTTAGTAAATTCCTTGTGATACCCTTATTCTTGGATTTTTTTGTTAGGACATCCAATTCCATCTTGGTTATGATATATATGTTAAACTACATTGTTTACATTATCTCATGTTCACTTATGTGTTTTCTTTACCTTATTTTTAATTTATCCTTTCCCACTAATATGTGGATGTTTATTTTGTCTTATTTAGATATTATGAGGATATCATCTAATCGTTAGGTATAATTCATTCATTGATTTATGATATTGACTAGCTCTTTGATGACTAGTTCTTTCCTAAATATATAGTTTTGACTAGCTCTTTGTTGTCTACTTCTTTCTTCGATAGATGGCTTGATCTATGACCTTAACTATTTTTATATTGATCTTCCTTGCCTATATAAGAAATACCCATTCTCATTGTACTCCTTATAGTTCCATTATAATATATGGTATTGTTGTTCATTTTTTCACAAATTTTTATGTAAATTTATTCTAAAAAATTAGTTTTGGCTTATTGAGTGTGATATTTCATTAACATCTAAGTTCTTTTTGTCTTTAAAAAAATTATTTATTGTTATTTTTAATTTAAATATATAAACTGGGACTTATCACCCCAATATTCATATGGCCTTATTTCAATTCCTCTCTCCAAGTACTTCAAAAAGGAAACTCTTTTTTCAACAAGATAAACAATTATACTCCTTGCATGATTTTTTGTCTTCCATATTTTTATATTGTAATTCTACTATTCAATTATTTCTATATGGATGTTGTTTAAATTTTATGTCAATGATGTTTTCATTATGGTACCTTACAACCACTCAAGTATCTCAGAAATAAAACAATCACGTAAAGATAAAGTTTGTTTACAAACTCATTTATCTTTTCCTTTTGGCAAGTAAACTTCATTTCCTAGCTCAAATGAGGGGAAAATATGAACAACTATATTTGGTAATCTATCACTTAATACTTACATTATTGTCTTATTTTTATGTCTTTACTTTTCATCCATTTGAAGCATAATAGTTATATTTTTAGTAATGTTTCAATATTTTCTCTCTTTATTACTCTATTCTCTCCTCAAAAAATGTTACAATAATTCATAAAAATTCCATTACTCATAATTCTGATGCAAAACATATTACAAAGACAAACTTATGTTTGGTGCAAACCATCTAAATGTTATAAAACTATTCTTTTGGTCCAAAAGTAACATTTTGGTCCAAGGCAATGGCTACATTCATTTTCTCATTTTGGTATCTTTATGGTTCATTACTTTCCCTATGAGTTATTCATAATTTGAAATAATACGTACAAAACCCTATATAAGCAATTCAAATATAATTTCTCACTTACTTAGAATTCTCCTAGCACTCTATTGAAAATCACTCTAAAGGAATACAAATATCTCCTAAATTTCCCCAAATTACTAGAATAAATTTGGAGCAGCCCCCGCATCGATTTAAATTACTCCAAACCGGGTTTAAGATTCGATCTTCAAAATTCAAGCTCCCACTTGAAGCCAAGTCAATTACAAAAAGACAAGCCATTACAAAATATTATCAGTTGATTAAGTTATCACATGCAACAGCATCCTTATATATTATTATATTTTTAAGCGAGAAGTGTGCCTAGTTTGAGACCACTTTGTATTAGTAACAACAAAGGTGGTGTATAGAGTGAACTTCAACCTACACACAAACCTTTTCGTAAAGGCTTTTAGCCTTGGTTAGGGTTTTGACCATTTATACTTGTTACATAAGGTTTTACATATTTCAAATAACACTTCATAAAAATCATATTTTAGCCATTCAAAAGGGTACAAAAATATTTACAATATCATCAATTTCCTTGAGCAATCCATCTAAAAAGGATGTAACTATCAAATGGTTTGATTTGTAAGTAACAATTTCTTTCTTAAAGAAAGTATACAACCAAAATAAGATACTTGAAGCATTTTCATGACATTTCCATTTGGTTTAACCATCTACCACACAAAAATAAATCTCCAAACTAGTCAAAATTCTTAGTACACTTTTATTCTCATGTATTACTCTATTTACCACTGCTCCAATTGATCTATCCTACAATTTGTCTATATGTATTTTCAAATTTGAATGCCAACATTTGATTTAATAAATCTAAATAATAAATATGGTTTCTAATATAATCTTGAATATTTAAATAAGTAGGAAGGAGCAATGGCATCCACTTCCCCCTTCATTCCACAACCCTCTAGAAAAAAGTACTAGACAATAAAAGACAACTAAAACTAGAATATGTTTATATATAATGATGTGTATGTTATAAAACTAATACATTACTCCTCTTCCATCAGTGACCGTTCCACTTCCAAAGGGTTACTATTCCTCTTCCACATACCTTTCGTGTTTCACATGTCTTTTCACATCCTCCTCTCATCTATCAATTTTATATATTCTCATATATTTTTCTCATTTGATCATAGATTACAATATGATATTTCTCAACTCTCTCATTACCAAACATTGGTATAAGAGCTTTTATGTTCCTTGGATTTGTTAGGATCGAAACACAGATGAGCAATAAAATGGAAATAAAAACTAAAATTATATAAGCATGCAATCATAAGATAAACCCAAGATTTAATGCGGTTCACCCAATGTGGGCTACATCCATCAAAAACAAGCCAACCTTCTCTTTTATTCAGTCCAAAGGAATACAATACAATTCTCTCTTTTTCATATTCTAAAGAGTAACTCCATGCACATATACATAACTTGTGCACCTCTTTGAAAAAAAAATTATTCAACCACAAGAAACCTAAATATAACATGTTTATAAATAAGACATGTATATAAATAAGATAAACATAAAATAACAACTCGCTCTATTAATATGACAATGCTATTTTTATAAACATAAAAAATAACAATTCTCATCTATTAATAAGACAATGCTATTTTTATAAACATAAAAATAACAAATCTCGTGTATTAATAAGAAAATGCTATTTTTATCTATGGCCATGCTTTCCTCCCAAAATCAAGGAAAAATAAACTGCCACTTCATCTTGCAGTTAGACTCCACATCTCCAATAATCTCCCACTTAGAGACTAACTGTTGTAACCCACTATTACAACTCATCCTCGACTCTTCTCTAACTCGCTTTCTTTTCTTAAAGATCAATCTTGAAGACCTATCGGCTTCGAACAACCTTCCAACTTCTCTTTTTTCACCACCTTTGTCAACATATCAGCAAGATTCTAACTTGTATGGATCTTCTCCAACATCAATTGTCCATCCTCCAAAACTGATCTAATGAAGTGATAACTAAGTTGTATATATTTGGTTCTCGAATGGAATGTTGAGCTCTTCGCAAGATGAATTGCACTCGCTATCCCCGAATAACCCGTAATCCTCCTATTTCTTTACCAACTCTTCCATGAACTGCTGCATCCATATCATCTCCTTGCTTGCTTCTGTAGTAGCAACATACTCTACCTCTGTAGTAGACAAGGCAACAATCTTCTGCAGTTTAGAAATCCAACTAATTGTCATACCACCAACAAGTGAATATATAACCCGTGATGCTCCTCATACCATCCAATCTCTAGCCATGTCTCGCATCAACATATCCATGTAAAGAAACTTCTCGACCCTCCATAAGACAACTTCCTGCTACTGATCCCTCTCAAGTATCTCGATAATCCACCGAATCGCATTCCAAGACGCATTTCTTGAAATACTCATGTATCCACCGACAACTCCCACTACATGGGTAATTTCTTGTCTTGTGCATACCATAGCATACATCAAACTTTCAACTACCGAAGCATATGTAACTCTAGACATATATTCAATCTCTTGATATGTTTTAGGACATTGTTCTTTACTCAACTTGAAGTGCCCCGCTAATGGTGTACTTATTGGTTTTACATCCTACATCCTAAACCTTTCCAACACCTTTTCGTATACTTTTCTTGACACAAGGTTAGTATTTTACTCTTTCTGTCTCTATTGATTCTCATGCCAAGAGAATATATTGGATAACTATCTCTTTCGCTCATTTATATCCTACAAGTTTGACCGCCACAAGCATGTCATCCACATAGAACAAAAATATAATATAGGTGCCATTATCTAGTCTCTTAAAATAAACATAATGATCATAATGACATCTAGAATAACCATATTCTATCATGAACCTATAAAATCTCAAATACCACTTCCTTAGAGATTTCTTAAGGCCATATAAGCTCTTCTTCAATATGCACACAAAATTATCCTTCCCCTAACTTCATATCCCTGTGGCTACTCCATATATATTTCTTCCTCCAAATCACCATGAAGAAAAGTAGTCTTTACATCTAATTTTTCAAGATGCAAATCTTCCATAGCTACCAAACTTAAAACAGTTCTAATGGAAGTCATTTTAACAATAGGAGAGAAAATTTCATCAAAGTCTATACCTTTTTCCTATGCAAATCCCTTCACAACAAGTCTTTCCTTGTACCTCTTTTTGTCACCTTCTTCTTCCTTCAACCTATAAACCCACTTGTTCTGCAATGCTCTCTTTCTTGCAGGCAATTGAACCAAATCCCAAGTTTGGTTGTGATCCAAGGATTCCATCTCCTCATCCATACCTTGCTCCCACTTTTTCCATGTTTCTACATGCATTGCTTATTCAAACCTTTCTGGTTCTCCACCATATTTCAATATAAAATAGTAAACCTCGTAAGAAGATAATTGTGTAGGAGGTTTACTTACCCTAGTAGAACGTCTTACAAGATTTTCTGGATTTTGAGGCTCTTGTTGTTCTTGTTGATTTTGATCTACAGAATCAACACCAACTATGCCAGGATTGATGCCAACTTGTTGATTTTCCAATCCTTTGAGCGTTTCTCTATCTTTTATCTCATCAAAGCTACATATCAAACTTTTCCAACTTCTTATCCTCGTAGTTTCTCCCCGTACATAACACTTTCATTAAAAATAATATCCCTACTCCTAATGATTTTATTCTCATCCATAATCCAAAATCATCGTGTCATATCCAATGAAATTAAATTTCTTTGACTTATCTTCTAGCTTGGTCCTATTCTCTTTATCAATGTGCAAAAATGCCTCACAACCAAAAACTTTCAAAAAAGAATAGTTTACCTCCTTACCAATCCAAGCCTCCTCTGGTACTCCACCTTCCAAAGCACTTGAAGGTCCTCTGTTTATCAAGTAAACACCAAGATCTACAGATCCACCCAAAACAAGAAGGGCAATCCAAAGATGCAATCTCATGCTCGTTGCATGATCCATGACAGCCATGTTCATTCTTTCCGACACATCATTCGATGTGGTGTTCTAGATCTGTATTCACCTACTGATTCCATTTTGTGAACAATAGTTATTAAATTCATTGCCCCATCGATCGTCCACCATTATCCGATCCGAGACACTTCAACTTCAAACCTAATTCATTCTCAACTAAAGCTTTCCACTTCTTGAAAGTATTAAATACATCATATTTATTCTTTATAAAGTAAACCAAAACATTCATAGTAACATCATCAATAAAAGTAACATAATACCATGAACCACCAAGAGAATATACAGGCCGGTCCCCACACATCCGTATGAACAAGCTCTACCTTCTGCTCCTTCTTGGTTGATCCAACCTTGAGAAATATCACACGCTTTTGTTTCCCATACACACAATAATCGAAAAGTCCAGTCTATGTTTTACAAATCGACAACTTTCCTTGTGAATGTAAAATCTTCATCCCCTTCTCACTCATATGGCCAAGTATGTGATTCCACGAGTTGTGTCTATACCTATAGTAGTTAAAATAGAAGATGGATTAGTACTAACAAAGGTGATAAAT
Source organism: Taxus wallichiana var. yunnanensis (assembly GCA_018340775.1). Taxonomy (NCBI): domain Eukaryota; kingdom Viridiplantae; phylum Streptophyta; class Pinopsida; order Cupressales; family Taxaceae; genus Taxus; species Taxus wallichiana. Next base: position 434,823,769 of record CM031241.1, on the reverse strand, counting down.
TATACAAAGTACCTACTTTCTTACCTCTCGCTACCACAAGATAACCCTTGGTAACTTTCCAAGAATCTACCAAAATATAACCATACAACCCTCATCTCCTAATTGCCCTATAGAAATTAGATTCCTCCTCAAGCTAGGAACATGCCCGAAATTCTTCAACACCCAAGAGTTACCATTCTTCGGTTTAGCATGAACACTAACTTTTGCAACAATGTTTCATGGCTCATCATCACTAAGATATACCCGCCCAAAATTCCCTTGAACATAATCTTGAAAATATTGTCTATGAGGAGTTGCATGAAATGAAGCACCAGAATCTAAAACCCAAGATTTTGATTTACTATCTAAAGAAAGAATAAGAGCATCTTGTAACACATCACCTGCTATGTTTTCCTCTTTGCTCCCTTCTTGTTGATCTTTCCCTAAGTTTAAAGACCAACAATCTTTCTTTGCATGTCCTTCCTTTCCACAATTCTAACATACCATCCTGCTTCTAGATTTAGATCTTCCCATTTTAGACTTTCCACAGTGTCTAGGACATTTTTATTTTTCCTTCTGTCTTCCCCTATTCTCTACACTCAAAGCATTACCAGATGACTCACCTGTTATTTTTCTTCTCATCTCTTCACTAAGAATCACACCAATAACATCATCAAACTTTAAAGTGTTTGAACCAAAAATAGAATTACTCACAACCATAACCAAAGTATTCCAACTTTCAAGCAATGAGCACAAAATCAAAAGATCCATAACTTCATCATCAAAACTTACTCCTACAGATCTTAATTAATTAGTAATCATGTTGAATTCATTTAAATGAAAATTTACTTCAATCACCATCTCGACATCTTCATATTAAATAAAAATTTAATGAGATATACCTTATTGGAGGCTAAGGGTTTTTCATATAATTTACCCAATTTTTCCATTAGATCTACCATTGCCTTTTCTGTTGAAATATTGAAAGCTACCATATCTCAGCATAACTATATCATTCCCAGTGCCTTCCGATCAAGAAAATCCCATTCTTCATCTTTCATAGTTGACGACATTAAAGATTTCCCTTTCAATGGTAGATAAATATCCTTCCGATATACGCAGTCATCCACCTGCATCTTCCATAGCTGAAATTTCTTGCCATTAAACTTATCAACCCTAAACTTGTTATCTTTTGTCATTGCTCCAACTCAAACAAGAAACCCTCCTGTGAGTTTTTTTTTCTTCCAAAACAAAATCCTACTCGATACCAGTTGTTAGGATCGAAACATAGATGAGCAATAAAACAATAATAATTTAAGCATGCAAGCACAAGATAAACCCAAGATTTAACATGGTTCACCCAATGTGGGCTACATCCACTAGAATCAAGCCAACCTTCTCCTTTTTGTATTGCGAAGAAAGGAATACAATACAATTCTCTCTTTTTCATATTCTAAAGAGTAAATCCATGCACATATATACAACTTGTGAACCTCTTTGAAAACGTTTTCTTCAACCACAAGAAACCTAAATATAGCATGCTTATAAATAAGACATGTATATAAATAAGATAAACATAAAAATAACAATTCACATCTATTAATAAGATAATGTTATTTTTATAAACATAAAAATAACAACTCACGCCTATTAATAATACAATGCTATTTTTATAAACATAAAAATAACAACTATCGTCTATTAATAAGAAAATTTTATTTTTATCCATGACCATACTTTCCTCCCAAAATCAAGGAAAAATAAAACTGTCATGCTTCATCTTGCGGTTAGACTCAACATCTCCAACAGATTATGTGGAAGTCTATCATACCTCCTCTACATAGTAGCGTGAATGATAATCGTGACGTGGTTGTGAAGAGTCCAGAATTAGTACCTGTGACTTAAGGAGACATGGGTTTCCTTACATGGTAGGAGATTAGCAATGACCAGTATTGCTGCGTGGAAAGTGAACGTGGCTGAAGCATGGTTTTTGGCATGAAATCGACCTACGTAGAAGCTCTAGAGACTGGTATGGTGCTTGGCATTTTAAATTTGTGACTGTGCATTTAAAAATGTGTTCACCTTGGCAACGACTTGTGTTACGTGGCATTTTGTTGTGTTTTGGATGGGAAAGGATCTAAAACAATCTATTCTTCTTCTGATTTGATGGAGTGACATGTTTAGTTCACAAGTATTCATTTTCAAAAATGTTGTTTACCCGCAATTTGGCACATTTCATTTGGCTAAACATCTCCAAAAGACTCAAATTTACACCATCATTTACTTTCTTGGAGCAAAGTAGACTAGGTTTGTAAATCTTTAGCTTCCTTATTCCGCAAAGCAACTTTCTTTTATTATTTAGCATGAAGGACATCTGGTGGCCCTTGCATGATATAAAAATCATGTCTTCTCCAAAGATATTACTCTCGACATTGATATGTTGAAAGGTCTAAATTACATCGCTTTTAGAAGACAAAAATGAAGACCATTTTCCTCTTTGAATATATCTAGGATAGCGTAACTTGTGCACTCACTCGTCCCACCGACGTAGATGAACGAACGAAGTATGACAAGGCCGATACAAAATCCTTGATGTTGATCACTCTGAGCATATCTGATGAGGTACAACCACACATTCGAAATGTGAAAACATCAAAGAAGGCCTAGGATACTCTTTCCACGATCTACTAAGCAAATAATTTGACAAAAATTTTGCATCTCTAGTCAAAGCTTCATACCATGAGTATGCAAGAAGGTGAGAAAGTGGAAGAATTATTGCATTGAGTGGTAGAATTACGAGCAGATCTTAGCACACTTAGAGAAGTGGTCGAAGATAAGTTTTTTGTCCCACTCACATTATGAGCTCTTCCATCCCAGATTCAGACATTCATCACCACATTGACCATCACACAAAAGGAGGTGAGCTTTGTCGAATTGGTGAATTTTTTACAACAGACGAAGCCATTCAGACAGTATAAGAATAGTTTGAGGACAAATCGGTGATCTCGATACAAATGAAGAATCGAAGCCTTGTAAGGGAAAACAAGATAAGAAGACACAGAAGCAACCACAGAAGCCACAACAGAAGCGAAGTATATCAAATGGTGAATTGATGGTGTCACATCCACACCACAAATACCCATGATACTGCGAGTTATTGGTACAATGGTCACACAAAAATAAATTTTGGATATGATAGAACATCCGCTAAGGAGATTCGAGAAAATCCAAGAGGTCTCCTCATGGAAATAAGTAGAAAGGACATATCATATCCTAGCTAGATGATGAATCAAACAAAGATGGTCTAGAATCAAAGCACATTGGGCCACACACGAAGATGATTTGGTTCTATCCTCCCAAACATTAGAGACATCAGATAATGTTTGGTTGATTGATACATACACCAAAAAGCATATGAAAAATGATATGAAGTTCTTTGATTCATTGACCGATCGACCCACTGGAGATCAGGTTTGAATTGCAAATAACAAGGAGTATGTAGCAGAAGGAATAGGTAATGTGACCATTCCTCTTAGGAGAAATATGTACTCTCACAAAGGTGTTTTATGTCCTTGGCTTGACCACAAATCTCATGTCTATATCTTATCTATTGAATCACAAGCTCAAGGTGGAGTTCTTGGTTCAGAATGACATCAAATCATGTTTGATATCTAAAGAAGGTATGATACTTGCTAGATATTTTTTGAAGGATCATTTATTTGCATTAGATGTAGTTGTGTTATCTACCTCCATGGTGGAATCCACTACACTTTGGCATTATCGGTATGGACATCTTTATGTCGGCTCCCTCTATTATCTCAATTCAAAGGAGATGGTATGAGGAATTCCTCCTCTCTCTCATTCATTACCTCTTTGTTCTAGATGTCTAGTGGGAAAACAACATCGGGATCCATTTGATTCGAGTACATTCTATTCCAAGAACATCTCAAGGTCGTTCATATCAATCTGTGTGGACCCTTTCCTACCTCATTTAAGGGGTTTTAGTACTTCCAGTTGTTCACTAATGATTATTCCTACAAGACTTGGGTGTTCTTTTCCTAAAAAAGAAAGAAGCATTTGAATATTTCTAGATCTTCTATAAGAGAGTTGTTCAAGATCAAGAAACCCCTTCTTTTCCTCTACTCAAATCGAGGGGGGAATTCATGTCGAATAAATTCTTTACATTCTTGAAGGATCACGACATAACATAACACCTAAATGCCCCATATACTCCCCAACAGAATGGAATTGCAGAACGTCACAATCAGAATATCATGGAGATGGCTCATTGCATGCTTTCCACTATGAAGTTGGAGAATTTTTTTGGACAAGTAGTAGAGAGACTGCACGTATATATTCTTAACCAAGCACCTACAAATATCTTGAAGGAAAAGACATCGAAGAGGTATGGAGTAATCATAAACCTTTTATTTCTCATTTGATATTTTTGGATGTACTGCATATATGCATGTTTCAGATAAGAAGAGGAAGAAACTTGATCCAAAAACATGCCAATGCATATTTTTTGGGTACAATACAACCTCAAAATCATATCATCTCATGGATCCTAAGACAAAGAAGATATATGAGAGAAGATATGTTGTTTGTGATGAGTCATCATTTGACTCATTTCCACAGAAGGAAGATTCAACACCAACCTCCTCTCATAGATTGCTCACACATCCAGATGATGAGCATGAGGATTCTTTAGAGAAGAAGGATGAGCTGCAAGGAGAGTTGTTCATTGATCTTGGGAATTTGGAAAACAATTCTTCACATCAGTAGCAACATTAGTGTTCAAGTGGGTCCAAAGCACCATGAGAGACTCCCACCTGAACTCTCTTCCAGACACTTCATCAGGGGTTCGTATGAGAAGACATGTGAGAAATGAGGTAAATCTCACACTCATGAGTTCAGTGGTTGATAGCACCAAACCTGATTCATTTTGTGAGGAACTCAATCAACCAGAATGGAAGAAGGCCATGGATGTATAATATGACTCCTTGATACAAAATCGGACATGGGAACTTGTTGATCTTCCTATAAGTAATAAGTCCATTGGCTGCAAGTGGATTTTCAAAACAAAATACAAGGTAAATGGATCTATCAACAAGTACAAAGCACAACTAGTTGCAAAAAGGATTATGCTCGGCATGACTATATTTACTATAATGATACCTTTTCAAAGAATCGCAAAGATCAAAACCATCAAATTTGTGGGTGCATTGACAACACAAAATGGATGAAAACTTCAGCAGATGGACATGAAAATTGCTTTCTTAAATGGTGATCTCAAAGAAGAGGTATACATGACCCAAGCCGAAAGGATTTGTCGATGAGAAGCATCCTTAGAAGGTATTTCATCTAATTAAGTCTCTTTATGGACTTAAACAGAACCTAGGGCATGGTACATAAAAATAGATGATCACCTATTACAACATGGATTCACTCATAGCCCCTCTGATTCAAATATGTATATCAAAATATAGGCAAAGATATTTTCATCTTGGTTTGTATGTATATGATCTTGTGATCACAAGGAGTTATGAAAATATCATCAAAGATGTGAAGAATGATTTGAAGAAATCCTTCGACATGACAGATTTGGGGCTACTTCACTATTGTCTTGGCTTAGAGATATGATAGAAGAAGAATCATATTTTTATCTCCCAGATGAAATATGCCAAGACATTCCTGGAAAAGTATGGCATGTCGATTGTAAACCTGTGTCCACTCCAATGGAAAAAGGTTTGCAACTTTCTAGGTTTTAGGATTCACCTCAAGTAGATGGTACTCTCTATAGACAACTTGTTGGGAGTCTTATTTACTTGACGTATACTAGACCAGACTTGTGCTTTGTTGTGAGCTATCTTTCCATATTCATGTAGGATTCAAGAAATGTCATTGGGTAACAACGAAGCATGTGTTGAGATATGTCTAAGGTAAATTTGACTATGGTCTGGAGTATCAGAAGAACTCTCAGTTCTTCTTGCAGGATATATAAACTCGGACTATGTTGGATCCGTTGATGACAGGAAATCAACTTCAAGTTATATTTTTCATCTTGGGTCTGACCTATCTCATGGATAAGTAAAAAGAAAATATTTGTTTCTCTCTCATAAACTAAGGTAGATTATTGTGTTGCACGAGGAGCTATGTGTGACATGATTTGGTTACATCGCATTTTGTCAGATATGAGTGTTCCTAAAGAAAATCCTCCCATCATTCACTGCGATAATCAGGGTGTGTTGAAGCTTGTGAAAAATTATTTTTTCTATGAGAGAATAAAACACATTGAGTTCAAATGTCACTATATTCGAGAACAAGTCTTGAACCACCACATCTAGCTCCAAAGATTGCACTGACAGATTGCTCAAATTGCATATATACTCACCAAGTCTCTTAGCAAGGTGAAATTTGAATTGCATTGAGGCTATGTATTTGTAAAAACAATGTATTAAAGAGGGAATGTTAGAAAACTAATGGTGACCATTCCACTTCGAGTGGTTATTATTCCTCATTTGTAGACCTTTCGGTGTTTCACATGTCTTTTCACATCCTCTTCTCATCTTTGGATGTATATATTCTCATGTAGTTTTCTCATTTCATCATCAAATACAATCTAAGCTTTATTTTCTCTTTCATTAGCCAACAATACAACTAATTAGCTTATTTCCCGATTGCACATGTTCACACACATACACGAGAACATGTGTGTGTTCACACGTAAACCTGCACACGCACATGCATACACACACATTGTAAGATTGCATGTGATATTGGATTCTCCTACATCACTAAACTTGTAAAGCCTTTATATCTTTCAGAATCTATAACTTTTTTATTCAACTTTCAATATTATAATTTTTTGTAAGTGTATAGTTTTTAGGGAGGAATGAAAATATGCAAAAAGAAAAGTATAGTTTTGATATATTCCCAAAGTGATATTATTTCCTCTACTTTGAAACGATGATAAACCTACAAACACACAAAATATACCAAATTGAAAACAAATTTCATGGTATAACTAAAAAAATCCTACTTGCAAACAAATATATTCTTGGATAACTTGTTTTAACATTATATCTTTTTATATTATCTTACAATTTAAAATGGACCTTTATTTTTTAGAAATTTTACTTAATTTACTGATTGAATTTTAATTAAACATAACCTCCTCGATACATGTCATATGTAATATAATTTTATTTACAAAACAACTTTCTATATTCATATAATACATAATTGTTGTGTTACAATTTTTAATTTTTCTTCTTACATTATTGTTTTATTAACATGAACTTCATTAATATACATTGCCTATTGAATTTTCATAACTCAATCATAAATATTTAAAAAACGATTCCATATCTACAATGCATCAACAAAAAAATAAATTACAAACTTTAGTTTCATAATTCAATCACAATTACTTATATAATTATTTAAGATATTACATTCATCATTTGCAACATAAACAATAACAATGAACAGTCTATATTTCACCACACGATTATTCATGTGGTAGAAAGTATCTATCCCATCTATGTGACGACAAAAATAGACTTTCCACAAACCCTAAAAAATTCATTTCAAATAGATATATATAGGCAGCCATCCAGACTACTAAACAACATGGAAGCATTTTAATAGGTAATATAGACCGCAAAACTTATGCTGCTGAGGTAGCTTACTTATAAAAGCGAGTCCTATGCATTTATCTTCTGCAGAGGATACCTTTTTCTTTACCTCCTTTCCCGGTACAGTCCAAGCTAGTAACAAATTTTAGAAGAAATTTTTAGAGAAGCTTGTGTGGTGGTTGAAAATGCAAGATTTGAAATCTGCGACCACAAGAGAAGATGTTCGGTATCTGTCTTCACCACCCATGACTGGCATTGACACTCCCACCTTCACTGGATTCTTGATATGAGGCCTGTACGTCTGACCCAGAACACCTTCCACTTCCGAAGGCAGGCCCAAGAATTTGAAATTCACTTCCAGACGAGCAAAGCAATCGTCTACAGGAATTTCGTAGTTGTGAATACGATCGTCCTCCTTAGTGACAAACACCACCTTCAACTATATCTGGACAAGATCAGGTACTTGTACGATAACACTATTTGTCTATGCAGTGCGTTTGACTATTAAATTGTCTGCTATCGGTTTCAAATGTGGATGCCTGGCTTGTGGAATGCCCGCCGACTTTCTGTCGAAGGAGAAAAACAAATGGTCGACTGAGTTGTCCCACTTTGATACTGTGTTAGCACTAACCATGAAAGTGAGATTTCCGAACGCCTAGGGACTGCACCCAGGTGAAATCTCTGGTTCTTCCTTGTGGCTTTCTTTCGATAAAATGAGCATTTATTTGCAGATTGCTATCAGACACTATGGAGAAATCCTGGTTATTGTTTCCATGGAAGTAGAACATCACGCCATCGCCTCCTATGAAATGTGGATCACAGCAAAGGCTTGCATAGCTTCCGCATCCAGGTATGCAATATATTATATAGAAAAATAGGTATACAAGGATTAAACTAAATATTTTAATGTGGAATTAATTAAGCTGATTTTTAAAAAGTTGGTGAATTTATTTCAGACAAAAATTAACTTGAGTATATTCATGGTATTCATCTGCGAAAATTATGCATAATTTAATGCTTAAGCCAAAGTAATATAATGTTAAACTACATTATAAAAAAACTACAAGAACCTTTTAAGCTAACATTAATAGGTAATTGAAAACTTTGTGGAGAATATTAGAATAGGATTGGGGTAGCATTATCAATATCTTCGAAGTAAATCCACAAAATATGGTGTAGCCTTAACTATTATTATTCATACCATTATAATTGTCTTGTAAAGAGGAAGGTTTAAAGGGTTAAACATTATATTAAAAAAATTAAGGATTTGTTGATTGATACTACTTTAAACACTTAATATATTAGAGAAATCAAATAACGCATTCTTATTGTTTGTACACTACTTAAAACATTTATTCTTACTAAAAGTGTTTATAAATGCAAACTACTTAATCATTGACTAGCTTAACACATCGGCTCCCTACTTCATGATCAAACAAATATATTATAGAAAAGAATGACTGAACATTAAGTGCTACCATGACTCCATCCTCATCAAAATGCCAACCTCTATATATATATATATATATATATATATATATATATATATATATATATATATCACTACCACACATGCAAAAACATTTGGATAGAAAATTAATTCGTATACTATTTCTCATTAAAGTTCCCTGAAGTCTATAACAAAAATATATATATACAAATATGAACAAACGATTCAAAATTACTTACTCATGCATATGGGTTTACACTTATTTTTACAATCCAAAAAACAATCCTTGACATTGTAAGGTTGTCTTGAATGCGTGGGGGACATTCATCGCCGACCGAATAATTGTAGCAAAACATGGTGTACTATCAATCCAAAATTGCATGCATTCTCCTTCCTTTTCTATATCGCATTCTCATTATTGACTACTCACACATAAAGCAATAGCAACCACTAACGATTGCTCTTGATTTCTTCCCCTTGCCTTCTACAACTTAGTCTTCATTCCCGAAACTAGCCTTAAAAATGACTCGATAAACTTGTCCATGCATTCTAAACCATGTACTCATGCTTAAACAATGTCATACGACCTCTCATACTTGTATGCACTCATCTCACCAAGCTACCATGCTCATACCTTCACTATGCCTCTTGACTAGCTTTTTGATTTTCACAAATCAGCTTGACAACACTTCAACCATCAAGCTTACCATGACATCAATGAACACAACCTCTATAACACTATCCATGACATCAATAACATCAGTTACATCATCTTAAAAATCTCTAACTCACCTTAACATCAATGAAAACTTTGTGAAAACATCTATATCAGTCTCTAGATTAGTTAAGAAGCTAAGCTAACTTGTCTTTTCATGTCTTGCTTTACTTACAACATGTTTTGATTGATATATAACATAATTGATCTATTTTTATGTTTGGTACTTGAAATTAAATGTTTCATTAATAAATCAATACTAAATATTGTTTCTAATATATTATGAAATTTAATTAAGTATGAAGGAGCCATCACACCCCATCCCCCTATTTTATGCATCCTGTTATTGAATTATTTATTTCTATGTTAAATCAACAAGTTATGTAAAACTGATCCAAATTAATAGACATGAAGAAGAATCCCAAAAACCCAAAAATATTTTTATGCAAAATTATGTTATGTTAACTTACCTTATTTTCTTACTACACAGAGAGAGAGAGAGAGAGAGAGAGAGAGAGAGAGAGAGAGAGAGAGAGAGAATCACATATCTACATGTGCACACGATGTAATATTACTTGTCAACCCTTTTGTCATGTTGAATTTCGAGCGTAAAAATTAAAATTTCAGCCATGACAATCAATCCCACACTTAAAAAATCCTTGAACCGAGTAATGTGAACCTTCCCTCTAGCTAATCTCGACTCTGTAAACCCTATCATGGCCGAAAGCAGACATGCTAACAAGATTTTTAAATTGTTTTTCATGTTGAGGTAATCTCATGGGAACAATTCATAATCATATTATGATTCACCCGAAAGAAGTTTCTTATGGAAGCCTAAAAGGCCCAGCTTTCAAACTTCTTGCACCTGTAGAGAACCTCCCGAGGATGTCCCAAGAATATTTGATGCCTCCAAGTAGTGTGTGAAAAAGTTGTGTAAGTATCCAAGGAATTTTAGGAAGGTTCTGGAAGAAAATCACTGTTTCGGAACAAGTTGTGTGAAACTGGGTCATTGGTAGCATGGCATTGGGAAATGCACGCTCAAAAAAGCTAATCACCTTGTTCGAAGACTTTTGGGTGCCTCATGAAAATTTAGAAGCTTATATCCCAAGAATTTGAGATATTAAATGTCCTACTTCATGTTGAAATAATCAAGGAAAGGTTTTGGGATTATTGAGAGGTGAAAACTTGTCTGACAAAGGTGCAACACAAAGGTCCCAATACAAGTTGTAACTTGTTCGGCAGAGTTTTAGGAGTCTTGTGAAGATTTGAAATCCTAACAAAATATCAAATGAAATTATATTAAATTCTCTTCATGATGCATATTATTTTTTATTTTGTGGTGAATGAATCCATATTTAATGTTCTTTATAGAAAATCTTCCTATCACATAGTTTATTGACATGTACCTTGAGGGAAACGTCAAAACAAGGGTAAAATATGATGAATAATTAATTTTCAGGACTTATATATATTCTCATTGGATTCCTTGGACCTTTTCCATAAATATTCGTATATTGGATGACCTATTTTCGTTGACAATTTCTCCCAAAATGGAGAAAACAAGTTCACATTGAAACCGCTTATCATGCCGACGTGCGACAACAACTCATTGTTGACACACGACAAGAAGAATTTGTATACACATCAAAAAACAAATCTTGATGCTTGAAAACAACATTTTGACGCCCGAAATGAAAGTTTTGTTTCCTGAAAGTGATTTTCAGGCATCCAGAAGGCTTGAGACGTGCGACAACAAGGTGTTGGCTCGCTATAGCGAGGATTCTTAACACGCGACAATGAGGGGTTATGACATGCAAAACAAAAACCTAGGCGATAATTTTTTTTTTTGCGACAGAATTTAGATGCTAACATGTGACAGAGGGTCAATATTTTTTCGTATGCGACACGAAAAACGAGGTCATTTTTTCAAAAAGAATTTTTACGACCTACCCAATGTTACACGCCGTGAAGATGACATCATGCACAAAAGCAATTGTTTGTACACGAAATGATGTCATGCATAAAGGATATTTTGAGAAAATAGGAGATGGTGTGATCGGAGATGTAGGAAGATGAAAGGTTATAGGTGACGAAGGAACACCAAAGGTCGCAAAGGAACCCTTAAGGTCCACAATCATGAGGGAAGGTGAAAGGTCACGTTGGGGAGACAAAAGAAAGTCTTAACACTATAAATATGAATGACACCCTCATTTCAAGGGATGGTTAATGCTTGTTTGCTATCTCTCATTTTCTTTCTAGAATCAAGTGCCTCCATTTCTTCTCGGTCCATATATACTACATGTTCTATCTCCATATTAACTTGTACTCCATGAGCATTGTAAATTGTGCAACATGATGCAATAAGACTTTGTGTTTCTTTTTTATTGTTCCTATTTCTTTACAAATGGTTTCTTCTAATTGATTGCAAGTGAAATGTTCTGATTTTGATGCAACAAACTTTGTTATGTTATTTGTTGGTTGAAATCCTTTTCTCGTTTCTTTTCCTATCTCCCTCACTAAGAAGTTTTCTTATTTGCACCGAATACAAGCAATTGCCAAATATTTAGGGAAGTATTCTGTGTGATCTCTAGTCTTGAGGCTACACCAAAAAATTAGTTTAAATTTTTTTCATTTCCTTGTTTTCAATAAATGGAGCTTCCCCATTCAATAAGAGGAACTCAGTCTCGTGCACTGTTGGTGAGAACTCACTAATTTTCCCACTCAACATATTATTTTGCCAACATTTTTTGTTGCCCACCATGAAGTAAATTAAGCATATCTGCACCCAATTTTTATTCCACAAAATCCAAAAAAATTGTATCTTCCAAATATTAAAAAAACATGGAATTTGAAAATTCATTTAGCGTTATGTCCTCCATTGATGGTTATTCCTGGTAATCCCCTAGTCTTGAGGCTTGAGCTTAAGTTTCATATATAAGAAGATATTGCATCATATTTGAGGGAAACTATTTGGAAAAATGAGAAAACTTCGCTCATTACTTCAGTGTTACAAGAGTTCTAGATTCTAAAGAAGAATGTGTAGAAGCCTTGGAAAGAGCGATACAAGTTTAGAACCAACAAAGGAGAGTGTAGATGAGTCTTATATGTATTTCACATTCAAGATAGCTAACAGAAGGTATACAATATCTTCAAGAGCTAGTGGTGTGTTTGCTCCCAACTTCGAGGAACGTTTACAAGATGATTTAAAACTTCCTATCATTCAAATTACAAGAAGGACAAGTCGATAATACTCCCCACAATTTTGTTGACTTCTTATTTTCAGTCACTGCTAAGGGAGTTGTAGTTGAACCTTTAAACTACGTTCCTCCACAAGAGGATATTGTTGAAGAATATCTTGAAAGAATCAAAGTTATTCTTAAAGGATTTGAAGAAGAAGAAGAAGAAGAAGTCAAGAAGAACCACTAATGGCTCAACAAGCACCACTACTCTGGGGACAAAATACATGTCCCTTAGCTCTCACCATGCTTCTACATGACCTACCTAGGGGGTTGAGAAATAATTTTTCTAAGTTCCATGGTGATGCGAAGTAGCATCCAAATGACCATATTACAACATTCATCATGAATTACGTACTACTAGGAGTTGGATATATGAAAATGCATCAGTCTTCCTTTTCATAGAATCTTTGCAAGATATAATTACAGACTGGGTCTACCACTTACCTGCTAGGTCTATAACTAAGTGGAACAACATGAAGACCAAGTTTGAAATGAGATTCAAAGCTAGAGAGGATTCTCATGCACTTTTGGTCCAATGGTCTCAACTTAAGAAAGAACCATTCAAACCAATGAGGGATTTCATGGAAAAGTTCAATAGGATGCTTTACAAGATTCCTGAAGTGGCCCGACCTATTGAGGACAACAAGCTAAGTTTTTTCACAAATTCCCAACTTTCGAGGTTAGTTATATGTTAAGAAGTACTCAACCAACGAGTTTGGATGAAGCAAAAAAACTTGAAATTGAAGTGGAGGATGATCTGATCATGTCAAGGAAGATAAAGAAAGGTCCAAGTAAGGAGAAAGGCCAAAGCTCAAACATAGGTACCACATATTCATTAGTTCAAAAATTGGCTAATGATGTCTTGTCTCTTAAGAAGCAATTGGCTCAAGTTTCTATGAGTAGAGAGGCACCTAAGAAGAACTTTCAAAATAGAAGAACGATCAGCCCACCACCTCAAATAATTATACTAGAAAATCCCTCACATTGCATTTTGTGATACACAGGGTGATGATGAGGATGAGATTGTTGGACAAGATGATGATGAAGAAGAAGAATGGATTGGAAATGAAGAATTTGATGATGCTTTGAGATTGGGTATTTTGAGTACTCATCCAGAGATGAAAGTGAATAAGGTGATATACCAAGTTTCTCTTACGTGGTGTTCACTATTTCTCAATCAAAAAAGAAAATTCCTTCTACCGTTACTCTTAAGAAGAAGAAAGATGAAGATTCTCCTATGGTGACTTTGTCTAATAAAATAATCAAGAGAGGAGTTGCACTTCCTCCTTGAATAGACTCTGCTAAAGAAAAACCAAACCTTATGGCAGCAAAGAGGACCACTGATGAAACAAGTAATTCTCCTAAGTTTACATCTATTAAAGAATCTTCTTATAAGGTTTCTAATGTTACTTCCAAAATGTTAAATGTATTAAGAAAAACATTTGAGGTACAAATTACTATCTTCATTCAAATATTCTTCCACCTCATATGCATCTACTTCATCATCTTTTTATATCATGGATCATGTCGAAGGTCTAAGGTCCAAATATCTACGTTTGAATATTTGTAGACCCATCTAGAACACTTTGATAAACTAGTTTGGTTTATCAAAGGTAGTAACTCAAATCCCAATTCACACACCCTCTTTTAAAGGGTTATTTTTGACTCCTCCTTCCCCATCATCTCAAAACATGGTATCCCTAAGTGCATCCAAGACTGACAAGGTTGAACCATTGTACCTTTCTATTCTTATTGGAGGCTACCAATTGCACAACCGTATCATAGACTTGGGTACTTCGATAATGTGACGCTAATAAAAGTATCTAATCTCTTTAGTCCGACTCTAACACTCAAGCTAAAGGTCTATGTTATTGTATGGAAACTAAATAATTCCCACTTTTGGGGAGAATAAAGGATGCCCAAGTTTCTTTAGTTGATTTCCACAGAGACGATAGTGTTATTGAATATCCTAGTAGTAGACAATCCGCCTCATACCGGATGTTATTGAGAAGAAGCTTTTGCAAAGGTTTTCGGGATAAATTCAAATGGACTGGTATTCAATAAATATTCTAGTCAAGGGTGAAATGAGAAAAATTATGCCAATGAGAAAAATGAAATATACAGTGTAAAAATTAGAATATCCTAGGTAAGATATTCTTTATCAAGACAGATGAACATGGGGATTACTTCATGACCTCCAGAGGAAATGATTATGTATCTCTTATATCAAAAAATGATGAAGGCGTCTTATGGATTATGGATTTTGATGGAAGCCATTGCAATTCAAGATCTGGAGCTGGTGTGGTTTTGATTTCCCCATAATGTGAGATATTTCCTTTTACTTTCAAGCTCCAAACCGAAAATATAAATAGGATCAAGAATATGAATCCCTTCTCTTAGGCATGGATATAGCTGATTCCATGGGAATCAAGTAATTGATGTGCCTAGGAGATAAAGAGGTAATTGTGAAATGAGTTTGGAATCGTACCAAGTGAATAATTCACAGCTAAAACATTACATGAATAGAGTATGGGGTTGTATTGAATCCTTTGACCCTTTATCTATACAAGTTCTTCCCCATGAATAGAATGACAAGGCTAATTTTGTTGTTGTATCAGGTTCTTTAATGATACCACACCCCTCTTTTGATAAAGATAAATATTCCATAGAGATGGTTTTTAGACCTAGTGTGCCTGATAATGTGAATCACTAGCAAGTTTTCAACGATGATAATCAACTCTTGGCCTTCTTAGAACAAAGAGAATTTTTTTTTAGGAAATAAAGGATAAAATATGTGGAATAATCCCTCACAAAATCGCAACAATAGAAACTAATATACAAAAATATTACAAAACTCAAACTAAAAGTGCATAGTAAAATAACAGAACACAAAGAGACAAAGATTTAACGTGGTTCACCCAATTTGGGCTACGTCCACCAAGAATCACTTGCTCATATTTTATTACAAGCCACTGCTCTCTCAATACAATACCTAGATTTGTTTGGAGCTATGCTCAACAAACTCTACAGAATTCACACCCGAATTCAAAACACATCTGCAATGTTACATAATACCTACCATATGCATAAAAGCATATAAGTAGACAATTGTTAAATCAATTTTTACAAAACCATGGGTATTAAAACCATGGGCCAAAACCATCCCATAAACCTATGGGTCAAAATCCCACCCATATGAGAAAATCACATTTCTGGTATATCGGGCACGTTTTAAGGCCAAAAAAATTGGGGGCTACGCCCCAAACCCTCCGCTATAAGGGGCTGTCACCCTCGAACCCCCGCTCGGACCCGGCCCACCTCAAACCCAGTGAGACAACTATGGAAATTGTACAAGACTTTAGTGTACAGTCTTCAACACTTTCACACATGAAAATAGGCTCCACAACCTAATAATGTCCCACTTGAGACTAGTTTTCTTTTGAGCAAGCTTCTCAACCGTTCACTAGTTTCCGTGAAGACCAACCAAAGCTTAACACGCTTCTCGCTTTTCCTCTTGTGACTACCTTGGTCATCATTTATAAAGGATTCTGACTGGTATGAATCTTCTCAACTTCAACTTCTCTTCCTCTAAAGTTGTCCCGATGAAATGTTACCTTAATTGTATGTGTTTCATCCTAGAGTGGAAGGTAGAGTTCTTAGCTTGGTGTATAACACTCGACTATTACTATGGAGCTTTCCTTCCTCTTTCTTATGCCCATCCTCAAACAATTACTGTAATGAAATCATTTCTTTGCTTGCCTCTGTGGCGTAAACATACTCGGTGTTCATGGTTGACAAAGTCACCACCTTCCGTAGTCATGAAATCTAGCTTATTGCTATCCCACCTACAAAGTGTAAACATAACTTGTCGTGCTCCTCCTACTATCTACATCTCTAGCCATATCTGAATCTACATAACCACACAAAGTGGTGTCTAGTTCACTGTAGCACAAAATTGTCCCCATGGTCCCTCTCAAATACCGAAGGATCCACTTTACTACCTGTCAGTGATCTCTACCTAGATAAGTCATAAATCTACTCATTGCTCCCACTACATGGGCAATATTAGGCCTGGTGCACACCATGGCATATAGAAAACTTCCAACCACTAATGAGTAAGGTACCTTAGACATCTGGTTTCTCTCCTGCTCTATCTTGGGACACTACTCCTTTGATAACTTGAAATGGCCTCGCCGATCCATAGGGATCCGAAATAACTCTACTTCATCAAAAACAGTCAACACAAAGAAGGAAAACAATGAAATGGAGGTTCTATCTTTTAAGTAATAGGACCACCACCCTACGTAGGGCGGTGGTTACAAAACCACCACCTAGCCAGGGTAGTGGTCCCAGAACCGCCGGTCTACACAAGGCGGCGGTCATGGCCATTACGGACAAAAACTAAAATTGAAACGAACAACTCATGAATTTGAAAGGATGTTCATTTCTCTTCTCCTTCATGACCTTTCCCATTCTCCAGTGCATGGGAGGACATGAGAAAGGCTATAAATACATGATTTTAGAAGTGTAGAAGATCATCGAAGCATGGGAGCAAGTGAGCAAGAAGTCTTGGTGTTGGAAATTGTATTTTTGTAGAAGAAAGGAGTGTTGGACAGAGCAAATAAGTAACTGAAAGGAAGTGTTGAGATATTATCTACTTCTCTTTCTTACTTATTGTAAATTATGTACCTGTTGATTTGAATTGGCCAATAGAAGTGGGAAGAAAGAGCAATTTCCCTTCCCAACTGGTTTTTTGTCCATTGGAGGTTTTCCAGGATAAAATTGTTGGTGTTATGAGCTTATATTCTTTCCTTTACTACAATCGTTGATTCTAACCACAATAGTAATTCATTCACTAGCTATCTCTGTTATTTTCTAATAGAAAGTAAATAGCAACGATTAATTTGTGATTTGTGAATAATTCCAAAGTTGAAGAGTTTATAGATCATTTTGGTATCAAAGCTAACAAGTATCCAGAACTATGGTATTTCATTCTTGAATTTGTATGACAGTTAAAAGATCTAAAGGTGAAGAAGCTTTACCTTACGCAACCCATAGATTTATACAAAGAAGTGGAAACAGAGAATTCGGGGAGAAATGGAGGAAGAGAACTTGGTTTGTAGAATCGAGATGCTTGGAGACCATGATGGATAGGATGTTTAGAAGGCAAGAGGAACTTGCAGATTTGCAGAAGACAACTTCCGTTAAGCAAGACTCCATGGACTCGGTGGTTCAAGGCTTAGCCAAAAATTTTGGTATAGGAAAGAGTCACCATGAGGAAGATTATGGGGAAGAGCATGAAGAAGAGACTTCTAACACAAGAGAAAAGGTAAAATATGAACATACTCCTTTTAAATTTGAGACTAAAGTTGAAATCAAAAGCTTTGAAGGACAAGTAGATGTAGAATTACTGGATAAATGGTTGAAATAGTTAGAAGTCTATTTTAGTGTCCATAATGTCACTGAGGTACAAAGGATCACCTTTGCACGTCTTAAAATGGAGGGACATGCTCTAGTTTGGTGGGAAACTCATCTAACTTCTTGTGAAAAGAAGAAATGTCCTATTGTGAAATATTGGAAAGAATTTAAGGAATTACTTAGAGCTAACTTCTATCCTATTGGCCATAAAACTGACCAAATGATTAAATGGCAGTATTTTAGACAAGGCAATGGTCAAAGTGTGCAAGACTATACTATAGAGTTTTGGAGGCAAGCCATGTTGCTGAACATGGATTTGGAGGATGAGGATATTCTGACCAAATACTTGGGAGGACTTCACACTCACCTTCGAAGAAAAGTCATCTCCACAAAGCCCAAGGATCTCAATGAAGCATGTGTACATGCATACTACATAGATGATGAGAAAAAGCAAGGAGAAGTAGAGCCAAGGGTAAAGCAGTCAAAAAATCAGCAGAAAAAGGATTATGGGCAAACAAATAACAAGAGTAAGTGGAAAGGGAAAGGTAAACAAACTACCACTACTTTAAATACTTATAAAGATCCCAAGAATTTTTGTAAGAATTGTGATATCAATGGTCATACTGACGCTACATGTTGGAAGTTGCATCCGGAGTTACATCCAAAGAACCAAACCAAGGACTCCAAGAAGTCCATGATAGTTGTAAAGATAGAAGGGGAGGTAGAAATCAAAGATGACTCTGATGTAGATGAAAGGCTTGGATGCACGACCACCAACATGGACAATGAAGAGGAGATGAGTAGACTATTCTAGATCAAAATCTAGATCAAGAGGACTAAGGTAAATGCTTTGGTTGATACCGGTTCTCAATCTAACTTGATTTTTGAGGAAGTTGTAAAGAAGCTTGGTCTTGAGCTTACAAGCATTCGCACCCATATCCTTTGGGTTAGGTGAAGAAGGGTGTTGAAAATCAGGTAACAAGAAGATGTAAGGACAAGTTTGGGATAAATTCTCTATATATAGATGTTTTTGAAGTTGATGTTATTCCACTTGATGCTTTTGATGTGGTATTCAAGAGTCCTTACTTGTATTTTAGGGATGATATCTTAATGATAAGGGATAATCAATGGTATAGATGGGTCAAGGATGGGATCAGCTACAACATCCGGGCACACTAGCGTAAGACACGGGTTACTATGGTAAGTGCTAACAAAGCAAAATGGCTTATTCAGTCAAATCATAATCAGTTTTGTTTACTTTTGTTAAAGGATAAACAAGATGGGGTAGAAGTTTCAAAGATTTATAACCAAGGAAAACAAGATTTGGATAGTATTATTCAGTCTTTTCAAGAAGTATTTCAGGCTCCTAGTAGATTACCACCAAAATGGGAAGTAGAGCATGAGATTCAACTATTGCCAGAGTCACCTCTACCGAACATCGGGTTGTATAGGCAATCCTTGCTAGAGATTATTGAGGTAAAGAAACAACTCCAAGAACTAATAGACCAAGGGGTGATACGTCCGAGCACCTCACCATGTGGTTCACCTATTGTGATGGTGCCAAAGAAGGATGGTTCTTAGAGAATGTGCATCGACTACCGCACTTTGAACAAGATCACCATAAAGAACCGATATCCACTTCCCCGCATAGATGATCTCTTGGACCAGCTTCAACATGCCAAATTTTTCACAAAGTTGGATCTCAAGTCAGGTTATCACCAAGTCAAGATGAAGGAGGAGGATATATGGAAGATTGCCTTCAAAACAAAACAAGGTTTGTATGAATGGTTAGTACTTCCTTTTGGATTATGCAATGCACCCGCTACATTTATGATATTGATGAATGATGTATTGTAGGATTTCATAGATTCATGTGTCATTGTATACCTAGATGATATCTTGATTTTTAGTGCCACATGGGAAGAACATCTAACGCATTTGCAGCAAGTCTTGAAAGTTCTAAGGAGAAACAACTGCTTTATAATATGAAGAAATGTGAATTTTCCAAACAGTCACTTGTCTATCTTGGGCACTATTATCCAAAATGAGCCCCTTGCTTGTTTTGGCTAACTTGCCTTCATTATTCCCTTCCTTGTGCTTTAACTTCAATTTTCACACATTTCAAGCACTCAAGGGTTTCTAGAAATGGCTCCATTAGATAGGATTTTTTCTTACCTTTCCGAGAAGGTAAAGTTTTCCTCCTAACTCCTTGTAGTTTTCAAGTTATGACTCGGCGGAGTTTTTGGGAAACTTTTCCTCAAAGGCCCATGGCCAATAAGAATGCACCACGTGGTAGGGCGGAGTGGCGGATGTCGAGGAAAGTTCAAGTCTTTTTAGTGCTTTGGCTAAAAGTGCAAAAGGGAAAACTTTTCTGCGGGCCCGTGAATGAATGAGGAGCCGACATTTGTTCGATCGGTAGCAAACGGTGGGGCACGGGGAGAATTGGGAAGTGTTTCCGTTTGGCTAAAATTCCAAAATCGAAATTTAGGCCTGAAGGCCCGCCGAGCAATGAGAAGCCGCCACATGGCAGCGAAGCACGGGAGTTTTTGGGGAAATTGTCCCAAAATTAAATCAAAGGAAAAAGACACACCTTCGGCCCAGTGATTCCACTAGCCAATGAGAAGGTGACACGTGTCCCGCGGTAGCAAAGGTGTGGGAAAAAAGCATAAATTTTCCCAAAATGAAATCAAGGGAAAAAAGAGGCAGGTTGAGCCTACGATTCCATCGACGAACCAGAAGATGCCACTTGTCCCGAGGCGGAAGAGGTGTGGAGATTTTTTGGAAATTTTTCCAAAAATGCAAAAAGAAAATTTTGACCCCGTGAGCCCGTTTTTGAAATCTAATTTTTCCGCCTCGAAATTTGTGCCCAAGTTTTTTCCCTAAATCTTCAGATGGGCATATCTTTTGATCCAGAGATCAAATTTCAACAAAATCAGACTTTTTGGAAAGGTCTCAAGCCCCTCTATGCATTGGAGGAATAAAAACATTATTTCTTGTAAGTTTTGATGGAGAAAATGTCAAAAACATCTTTCAGATTTTAATGTGAACCAGATTGCTTCAAATGAGTTTTTTTTTCTCAAATCTACCATGGTGGCTTTCTCCCACACGCCAAGGATGAAGAATCAGTTCGTTTTGATGGAAGAAAACCCAAAAATGTCTTCTCACGCCATAAATGTGAGATCAGATTGCTTTGAGAGTTGTGTTGCACCAAATTTATCATTTTTCTCTCTAACACGCAAAAAGCACAAAAAGAGGAGGTCACTTTGATGGATTGCAGGCCGATTTGAAAGGATTAATGGTGAGTGGTTGAGTAAAAAGATCAGATTTTGATTCCTCCTTTGTTTTCCCTCTCTTTTCTTCAACTATAAATGTAAAAGATGTGATCTATTGTAATGTTGGATGTTCTTGCTTCTGCAGCTCTTCTTTCCTCCTTAGTAGGTGGATTTGAAGGAGTTTCAGACCTCCCATGGAGATTCTAACACATTTTTACCTCTTTGCGAATGGAATGAATTGTATCAAATTGTGGCATGATAATGTATGTTTTGTGATCAATTTTCAATCCTCTCATGTGGTTCTTATTGTCTTCTGATATTTCATTGCATTCTAGTAATTTGTGCATGTTTTGTCACTGCTTCTTCATGATTTGCGTCTGTTTTTGCAAAGCAAGGAGTTCATCACTTCTTTGGTGTATCACCTTTCTATTTTTGCTTAGTTTTGTTTCCATTTCCATGTTTTCTCTCAACCCTGTCTCCTTGGTAGTTTTAGAATAGGATTTTGAACTAGAACCTCTACAAAATTTCATGCATACACCTTAACAAAGGAGTAAGAACCAGCTTCAATCTAGAGATTTTTCTCACCTTGCAAGGTCCCACACCTTGGACAAAACTCAATGTTGTACATTCACACCAGATGAGTTTGCCTTAGAAAAGCATATCCATAACTCATTTGGGGGTGTTTTGAATTTGCACTAACATGCACATGGCTTAGAGGAGGATAGCTACGAGTGGATTCAAAGAAGGTGGAAGCCATCACAAATTGGCCAACACCAATAGGAGCCACAGAGACTAGAAATTTTTGGGAGCATAAAGTACATGCATAACTTCATTCCGAAGTTTCTCTGATTGCAACACCTCTACACACAAATGGCCGCAAAGAGTAAGGGTTTTGGCTATGGTAAGGAAAGAGACAAATCCTTTCGCTTATTATGAAATACAATATTAGTCATGCTCTAGTACTTGCTCTTCCTAGTTTGTAGCAGCCTATTAAAGTAGAGATAGATGTCAGTGATTATGCAATGGGCAGTGTTGCTTCAAGGAGGTAAACCCGTATGTTATCATTCTAAACCTTCACTTCTACAGCTTAAAGGATATTTAGTAAATGATAAAGAAATGTATGCACTAGTTCAAGTAATTAAAAAATGGAAACATTATTTGTTGGGTAAAGAAACTATTGTGCACACTGACCATAAACCTCTCCATTATTTGCAAGCATAGTCTAATTTACAGTAGGAAAGGCACTATAAAAGGATGGGGTTTCTTTAGTAGTTCCATCTAGTGATCAAATATAAGAAAGGTAGTACAAATTTGGTGGTAGACATGTTATCTAGGCCACCCACATAGGAAAAGTTTTCTGTTTGGCCATTATCTCTCAGATCGAGCCCTTCATGAAGGAAGCTTACGGGAAGCATACGCCTAAGACAAATACTTTGGGGTAACATTTCAGAAGTTGCAGTCCCAAGGGGCTGAAAAGATGGGGATTGAAGACTGTTATCTCAAGGATAGGCTACTCTACCGATGGGGAAAACTTTGTGTGCCTAAAGAATAAATACTTCTATTAATGAGGGAAGCACATACCTCAAAATTAGCGGGACATTTTGGTGTTGGTAAGACCCTATCCTAGTTACAAAGGTATGTATATTTGTCCAACATGTAAGAAGAAGTATCAAAATTTATTCGTGGATGTAAACTTTGTTGTACTAGCAAGCCTAAAAATAGGAAGGAAGGTTTGTATATGCCTTTACTAGTACCTACTCGTCATGTGGAGGACATTTCTATGGATTTTTAGGAGGATTACCTATGTCTAAACATGGCCATGACTATCTCTATGTTGTGGATAGATTTATTAAAATGTGTATTCTTATGGCATGTAAAAACACCGTAAAAGCACATGAGGCATCGAGATATTTTCTTTGCTAGTGTATGGGTGCATTTTTGTTTGCAAAGTCTATTGTCTCTCGAAAAGGATTCTAGTTTCTTGGGAAGTTTTGGACTACTTTGTGGGACAAGATGGATACCAGGTTACAGAGGAGCACAACTTTCCATCCATAGACAGATGGACAAACAGAGGTGGTAAACAAGACTTTGGTATAGTTGATCAAAGGGTATAACAGTAAGTACCCAAGGACTTGGGATGAGTCCTTAGCCTACATTCAACATTCATATAATCGAGCAGTACACACATCCACTATGAAGTCACCATTTGAAGCATGCTTGGGATATCTACCTACAAATCCACTAGACATAGCAGGTTGGACAACCGGATTAGGAGGATACATAAGACACAAAGGTAACTAGAGCCAACAAGTTCATTGAGAGGATCCGAAACCCATCTCAAGGTCAAAGAATAGCTAGAAAAATATCAAGAAAAGTACAAAGCTAGGCACGATCAGCATAGGAGGGAACACAAGCTTCATGTTGGAGACAAAGTTTGGCTTTACTTGAGTAAGGAGAGACTACAAGGTCAAGCACGGAAGCTCAAGCCACTACAATATGGACCCTTCACCATATTGGAGTAGGTTGGGGAAAATGCTTTTTGACTTGACTTACCATCATTCATGAGGATGTACTCTGTAGTAAATTGCATGAGAACTTGCACCTATATGAGCCATCCATGTTGGATGAAGATGAAGAACTACAGTTGCTACCTTCCATTGAGGATTGCATCTTGGACTCACAAGGAAAATTGGAGGAGAATTTAGTGCTACAGCAGAAGGTCAGAGAGACTAGAAGATGTCCACAGGAGTATTGGTAGATTGGACTGAAAGGAAAGACACCAAGGTAAGCCCGATGGTACTCGAAGGAGCAAGCAAGGGAATTGTTCCCTCATCTACTCCCCCACTAAGATTTTGTGGGACAAAAATCCTCCTAAGAAGGGGAGGTGTGATCCATAGGGATCCGAAATAACTCTACTTCATCAAAAATAGTCAGCACAAAGAAGGAAAATAATGAAACGGAGGTTCTATCTTTTAAGTAACAGGACCACCACCCTACGCAGGGTGGTGGTTACAGAACCACCACCCAGTTAGGGTGGTGGTCCTAGAACTACCAGAATACATAGGGCGGTGGTCCTGACCATTACAGAGAAAAACTAAAATTGAAACGAACAACCTCTGAATTTGAAAGGATGTTCATTTCTCTTCTCCTTCATGACCTTTCCCATTCTCCAGTGCACAGAGGACATGAGAAAGGCTATAAATACATGATTTTATAAGTGTAGAAGATCATCAAAGCATGGGAGCAAGTGAGCAAGAAGTCTTGGTGCTGAAATTGTATTTTTGTAGAAGAAAGGAGTGTTGATGAGAAAGCAAGTAACTAAAAGGAAGTGTTGAGATATTATCTACTTCTCTTTCTTACTTATTGTAAATTTTGTACCTGTTGATTTGAATTGGCCAATAGAAGTGGGAAGAAAGAGCAATTGCCCTTCCCGACTGGTTTTTCCTCCATTAGAGGTTTTCTAGGATAAAATTGTTGGTGTTATGAGCTTATATTCTTTCCTTTACTACAATTGTTGATTCTAAGCACAATAGTAATTCATTCACTAGCTATCTCTGTTATTTTCTAATAGAAAGTAAACAACAGCAATTAATTTTTGATTTGTGAATAATTCCAAAGTTGAAGAGTTTACAAATCACCTGCCAAAGGAATCCCAACCGGTTTAGCATCTTGCATATTAAAAATCTCCAAGACTTTCTTAATGTACTCTTCTTGAGATAAAGTCAACTTTTGTTCCTTCCTATCTCAAGATATCCTCATACCAAGGATTTTTTTGGTTGCCCCCAAATCCTTCATAGCAAAGGATTCACTTAGTTACTTCTTGAGTACTTTTATTTCTTGCATGTTTTTACCTGGAACCAACATGTCATCCACATACAGAGAAAGGATAATATAACTGTCATCCTCAAATTTCTTTTTATACATGTAATGGTTAGAATGACATCTAATATAACCTTTCTCCATCATGAAGCTATCAAATTTCTTACACCATTTACGTGGAGCTTGTTTCAATCCATACAATCTCTTCTTCGCTTTATATGCCATCACCTCTTTACCTTTGACCTCATAGCCCTTTGGTTGTTGCATATATAGTTCCTCCTCCAAATCACCATGGAGAAATGTAGTCTTTACATCAATCTACTCTAAGTGCAAGTCTTCATGCAAGTATTCTAAGAATAGTTCTAATAGAAGTCATTTTTACTACTGGAGAAAAAATCTCATCAAAATCTATACCTTTTTTCTTGTAAACCCCTTGACCACCAACCGGGCCTTGTATATTTTTTTCCTCCTTCATCTTTGACTCTGAACACCCACTTGTTCTGTAATGCTCTTTTTCCTTCAAGTAGCTTCACCAAATCCCATGTTTGGTTCTCCATGAGAGCTTGATGCTCCTCATCCATGGCTTGCTCCCACTTCTTCCTGGCATCTACCTACATTGCTTCATCAAAGCTCTCTAGCTCTCCACTATCAATGAGTAATAAATAATAAAGAGAAGGAGAAAAATGTTTAGGTTCTCTTCTTACCCTAGAAGACCTCCTCAATATAGGAGTTTAGGGTTCCTGTTGAGGAGGTTCCTAAACTGATTCATGTGTCACTTTCCCATCCGAAATATCCTCTACCACTGCATATTCTTTCTTGGATTCTTCCCTATTTTCCTACAATTGTTGCTTATACATGACTTTCTCATTAAAGAACACATCCCTAGATCGAATGATTTTCTTTTCCTTAATACTCCAAAATTTATATCCAAAGTCATCACCACCATAACCAATGAAAGTACATTTCACTAATTTATCCTCTAGTTTGGTCCTATCATCCTTGTTTATATGGACAAACACCTCACATCCAAAGACTCTAAGAAATGAATAATCAACTTTATTACCATACCAATCCTCCTCAGGTATGCCTCCATCCAAGGAAGTTGAGGGTCCTCTGTTTATCAAGTACACAGCCTATGCTCACCGCTTCTACACAAAAAGAAAGAGGCAATCCCCGCATGTAACCTCATGCTCCTAACACATTCCACTATTGTTCTATTCATCCTTTTTGACACCCCATTCTGCTATGAAATTCATGGAACCATATTTTTCCTATTGATTCCATTCTTAGAACAATAATAATTAAATTCATTACTACAATATCACCCCTAGATCCCCACTCGTGGCCCGGCCCGGCCCCAACCCCGCCGAGACAACTGTTGAAAGTGTATTGTACTCTTAGTGTACGGTCTTCAACACTTTCACACATGAATACGAGTTCCACAACCTAACAAATTTCAATATCCTCTTATTCAAAGGAAATGAAAACCCACATAGGGAGTCGGTGGTTGAAGAAGATAAAGAAGGAATGGAAGGGATTGATGAAGAGGGCATGCTCATACTTTGAAAGGTAATAATATTCCTAAGGGCCTAGTGTCTCTTGAAGAATTAATTGATAGGCATGATAGATATGTGAAATATAAATCTAGGGAGTATCCTAAGAGCATTTTGATTTCAAATAGTAAAGATTAGGATGAGAAAAGAAACCTCAATTTATGAATTAGGAAAATGTTGTCCATCATAGGAACAAAGGAATTTGTTTTCGTTCTTCAAAAAATATTCAAATGTATTTGAATACTCTTATGATGAACTGAAATTTTTCAAACCGAAAGAGATACAGAACACAATACCTGATGAGGCCGAATATGTCTGATTAATGTATAATATATGATCTCATCTTACTCTCCTTTTTATTAAGTTGATTTCATTTTGTGACTTTTAGTTGATCTGATATGAGTTAGGATATAATTGTTTGTCTTTTGATTGATTGTGATTCTAATCTTAAAAGCTCTAGAATTCCTGACAAAGTGTTTGTTTGAAATTCAATTTTGTAATAAAGCAAGTCTAATTAGTCGAGGCAATGAAACAAGTAGCCTTCAAGATGTTTTGGTAGCATCTGTCTCTACACAACTTACTTTCGGAACTTGCAAGCTAGTTCTAGAAATCCATCACATAGTCATCATTTAGTTCCAGAATTTTCAGACTTAGTTCTAGAACTCCTGGTATAGCTTTGAAACTCTCACGGTTTTGATCCTTAACAATTTCCTATGGTTCTGGAACTTCTCTGAAGTTTCGGAACCGATGGGAGTTATCTATTCTAACCACATCTAGATATTTTGCATCTATGACCCTTTCAATCAGGAAAGGATGAGAATATTTTTGAACATAGATCCAAGGATAGTTATCTTACAACTATCTGATCAGCCACAATCCGACTTAGCATCTATTCTGGGCACGATTCAATTTCATCATAATCGTTGAGACAACTATGATTATAAAATGTATATAAAAGTAGACCTGCAGTAGATAGATAATATATAGATAGAATATGATATGAGATAGAAATAGAATAGAGAAGAGAAATATAGACTAAGTACTCAGATTCAGTATGTTTTGTAATACCGAATGTTTTATCAATAAAATAGCCATTCCTGTTTGAGAGAATTCTGAGTTGTTAAATCCTAATTCGAGGAGGAGCAAGGGCCCACTCCCTCGAGGACAAGGATATTTTTTGTTGGGTATTTATATTTCTTCAACAAAATAGCTTAGATCTCATTAATTTTGTATTGTTTTAATTCATCCAGTTAAACTTTGTTGTATGCTTGTTCTGCACATTTTTAGATAGATTCTTATATTTCTTGCAATTGTTTTCAATAATTCTAAATTGAGTGTGTTTATTTCCAAAATCAAGTGTGTTTACTTTCAGAAGCAAGTGTTTTTATTTTCCAACAACATGTGTGTTTGTTTCCATTCTGCAGAGTGTGTTTCCTTTTAGCAAAGCTTTCAGTGTGTTTACTTTCAGCAAGTTTTCATAGTATGATTTAAATAAGGGTTTACCAAGAAGTCCTTAAGACATTAAAGAGATCCCCCAAAAAATACAAAAATAAGTACAGTCAACTACTAGATCGATAAGATTACTCTTGTTGCATATAACTTTAAACACACCCCTGGTTTGATATGACATCAACAAGAAGTTAAATGAAGGGAATAATGAAACCCATCATTTTGGTGCCGTTTTCGGGGACACTAATTGGAACTTTCTAATTAAGTGTTAGCAAGAGAAACAAATCATACATCTAGTAGTTGATGGATCTTCCCTACTATATCATAAAATATATAAGTAGACCAAAAGACGCACAGGGTAGATTCCTCCCAAAAACATCTTCACAAGAATTCATAACATCCTCTAGTCAAAGTATGGAAATTGATCAAGAATTGGAGACACCATCATCCCCTATCGTAAAAGAAACAGAATTTTAACTTTTGGAATTCTTAGATCGAAGACTCGAAGGAAGTGGAAATTTTAGGAGAATGCTTATTACTCAAGATCCGTTTAGGGTGATTTTGATTCTCAATTGAGTATTCAACCTCCTACTTCTGATTTTCACCTTCCCAAGACATATCGCTTACCACATTGATTGGGAGGAAAATTCGAAAATATTTTTAAATGGCATGAGAAGGTGAGAGAGTACACGATAGGACCTTTACTTATCCAATCCAATTGGGATATGATGATATATCAATGAAAAATATCTCACCTACACAATTACCCACATTTATAGGGATTTCATCTCAAGATCCTAACCAATTTCTATTTGAGTTCAAGGTACTATGTCAAACCTATGATTATAAAATAGATAATCAAAAACTCAAGTTGTTTCCATCCACTTTGAAGGATGCAACAATGAGGTGGTTCATGGGATTAACATCCAACTCTATTAGCACTTGGGCACAAATGGAGACCGCCTTCCTAGATAAATACCAGGATTATTGTAGAGGAAGAAATAGGAAGGAAGAATTCTTCAAAATCAAGCAAGATGAAGATGAAAACATAGAAGACTATTTAGAAAGATTCCTCTTTGTTAGCAAAATATGTGGATTTGTACTTCAAGAGGAGTTAAGTAAAACCA
Organism: Taxus wallichiana var. yunnanensis; assembly: GCA_018340775.1. Classification (NCBI taxonomy): domain Eukaryota; kingdom Viridiplantae; phylum Streptophyta; class Pinopsida; order Cupressales; family Taxaceae; genus Taxus; species Taxus wallichiana. Next base: position 434,794,108 of record CM031241.1, on the reverse strand, counting down.
TTTTTCTTAAAGGTTTGGATGATGAATCTATGGAAGCCCTTAACTTGACAGGGAGGTGGGGACATTGATCAATTAAGAATGAATGAAATTAAGGAGATTTGTAGAAGCTATTCTAGAATGAGAGGTGGACCTAGAAAAGGAAAATTAGTGAAAATTTTGAATCTAGATATGAACAAACTAATTGATGAGTTAGTAAACTTTAAAACAAACATTTTAGTGCAATTAACATCTACTATGGATGGATTACAAGCTAAAGTAAATGCCAAAGATGAACCATTGGCTATGTATTATCCTAGATGTAGGAAGAAGCATGCACTAAGAGACTGTCCTTTGGATAAAACAGAAATGTGTCTTATCTATGAATTTAAAGAACATGATATTGATGTTTGTTCTTTACTTCCCATTATTAAGAATCAGCTTAAACAAACCAAAGGCCTCATCTACAAGAGAAGAATTGAATTTTGTTCGAGAGACAAATTAACCAAGGGCGCTTTATGCCAATATCAGCTCCTAATCCTGGATGATGCCATGGGCTGCTCATTTAGTACCACAAAATTGGGGACAACCACCTTAGGTACCTCAACCAACTTGAAACCCTCAAGATTGGGAAAATCAAGCTTAGTGTGCTCGGGGACATAAACAACCATGGGTTGGTCAAGGAAATCCTTATGCTTGGTCACAACCTAGATGGAACCCTAGTAATTATTATCAAGGAAGAACATATACAAATCGAATCAACGAGCCAACATGAGATCTCCTACACAGATCTCACAAACCGAGAATGTAGTTCAAATGTAAATGTCAACACGACCAAGATGTAAATCCAAGAAACAAACAAACAACTCATGTTTATGGAACAAAACCAGAAAAATTAGTTAAGTTACATGCTATGGATTGTAATAATATTCAAACTAGACACTGGAAAATCATTAGCAAGGTACACCTTATAATCACCGAAATGACAAAGAAAATGAAATCCCTAAGTACTACTATTCTAAAATAGGATATAAAAAGAAAAGAAAATGAGCCGGATAGCAACATTAATGAGACTCCATTTCGAGAGATATTTAAAGAAGCTATAGAAATCAAGGAGTCTGAAGTAGTATAGGAACTAAGGAAATTGAATATTGAAATACCACTATTACAAGTAATTAAAGACATTCTAGAATTGAACAAATTAATCAAAATGTTATGTATGAAAAATCTTGGAAGGAAGAAACAGTACCCCAAGACTATCAAAGTAGATGGGAAACTTGTTGATTTATTAGCAAGAAAACTTTTACTTCCCAAATACGGAGATCCTAGAAGTCCTTTTATTTTTGTCTCTATAGGAAATAAGGATATACATAATGTTTTGGTATATTTGGGAGTGGCTATCAATGTAATGATAGTGGATACTCTGAAAACATTACCATTAACGGGTATACAACCTACTAATACCATATTGCAGATGGCGAGACCCGATGCATTGCACTGTACCAAAACTAGAAGGAATTATTGAAAATGTGGTGGTTATGGTGGAGTCCTGAAATATCCAAATTGACTTCCTTATACCTGACCAAAAGGTAAAACATTGGTTATCCCATTATTTTGGGTAGACCATGGTTAGTACTGATTCCTACTTTAATAGATTACGGAGTCGGAGTGATATGAAAATCTCGAATGGTAAGAACTCTAAACAAATTTCCTTATATCCTACTACATGACCTTTTACTGGCAATCATGAACAATTGTGGGTTGATTCTCCTAAAACTAATAAGCAAAATTTATCTTCTTTAGTTATGATAACATTGCAGGATCATGTAAGAGAAGTAGAAGAGATGATTAATCCACCATTGGATGAGCACCAGATGTCCTCAAAGTAATTAGAGCTAGTTCCGAGACCCACAAACTTAGTTCTGGAAATTACGAACTTAGTTCTGGAACCTATGGCTATAGTTCCGGAACCACTACATTTAGTTAACTGGAAAATAGCAGTTCTCTTTGATTGAAAATAATTTCACTCTAGAGGAACAACATTTCTCGTGGGGAGAATATGAATCAGTAGCTTTAGTTTCAAATACATCAAGAAGTGGTGAAGAATTTCTGGAAAGTAGTAGTGACGAAGAATTTGTCTTGCAAAGAGATAAGTATAATAATTCTCATTCATCGTCCTTTTCCATTTCTATCTCAAGGAAATTTTGGAGATGTTGTTACATACCATGTGTTGTTATGACATGCATTTCCATTAAATACTTAAATGAAACCCTTCCCACAAATCAATTCATCACATATTAGAACCAAGCATGTTGAAATTCAACCTGGGTAAAACTTTAAACATTAACAACTCGATTAAAGGATGATGATGAAGATAAATTGTTTGATGTTATAAAAATCATACTAAAGCTTTTGTTTGGGATTACAAAAACATAAAGGGGATTCATCTAAGTATCTACACTCATCACATCTATACTGAAAACATTAAACCAGTTAGGCAGCCTCAAAGAAGGATTAACCCAGCCTTAAGGGATATAGTCAAACAAGAAATTGAAAAACTATTACAAGTAGGTTTTATCTACCCTATCTTAGATAGTCAGTGGGTATCTCCTCTTGTAATTGTTCCCAAAAAGAACAGAAAATGGAGAATATGTGTTGACTATAGGGAACTAAACAAAGCCACAATGAGAGATTATTTTCCCTTACCATTCATAGATCAAGTCCTAGATAACCTTTCAGGTAAACAATACTTTTCTTTCTTAGATGGATTTAGTGGGTACAATTAGATCAGAGTTATTGCTGAAGATTAGGAAAAAACTACATTTACATGTCCATGGGGAACCTTTGCCTATAGGGTGTTACCATTTGGTTTATGCAATGCTCCTGCAAATTTCCAGAGAGCTGTACTTGCAATCTTTGTTGATCTAACAAATGATTGTGTTGAGGTATATATGGATGACTTCACTATACATGGAGATACATTTGAAGATGCTTTGAGAAATCTAGACAGAGTGTTAACAAGATATGAACAACACAACACATCTCTTAGTGATGAAAAAGTGTTTGATGATGGTGGATGAGGAGATTGTATTAGGACACCATAATTCAAAAAAGGAATTCAGATGGATCAAAACAAAATTAGGATCATTTCATATTTACATATTCCTCGAGACCCCCATAGATATCAAATCATTTCTAGGGAATGTTGGGTACTATAGGTTTTTATACAATATTTCAGTAAAAGTGTTGCCCCCATGTTTAATTTGGTAACCAAGGAATGTGAATATATTTGGGATGAAAAGTGTCAACATGATTTTGAAGAAATTAAAGAAAAATTAATCAGTGCCCCAATATTGAGAGGACCTAATTGGAAAAATTCATTTCATATCCAAACAGATGCCTCAAATTATTCCATTGGTGCAGTATTGGGACAGAAAGATAAGGAAGGAAAGATGTATGCCATTTATTATCTTAGAAAAATCTTACTCCCATCGAAAAGAATTAAACCACCATTGAAAAATAATTTTTTTGTGATTTATGCAATCAATAAATTGAGACATTACATTACAGGGTACAAGATATTTTTACACACAGATCATTCAGAATTAAGTATTTAATGAACAAACCAGTGGTTGGAGGAAGAATAATTAGATGGTTATTACTTTTGCAAGAATTTGATATTACCATTGTGGACAATCCAGATAAATCTAATGTGGTAGCTTATTTTTTCATGACTAATCACCACATAGGAGAAAGATCTAGTCAGATAACTTTCTAGATGAACAATTGTTTGCAATCTCAACAAGTACACCATGTTTTACTTGATATGGTAAATTATCTTGCAACAGAGGAAGTTTCCTCCTTCTTTCATTAAGAAACAAATAAAGAAGTTAATCAAAACTAGTGCACAATTCAAATGGTTAAATGAAATGTTATTTAAATGTGGTCATGATTTTATTTTGCGCATGTGTGTAAGAAAGAATGAAATCTTTGACATCCTTAGAGCATGTCATGATTGTGTGCATGTATACTTTGTTTAATGCTAAATAAAATGAAGCAAGAACTACCACCTAAAATAGTTCTACAATTTAGCTAAAACAAAGCATAAACACCATCATGATAAGAATTAAACAAGGGTTAGATGCTTAGCATTCATCAATACAAACTTTGAAACTAACAATGTAAAATATCTAAACTCCTATATTCTCTAGCAACAAATAAATGAATGGACCTAAGTAAGCTCCATGGATATCAAAATAGTTGTCCTTAATGTTCCAAGAACCTAGGAATGGGGCTAATCAAAGTTGGGCTCAAGACCCTTTTGACACCTCCCATATGACCCAAGCACTTTAAGAAAGAGTCTTAACTCTTCAAGATGATGAACTCTCAAAGGGCAAGGTGCAAGCTCTTAGTCTCTTTGCTATATGCTTTGCATTTGCTCTCTAAGGAGTTTAGGTGTAAGTAAAAGGTAGGTGGTGGACTCTTTATATAGCCCAAAGGATAAAGGATTCAACGCATTCTCATGAATGTGGGATAAAGGTAAAACATGATTAGGAATGGATAAGGTTGATTTATTAAAGGTAACCTTACTTTAGAAGGGTTTAATACATGTTTAGCAAGCCATGGGAGTTGGGGGTATTTTAATTAATCAAAGGTGATTAATTAATAGGTAGGTGTAAGCTTATAGAAGCCAATTAGAAGAATATTAGTGTGATTTAGGCTATTATCAGGGGATTAAATCAATTAAATATTGATTTATTGGTTAAATGGAAGGGAAAGCTAATTAATTAATAATAATTAATTAGTCTAGGTAGAAGGGGTGATTTATTAATAGAAGGTCATTAATTAGGGTATTTTTGGATAGGAAACTTAATTAATTAGCTTAGTGTAATTAATTAATGATGATATGAGGAAAATGAGTGCTTTTGATGATATGTCGTTGATTTGTGAGAAAGGGGATAATTAGCGCAATTAAATTGCTTGGGCGTAATTATAAGTGTTTACATTTGCCCCTCTTTGGGGTGGCGTAAGTGATGTCACTTCAAAGATAGTAGATAGAAAAGATTTTGAAGGGATAGAAGAAAAATTAGTATGAGGGAGAGATGCCCCCTTGAGTGTCGATGGGGTGATGAAGGAAGTCGATCGATGATCGAAAAAGATGAGAAGTAGGTAGAAGAATGGGGACGAGGCAGGATGCCCCAGGAGATCGAGAATTAGGGGTGAAACGGAAGTGGTGTAGAAGAAATATGGATGAGGGGAGAGAAGAGCTTAACCTCTAGCGCTTATTTATTTGGAACAAATTTGATGTCATCATATTGCCATAGGAACTACATCATCGGTCCTTATGAAAAATATAAGCATACGACAAAGGTAGAATGACATGAAAAATCCATACTACGAACAATTTTCCATTGCTGAAAGTACCAACTCCACGCAAAATATAATAATGCAATGCAATACGAGGAGGAAACAAGCTCATATAACAGGGAAAACAAGTACGAATGCACATATCCAACCCAACAATGGTTAAGATAAGACAGTTGTACAAATGTTTTGTTATCGTCTTTGAAGAGATCCACAAGTTCGTGATAAACGAAAAGGGTTAAAAATGATGCCCCAAGCAAGGATACATGCAAGTGGAAATGAAAATGGACACGGGTCCATGAAAAGTGTTTGTGCGCAATGAAACAACACTAAGCAACGAAAAGTGCCCCAGTAGCACAGAGCGAAGCAAGCGGTAGTGTTGTGAATGGTTGTGAATCCAAATGATCCATGAGTCATATTAATCGGGAAGATGTGAGACAAACCAACAGGATATGGAGAAAATACCATACGCATGAAGACATAAGTTTCTTTGCAAGTTACCATTTTGTAGGGTGTTTTACTTTTTAGGAATTTTTGAAAAATTTTGCCTTTTTTTGGTTTTTTTTATTTTATTTTATTTTATTTTATATATATATATATATATGTATATATATATATTACATTTATATATATATATATTGTTTTTGTTGTTTTCTCAAAACAATTTTCTATTGTTTTGTGTTTTGTTTTTCTCTCAAAATAATGTTCTATTGTTTTTGTGTTTTCTCAAAACAATTTTCTATTATTTTTGTGTTGTCTCAAAACAATTTTCTATTGTTTTTGTGTTTTCTGAAACAATTTTCTATTGTTTTTGTGTTTTCTCAAAACAATGTTCTATTGTTTTGTGTTTTTCTCGAAACAATTTTCTATTGTTTTTGTGTTGTCTGAAACAATTTTCTATTGTTTTTGTGTTTTGTGAAACAATTTTCTATTGTTTTTGTGTTTTCTCAAAACAATGTTCTATTGTTTTTGTGTTTTTCTCGAAACAATTTTCTATTGTTTTTGTGTTGTCTGAAACAATTTTATATTGTTTTTGTGTTTTCTCAAAACAATGTTCTATTGTTTTTGTGTTTTTCTCGAAACAATGTTCTATTGTTTTTGTGTTGCCTAAAACAATTTTCTATTGTTTTTGTGTTTTTAATAGTTTTCCAAAGCTATGTGCAGGTAACCAAGAAAGCATGGATGCCCCCAAAGTTAGGTGGGGAATATACAAGGCGAAGCCACGCACTTATGAACAAGAAGGTGAAGTCATTGAATTTCCCTAGCGTAAGATGGGAAATAACGAAATACCACGTCCCTTACAAATGAATAGAAGAAGGAAAACCGGATCAAGGCTGGACTAGATGGTATGCACAAGGAAACTCGAAGACAGAACCAAGTCCAGGCTAAGACAACTACCCTTCGAATACGTAATGCTTGTGAACAAAGGACGAATCCTCCCGAGGTTTTCACTGAAACTCGGTTTTCATTTTTTTTATTTTATTTTTCTTGAAGGACTTGTCCAAAGTGCCACACCTCTTAAGATGCATGGTTTTGGCTCAGGTTGAGCTTTGCGTGGTTTTCACTAGTGGACTTTTTTCTCTTTTTCTTTTTTTTGATTTTTTATTTTATTTTATTTTTCTTGATGTTTTTGTATTTTTTTATTTTTTTGTGATTTTTATGACTTTCTTGTGCCATGTTTAGGCATAAAACCTCTTAAGATGCATGGCATTCATTGGCTCTCAGAGCTCATCACCATTGGGTTGAGCCAGTTTGTATGCCACGGTGTCGTACTTGACAACTATGACATAGGGTCCTAACCAATGTGGTTTGAACTTCCCTTTCTTTTCTCGCTCGGCTCTGGTGTTGAACTAGTTCTCCTTCATAACTAAATCACCCACCTCAAATAGGCGAGGGATGATTCTCTTATTGTAGTTGCAGGAGATTCTGTGTTGATATACCTTCAGGTGATTAAGAGCACAAATGCGCCTCTCATCTAGGAGCTCTAACTCAGCCAATCTTGCCACTCGATAATCTTCATCCTTATCCAAATAGTCCCGAAGAGAAATTCGCAGGGATGGGAGTTCAATCTCTAAAGGGATGATAGATTCTGTCCCAAACACTAGGGAATATGGCATCGCACCCGTAGGAGTGTGAATTGATGTTCGGTAGGCCCAGAGGGCTGGGTGGATTTGTAGGTGCCAGTTTCAACCGGTTTTACTAACCATCTTCTCCATTATCCTTACCAAAGTCTTGTTTATTGCCTCAGCTTGTCCATTACCCTGAGGGTAATATGGCGTGGACCATTTTAATCTAATTTGGAACCATTGGCAAAGACCTTTCACAGTTTTGTTCTTAAATGACTTCCCATTATCTGTGACAATGGTTACAGGGATACCATATTGGTAAATAATGTGATTCAGGATGAATTTAGAAATCAGGTTCTCTGTGACATAGGTTAAAGGGACAGCCTCCACCCATTTTGTAAAGTATTCTATAGCTATGATGATATGTGTATGACCATTAGATGAGGTAGGAGTAAGCTTCCCTATTAGATCAAGTCCCCATTTAGAGAATGGCCACGGGGTAGTGATTGGTTGCAGATGGTCATGCGATGGAGCATGGATGAAATTTCCATACTTTTGGCAAAGCACATATTTTCTAACATAATTACAACAATCGGTTTCCATGGTGGGCCAATAATAAGTAACCTACTCTTAACAATTTCTTAGCCAAGACCATTCCATTTGTATGTGCTCTGCATACTCCTTTGTGTACTTCTTTAATTGCCTGGATTGACTCTATCACATCCAGACAACGTAACAGATTCCCATCATAGCCACGACAATAAAGTGTACCTCCTAAAAGGGTGTAACGGGCTATCTGGCGAATCAGGCTTTGCTTTTCAAAATGGGAGATATTGGGAGGGAAAGTACTATCCTTAAGATAGGTGAAGATGGGTTCATACCATGGGGAATGGGGACCAACAACCTCACAAGCCAGGCAAGATTCCAGCATGTCATACGCGGGCTGGCGTAGATTTTCTACAAAGAATGGCATATCATTGTTCCCTGGTGGAATACAAAGCATAGATCCCACCGTTGCCATGACATCCACCGATCTATTATGTGCTCGTAGAATCTTCTCAAAGGTGATGCACACAAAATACTCCTTTAGAGTTTCCACTAACTTTTTGTAAGGTATGAGCTTATCATCCTTAACTTGTATACTCATCATTAACTGTTTTGATGATTAGCTATGAATCACCTACAACCTTAACATGTTGAATATTCCACTTGATGGCTAGCTTCATCCTCGCAATGAGTGCTTCATATTTCGTAATGTTGTTCGTGTGCAAGGAAGGCCAGGTGGAAAGCCTACGGTATAGGATCACCCGAAGGAGTAATAAGGACCACTCCTGCACCTGAACCATGAAACGTAAAAGATCCATCAAAATGTATCTGCCATACGACATATTCTTCAATGTAGAGCAAAGATGCATCTAGAAAATCCAGACTCAAAGGTTTTGTGCTTTGCAAAGGTGCTTCTGCTAGCTGGTCGGCAAGTACTTGTCCTTTAACTGATTTTTGATGGACAAATTCTATATCAAACTCACTAAGTAGAATGATCCAATTAGCCATTCTACCTGTGAGGGCAGGTTTGGACAACAAATACTTGAGTGGGTCGACCTTGGATATGAGCTTGGTCTTAGTATTTAGCAGGTAATGGCGAAGTTTTTGAAAGGTAAAAATGACAGCCAAGCAAGCCTTTTCAATCTGAGGATAATTAAGTTCATAGGTGATGAGGGTGCGACTCAGATAGTACACCACTTTCTCTTTATGGCTAAGGTCATATTGGGCGAGCAATGCACCAATAGCATATTGCGTAGTGGAAATATAGAGCAAAAGTGGTTCTCCTAGAGTAGGAGGCATGAGGATAGGTGGATTAGCCAGGTATTGTTTAAGCAAAGCAAAGGCTTGCTGTTGCTCGGGTCCCCAAAGGAAAGTGACATCCTTTTTAAGAAAATGGGTGAATGAGTGACATTTATCTGCAAGCTGGGAGATAAAGCGGTGAATGGCTTGAATTTTCCCTTGCAAGCTACGCAGTTGCTTGATATTCTCAGGTGGAGGCATTTCAGTGATGGCAGACACTTTAGCGGGATCTACCTCAATACCTCGTCTCAACACAATGAAGCCCAATAGTTTCCCGGATAACACACCGAAGACACATTTCTTTGGATTCAATCTGACTTTGTATTCACACAGGCATTCAAAGATACACCGCAAAATGATAGGATGATCCTCTCTTGTTTTGGACTTTCCCAGGATGTCGTCTACGTAGTCTTCCATGATGTCATGAATCATATCATGAAAGATTACTGTCATGGCCCGCTGATAAGTTGCTCCCACATTCTTAAGGCCAAATGGCATCACCTGATAACAGAAGGTGCCCCAAGGAGTTGTGAAAGCTGTTTTGTGTTGGTCTTCCTCAGCGATCTTAATTTGATTATAACCTGAAAAGCCATCCATGAGTGATAGCATTTTGTACCCTGCGGTTGAGTCAACAATCATGTCAATGTTGGGCAATGGAAAGTCATCTTTAGGGAAAGCTTTATTGATGTCCCTAAAATCATGTAGATTCGGATACCGATAGGTTTCTTCTGGACAGGAACAATGTTCGATATCCATTCAGAATAATCAATTGGCCTGATGAATCCTGCTGCAAGTAACCTTTCCAAATCTTCTTTAACTAACAAGGCCACTCTTGGGTGCATCTTTCGGAGCTTCTGTTTGATAGGCTAAGCGTCTGCGTGCACAACCTAGTTGTGCACGACTAAAGTTGGATCTAAGTCGGGCATGTCTTTGTAAGACCATGCGAACACATCAATAAACTCTCGTAGTAGCATAGTGAACGTATTTTGTTCTCTGGCCGAGAGTGATGATCCCAATTTTACTATCTTGGAATCTTCTTCGATACCAATATTGACATCAATGGTTTCTTCAACTAACAATTTTAATAAATCCTCCATATGCGTAGGATCGGGAGGTAGGTTGAGATCTTCGTCCAAGGATGTCTCTACGAGATTTTCATCCTTGGTGTGGTCACTTTGTTTGTCCTTTGATTTTCTTATTTGTTTGTTAGCCAGTGCCTCAAAGAGGTTTTCACTGTGTGACTTGGACTTTGATTTTTGCCGAGGCTTTTCTTTAAATTTTTTGACCATGAAGTTCAGCCTCCTCGCCGAAGTAGGCGCAGGTGTCTAAGTCGATAAAGAAACCCTTCTTGTGATCTCCAATGGGAATTGTATCCCTTATGCCCATGAACTCTGCAATAGCCTCGTCATTCTCGAATAAATCTAGTGGCATGTGACGTTGTTGGTCCCATTCAACAAGGGAAGGGTACACAAGGTCAAGGGTCGGTTTGGTGGGGGTTATGGTCGGACAACATTGTTCATGAAAAGGTTCGTGGAGGCCAGATCCTCATATAGGCTACAATGGGAATCCGTATCACTGTCTAGGTACTCGAAGCTATCCTCATGCTCAGAACAAGTCGCATCTTGATCGTTGGGGTGTGCTCCATAAGGGTGAATCCCAATTCCATATCTTTCTATTTTGAAATTTGGAAGAGGGACTGGTTCTCTTTGTTTTTGTTCATTCCTCCCACATCCTAGGCCTTTGAGCCCATGGAGTACATCATTCTGCTAGATTTTTCATATTCTGGGGTTTGATAACAAGATGGTTGAGTGTCCTCAGGGACCCAAGTAGTAGGTGGATCAAGTAATTTTTCCTCAGCTAATAAGCCTCCAGGTAGGAATGACCCAATAGTGTGTTCCTCTCTAGGTCTCCTGAAGCGGTAGTTGGGTCGACCTCTAGTCTTGGGCGACAAGGAGAGGTCAGAAACCAAGAGTGCTTGTTGTACATTATACTCCCCATAGCCATATTCCAGAATTTTCATCTCCCATGAATCAAATGGCGATGTGGAAGTGGATGCCCCATGAGTGTAAGAATTAAGAGAATTTGAATCTACTCGAGATTCCATGGCCTCAGAATGAAGAGGGACAGCTATATATGTGGAGGGACATGCATATGTACCCTTTTGTGCAAAGCTATTAAGAGCTCTACAATGAGCAAAGGGCTCTGAATCTCCTGGTATTGTAATTGTATGTCCCTCATGCTTCAGCTTGATGCATTGATGAAATGTTGATGGCACGACCTACATGGCATGAATCCATGGTCGGCCTAGAAGCATATTATATGGAAGTTCCAAGTCTAGGACGTGAAACTTTGTCTGATGGCAAGTGGGGCCCACCTCCATGGGTAACGTAATGGTACCTGCTAACTCTCTTTCCGCGTTGTCGTATGCGGTGATAGTAATAATATGGGACTCAATATCTTCCTCCGTATGTCCCAATTGTTTGACCAACTTAAGCGTGCAGATGTTCAATCCCGATCTGTTGTCCACAAGCACCCATTTGATTTTCCTGCGGGTGACAACTACCTCGATGTACAAGGGAAGATTATGTGTAGGATTCGTGGCAGGGATCTCCCTATGGTTGAAAGTAAGATGCTCACTTGATGCAATATTTGCCACCGCGGCTTGAAGGTACGTAGGATTGACTTCTAAAGGCACTCCCGACCCTTGAAGAGTTTGATACAAAATGTCCTTATGCACATTGGATATCTTGAGAAGATCTAAGATTGATATCTTAGGAGGTTTCCTCTCAAGTTGTTCTAAAAGGTTATATTTATCAGTTTGAGGGTCAACAGAGAGGGTTCCGGAATCATGAGGTGGGCACGCCTTGTTACCGCAGTGTAGTCCTTTCCCTTGATCCGAATGGTATTGACACAATCAGCAGGGGAGTGAATACATCCGATAAGCGAATCGTAATGATTGTTATCTCTTTTTGTATATAAGTAATTTGTGGCTTTATAGGTTTGGGATGACTCTCCCCGATCCGGCTTTGTCTTTTCCGACTTATCATGCTTGGGGAATGGTTCCTTATAAATCCCCATTTTCTCGTTAGGTGTTTGCATGTGGCCAGGGTTATCCACCTCTATCTCCCCATTGTCAATGAGGTCTTGAATATAGTGGTGAAGTCGTAAACATTTGTCTGTTTTATGACCTTTAACGCGATGCATTTCACAATATTCATGCTCCTTATACCATGAAGGTTTAGGAGCGTTGTCATCAAACGGTTGCATTGTAGGATAGGTCATCATGTTGGCCGCATCCAACTGTTTTAGTATGAGGGACAACGGTTCATTAAGGGAGGTGAATGTTCATCGCTTTGGTGGTGGTTGAATTGGGCCCTTGGTTAGTTTAAAAGGTTGACTGGTTTGGACCGTTTGAACACGTTTGGAATCAGTGATTCCGTCTCCCACCACATTTTTGTTTTTGTTAAATATATTTGGCTTTTCAGTGGGTTTGACACTTTAGTTTTCTTTAGATTGGGTTTTGAGGGTGCCTTTGGTAATGAGATCCTTTTCTATTTGAATCCCTTTCTCGATAACCTCCTCAAAGGTGCAGACACAATGCATTTGGAGGTGGAAAGCTATATCTAGGTTGAGATTAGGGATGAAAATACTGACTAGCTTCTTCTTAGGGAAAGCGCAAGAGAAGCGACTAGCTATCCCTCTCCATCATTTGAGGAAGTCAGTGAAGGTCTCATTTGGGGTTGTTTTGTGCCGCACAAGTCTACCATGGTGATGTCACTCTCTATGTTATACGAGAAATGACGCACGAATATTTTCACCAATTCCGCCAGTGAAAATTGATCCTCGTGGTAAGCATGTAAACCATTCCAATGCTTGACCTCTCGAGACTCTTAGGAAAAATTCGATGAGGTAATTATCAATATAAGACACCTCTTGACATGCCATGTAGAAATCTTTAACATGATCCTTGGGTCTCCCTTTCCAAGTTGTATTTTTCAAACTTTGGCATATCAAATTTCTTTGGAAAGGGTTGAAGGGTCATTGTCTTATCAAAAGGATAGGGGCATAGTTCTTCGTATTGGTATTTCCTAATACTCCCTATATTGCTCTCTTGTATGCTCGCAAGCATTGCTTTCATAGATTGCACTTCTTGTGTGAGCAATTGTTCTCTAGTGGGAGAAGCGGGTACATGTACACGATGATACCCCGTGTCTTCTTCTCCTTGGTTTTCTCGATGGAGTTCATGGATCCTAAACTTAGGCCTTGACTTTTGAACATTCTTGTTTGTTTCTTTCTGTACCTAGAAAGTAAGCAAAGCTAGTTGTCGGCTTAGGTTACTGAGTTGTTGTTGGATTGTGACTTGGTTTGTGTCTTCTTCGTCTAAAGGTTCTTCCCTTGTCTCATGTTCTATCTTGTTTCTTCGTGGAACTTTGATGAGGGGTATTCTATGCCCTACCACTTTATCATTTTCTGCGTAAGAAGTGGAAGCATGCCCGCCTGTTAAAATATCTTCCATATTGATAAGGGGGTGTTCTTCCTTAGTAGTGTCATTTGTAGGTAATATTGGTTCATTCTCGGTGGGCAATTTGGCCCCTAATTCCATGACCCGTGCCAACACTCTATCTTTGTTTCTAAGGAGAAACTCATCTAGTAGAGTGGGGTCAAAATCAAAGTTTGTGTGTGGTGATTCTAATTCATTTCCACTATGATCAACCATTTCTTATGTTTCCTTTTCTGCAGAAAATAGTGGTCCTAGATCGTGTCCAATAAATGGGTTTGACCCTTGTCTGTTAGAGGTTTCCCAAGCTCGCGCTGTTGTTCCTCATAAGTTTGTTTCTTTAACCCTAGATGCATCTTGGGAGCCATGTTTTCATGATAAATTTCACTAAGGTAAGTTGTAGATTTGTTCAAAATTCAATGACTACCCCTAAGTAAAACACAAGATTTACGTGTTAAAAGTAAATTAACAAAGTGTGAGAATACCAATGTGATAGAGTGATAAATTCACCAATGAAACAATTGTTTGGTACCAAAACTTAATCAAATGAAGTACCTCCTAGACTAAATTTTAAAGTAATTTGACGCCAGATGATTAACAAGATGTCTCCACTTATGCCAAGTTCAAAGGAATGAACAAGATGTAAGTAAATACACGAAGTTAAATGCGATCTCCCCATCAAGATATACGATGAGCAAGCTCAAGTCTGATTAAGACCTATATCTCAAAAAGTTCCAATTACAATTTGTGAATGACACAACAATATCACCAAGATATGTTAACCCACTTTGTAAGAAAGTGAAGTATTGATATCGAGGTGTTATTGATATAACATGCACAAATGGTAGTGCCTAACACCTTTTGAAATCGAGGTAATAATAAAACCGAACAAAAAAAAAAACTCAAAGTATAGCTAGGAATAGTTAAGAATGTGTGTAGCGTAACCGTACAATATAGGTATTTATGTCGAGTTTACAAGAAACAAGATGTAAATATCGAAATTTTAATGATACGAGACAAACAAGCTAACTCCTCTATGGAATTCCGCAGTGATGAACCACGCCTAACTACAATGACGATCTTGGCATGGGTATCAAGATCATAATGGCTACCAAATGAAGTGAAAATTCCTCCACTCACTTTAGACGTTTAACTAACTTGACCACAAACATGGATGGGCGTAAACGGACATAAAAGTGAGAGAAACAGTCGAATGGCAACACAAAGGTAATCACACCTCTTTTGATCAACAAAGTGTCAAAATAATATGAAGGAAATAAATCAAGAAAAATGACGAAAAATGCTAGCCTCACTTCAACAGAGTTTCACCTCGCCCTAAGGCAAGTAAAAACTAGGCGAAAGTAATACGTCACACGTTTCTCAAAAAGAAGGTTCATAACTCAACACTATTTTAAAATGGTCAAAGTGGGCTCCTGGCCAAAGTATATTCTCCTAGGTGGTTCTCTCACCCTAGGTGTTACAAAGTTTCCACAAGCGAGTGTGATTTACCCAAAAAGTCACACTGACTAGTTTAGGAGTATCTCGGCTTTACTTTACCCCCTTCAAAAATAGTAGGCAACTAGTGTGTCTACGTGTACTATCACTGGGGTCGCCACAATGGATAACTTGTAACGCTATCTCACAAAGGAATCACTAGTCAAGTAGGTAGTGCGGAGCACTTCCTGTTTCATCCACAAGGTTCCCTCTTGCATGGACTACTTTGGGGTTCCTGGAACCACCCCCATTGTTGTAGCTTAAGGCATTATGCCAAAGGGGTTATGTTCTAGTTGAGCGGAGAGGGACGTACCCTTTTCTGAAACCTGCAATACAAGTGTTTTGAATATGTTGTTCTTTTTATCTTGTTTAATTAGGTGTGGTTTGCTTGAACACCTTTTGGCAACCTGTATAACAACTGTATTAGTTGTTTTTTATTTTATTTTGGTTCCTCCTTTCTTTGACAAGCGTTTTTAGGTCTTGCACTCAAGCGTTAGTAGTTCTCCAAGAAAATCACATTATTTAAAAGAGGATTAAAAGTTGATTTTGATTCTCAAGATCATCCAAGGATGCAAGAGAAGAGCATACACAAAAATAATCCAACTAAAAAGTAAAGAAAATCTTTTCAATCAATGAACCATTCTCTTAAACCAAAAGTGAAAGATGAAGTTTCCAATTTACCAAATGTTATAAAATGAAGACTAAAGTTGTTTTTGATTCTCAAGATCACCCTAAGGTGCAAGAGAAGAGCATACAAAAACTTTATCCCAACTATAGATAAATGAAAAACTTTAAATCAAAGGACCATTGAAAAATGCTTTGTAAAAGGTTCATTCCCTTAAACCAAAAGTGAAAGATGAAGTTTCCAATTTACCAAATGTTATAGAATGAAGACTAATTTTTTTTATTCTCAAGATCACCCTAGATGCAAGAGAAGAGCATACACAAACTTTATCCCAACTACATAGAAATGGAAAACTTCAAATCAAATGACCATTGAAAAATATTTTGTAAAAGGTTCATTCCTTAAGCAAAATGAATAATCAAGTTTCCAAGTTTAATCCCAATGTTAACAAGATAGATATAAAAGTTGTTTTTATTCTCAAGATCACCAAAAGATGCAAGAGAAGAGCATACACACGCTTTGGTCTAAATCAATTAAGCATGGAATTACAACATTCATCAAAACATTAGACATATTAGAAAATGACCAATTTTAAAATAACAGAAAACCTTGTAACTTCTATAAGTATAAATCCTGAATTTATGTTTTCATTGCATAGTTAACTTCAATACCTTTCCAACACAAAAAAATGGAGTCATTTCAATGTCGGGAGTAAAATTTATGGCCTTCGGAATATGGGTTATGCATATGCTCTTATGCTCATGGGTATGCACTTGACATGCACTCAAAAAATGTCAAAAAAACGTCCCTTAATATGCAAAATGGGAAAAAATTTCCAACCAAGATTCAATTTTGACAACAACCCATCACATTAATATATGAATAGAAGACTCAACGCTATCAAACATTAACATACATATTCAAGAATTTAAGATTTTCAAGAAATTGACAAAACTAGCATGTAGAATGATGAAAAAGTAAGCTCTAAAAATGAAAACATGATGAAATCTTGAAATTTTCTCACCAAGATTAAATTTTTACAGCAACCCACCACATTAATATGTAAATAGAAGACTCAACACTATCAAACACTAACCTACATGCTCAAGAATTGAAAATTTTCAAGAAATTGACAAAACTAGCATGTAAAATGTTGAAAAAGTAAGCTCTAAAAATGAAAACATGATGAAATCTTGAAATTTTCTCACCAAGATTAAATTTTAACAGCAACCCACCACATTAATATGTAAATATAAGACTCAGCACTATCAAACACTAACCTACATGCTCAAGAATTGAAAATTTTCAAGAAATTGACAAAACTAGCATGTAAAATGTTGAAAAAGTAAGCTCTAAAAATGAAAACATGGAGAAATCTTGAAATTTTCCCATCAATTCCAATTTTAACAGCACTTCACCTCCTTCATACCTACAAGGAATACCCCAACACATGTAAACTCAACAAAACAAGTTAAAAAAATAAGTTAGATCAACATGTGTAAAAGAGGGTTAGTAACCAAAAATAAAACTTAACTACAAAAATTGAAATTAAGTGCAAAGGAAAAAGGAGTAAGTCCCACCGGCATGCCAAATGTGTTCATGTATACTTTGTTTAATGCTAAATAAAATGAAGCAAGAACTACCACCTAAAATAGTTCTACAATTTAGCTAAAACAAAGCATAAACACCATCATGATAAGAATTAAACAAGGGTTAGATGCTAACATTTATCAATACAAACTTTGAAACTAACAATGTTAAATATCTAAACTCCTCTATTCTCTAACAACAAATAAATGAATGGACCTAAGTAAGCTCCATGGCTATCAAAATAGTTGTCCTTAATGTTCCAAGAACCTAGGAATGGGGGCTAATCAAAGTTGGGCTACAAGACCCTTTTGACACCTCCCATATGACCCAAGCACTTTAAAAAGAGGCTTAACTCTTCAAGATGATGAACTCTCAAAAGGGCAAGGTGCAAGCTCTTAGTCTCTTTGCTATATGCTTTGCATTTTCTCTCTAAGGAGTTTAGGTGTAAGTAAAAAGGTAGGTGGAGGGCTCTTTATATAGCCCACATGATAAATGATTCAACACATTCTCATGAATGTGGGATAAAGGTAAAACATGATTAGGAATGGATAAGGTTGCTTTATTAAAGGTAACCTTACTTTAGAAGGGTTTAATACATGTTTAGCAAGTCATGGGAGTTGGGGGTATTTTAATTAATCAAAGGTGATTAATTAATAGGTAGGTGTAAGCTTATAGAAGCCAATTAGAAGAATATTTGTGCGATTTATGCTATTATAAGGGGATTAAATCAATTAAATATTGATTTATTGGTTAAATGGAAGGGAAAGCTAATTAATTAATAATAATTAATTAGTCTAGGTAGAAGGGTGATTTATTAACGTAAGGTCGTTAATTAGGTATTTGTTGATAGGAAACTTAATTAATTAGCTTAGTGTAATTAATTAATGATGATATGAGGGAAAATGAGTGCTTTTGATGATATGTCGTTGATTTACGAGAAAGGGGATAATTAGCACAATTTAAGTATTTAAATTTCTTGGGCGTAATTATAGGTGTCTACAATGATGAACCAAGTGGAGGACATTATTCAAGTGAAAAGAACAGTCATAAGATACTTAGAATCAGTTATTATTGTCCATCTCTCTGTACAAGGATGTGAAGAGATATATCAAGAGGTGTGATCTTTGTCAAAGGATGGGACAACCAACTTTCACCAATGAAATGCCTCTTCAACCTCAAGTTATGGTTGAACCATTTGAGAGATGGGGATTGGATTTTATTGGTCCCTTTAATCCTCCTTCACAAGGGAAGGAATATATTCTTGTGTGTACTGACTATGTGACAAAATGGGCAGAAGTGCATGCATTGACAAATGCCATTGAAGAAGCAATTGTTGATTTCCTTTGGAACAAAATTATGATAAAGTTTGGAGCACCGAGAAGCATAGTTTCAAATCAGAGACCACAATTCATGTCTAATATGATCCAAGCTTTAACAAGGTATTACCAAATCAATCATAGAAGTCATCTCCTTACCACCCACAATCTAATGGATAAGATGAAGTAACAAATAGAGAATTGGAGAACATCCTTACCAAAAAGTTGAAGTGGGAGAAAAGATTGGGTAAAGAGACTACCCCCGTCATGTCTGGGCTTATAATACAACTTGAAAACTACAATAGGATTTTCACCATATGAATTAGTCTATGTGAAAAAACCCTTGTTTCTTATAGATTTTTAACTTGGACATTAAAAACAACTGTGAAGGTGGGAATTGAGTTGAATGTAACTCAA
The DNA here is from genome assembly GCA_018340775.1 of Taxus wallichiana var. yunnanensis. Lineage (NCBI taxonomy): Eukaryota > Viridiplantae > Streptophyta > Pinopsida > Cupressales > Taxaceae > Taxus > Taxus wallichiana. Next base: position 434,774,917 of record CM031241.1, on the reverse strand, counting down.
AAGAAAGAATCCTTCAACTCAATGAGTTGGATGAATTAAGGATGGAAGTACTTCAGAGAGAAATAATTCAAGAGAAAAGGAAGCAATGGCATGACACACGTATCAAAAAAAGAAATTTAAAGTACGAGACTCAATTTTGAAAAAGAAATTCAAGGGCAAATTGAAAGGTTGGGACCCTATCGAATTGAGCAGATATTTAACAATGGTTCTATTCGGTTACTTCCCATCGATGGTATCAAAATAACACTCTTGGACATAGGCTGAAACTTATAGGAAGCCTCCCAAAATGAATTCTTAAGGAAGATTGAAGAAGACAAATTTTATCATATGAGAACCCAATTCTTCCAAAATGATCAAATAACCAGATGATAGATCCGGGACTAGCAAATGGCATTTTCTTCCCCCTAAATTTTATTTTTTTTTTTAAAAAAATTTCTCTCAAAGGTCAATTAAAAACCGTGAAATGGCATATTTAAATAAAAGGTTCTTTTGAATTATAGTTCTTATCTAATCATGTTTTGTTCAAAATAACAGTCTCATAGTCAAAAGGACATAAAGGACGGTAATTATATCTTTTAACTTATTTAGGGTTGAATTAAATGCCATGTGTGATTTGACTTAATTTAAAAGTAGGTATGACAAGTCATCTATTTATACATTATGATTAAAGTGTGTAATCATGAAGATGAGGAATAAATGGCAAGATCATTAGTAATCATTATTGAAAAAGCAAGTGAAATAAGTTACAAATATATTTTGAGGGAGAGTACCCAATTAAGTTTGTTGGCACAAAGAAAGAACAGAGAATCCAAGAAAATGAGGCTCCAAATAAAAGCCAAAGTCATCAATTCTCGCAGCTAAGCAAGAGGGCTTGCAACCAATTTGCACAAAATAAAAAGAGAGATCCGAGCCGATATGGGGAAAAATAAATGAAAACTAGAGATGATTTATAGCTAAAAAGAAATCTTCTTTGAGCATTTATGATGGCATCCTAAAGAAATTTTCAAGACATAATGACAAATTGGTAAGAGAATTTGTCATAAATCTAAAGCAATCTAGGACAAAGGTGAGAAATATCTTTATTCCTTTTTCTATAAATACTGTAAGTAATGTGTCTAGAGTGTCAATTGTGCATGTCCCACAACCTACCAAGGGGACTTTGAAAGAACTGGTTGAAGTCTTACTACAAGAAGGAGAAACTGAACCCCAATACATCTATAATACAAAGAAAATCATAAAAGGGGTCAAAAAGCTGGTTTTCCCAAACTCTTTGATAGGGTTGCATTTTGGATAGTGAAATATTTAACCTATGATGGTCAATTTGGGTCTATGGGAAAAGAAGTCCTAAAAATGCTCATATATCTAAAGTATGGAGCCACAAAACCTGAGTACATAATAAACCTTCCAAGGTTTCTTTTTTATTCTATCCAGACCATGGCTCAGAGGTATTCCTGGGGTGTTGGGACAATTAGGCATCACAGTCTAATTCATTTAATATGCCAGCACCATTTTATGTCAAAGAAAAATGAAGAAGAAATTTGGGACAAGTTTCTTGGCAAATTCAAAAAAAACCCTAATGTTATTAGGACAATTCCATCCCCATTCTCTCCTTCATCTAATCTAGAAATTTATGGCCCTACAAAATAAAAAAGGGAAATGGAAAGAGAGAATATACCAAAAAGAAGGTCTGATGAGAAAGATCAAAATAGCAGAGCCTTCTGTGCCTTTGAAGGAAATTCCTTCTTCTGCAGCAGCTTCAGGGGAGGTAATATCTATCTCTAACGGTGATAGCTCACCCATGTAAGAGCAAAAAACAATAGTAAGAAGAAGCTCTAGAAGTAAATCCACTGCTGGGCATGTTGAAATTCCCTAGAGAAGAAAAATTCATAAGAGGTCAAGGGAAACCCCAGAGGGAAGGAGTGAGCAGGAAAGGATGGAAAAGGAAGTTGCTTGATATTTTGGGTAGCATGGCCATGACTCCTCCTGAGCCAAGTCAAGTTGAAATGGATAGAGGAGAGGAGAGACTTAAAGAGAAATATTTTAACCATCAGCATTGCCACATGAAGAAGAAGAGTTGGCATCTTGGAGAAGAAAAGTAAAATTTCCTTTGATAGAGAAAGAATGCCCAACTCCTCAAATAATTTCAGAGGAAGAAGAAAGACATCAAGTTAAACAGAGGCTTTGTTCTTGTCTAGAGAAGAACTCATTATCAAAGAAAAGGATGAGGAATTAGATTTCCTCAAACTCAAACTAAAATAAAGGGAAATGCTCATTGGAGAGCTAACAACTTAGCTTGCAGCCAGATCGGAATTATCAAAGCAACCAAGAAATAACTGATAGAAAAAGAGGAAGAATTTAAGACTTCCATAAAACAGTGTTGTGTCCACAGTCTCTGCATAGACTAAGTTAACCTATTTTCCACTCAAATAGCTATGGAATGACACTTACAGGGAACTCAGAGAAGCCAAAACATCAAATGAAGAATTGAAGACCAAGATGGAAGAAGAAAAGAAGGCAAGAAAAGAATGGGAAGAAAATTTTTATAAGGAGGAAGGAAATAAATATAAATGTCTTGCAAAAATTCATATGGTCTATATTATGAGTGAAAAATGCTTTCCTACAGGAGGCCCTCTCCTGCATATAGTGTGTTTTTAGAAGAGCAGTTCATTCATTGGAAGCTGTCAAGGATTGCATGTGGGCTTCCACATGAACTAAAAGATGAATCTGAATTCATGGCAGCTTACTCTCTATCCAGTCCTGAGTAGAAAAATCTTCTGTGTGAATTTTATCTTTGTAATTTTATGCTAGAGAAAAACACAAGATTTATGATCAATTTGTATGTGGGGAGAGCCAGCTCAATGCATTTGTCTCTGTTCTGTAAAACCAAATTGCATGGAAGGAAAGGGAATATGAATTTTTATTGAAAGCTAGTTCAACAAGTCTCTGTATGAGAGCTCACTATGGTAAACCTTCTGCCTTCAGGTACATTTTAGAACTCATGCCTTTGATGAGAGATTCAAGACACATTATCTTGTCATTCTGCAAAAGAGTATTGATTCCTTCACCTCCTATGAGGAGGAAAAGTTTGAAGATATTTATGAAGGATGCTCAAAGAGGTGGGAACTCCTTTATTTTTCCTTAAGAAGAAGGGAAGTAATATCCCCTACAAATCTGATCTAGAGTTTAGAAAGGGAAAAAGCATTATGCACAATAATTCCACAAGTCAATGAAACCTACAGGAAAATATGGATGGGAATGCGAACAAGGCCCCCTCTACTTCTCACCCCCATGTATCCTTGGCAAAACAGAGAACCTCAAGATCCTATTGAATTTGAAGAGTGGGAGAGGAAAATAGAAGTAGGAGCAGGGTACAATACATCTAAGTTTAAACATTGGAAAATCCAATTTCAGCCATTTGATCTGAGCAATCAAATGGAATGCAAAACATATAACCCCACTTTTGAAGAATGAAGTTTGTAAAGGGACTTACAAACAAGTAAGTTTGGGGAAATGATGAAGCCAGAATATGTCCGATTAATGTATAATATATGATCTCATCTTACTCTCCTTTTTATTAAGTTGATTGCATTTTGTGACTTTTAGTTGATCTGATATGAGTTAGGATGTAATTTTCTATCTTTTGATTGATTTTGATTCTAATGTTAAAAGCTCTAGAATTCCTGACAAAGTGTGTGTTTGAAATTTAGTTTTGTAATAAAGAAGGTCTAATCAATCAAGGAAATGAAGCAGGTAGCGTTCAGTATGTTTTTGGTAGCATTTTTTCCTACACAGCTTACTTCTAGAACTCCATCACACAGTAATCATTTAGTTCCAAAACTTTCGGACTTAGTTTCAAAACTCCAGTATTTAGTTCCAGAATATTCAGACTTAGTTCCGGAACTCCTAGGTATAGCTCTATAACTCTCACGGTGTTAATCCTTAACAATTTCCTATGGTTATGGAAAATCTATGAAGTTCCTAAACCGATGGGAGTTATCTATTCTAACCACATCTACAGATTTTGTATCTACGACCCTTTCAATCAGGAAAGGATGAGAAGATTTCTGAACGCGTAGATCTAGGGATAGTTATCTTACAACTATCTGATCAACCACAATCCGACTCAGCATCTATTCTGGGCATGATTTGATTTCATCAGAATCATTGAGACAGCTATGATTGTAAAATGTATATAAAAGCAAACCTGCAGTAGATAGATAATATATAGATAGAATATAATATGAGATAGAAACAGAACATAGAAGAGAAATATAGACTAAGTACTTAGATCCAATACATTTTGTAATATCGAATGATTTATCAATAAAATAGGCATGCCTATTTGATAGAATTCTAAGTTGTTAAATCCTGATTCGAGGAGGAGCAAGGGCCAACTCCCCCAAGGACCAGGATATTCATTTATTTGATATTTATATTTCTTTAGCAAAATAGCTTAGATCTGTTAATTCTGTATTGTTTTAATTCTTCCAGTTAAACTCTGTTGTATGCTTTTTCCTACAGGTGTTTAGATAGATTCTTATATTTCTTGCAATTGTTTTCAAGCATTCTAAATTGAGTGTGTTTATTTCCAAAAGCAAGTGTGTTTACTTTTAGAAGCAAGTGTGTTTGTTTCCATTCTTCATAGTGTGTTTCATTTTAGTAAAGCTTTCAGTGTGTTTACTTTCAACAAGTTTTCATAGTATGATTTAAATAAGTTTTTAGCAAGAATTCCTTAAGACATTGAAGATATTCCCTAGAAAATACAAAAATAACTATAATCAACTACTAGATAAGATTACTCTTGTTGCATATAGCTTTGTACACACCCATGGTTTGATATGACATCAACAAGAAGTTGATTAAATGAAGGGAATAATGACACCCATCAATACCACTCAAATCTAAAGCAAAGTCATTATGGAAAAAGAAAATACAATATAATCCAAATATTGTTGGAATAATCTAAGAGGAAGTGTTGAAAATGCTAAATGCAAGGGTCATTTTTCCAATCCGTCACTCTACATGGGTGGCAAATATTGTCCCTTTCTTGAAGAAAAATTGATAAATAAGAATTTGTGTAGACTTTAGGAATCTGAACCAAACTTATCGAAAGGAAAATTACCCACTTCCAATCATGGATCAGATTTTACAAGCAATCATAGGTTCAGAAATGCTTTCCATACTAGATGGATTCTCTAGCTATAATCAAATTGAATTTCCTCAAGAAGATTAATATAAGACTTCTTTTACAACTCCATGGGGAACCTTTACTTATAAGCGGATGCCATTTGGTCTCATCAATGTTAGGGCCACATTTCAAAGAGAAATAGACTTGGCTTTCAAGGATTTGAAGAAAAAATGTATTGTTGTGTATCTAGATGATCTCACAGTCTTCTCTAAGAAGAGGAAAGAACATTTGATACACCTTGAACAAGTTTTGCTAAGGTGTCGAGAACATGGCATATCATTGAATCCAAAAAGTAAATATTTGGAGTGACTGAAGGAAAAATCTTGGGACACATTGTGAACAAATAAGGAACAAAGATTGATCCAGAAAGGGTGAAATATATTCAAAATCTATCCTTTCCGATAAGCAAGAAGGGAGTTCATTCATTTTTGGTAAAGTCAAATTCCTCCACTACTTTGTTCCAAATTTTGCTGAGTTGATCAAGCATATTACAAAATTGATGAAGCCCCAAGAAATTTTTAGGTGGAGTAAGAAGGGAAAAAAATCTTTTGAGAATATGAAGAAGGTCATAGCCAATGCTCCAACCCCGGTATGTCTTGAATTTAGTAAATATTCATTTTGTATTGTTATACATCTGAGCACACTATTTCAGCTATTTTAGTTTAGAAGAATGAGGAAGGACTTGAATCTCCTATTGCCTTCATGAGATACCCATTGAAGAATCATGAGCTTAAATACTCCATAGAAAAGCACGTTTATGTGGTGGTCAAGGAAGCCAAGAATTTAAGATTCTACATCCTACACTCTCACACCATTGTAATGGTTCTTGGATTATCTATAAATTCTATCTTTGATAAACAAGATGTTGGAGAAAAAGAGGAAATTAGGTATCGAAGATTCAAAAGTATGACCTAGAGATAAGGCCATCTAATATGATTAGGGAAATGGGTTATGCAGGTTGATAGTTGAAGATGAGTCTCTCCTTAAAAATTACGAAGACAAAGAATGACATTGCTATGTATGTGTTAGTAAGGACCTTCCCTAAGTATTATTTGTAAATACTACCAATGAGTGGTATACCGACATTACTTACTTCCTCACGTATGGTGATTGTCCAAAGCATATGGATTACAAACAAAGAAGGAATCTCAAGCTCAAATCCACAAGGTATGTGATTTACAACCATGTATTATATAAGAGATCCCTTGATGGATATTTTCTAATGTGTGTTGATAAGGAGCAACACAAGCGATTCTTAAAAAGCATATCATGATGGCGGTGGAAATTTCTCTGCCATAATAATTATGCACAAGATACTTCAAGGAGGTACTACTAACCTACTATCTTTCAAGAAGCTCATAAATGGGTATCTAAGTGTGATCCTTGCCAACAATTTTTGGGAAGACCACAACTCGTTGCACTTCCAGTCAATGATTGGTGGTGATTTAAGAGCCTTTCCAACAATGGGATTTGGACTTCATCAGTGCTCTTAATACTCATTCAAGTGCAGTTAATATCTTTGTACTCACAACAACATATTACTTCACTAAGTGGGTGGAGGCCATACCACCAAGCAATCCAATTCAGAGATGGTATGTAACTTCATCAAAGAAAGTATTATTGTTTGTTTTGGAATTCCACAGAAGATAGTTATTAATAATGCCACTTATTTCTCTTCCATGGAATTAACTGATTTCTTTTATGGATAAAGGATATCCTTAGCCCATACATCTGACTATTATCCTCAGAGGAAAGGTCAAGCAGAATCTAGTAATAAGAATCTTGTGACAATTGTGAGGAAGCTTATAGATCAGAATCAAAGAAATTGGCACAAGAAACTATATGATGCATTATGGTTTGATCGAATCACTCTAAAAGAGCCATTGGTATGTCACCATTCCAGCTCCTATATGGAATAAATGCAGAAGTTCCAATCATTGTAGAGTTACCATCATTACAACTAATCAAAGTAGTGGAGGATGGTGAGTTCCAAGACTCACCGGATAAAATTATTTTTACCTAAAGATGTTACGCGAAGATAGAGTGTTGGTGGTTGATTGAATAAAGGACTATCGGTTGAAAGTAAAGAAATTTTTGACAAGAAGGCAAAGAAAAGAGATTTTTAGATTGGCAATCTAGTCCTACTATGGGATTAGTGGACGAGAACCAAAAGGAATCCATGGAAATTTTGATTCATTGTTGCTTGGCCCATTTTAGATAAGAGAAACATGCAGAGATAATAATTTCCGACTATCTTACCTTAATGAAACTCACTTAGAATTGCCTCGTAGTGGGAAATACCTGAAATTATACAAAAAAATGAAAGTGGGTTTCCCCCATATGTACCATAGGTGAATATAGGTTTGTGTGTTTCCCTTTCTGTCATTTGTTTTTGTTTGTCTTGTGTTGTGTTTAATAAAGAAGTTTTTTTATATCCACCCTTCTTTTGCAATGACTTCTATAACCCAACAAATAAGGCATTGGTCCTCATAGTGTCTTGAGATTCTAGGATTTTTGCTTGCCCCTTCTTCACTTTGTTCAATCCAAGACAAGTCCCCAAGCTTGGGCCAGCTATTTTCATGCTAAATTACAAGCATAAAAATTGAAATTTTGGCCATGACAATCAAGCCCACACGCAAAAAATCCCTAAATGAGTAATGTGAACATTCCCTCCGCGAATCTCAGACTATGTAAACCCCATCATGGCAAAGAGGGACATTCTAGCTATATTTTTAAAGTTTTTTTCATGTGTAGGTAATCTCATGGGAATAATTCATAATCTTATTATGATTCACCTGAAAGGAGTTTCTCGTGGAGGCCTAAAAAGGCCTAGTTTTAAACTTCTTGCACATGTAGAGCACCTCTCGAGGATGTCCCAAGAATATATTATGCCTACAAGCGAGTGTGTGTGACAGATATTTACAAGTATCCAAGGTAGTTTAGGAAGGTTCTAGAATAAAATCAATGTTTAGGAACAAGTTGTGTGACTGGGTCATTGGGAGCAGGGTATTGGGAAATGCACATCCTGAAAAGATAGTCACATTGTTTGAAGAGTTTCGGGAACCTCATGAAGATTCAAAATCTCATATCCCAAGAATTAGAGATTAAATTTCCTACTTCGTGTTGAAATCATCAAGGAAAGGTTTTGGGATTATTGAAAGGAAAAATTTCCCAACGGTGTGACACAAAGGTCCTGGTACAAGTTGTAACTTGTTTGAAGAGTTTCAAGAGTCTCGAAATATTTTAAATCCTAAAAAATCTCAAATTAAATTATATTTAATGTTCTTCATGACCCATATGATATTTTAGTTTTTGGTGATTATAAACTCTTCATATCAATCAATCTATCGACACTCACCTTGAGGGAAAAGTTTAAATATGGGTAAAATATGATGAATCATTCATTTTCAGAAATTATAAATATTTTCATTAGATTCATTGGCCATTTTCCATAAATATTGATATATTGGATGACCTATGTTTGTTGAAAATTTCTCCCAAAATGGTGAAAATAAGTTCGCAGGTGAAGCGCTAATTCTTGACGTCGCAACAACCCATTGTTCACGCATGAAAAGAAAAAGTTGTTGACATGCAACAAAAAATCAAATCTTGACGCCTGATAAAGCAATGCTTGAAGCACAACAATAACATTTTTACACACCGATAAGAAATTTTTTTCGCGACATCGATTTTGAGGCATCCTAAGGCTTGAGGCGTGTGACAACAAGGTGTTGACTCATGACAAAGAGGATTCTTTATGCGTGACAACAAGGATTCTCAACGCACGAAAACAATAGGTTCTTATGTGTGACATAGAAACCTAGGTGACCTCAAAAATGTTGTTGTGCGATAGGAAGTCAAATGTTGACATGTGACAGTAGGGTCAAGATGTTGTGCAACACGAAAAACGAGGTCATTTTTTAAAGAATATTTTTGTGACCAAGTCCAATGTCACACGTCAAGAAGATGATGTCATGCAAAAATGAATTTTTGGTGGCACGGAAAATGATTTCATGTGTCAAGGATATTTTGAGCAACTAGTAGATGATGTGATCAAGAGATGTAGTAAGATGAAAGGTCACATGTGATGAAGGAACACCAAAGGTCACGACACGAACACGAAGGTCAACGATCATGAGGGAGGTGAAAGGTAATGCAGGGAGACGAAATGATAGCCTTGGCACTATAAATATAAATGGTTCCCTCTTTTCAAGGGATGGTTAATGTTTGTTTGTTAGCTCTCACTGTCTTTCTAGAAGCAAGTGCCTCCATTTCTTTTGTTCCCTATCTACTACTGTTCTATCTCCATCTCAACTTGTACTCCATGAGCATTGTAAATTGTGCAACATGATGCAATAAGACTTTGTGTTTCTTGTTGATTGTTCTTCTTTCTTTGCAAATGGTTTCTTCTGATTGATTGCAAGTGAAATGTTGTGATTTTGATGCAAAAAAGTTTTTATGTTATTTGTTGGTCGAAATCATTTTCTCAGTTTCCTTTCTTATCTCCCTCACTAAGCAATTTTCTTCTCTTATATTGAATACAAGCAATTACCATAGGTTTAGGGAAGTATTCATGTGTGATCTCCGGTCTTCAAGCCACCCCGAATATTAGTTTAGATTGTTTTCATTTCCTTGTTTTCAATAAATGGAGTTGCCCCATTCAAGCAGAGGGACTCAATCCCATGCACTATTTGTGAGAACTCCTAATTTTCCCACTCAACAAATTATTTCACCAACAAACCCGTATGCTGCACATCGAAGAAACTTGTAAATCCTATATATCCATTAGAATCTATAACTTTTTCATACAAGTTCTTGAAATGACATGTTTATGAAAGCACATAATTTTTTGACATGAGAATTTAAAATATGGAAAAAGAGTATGGATGTGATATATTCCAAATGATTTGATTTCCTCTACATCAAAATGATGATAACACTACAAACACATGCATTATACCAAATTCCAAACACATTACTTGATATAAATTTACAAACACATATGTCCTTGGATCTCTTTTCAAACATGATATGATTTTATATTATCCTACAATTTAGATTAGAACATTTTTTAAAAAAAAATCTAATCTATTATTTATTTGAATTGAAGATATTCTCATACAAGATATGATTAATGTAATGTAATTGTGTTTACAAAACAACCACCCACATCAACCACTTTGTAACCATCTTTCACATAATGAAAGGGCACACACATAATGAACCGTGTAAATTCCGATTTCTCTTCTTTCTTTTTCGTACATTATATTATTGTTTTATTCTTTCTCACTCCACATATTCTAACATTGGTATTAGAGTGGGGAAAGAAAGAAGAAAGAGAAGGAAGGAGGTCTCCATAATGTTGTTAAGAGTCATATTACAATTCACAAAAAGGAAAATTAGATACACAAATTAGAATCACGAAAGGATAGAAAAACTGGTCACGAGTACCGGAAGGGTTGCAAAAGCATGGAACTTCATTTCTAGAGGTCTTCACAAACAGCCATGAATTTTAGGAAAACAACGAACATGTAGGGAAAAATGACGAGGAAAATACCAGTTATTAATTGATGCATTTGCAAATTTACAATCACATTTTTCATAGGAAAACAGATATCGGAAGAGCATTTCAGATGGTAGAATTCTTCATTTCCGCCACCGTCATATGAAAATACAGTCGTCACTCAAAACGTGAACAAGGGGATATTCGTAGAGAAGGATACAAATCTCATAAATTGAATCGAGGGAAATATACATACAAATTCGTGAAAGGGAAGGAAATACTATCTGTAAATCGCAAAGACGTCATTCAAAGCTTTTCAAAAGCACAGAAGCAAAATACAGTTACCATTAATATACAAGTCACGAATTTAAAGATTCAAGGGCATAAAACACAGTCATGAGGTTTGTGAAACATTGTCTAGTCAGAAACAATGTTATCAGTTAAAAGTCTCATAAATTACCAGAGATATAAGGATAATACTTGCACTAGGGCACAGAAGGCATGAAATAAAATTGTGAGTTAAAACTCCATTGATTTGACTTACTTCAAGGGCACAAATTCCAGAAACATGAAGGAATCATTCCGACATTTTGTTTAATCTCTCCATAATCAGGTACGAGTTGTGTAAAGCTGATTTTTCTCCCTAATTGGGTACGGGTTGTGTAAGGATGATCTAATAAGACAAAATCGAGAGAAGAGTTTTAGATTGTGATAATTTATTTAGAGCTTGTAACAGTAACAAAATACATTCACGAGGATCCTATGTTGAAAATCACGAAACTAGGGTTTTTGTTTTTCCATGAATGGATTATGTTACTCTTGGAGAAAATGATACAAAAATTCTCAAGTTATTGAGGAAATTTTTTTCACAAGTCAAATAAGATTGTAACGAAAAAAAGATGAAGGGAAAATTTCAAGACAAAGAACAATCAAATAGTGTTGAAAATCTACCGAATGTTGACATTGATGAACTCGCTTATAGAGGGAGTATTTTAAAATAATCACATCACTTTGAAGACATATAGGAATCCCGAGTATGTGAAAATCGTTATGGATGGTTATCTAGATAGTTCGGGAGAATGTGGATCTCAAGAATTTACCCTTACAAGGGTCATGAGATAACTTGATGGAGCTTGTGGATGGCTCAGTATGGATGGTTGTCTAACAATTCAAGAGATTCTGCAATTCGAGAGTTTGGGGAAGTGGAACCTAGGAACTCGAGAATTCAACGAGGCATCTTGATGGAGTTGTACCTAGTCAAATCCTTATTTTCAAAGGGGAAGCTTATGAAGAATATGTGGTCTTGGTTGGTTATGTCATTTTAATCTTTTGTGAGTATGTTAAATAAAGCAAGCCTTACGAGGGGTATTAATATATAAGGGTTATTTATTAATATTATATTAATATTAGTTAAGTGTTAACTAATAAATGGTTGAAACTTCTTCAACCACTTTGTAACCATTTTCACATATAAAAGGACAGACACACAATGAATAATGTGTGCATTTACATTTCTCTTCATTCTTTTTTATACATTCTATTCTTTCTTTATTATTTCTCTCTCTCTGCACATTCTAACATATATATCTTTTAGAGTCCGTAACTTTTTCATTCAAACTTGAAAATGACATTATTTTGAAAGTGTATGGTTTTTAGAAGAATCAAAATTTGCAAAAACAAAACATATATACTTTTAATATATTCCCAGTGATGTTTTGTCCTATACTTTGAAACGATGATACACGTACAAACACACAAAATATACCAAATCGCAAACAAATTTCTTGGTCTAGTTAGACAAAATCCTACTTGCAACCAAATATGTTCCTCAAGTTCACCTTTCTAACATTATATTATTTTATATTATCTTATAATTTATAGTAAACCATTACTTTTTTGAAATTTTATTTAATTTACTATTTAATTTTAATTAAACATAATCTCATCCGAGACATGGTGAATGTAATGTAATTGTATTTACAAAACAACTTTTTATATTTGTTCAATACATAATTTTTTAATATAATTTTTATTTTTTTCTTCTTACATATTTTTATTAACATAAACTTCATTAATATACTCTTCTGAATTGAAACGTCCTAATTCAGACACAAATATTTTTAAAATGAATCAATATCTACAATGCCAACAAAAAAACAAAATGAAAAAAAAATCATAATAAACTCTTTCCAATTGAAATGTCACACAATAACTTACATAATTATTTAAAAATTACATTCATCATTTCCCGCATAAACAATAATAGTGAACACTCTATATATCTACACAATTATTCATGTGGTAGAAAGTATCTCTGTCATCTATGTGATGACAAAATTAGACTTTCCGCAAACCCTAAAAAGACATATCAAATAGACATATATAGGTAGTCATCCAAAATACTAAATAATATGGAAGCATTTTAATAGGTAATATAGACAAGATAACTTATGTTGCTGAGGTAGCATACTTACAAAAGCATGTCTAATATTGCATTTATATTCTGCAGACGATGCCTTTTCCTTTACCTCCTTTCCCGGTGCAGTCCAAGCTAGCAACAGATTTTGGAAGCGAATTCTGAGAGAAGCTTGTGTGGTGGTTGAAAATGCAAGATTTGCAATCTGCAGCCACAAGAGAAGATGTTCGGTATCTGTCTTCACCACCCATGATTGGCATTGGCACTCCCACCTTCACTGGATTCTTGAAATGAGGCCTGTATGTCTGACCCAGAACACCTTCCACTTCCGAAGACAGGCCCATGAATTTGAAATTCACTTCCAGATGAGCAAAGCAATCGTCTGCAGGAATTTGGTAGTTGTGAATGCGGTCATAGGACACTAGTACACGAAGGGGTATTTTGAGACATAAATTAGAGACGAAAAATATTATTTCGTCTCTAGAAAGGTAAAATATATTGATTTTTCAGCTGGCGAAAAATGTGGGCAATAAAAAATTATGTATCGATGAAAAATGTTGCTAAAAAAATAGGGTTAGGTATAATTTCAGTCGTTACTGATATTAGAATCAGGCCTGTAACAGTAAAACCTAGAGGGTCATATGGAATGATCCATCCATCCGCATGGACGATCGCGTTCTATTATTGCCATTGATATGGATGGGTGTTGCGTTCAAGGAGGTTTTGGTTTCATATCTTCCGAGCAGTCCATACACCATCAATGTCTTTTGCAGGGAAGCTAATATGAGTTTTCTGTGTGGATTGTTTGACTGAAGTCTTTTTTAAAAATAAATCATTGAGTGAACATGCCATTATGTTAGGAAAGTATGGGTACGATATTTTCCTACTGGGAAGCCTTGAAACCCCTCACCAACCTTGACAAGAGGATGTTACATATTTCTACTACCGGTGTTTCGAATAAAGCATAGCCCATTGAAGCAAAAAAAGATTTTTTGGCGAAGGTGTTCAATGCTTTGCGAGCCAGATGCAGGGTATGATTCCGCACTGCCTATTTATTATATTTTGCATCACGTGACAATGTATTTGTTTTGTTTTAGTGTGAAAATGTATTTATTTTAAAGATATGACACCATTTATGTTGCGAGTATCTTATTTTATGTTTGTATATGGAAAAAAAAATTGGTCTTGTCTGAACTACCCACTCGCCATTGAAATTTGTGTAGGGTGAGAGATCTGTGACTTTCCTCTGATCGCCTTTCCATTTCAAATTTCTTTTTGTAGAAATATTTTATGGCTCTATACCACGTTCACCTACAGCGGCCCTGAAAAACTAGGCGGCTTTCAGAGGGTTTTGTGTGAGGAAACCCCAGCCTTAGGAAGAGGCTGCAGAAATACAGAGGCGTATTAGTGAATTTCATGCAGTGGAGTTAATACAGCGGGATGAGAAGGAGCGGCTCAAGATAACGGAAAGCATCATGTCTCTGCTACTCAGACTCGACGCAATTCAGGTATTTTGCATTTTCCTCTGAAAGAGTTCCAAATTCCAAATTTTAGGGTTCCATTCTTTATTCACTCGGTCTTTTAGTGTATTTTCCTCTATGTTTTAAAAATATTTGAGACAACATAAATTATTTGGGAAAATTTAGAGTTATTAGGGCAGAGCTTGAAGATAGGTAGATCATTGGTGCATCTTCTTTTGTCTTAAACATGGTCGCCCTTGACCCTTAAGGTTTTGGTTTTATTTTGTTTTATAAATATTTAAAATGTGCAAGGTTATTTTGGTTGTTTTTTCTTCGTTTTTTTCTGGGTCTTCAAAGGGTTGGCTGAGATCAATGATGCTCCAGTTAGGCCCTCTAAATACTCTTTCCCTATAATGGGTGGTCTTGTTTCCTAGAATCGAACCAGAAAAAATAATTATCCCAGATTGAGATGTTCGCATTGGAGGCTTGAACATTAGGCCTAAATGCCTGGGAAGAGTTAGATGCAATTAGAGAGGATGGGACTGCAACCGTGGACATGATTGAGTCCTGCCCAGCTTCAATCTCAATGAAAAGCTTGGAACTACTTAAATCTGGGAAGGTTATATGTTTTCCTTATGGATTGAGAGTGGGATCTTCTATAAATTTAGTGGGCAGGCCAAGAAAGTCCCATGAGGAGAAGAACCCCTAAATCTCTGCTGTGAATGAGGCCAACTCATTGCTTGTTTCTCAGTTCATGATTGAGTTGTAAGGGCTGAATGTTGTGGATAGAGAGGATCCAACCAGGAGATTGCACTTTAATCCCAGGTTGAAGGGGGATTGGAGTGGAAGGCCTATGATAGAGCTTAATAATTGTTATATGATGCAGTGGGCATCGACTCACAGGTTTGATGGATGGAGATCAAAGCATGAAGTTGAAACTGTTATGTATTTCAATTTTAGTGTTGTTTTGTGTCAATATAATCTCTTGGATTTACTGGTACGTTTTTTTGGTTAAGAACTAGTTTTGAGATTTTGTAGAAACCATTATAAAATAATTATTAAACTTTGCTGGAAGGAAAATTTCCCCCCCAAATAGATTAATTCTCTCAAGATATGAATAGATGTGTCTACTGGGGAGCATGTCTTAGTTCACGATTGAGTATTCCTTAGATGTGAAGCTAACTCTTCACACCTTGTCTCCAGTCACTGCAAACTAACTCATCTTTCTTTTCAAACAATTCGAATTAGCACATAGGGGCAGGCCCACAGTAGGGTTTTAGAATTGGTAATATTAATAGGTTGCATAGATATATATAATCCTATTAGAAGAAACTAGACCCACACTTTTCACCTATTAAATCCCAGTTTTGAATGAGTAATTAGCAGGTAAGAAATAAAGTGGGACTGTGCTAGATTTGACTGTGCAGTAATATGGGAACTGTATTATTGCGTAGCTTTTGCTACGCACATTGATCTCATGCTATTGCATCAGATTGTAAATTAATCGAGAGCATTTTTCTTCTCATTGTAAACCCCAGCCATTTAGAAACATTAAGAAAATTAATACAAAAATTCAAACTATTCATAAAGCCTAATCCCTTCTTCATGTGTACATGTTCTCCACGGGAATAAGCTACAGAAACTTACCTCTTGACTCTATGATTTTATTGGATATATATTATATGTAAAATAGGTCACATGATATATAAAATGTACACAAAAGTGTACTGTACCCGAGGTTTTAAAAAAATCGTTTCAACATACCGAACCCGTACCCGTATCCCTACTCGTACCAATACCGAAACAGTCTAGATTTAGTATAAAATATGAAATGGTATGTAAAATATCTGTTAATTTGTCTTTCTTCTCGTTGGAAGCGTGAATTTAGGAGTTGTACCTTGCTTAATCATGAATGTTGCTGCAGCTGCTCTCTCAGGTTCATTGTACATTTCATTAATAACAAAATAGGAAATGGTATGAGAAGTATCCCTTGGTCTTTCTTTATTTGGAGGGAAAAACGACCTAGCTCTAATCATGACTGTTGCAGCAATTGCTCTCTTAAAGACATTGTGCATTTCATTACCAATAACATAGGAAACAATATGAAATGTATCCCTTAATTGGTATTTTTCCTCTTTGGAGGGAAAAAATTAGGATCTATACCTTACTCTAATCATGAATGATGTTGTAGCTTCTCTCTTTGGGGCATTGTACATGTGATAGAGTATTAAATAGGAGACCATATGTAAAGTATCCCTTAAGTGGTCTTTCTTCTCTTTGTAGGGAAGCAATTAGGAGTTGTACCTGACTCTAATTGTGAATGTTATTGCAGATACTCTCTTGGGGGCATTATACTTGTTCATCCTTTATGTAGGATCTAGAACACTTGTAGTAGAGCTTCAGTTCTTCTTCCTGGTAATGAAACTATTTATGGGAGCTTTAGTAATTAAGATATTGATGTCTACTATTTTTTATGTCATTATGTGTATTGAAATGAAATTTCCTTTGTTAGCTTTTTTAAAGAAAACATTTACATAAAAACTAGCAAATGTTTCAACATCATGTTGTGTAAAGAAGTGAGCCTATGATTGTTAATTTTTCAAATAAAAAATGTTGATCAAACTAACACAGGAACAGAGCATGAAAATAACACGCAGGTAAGCTACAAGACTGTTTCATTGACAAAGAATGTTTATAAAGTCAGGTTAAACATCTGGGCATCATCCACTAATATCTTTGTAATCGATATCAATACATAGAACCATGACAATTACCAACTGGAAAGGAATCTACATAACAACCAAATTAATGGACATAAGTAAAATGCGACAAGCTTGCTTAGTCATTTTTAGATATTTCTCTATTACAAATATCTATGAATTATAAGGAAATTAAATTACCAACCAACTAATAAGTTGTTTCCAGTGGTAATCAAAGAATCTTCGTAATTCAGCTGTAACCTGTCAGTTAAGTCTTTACTTCTGGTTGCAAATACCTGGTAATATGATGCACTTCAAGTTGAGTTGTAATTGAATCTTGCACCGTTGCCTTGGTAAATACATTTTCTGGCATAATCTCTGATGTCCATAACATCAACACCCTTTCTCCTACTGCAACCTTCTCTCTTACAAAGAGATATTGAATATTTCTATGGCTATTTCTTTCACGAAACATGGGATCTTGTGCAAACTCACAGTTTGACTCTAGTCTTCCCAAGTGGTCAAAAACTCACAACTTGACTTTACTCTTTGGGAAATTGAGTAGAGGACTCTTCTCAAAGTTCTATAAGTATAAAGTATACTGGTTATTTTCGTTTTGTTGATTCCTAAGTCTGAGATAATGACTATGCGCCATAGGCATCAAAGAAGACATAATAACATGTATTGGATAGGAAACTACCATCATATTTATGAACGTGCATTCCATTTGAATGATGCTTTCATACTTAAAAACAGGATTGTGATGTTTACTGAGTGGAAGAGGAATTTGTTTCTTTGGTAAAATTTTAAATATTTTCCAAGCTTTGTATATTATTATGAGGCATACTTCGAATTATTGATAAATGGAAAATTTAAACCACTGTGAGGTGTTATCTTTCAGCTGAGATTCCACACCGAAGGATATCTCTCCTGTCAAATTGCACTTATCCTCGACAGTCAAGGTATGTTGCACCTAGAATTGGATGCAATATGTTACTGAATAAATGTCTTAGGTCTCAAGGGTGACAACGAGTAAGATAAAGGTTAAAGCAGTAGAGATAACATATTTGATGGTATGCCTTTTCGAAAATTCAAGCTTCTATTAGAAGAAAAGGGGAGCTTCAGGTTTCAGGAGGCTTTCGGTGAGACAGTATCGATACAACTTCTGAGAATGGATCAGGACCGAGGGTGGACTCCAGGTCGCCTTCACCTTCTAACTCGATATCTCGTTGTCATAGTTTTGCCGAAAGGCCCAATGGGAAACGACTGCCCCTCCCATCTACATTGCCATCGGCCTGGGTCGTCTGAATCTGCGATCAGTTTGCTCGTACCTTTGGGGAATGTATCTTGGAGATCATCTCCTTGTTTGCCACTTCCTTCACCTGGCCTGGCATCAAACAGGTTGGATAGTGCAGATGTGGATGGATACTCAACATCTTCATTTGTTTCTAGTGTGACCTTTGTAGATAGTGTTGAAGCTGCAGATCTGCAACTGAAACAATAGGCCATAAAATGCTCATTGTAAGCATCTTGATGCAGCCCTTGTTGGTAGAGTCATTGCAAATGGTTTTGGACTAAGTTGCCGAAACGTTTTGGATACGGGAGCGGGAGCGGGGTATCCGATACGCGGAAACGGCAAAAAATTTTTTGACCCTAGATACGGCGTAGGATACGGCGAAGACAAAAACTATATAAAAATTAAAATTTTTATAAATTTCAGCCTTCTAAATAAGAATTAACCACATATTATGCATATGAAAAACAAAACAAGCTAAATAGCCGCAACAAACTACTCATACATTCATAATTTCAATTGTCCCTACCATATCTAGTTGAGATGTTTATTACATTTATGATTTATCTCATACATGCTATTTTTATCCATGTTTATGATGGCTTGCACTTGGTACCTTCTGTAGAATAATGGTGCTTTGCGAAACTATAATTTCTGCTGTAATGATATATTAAATTTAAAATATACCTTCTGTAGAATAATGGTGTCAGAAAAACTGTAATTTCTGCTGTAATGATATATTAAATTTAAAATATACCTTCTAGTAGAATAATGGTGCTTTGAAAACTACAATTTCTGCTGTAATGATATATTAAATTTAAACTATACCTTCTGTAGAATAATGTTGCTGTGAAAACTGTAATTTCTGCTGTAATGATATATTAAATTTAAAACAGAATTTAAAATTACAAAAAAAAAAAAAAAAACAGTTTTGGGCCAGGGAACGGCCGGGTACATTTGTAGAAGTATCCACCGCTTTGGACCTGCCTGGCTGCCCAAGCCGCTCCCCGCTCCCAAACGTGCACTCCCGCCTCAAACGTGCCGCTTCCGCTCCAAGGGGTCTAGGGGTGCCGTATCGGCTACTTAGTAAATAACCTAATTCTAACGCATATGCATGCCTATACATTAACATCCCCATTAAAGATAAACTTGGGAGATTTGACAAAAAAGTATTCCATAATGGGTTTGGGCAATAAAGGCCTAGTCAGGTACCCATATACAATCAACATATTATCTGCCTGGTAAAAATGACCCAAAAGTTAAAACAATTACGGATCAAGCAATACAGTAGTACAACCAATACCTTGCTTAATGTTGAATAGGGTGTGAAACAACATTACACAGGGATGTGTTCTCGAGGTTTTGGTGACATCTTAGACGTATTGGAGATTGAGACGAAATGTCCCTTCATTTCCAAAATTGAAAAACTATTGGGGACATCCCCCATTTTGACACAGGCATGGGGGATGTTGTGGCATCCTCAGGATGCCCCCTGTCCCTATCCCCAATATGCCTAGGATGTTCCCTAAAAAAACACAAAAAGTGGTTTTTAAAGAAAATAAGGTTAAAAACAACACACAAAGATGATAATGCAGATTAGTTTTGAAAGTCGTTTTTTGTGCCCTATTGAATTTTGCACGTGCAGTCTGTTTGAAGTTTTTTCTCAAAATGATATTTGCAGGTGCCCTATTGAATTTTGCATGTGCAGTCTGTTTGAAGTTTTTTCTCAAAATGATATTTACAGACTTTCCAAAATCAATGAAATCAACAAAAGGGCCAAGTTGAATTAGGATGTCATTCCATGAATTTTTGTGCTCTATAAAATTTGGATGTCATTACCTAAGAAATCCTCAAAAATCAGAGCAGTGCAGATAAACAAAAATAATAACTGTCCATTGAATTAGATTGCCATTCTGGAAAATCATAAGAAGAAACTCTGCAGAATATAATGGGTTTACAAATATAATGGGTTTACATAGTTTTAAAATCAGATGCATCCATGGCCTAGCAAGGAAAAATTGAATCTTGCTGTTGCAGCAAGAAGAATCAAAGTGTTTCTCCCTAGCAAAGAAAAATAATAGGTTTGCTTCATTTCAGTATTGAGATACAAAGACCCCATAAATGTCGAGAAGTTTGCAGAGATAGCTGTGTCAGAGCCATAGTAATTCTAGGCATTATACGTTCTATTTTCAGAAACCATGATGATTTTGCAGTAAGATGTAGCATGTTCAGGAGTGGTGTGGCACAGTTGCACACAGACTTATATTGAGCAGAAATGTTTTGAGACAGTAAATGTGTGCATAATTCTTCCATTTTCTTAGTAAGAAATCAAAGCTCATTCCATTCAGACATACTTGCAAAGATCATCATTTTTAGTTGCAGAGTTCAGTTTTATTCTTGTTGGGAGGGCGGAACTGCAGGCAAAATATAATCTGTTGCAAACATATTTACATATTCAGTCAGCTCAGAAGATGTGAGGTGCTTATAATTCTGTAGAGGATTATTTTATTGTTTACACAATTTGGACACCATCATTTATAAAGGTTTTTTGTAGGGAAATCAAATAGGTTCATGTCAGGGGTGGCATTATTTATCAAGGATATCACAGAGCTTCATGTCAGGGGTAGGCCCAAAATTGTGCAATAGGAGCAAAAGGAATATTTTATCAATTCATGGACTACGGTGCAGTGTAGAGTCTTGTTTTTCCTGTACTTTTATGTTTTAGAGGAAAATAGTAGCTGGCAAGGGGCATATTCAGATGGAGATCCATTATGGGACCTTTGCTAAGGAGTGATTTGAAGGCACCACTTCATCTTGATTTTTTTTCCCTTCCCAGAAGAAGAGGTAATTTCGATTCCTGTTCCCTTCATAGAGTTTTTTGTGAGAACAAAGTGCCCCATGGATGCAATTTTGTGACTTTTAGTGAATTTTCTGGTGGAAAAGCACTTATAATGAGTGGAAATTTTGAGAGAATTTAGAGGATACTTCGTTGGTTGCATTTTATTGAAAAATTTGGTGAGAATTTGGAGGATTCTTAAGGAATTCCTTACCTTCTACTAGAAAATTTGAAACTCGAACTTGTGTTGGTCCATTTTTCATTGGTCAAGTAACAAGTTAACAACTAGCATTGACTTACACTGAGGTTTCAAATGCGTAAATCAATTGATTTTCCAGTTCCTAAGACCAGAACTATAATTTATACATTGTTGGTGAGGGCACTCACCATCCACACTTTGATGGCTGCATTGTTTTGAAAATTTTGGTGAGAATTCTTAATGAATTCCTTACCTTCTATTAGTAAATTTGAAGCTCTAACTCGAATTGCTCCTGTTCCATTGGTCAAGTAACAATTTGACTACTAGTATTGACTTACATATAGGTTTCAAATGCCTAAGTCAAGTGATCATCCAGTTCCTAAGACTAGAACTATAATTTATATATTGTTGTTGAGGGGACTAGCCGTCCACACTTTGATGGCTGCATTTTATTGAAAATTTGAATGAGAATTCTTAAGGAACTCCTTTCTTTCTGCTCGAAAATTTGAAGCTCCAACTTGTGTTGCTCCCTTTTCCATTGGTCAAGCAAGAAGTTAACAACAAGCATTAACATACATTGAGGTCTCAAATGCATAAGTTATGTGATTGTCCAGTTTCCAAGACAAGAACTATAACTTATATATTGTTGTTGAGGGTACAAGCCATCCATACTGTGTTGATTAGCGAGGCTTGTTCCAAGTTACAACAAATGGTTCCTTTTCCTTTAGCTGTCCTTGATTTTTTTGCAGTCTTTCACTGAAGAGGGGTATCTGGATCTTTATCTTTTCTTTGGTTCATCATTAAAGTTGAGACTTTGGTGGAATTTTTCCAATGTTAAGGTGCATTTTCTCGGGGCTCCTTGAGGGCCGTCTTTCAAAATTTAAAATGTTAAATGGCATCAAGATATGCTCACCACATGGAGTAATATAAGTTAATCCTATAATAACCAGCCGATGGAGTGTTGCCATTCTATATAAAGCTGCCATCGTATGTAAAGACAGTTTTTATCTTATATACCATCTTACCTTCTACATATATACTTTCCTATCAGTAAAGTTTCCATTCAAGGGAGTCTAGTTTCAAGTCAATTGAGTTTCATAGAATGAAATAGGGTTAATTGCGATGCCAACTTAAGCATTAAGTTTTTATGGCGATATTTCACCCACTTTAAATGGTGCAAATGTTGGTCCTTGGACAGTAACCTGCCTACTTGCAAAGAATGCACAAGTTCTCAAATCTTAACAGTAAATTCAATATGTATGTACATCTTGTGTACGTGACAATATACATAGATTATAATGTTTTTTGCAACAGTTAACATTCTTGATTATCCTGTGTTTTTATGCTACTGTTTATAATGTTTTCTTAAATTTATTACCATATCAGTTCATAATTAGAATAGGACTTGTGTTTCCTAACTACTACTTCTTAGAGGTATTTATTGGATGTTTGGAAGCATTAAATTATTTTTAAATTGAAACAGGTAGTGGTGTAAATGAGCGAGGAAGATCTCGGTTGTTCAGATTCTTAGACTGTCTACAGGGATTGTGGGTTCATGTGCATTTTATCATACTTACATCGTGTGTCTTATTTTTCAGGTTTCCATTGAAGCTCTTTTACATGTGTCAGTGTGGATTTTATATTTACAGTATTGGCGCCCTTCTAATGTGGGAAACACGGAGAAAAGACTTCACTATTATGATGTCTCATCATGTTATTACAGTGTTCTTGATTGCATATTCTTACTTCACACGGTATTCTCTTACTTCTCCTTTACTGCTGTACCTGCAGAATGGTGCGAATTTAAATTCTTAAAATAAATTCAAGATAGTAAATTTGTTTACTTATCTTTTATACATAAAGCCATATTTAATCTTGGCAAATTTAAACGCACATACTTATAGCCTCTATAGGTCTCTATTCAGTATTTAGCTGTTGGAAGATTCCTGTGCATATGAATCATGTGTTGCATCTCTATATGTTTTCTCTTGAAAATAAGTTGTAAAACATTTAAGAATAGCAGAAAAAGAATTCAAAATAAACTATAATATTTGTTTTCTTAGTATTTTGCTTAGAATAATGCAAATGCAAATTATTTTAAGTCACTCTTTGCTTTAGTTGGGATTGCTCCCTCGAAGGAATGTGTACCGAATTCCATGTTGGAATATTATTGAACAGGGTCTTAGACAACGTTTGCAGTATACGTTGTCCTAGAAAGGTAAATGGACATAATAATATTCGTAGAAGAGACATTTTATTCCTGTAAATTAATTGAGGTTATTAAGGCTTGTTTAATCCCCTTTTAAGGCTCGATGTTTACATGAAGCCGTATTGAGTTATGTTTCTTTGTATGTTGACACTCAAGCTTATGCTTCTTGTATGGTCTGCATTTCAGGACATTGCATTAAGTAACTCCATTATGCATACAATAATTTGATTAAACATGTAATTAAAATTATATCTCAGAGTGATGCTTAGATATGAAAGATAAGAGGCCATGGATTGGAAAAGTTAAACAGATTTTATCAATGATGAGGGTTGTTCATCGCCAAAGTTTATGCATAGTATTGTCAAATTGAATGGTTAAATTGAATTCCCTTGATAGAGACAATGGCAGAATACTCTAGAAAAAGAACACATTGTTTCAGTCTAGCAAACAATAGCAAATCATAACACTAACGAACTAAACTGAACTCCTATTTATATAATCCTACTTATAATTAGATATAGCCATTTTCCCCCAATCCAATTTTACCTTGACATATTTTTCCATAATCTAGATGAAATATATTGCATTGTAGGATACAGGAATATCTACACATAGGAATCCCGAGTTTCTGTTATTTTATTCAACATTGCATTGGGGAATATTTGACGCTTTTTTTTGGTTATGTTATTACTTTTATAAACATTATTCAGTGATTTTTGAGCCTATATCTACTCCTAATAACCTTGTCATATTTTTAGTGAAGCTGGCAAAATGTGTGCAATGAAGGAAGTTACTATGCTTTCTGACGATCCAAAGTCAAAGGAAATTGTAAAGCAGTTGGTACAGGTAACTTCATCTTAAAATGTTTATTTTCAAAGATTCTCATTTGATGTTTAAAATCAATTGAATTATGTATCTGCTGTCATGATCAATCTTTTAAAATTGTGCAAGTAATTTGTCATATTTTCAAGAAATACTTTATCAATACCAATTGATGATTTCCAGTTGCCTTTGATAGGAAATTGCCTTACTTAGTCATCTCAGTCATAAAAACATAGTGCAATACTATGGAAGTAAAATGGTATGTGGGTAATATCTTCTATTGTAGTAGAATCATCTAGTCTTTTGTTTGTCTTTAAAGAGCATACCTTTAGCATGAAATTTTCTTAAATTTGGTGCCTGTCATACAACCTGAGAATAATTGTAAATTTTCTATGCTCCAGCCTCTTTCTGTGTATCAATGTCTCCATTTGTTACCTATGATAAAAACTCTGGTTAGTATTTCTACTTGCTCAGTAATGCAGCTTACAGAAATGCTACCAGAACATTATAAGAGTTCAATTACCTTGGTAATAATTTATCTATAAGGCCAAGAAATTTGATTAGGTATAGTTTGTGAAGAATTAAATGTAGTAGGTTACACTATCTGCATTTGTTTTAGTTGATAGAAATATTTGGGTACTTGTTTGGATTGCTCAGGGATGCAGTATACCGAAGTGTCATTTTAACATCATTAGTAATTACATTGTAATGATATCAGGCCAGGTTATATTGTTTCCATTTGCTATATTTAATACAAATCTTTTTCTGCTCATTTTACTTGCTCAGGAATGCACTATACGGATGTGTTAGTAAAATTTTAAGTATTCAATTCATCCGTAATAATACGTCTATCAGTCCAGGTAATGTGATAAGGTACAATTATGGGAAAGTTAAATATTGCAGTTATTTATGATTGTATGTACACAAACAACATTTCATTTTCTTATTTTTCATGTTTGTTTGATCAATTAATGTTGTCATTAAATGCAGGTAGCTCATGTATCTGCTATCACATTGGGTATAGTCTACGGAATCATAAAACTTTCCTATGGAATCATAAAACTTTCCTATCTGAAGATACCATCATATTTTGATTTTTTATGTTCAAGTGTATAAGACGATACACGTCTCATTACGTGGTCTATTTTTTTATTCTATAAATGCTGGGTGAATGTCACAAATTGTTTATTATATTTTGAAAACTGAACACAGAATCGTCTCTTTTTTCAGCATATGTTAGAAGATCGTCTCTTTTTTCAGCATCTCGCATATTGATAGCTCTCCATCCATCATTTATAGCAAAATCTTTAAGTGGCGGTGATGCTGAGATTGCTAAAGGGCTGGAATGGATTCACACTTGGGCTCTTCGTGTTGCGTAAGTTGATTCTGACTTTGAGTGTTATGCGGTATGTACCATATATTAAGTTTAGTGGAATTATTGATTAGTCTCTACTGTAAGTTACACCTTACAGTTCATGACCATCCATATCTATTTCACTATTTATTTGATAAACAAATAGAAACTGAATGTGTTAATAACTATTGACGATTTTAGATATACAAACTTTTCTGAGGCATATAGCATTTAACATTTAGGATTTATTATCTTAACAGACCACCTTGGAGAATTGAACCGATTGAGGAAAATACCAATTAATTATGTACTCCATATGTACTATTTTAGACCTTTTGGGGTGATGACAAAAAAACATCTGCAGAACAGTGAACAGTATGCAAAACCATTTTTAATGTCATCCATATTCGTCTTACAACAACATGTTCAAACAAGTCTGCATAGTCTGCACTGCTGCAACAGTTGAACAAGAGTTTCCTTAAGGACATGTTAATAATGTATGTTATGGAATTGGCTTAAAGTAAATGTCAGTCTTGAAGTAGCAGAGTCAATCTAAATTATCTATGGCGGTAACTAGCTTCTCTCAATATTTCTCTCCTTACAATTTGAATGATTTTTTATTCTTATCATCACTGCCATCTTCTTTTGGGTCAACGATGGAGGAGGAAACTTGAATATTGCTGAAATTTTAAGGTCATTGTAAAGAGTGGATAAATTGTCTATGTTCATGTAGGATAACATGTTCTTACTCACGCCGTGCAGAATCACTTTAATATGTGTCAGTCAACTTCTTGTTTGACTGGAATAAATACACCATTACTTGTTTTGCATATTGCAGGTTTAGTAAATGCTAGAAATTGTGTTGAGTTGGCAGCACATCTTAATGTTGATGGATTTCTAGTCGGAGGGGCTTCTCTGAAGGTTGGCTGCAAACTGTTTTACCCTCTTTATACCTTTTCGCTGAAGTTTTTCAAGCTCTCCAAATTGTTTACTTCAATACAAACTTTTCTCATCCTGGCCTACAAAAGCTCGTGGTCAAGTTATGCTTGGAGGTGACTATACTCTTTGTTATGTGAGCTTGTATCATCAAAATAACTTCAAGTATAAGAGCAATGTTATTATGTATTGTATTTTCAAGTTACCCGTCACATTATGCAAAGGCTCAACATAGGCATGCCTTGTTATTAAAGATGGTCTTTTTATGAAAGGTTGATGGTTTCTTGTTATATGTTTAATTCAACCTCAGTATTTTAATGAGATGTTTGTCTGTTATAAATTTTCAAGTGACAGTTGATAAATGCAACAAGTCATTATAATCTTTGTTTTCATGTAGACTAAAGATGAGTTGCTTGGTGCTATTGATAGTAGAGAATTGTATCAAAGTTGAGACAATCAAAGCGAAGAACATGAAATGACAACTGCCGATAGAGAGACACTGACTCAAAATTAAAGTTAAGAAAAAAAACCTCAAAGTAGCACCAGGGAAGCAGACAGATCGCTTGAAGTTGGGGGTGGAGAGGTGTTCATATTGTATGCAAAGGGTTAACGACATTTAGGCACCCTTTTGTATTTTATCATTGTATTTAAAGGGTTAACAATATTTAGACACCCTTTTGTATTTTATCTTATTTGATATTAATAAAATGTTTGTGGACCCATTTGTTGGGCACAAGATTCAAATCAAATTGTTTTTAATTTATAATATTCCTTACCAGTCTACTCTGACATCATAGACGATATGTAGCCGTCGATTGCACTATATGATATTTGGTTATTATTTATTCTTGAAATTCAGATTTTTCATTCTTTAAATTCGTATCGTCTCTAGAGAGACAATAAAAATTGAAATTAGTATTGTCTCTAGAGAGACAAAATTAGTATTTTGTATTGTCTCTAGCGAGACAATAATGATATTGTCTCTAGAGAGACAAAAACTATATTGTCTCTCAAGAGACAATATGTATCAACCTATATTGTCTCTAGAGAGACAATAATTAGAGACAATATTAGAGACACCCGCTTTGAGACAATAATAGAGACAATATACAACTTTTTTATTGTCTCTATTTGAGACAATTTGGTCAAGTATTGTCTCAAAACACCCTCCCTTGTAGTAGTGGGAGAAAAACAAATATCTTGACAAGATCAGGGACTTGTACAATAACATTGTTTGTCTTGGCAGTGCGTTCGACTATTACATTCCCTGTGATCAGTTTCAGCGGTGAGCGACTGCCTTGTGGAATGCTCACGGACTTTCCGTCATAGGAGAAAAACAAATGGTCAACTGATTCGTCCCACTTTGAGACTTTGTTAGCACCAACTGTTAAAGTGTGATTGCCGAAAATGACGCCTAAGGACTGCACCGAGGTGAAATCCCTGGTTCTTCGTTGCGGTCTTCTGCCGATAAAGTGAGCGTTTATTTGCATATTGCTATCAGACACTATTGTGAAATCTTGGTTTCTGTTGCTATGGAAGTAGAACATCACGCCATCGCCTCCTATGAAACGTGGATCATAGCAAATGCTTGCATTTTCCGCATCCAGGTATGTAATCTATTATATATAAAAATAGGTGTACAAGGATTAAAATGAATAGTTTACTGTGGAATTAATTAAGCTGATTTTTAAAAATGGTGAACTTAAAACATGAGTATATTCATGGTATTCCTGTGCGAAAATTCTCCATAATTTAATGCTTAAGCCAAAGTAACTGCTACTAGAATCTAATAACTCATAGTTAAAATAGAGTTAAAAGAAAATTAAAGAACTCTATAATTATAAGTGTATCTCTTATACTAAAAAAACAAATTAAGGAGTTGTTGATTGATACTACTTTAAAGACTTAATATATGAGAGAATTCAAATAACACATTCTTATTGTTTGTCCACTACTTAAAACATTCATTCATATTTTAAAAGAATTTTTTTATAAATGTAAATTATTTAATCATTGACCGGCTCCTACATCATGATCAAACAAATATATTATAGAAAAGAATGACCACAATGACTCCATCTTCATTAAAATGCCAGCCTATTTACATAAGAATCACTATCATACATGTAAAAACATTTGGATAGGAAATTAAATCATAGATTATTTCGATTAAAATTCCTGAAGTCTATAACAAAATAATAATTTAAAAATATGAATAAATAAGTCAAAATTACTTACTCATGCAAACGAGTTTACAATCAATATTACAATTCAAAAAACAACCCTTGACATTGTAAGGGTCGCTCGTAATGCATTGGGGACATTCATCGGGGATTGAATAATTGTGGCAAAACATGGTGTACTATCAATCCAACATTGTGTGCATTCTCCTTCCTTTTCTATATCATAGTCTCGTTTTCGACTACTACGCACACCCCGCATACAAAGCAATAGCAACAACTAATTGTTCTCTTGATTTCATATATGTCTTACCCATCTCAATATTTATTAACTACTTCCTTGCACATAGAAATCAATGGAACTCTTACTGCGAAGGCTCTCTTCTTTAATCCCCTATTTATAGTGTCACCGCTCACGAGCTCGTCTTTCTTTCTCTTAAGAATTTCCTAAACTTTTTTGGCATCGTTTAATTTTTTTAGGATTCTGTCTTTAGCGAATGCATGTTATTTGTTTCATTTCAATTAATGGAATACGCGAGGAAGGTCTATGTTGTCTATGTTTTTTGTGAAGGTTTCTCTTGATATTGTTGTTTCTTCGGTGTTGTTGTTCATTATTCATAATTCATATGTATTTCTAATATTTTCTTTACCTTTGTTATAGGGTGACAATAAGGAAAAAACAATAGCCATCACTTACACTATGTCCCCATGCATTTATTTAATGGGTGTGCGTGTGTGCGTGCGTGCGTGCGTGTGTGCGTGCGTGTGTGTGTGTGTGTGTGTGTCGTGTGTCCGTGCGTGCGTGTGTGCGCGTGTGCGTGCGTGTGCGTGCGTGTGTGCCGTGTGTGTGCGTGCGTGCCGTGCGTGTGCGTGCGTGCGCCGCGTGCGTGCGTGTGTGTGTGTGTGTGATATGACTTTAGTATTTTCTCTCTTAAAGGTTTAGGTTTTTATTTTGTAACCATACAATTGCCATATTGTTGATCTTACATTGATCTAAGCATGAGCATCTTTTTTTATGAATATTTACTACGCATTTAGTGTGTTGACTATGTCATTCATTATACACTTTGGGTAGCATTTCGAAAACCTGTTTATTTATGGCCACA
This sequence comes from Taxus wallichiana var. yunnanensis, assembly GCA_018340775.1. Lineage (NCBI taxonomy): Eukaryota > Viridiplantae > Streptophyta > Pinopsida > Cupressales > Taxaceae > Taxus > Taxus wallichiana. The sequence goes on along the minus strand of CM031241.1, from coordinate 434,744,715 downwards.
TCCATGGAAAATGCATCATTTGATGCAAGAAGTGCCGACGGAGCTCTAGAGAAAAAATTCACCAAAATGTCTCCACAAGTTTGTTCTGAAAGTCTTTAACGAGTGAAGTTTTGGAGTAGGAAAAACTCAAAATACACATTTGGATGGAATTTCAAGGGCTTCCAATACCCATGTAGGGTTTTACGTACCAAAAATCTTATTTGACCCATTGAGTTCTTTACTTTTCATGAGAAATTAAATTTTATGTTGCTCACCCCCAAAAGAGCATTTTTGCATAAATTTACTTAGCCAAAGAACTAAAGAAAACCATTGATATTCAGTGTCGAAGACACCCATATTTCACAATGGGTTCCCAATGTTAACCTTCAAAATACATATTTATGATGTCAATCCTTGAGTCGGATTATTTTGAAATGCCCTTTGATGAAAGACAAACGACCACAACCATAAGAAAAAAATGATAGAAATAGTAGAGACACGGTACAAGTTCCTATGGAAAACAATTTCCAACAAGGAAAATTATTTTTCTCCTCAGATTACCGCCAAGCCACACGTTGATGTGTACAAGAAAAATGATGCATCTATAACACATGTTCTAAATCATCCCATTAAGCAAGCTACTCAACCTCTACCTCCACCTATCTCTTATTCCCTGCAAGTCATCTTTTTTCTTTTGTTTTTACAAACCATTACATTTCCCTCACAAGAATAGGAGCCTCATTTCGAGTCAAAACCTCAAGAAATATTTGATAATATCATGGGGGTTCACTTAGTAAAAGTATGGTATAACATATTCGTTTGAAGGGTATTAAAGAATACCCTTAATTCTAGTTTATACCTCTAATTATTCAATTGATAATACCCCATCTTGTTATATTATTAGAATGAAAATACCCCCTATTTTTTCCAAGTACCTTACTTACCCATTTTTCCATGACAATTTTATTTACCCCTTTTTATTTCTACCCTAATATATTAAACAAAAAATATATCATATTTCTCACTAATTTTTCTTTAATATGCATTTTCTCTCAAAAGATAGTTTGAAGCCATTCAATACATATTACCAATTACCTTATAAATGTTGACTTTTAATGATTTATCAATAGATCTTCAAACAATAAAGATGGTAAAATAATATCACTTGTGTTGAAAAACATACTCAATTCTATTTTTCTACCAACTTATTATTTCTTGGTTAAGAAGATTTTAATTGAGATTTCTTTATTCAAAAAAAGATTATAATTTAACTATATGACCACACTTCTTAAATTACAATTTTAAGGTATTTAGTTTTAAAAACTAGGGTTCAAATTTTCTAGTTTTATATTAAAATTAAACCTACCTTTTCTTTGGCCCGCCTCTCTAACCTACCCCCAATACCGGCTAAAAGTATTAATAAATTAAACCCTTTCACCCCCTCATATCTACCGATATATTGAATTTACCTTTATTAATTTTAATCACCTCAATATGAATTCACATGCTAGGATATTGCCTAGCTAATGAACCCCCATGGATAATCTAGTGTCCTTTGATTGCAACAATATCCTTCACCAAACTTGCAGCCACTCACCTTCTCAACAAGAGGAATGTATCCAAGGAAAACACCATTATGTGCAACTCAATAAGAGTATGGAGTGTAATAATTCCGTTATTAATGATTTTGTAGATCTATAATACCTAGAAAAGGGGTTCAATAAGATCATTTATAATATCCAGGTTATTGTACACTTTTTGAATGCTCGAGGTCTTATTGAACTGATCCACATATACATGGTCAATCATAATTACCAGTTTATTAGAAACACACACATTCTTTGCTTCTAAAAAGTGACTATTATGGGATTTCTTGTCTAGTCAGTGGCCCAAAAATATTTGTCCAGACACCATTTTTTAGATGTCCATTCATTACCATTGTAGAGGAGGCATCATCACATTGCTCTCACCAAATATTTCTCATAATATTATTTCCTCATGTTTTAACCCTACCCATTGGATCATGTTTATCAAGATCTTTGAGTTCGATGACTATTTATTTGGGCTCAAAAACCTTTATGCCTTAAACGATGACATAAAATGTGCCTAGATATGAATTTGTATGGAAGACTCGCTCTATGATGCCTATTAATTTTTTTATGAGGAATTTAACAAGTTTCATATTTAAACAATCAAATTTGGAAAATTGTAAATTGGAAACCCTTGATTTGACTATGCACTCTTGCGATGATAAACACAACTTAGTACTTTATGAGGTCCTTTTTTTTAATCTTATTTATCCTTGTACACCGACATGTGGAGACATCCCAAGAGTTCAATGCACCAAATATTTATCGAAATCCCATTTTACTAGTTCCTAATGTTAATTTGCATGTTCCCTGCTCCTTTCTAGGACCATAAAGTCTGGTTAGGATGATACCATACACACCCCATCTCTTTGCAAGGTCTTGAACAACATGTTTTCTAATTGTACATTCAAAGTTAGATATTTTTTGATCTTATAATTTATATGAGTCATTCTTTCTTAAATAAATAGTTAGCTCATAAATAAGTATGTAATTGTTACCTCATTTTTAACATGGAACTCATAAGGTAATGTTGAGTTGTGGAGCTCAATTACTTCAAATTAGCATGTTATATTAAACTTACAAGAAAGCATAGTAACCGACATTGATTATGGAGGGACCGACATCGGTCACCTATGACAGGCATTAGTCAAGCAAGGAGGAACTGACATCGATTAGGGCTAACCGACATCGGTTACCTGTACCAGAGTGTTTTATTCAACTCTCAAGAATTAGATCTAATTTTTGTATTAAAGCATATCTATTGATTGTAATTGCATGGCTAAGTGCCCTAAGTTTGTATATGCCTATATAAGCATGAAAGCTATGGTTTAGAAGTAAGTGGATTATAAGAATTGATGAGTATTGTGAGAATAATTGTGAGAGATAAAATTCTTGGAGAAGAAGGAGAAGCTTGAGAGAAAAAAGTACAAGTACATCCGAGAGGTGTGTAATATTGTAAATCTTCATTGAATATCTTCTAAAAGCTTTGAAAAATAGATTGGCTTGTTTCTTGGTGGATGTAGCCCACAGTGGGTGAACCACATTAAATATGGTGTTGATTTATATTTCTTGTTTTGTATATTTCTTTTGGTCGAATATCCACTTTTATTTTATGTATGCTTAGATATGATATATTATCTATACAACCTTGTGCTAACCCAAACAACTGGTATCAGAGTTTTTTTCAAGGGTTTTGTCTGATGACAGATTTACTCACAGAGGGTTTTTTTATTAAGTGGGAGCTACAACAATGGAAGAAGAAAACAAATACAATGTAGACAAGTTTGATAACCGAAATTAGTAATTATGGAAGATGCAAATTGATGATTATCTATATCAAAGAGACTTGTTCTTACTTGTTGGATGAAAATTCCAGGACCTACGAAGATGACCGATGAATAATGGAATATTATTGACATAAAGGCTTTGGGATCTATAAGATTGAGCCTAACACTATACATGGCTTCCAATATTACAGAAGCGACTTCTACAGTAGAGTTAATGGAATCTCTTGCTAATTTATATGAAAAACCTAGTGCTTTAAATAAAGTTTATTTGATGAAGAAACTATTTAGTTCTAAGATGCATGAAGGTGGATCCAAAGACATCTAGTCATTTGAATGATTTCCGATCTATTCTAAATCAATTAAAATCGATTGATATTTTATTTGATGATCAAGTGAAAGAACTTTTATTCTTATTTTATTTTCGTGATAGTTGGGATAACTTGGTAATGGTTGTTAGTAATATAGCCTCTGCTAATAATATTTTGAAGTTTAATGATATGGTTAGTATAACCTTGAATGTAGAAATTTGTAAGAAAAGTACAAAAGAGTCATCATTTGGGAATGCTTTGAACGTAAAAAACATAGGCGGAAGAAGGAGAAATCCAAGAGTAAGAATAATGGGAAATCAAAGTCAAGGGATGACAGATTTAAATCCAAAGGTAAGGGATTTACCTGTTCGAAATGTGGAAAGAAAGGACATGTAAAGAAAGATTGTTGGTCAAAGGATAAAGAGAACCAACATCCGACAAAGTTAAAGAATCAAATAAAGAGGAAAATATAGTAGTAGAGGTAATGCAAGATGCTCGTATTCTTTCTTTAGACAATAGAGTAGAATCATGAGTTTTAGATTCAGGAGCTTCTTTGCATGCAACCCCTAATAAGGGTTATTTCAGAAAATAGGTCCAGGGATTTTTAGACATGTTTATTTGGATGATGATGAACTTTGCAGTATTACTAGCAAAGCGAAAGTTCATCTAAAATTTCATAATGTAAATACATGGGTATTGAAAGATGTGAGGCATGTGCCAATCCTCAAGAAGAATTTTATTTTTGTAGGAAACTAGGTGAAGTTGGTTGCATGGTTACATTCACATCGACTCTTGAAACTCACCAAGGGTGATTTTGTTGTGTGCAAGAGGTAAGAAAGTAGGAATGTTATATTTATATACCTGTGTTATTGATTCATTTTCTATGTTATCTACTTTAGATTCAGATGCATGCATGTGGCATAATTGGTTGGGCCATATGAGTAAAAAGGAATGCAAATCTTAAAGGCTAAGGGTAAGTTATTAGATTTGGAAGATTTAAATCTTGATTTTTTTAGCATTGTATATTTGGAAAGCAAAAGAAGGTAATATTTCTCAAAGTTAGGGAAACTAAGGAGCATAAATTGGAGCTTTTACACTCGGATGTGTGGGGACGGCTTAGGTAGCTTCTCATGGAGGATCCCAGATTATGTTACTTTGATTGATGATGTTACAAGAAAGGTATGGGTTTATTGTATTTAACGAAAAATATGATGTTTTTATACTTTTAAAATATGGAAATCCCTTGTTGAGAATGAATCAAATTCAAAGTTAAAGTGCCTTAGATCTGAAAATGGTGGTGAAAATTGTAGCAATGCTTTCAATGATGATTTTTTAGTGAATGGAATATGTAGAGAAAGCACGGTTCAAGAACACTACAAGAGAATGGTGTTGCAAAAAAATGAACAAGACAATCATGGAACATGCTAGAAGTTTGAGGATACATGTTAGATTTCCCTTGCATTTTTGGTAGAAGCGGTTGATACAACAGATTTATTTGATTAGTCGTGGGCCTTCAAATTCATTAGATGGATGAATACCGAGGAAAATAGGAAAATAGGAAAATTTCTTTTCTTAAAGTTTTTGGTTCAAAAGCTTTTGTGCATTTTGATAAGGAAAAGAGGAAAAATTTGGATGCAAAATCCAAGAGATGCACTTTCATTGATTATGGATCTGGTGATTTCAGATTTTGTTTCTAGGATTTAGATAATTCTAAAATTATTAGGAGTCGTAACATTGAATGGAATGAAAAGAGAACATACAGGATCAAATTTTAGTACCCAAGGACTAACTGATTGAGAAGTTTGTGAATGAAAATTAACTCTCGGATTTAAAAATAATACGACAGGGTTACATAAGAACCTATGTTAGTGGACCCCTAATCGGCGCAGCCGGTTACAAAAGAGCCAAACCAACATCGATTAGCGAACCAAAGATCGATTATAGGTGACCAGCGTTGGTCACTATCAAAATTGGAAAAAATGTCCGGAGGTCCGAATGAGCCTCCGGTACCCAAAAATTCTATGAGAAGGTCACAAAGGGTAAGTAAACCTCCGTAAATATTTATACCTTTTCTATTTTATTTATTATTAAGCGATAATGGTGAACCAAAAAAAAATTGAAGAAGCGATGCGGGATAAGACTCACGTGTTGTGGGAGCATGACATGGATGAGGAGATAGACTCCTTAGAACAAAACCAGACTTGGGATTTGGTTAAGTTGCACAGCGAGTAAGAGGACATTACGAAACAAGTGGGTTTACATGATCAAGGAAGAAGAGGGTTGATGAAAAGGTACAAGGGAAGGCTTGTAGTATAGGGATTTGCATAGAAAATAGGTGTTGACTTTGGTGAAATATTTTCTCTTGTTGTTAAAATGAATTACATACGTATTGTATTGAGTTTGGTTTCGATTACATGATTTACATTTAGAGAAACTAGATGTGAAGATAGCTATCCTTCATGGTGATTTGGATTAAGAGATTTATATGTAGGAGGCATTTGGATATGAAGTCAAGGGTAAGGAGAAATTAGTGTGCATGTTGAAACAGAGTCTACATGGGCTCAAGAAAGCTCCACGGAAATGGTACATAAGGTTTGATAGTTTCATACATGAGCATGGTTGTTTGAGATGTGAATCGACCATTGTGTTTATTTCAAAATGCTTGAAAATGAGAGCTATATTATTTTGTTACTATATGTGGATGATATGCTTGTAGCAAGATCTAGTATGCGGTACATTATTGAGCTTAAGGGAAATCTAGCTCACACATTTGCTATGAAGGTTTTAGGAGCTGAAAAAGAATCCTTGGCATGCAAATACACAGAGACAAGAAGAATAAGAAAGTGTATTTGTCTCGGAAGCTTATATCAATAAGGTGTTGGAAAGGTTTAACATGCAAGATTCAAAAATTTAAGTACACATATGGTAGAACACTTTAAATTAAGAAAAGATCGTGTCCATCACGTGAGAAAGTTAAATACATGAAAAGAGTACCATATGCTTCAGCGATTGGGAATCTCATGTATTTTATGGCTTATACCGACCGGACATTACACAAGTAGTGGGAGTTGTGAGTAGATTTATGGCCAATCCAGGTAAAGAGAATTAGAAAGCAGTCCAATGGATTCTCAAGTATTTGAGAGGGACATCTAGCATTTAGTTATGTTATGGAGGTTTGGATATTTCTTTATGTGGCTAGTTTGATTCAAATATGGCTAGAGATCTAGATGGTAGAAGGAGCACTACTAGATATATTTTCACAGTAGGCGGGACAATAGTTAGTTGGATATCAAGATTGCAGAAGGTGGTGGATTTGTCTACTACAAGAGGTAGAGTATGTTGCATCTACAGAGGCTAGCAAAGAGATGATATGGATGCGATTCATGGAAGCATTGGGAAAGGAACAAGATGATTACAAATTTTTTAGTGACAATCAAAGTGCAATTCATTTGGCAAAGAACTCAGCATTTCATTCTAGAACAAAACACATTCAGTTGAGTTATCACTTCATACAGTAGGTATTGGAGGATGGGCAACTAAAACAAGAGAAGATTCATATAAGTGAAAACCCTACGGATATGCTAACAAATTCATTAGGAAAAGAGAAGTTGGATCTACACTCCACTTTTGTTGGTCTTCGATTTTGAGACTTGAAGAGGAAGAAACAAAGATAAGGAAAGGATCCAAGAATGACGTTGTACAGGTATAGAGCAATAATTTATCTCTAAGTGGAAGATTGTTGAGTTGTGGAGCTCAATTACTTCATATTATCATATTATATTAAACTTTCAGAAATCACGATAAATGACATCGGTTATGGAGGGACCGGCATTAGTCGTGAAAGGAGGAACCAATATCGATTATGGCTAACCGACGTCGGTTACACAATGTGCAGGAGTGTTTTATTTAATTCTCGGGAATTAGATCTAAGTTTAGTATTAAAATAGATCTATGGATCGTAATTACATGGCTAAATGCCCTAAGTTTTTATATACCTATATAAGCATGAAAGATAGGGTTTAGAAGTAAGTGGATTATAATAATTGATGATTATTGTGAGAATAATTGTGAGAGAGATAATTCTTGGAGAATAAGGAGAAGCTTAAGAGAAAGAAAGTATAGTACATCCGAGATGTGTGGAAGATTGTAAATCTTCATTGTATATCTTCTAAAAGCTTTGGATAATAGATTGAATTGTTTCTTTATGGATGTAGCTTAGACTCGGTGAACCACATTAAATATGGTATTGATTAATATTTCTTGTTTTTTATATTTCTTACGGTAGAATATCCACTTTTATTGCATATATGCTTAAATCGATATATTATTTGTACAACCTTGTGCTAACCTAATAGGTTATGCACTAAAACACTCACTTCAAACTCTTACAAAAGGCATCTAAAGGTCCATAAATATTATAATTTTACATCAATAGTCATTATAAAAACACCCATATTAGGTTCTAAGTTATAAAGTAGGTAGAGGAATCTATCTCTTACATTTACAGAGAATCCAAAATGATTAACTAAAAAGGTAAAGTTATTCTAAGTTAATATAATATTAATAACAACAGAAATGACAATGACTAAGTAAAGAAAGTGGCCCAAGCATCTAAGTAAATAGAAATGTTAAACCCTAATGAGAAAAGAGGGTTAGGAAGAGTTTAGCTGATTTGATAAATGTGTTGGACTATGTCACAGTGTCAACCCAAGCAAACAAGAGGAGGAAATGATTACAAAGAAGCCTTAAAACACGTTGATTCGGGCTCTTTGGTTGAACTAGGGCACCTGGGAGGGACATGGGCACCCATGAGAACCTTGGTCTATGGAAATAAGATAAAACCCTCCCCTGAGGTGTCACTGGATGTTCACCTGTGTTCTCTTCTTGTCACATTAACTTTTTTGAACTGCATCGAGATGTTGTTGCAATACTGCAATAAGGAATCACTGCAAAACCCTAAGACAAACATCGATCCCTAAAAAGGAAAGATGCATATGAAGGGGTCAGAATGTCTTCAGCCACCATAATGGTGGACTTACTAACTGAGCACTAAACTACATCTTAGACCTGATGTAGTTCTATGTGTGTGTTTGCAATCATGCCCTAGGTGCTCTTGTGTCAGTCGCACTTTGTGAAAGTAGTGAGCAAATAACTATTCATAGAAATGTAATAAAATGGTGGATGGAACATAATAAAATTTCTTCCTATGCGGTGTGATGCGGTGAACATATGATGATAGTAGTTCTTAGTACTTTGTCCCTCATTATGGTCTCATAACTTTGTATTTATATGGATATCTTGTTCTAATTTTGTAATTAACCTCGAAAAGGCTGACCACTAAGAATATGGAAATCTCAAACGGCTAGAAAGTGCCCAAAAGATGGAGGTAAAGTAGGAATTGGCTTAGGGCATCCCAAATGGGACCGGGCGCCTACGACACCCTAGTACGGAGTCGGGTGCCCTAGTCAGAGGTAGAATGATGTAAAATGAAAAAAATAGACTAGGAAACTATGTGCCTTTGAAGGTCGGAAGCGATGAGAGAAAGAAAACCAAAATGGCTAAAGGACATGGGTTTATTAATACTTTCTTCACTTAAAAACCATATGAATTGTAAGATGAGACCAGGACTAAATAAAACCCAAAGTGCGTGATTTTATGTCTACATTTTCCCCCACTTTATGTTGGTGAGTGGAAAGCTTGGTAACATAAAGTAGATATAGCTGCATACCCGATGTCCATATAGAGTGATGTATAAAGCTAACCGAAGGAATAAAAAAGCGTGGAGTGACAAAAATATGGAGTGTGGAAACTAAAGATGCAAATGAGAAAAAGTGATGAGAGTGAATCTAGGGTGGAAACATGTGTGTAGTTGCTTTGATGTGTGTGATGTACCTACATGTTAGTATGAGGTGTGTACTACCGCAAAATGTTGTTGTTATTAACATAGTTGTTGTTGTTTGCTTGTTTTTCATACGAGACGGACATGTAAGGAGAAGATAATCAAGTATTCAAATACGCATGTATATATGTGTAAAAACACATGTAAAGACACATGTATATAGTAAAAAACATGTAATGGAAATGAAAAAGGACTATGTGCACCTTATTCGTGATGATGAGAGAAGTGGTGAAGGACTATTTGTACTATGGGTTTTTTTGGGTGATCTCATACCACCTTGGCCGAAGAAGTGTAGGGAGAAAGCTACATTATTCCCCATCATGCAGCTACTTTTCGAGAGATGTATGAAGAGATCTTTGTACTACCTAGTTTTTTGGATGATCTAACACCATTGGCCAAGTAAGTAGTGTAGGGAGGAAATGCGATGTATCATCCATCCTATAACTACTCCCAAAATGCTAAGGATAATATTTCTTATAAAATCCGATGTGCATGGGGTTTTTAGACTAGTCTGAACCAACTCGTTGTATAACCCACAATGTGAAGGATGGAAACTGCAGTGAACTGTACTAGTAGAAAGCGTTGAATAGTGTGTAAAACCCCAAATGATGTCCCCCATCTTTGGGGGTGTATGTGACGTTGCTGAAAGGAGAATGCAGCCTCAAAAGAGGACCAACCACATAAATTGTGCCCTCTGAGGAAGGGAATTCTCTTTGTAGAAACCAAGGCATGCACAAACAAGTGGCTAGAAAACAAGTTTTAGTACGAACAAGCATGCATGTAAAAACAAGTGTATGTTGCGCAGACAATGTAGAAGCTAGAAAGCAAGTAATCATGCAAGAAGGAAATCATAGACCATAAAAAGCAAGTTGTTATTCCAAAGAATTTTCAATGTATGATCTTCCCTAAATCTCCTTTAACCATTGCAATCCTCAGTAAAGTGTTTTAAGATATTTTTGTCGATGGGTGGAACTCAAAAATGAAGCACATACGTAAAATATATTATAGGTCAAAGTTCATGTTTGAAAAGTTGTCAAACTAGTCAAAATTCCAATCTGGACGTGACACATGGAAAAATGGTAACAAAGTTTAAAAGTTCGTGTTTAAGAACCTCTATTTTTGACACATGAAAAATTTGGTGGGCCCCGCTATTTGCTAGCCGGGGACCCTCATCTAGGTTCAAGACACTCTTTTATAGGAGGGGTGCCTTTACCACCTTTTCATATAATCGATATCATATTTTCGATTTTATATGTCATATTTCTCTCTAAAATTTCCCATCTGGGATTATTATATTGGATAATTGATATTTTTCATTACGAGATATATATATATATATTAGCTTGGAGAGCTATTTTATTTGGTCGGTGGGGTGTTCAACTCCCCACCAAGTTGATCACACCAAGCTACATATCTACATTGCTTGGGATTGTATCCACATTAGTCGGGCAGTTTAAACTATGTAGTGGGCATATCACTTATATCTTGGAAAGAACAGTGGTTGGAATTATCCCCAATGGTTTGGGATTAATTATGTTTAGTTTGACATTATTTCCTATTTGGTAGGCTATATACTTAGCCATATAAACTCGGTCGGGTCAAATAATGGTCGTTCCAACAAACACAATGGCTTGGCGGACCCATAGGGTTGTTTGTGCAAACCAAATTCATCATTTATATACGAATCGGTCAAAATTTATAATTGGTGGTTCAACATTCCAACTGTGAATGGCATGGCGACCAATGCAAGTGACCAACACAACAACCAAACAAATAACAATGCGCAATGGTCCACGTAACCCAAAGAAAGTTAATAGACCACTTACGTCAACAATCAAACCTGAAAAAAACATGGAAGACACGGCCTAAGACACACATTATAAGGGAAGTGTGGTGTAATATAAACCATGAAGCCCCGACACACCGAAGATGTGGGACTAATCCAATGCATAATGCAAAGGCTTCGGAAAAGGAAGAGGAGATAGGGGATCGAACCGTCGACCTAGGCATACCAAAATAAGTTCCCAATCAACTCGCCCAATGGACTCATTGGAATTAAAAATGATCTCACGATACTTAAGGGGGCTATGGCGAAGCTGTGTATAGAAAGTGACAGGAAATATTGCATACAACTCATTGTTTGAGGCACTTAGTGATAGAATCAAAACTTGGAGTAAAAATAAAATTTGCTCTAAATTTTTATATGAAGACAATGGTGGTCTTCATTTTATATGAAGTGTTGTATATTTTCTAGGGTAAGTGTTTTTTCAGTCGTATTTGCGCATGAAAAACACATAGAGAGCTTGTGGAGCCACGGGTAAATTTGTGGACAAAGTATGACTTGAAATCGAGTCTACAAACCTATTTTAAGATTCATTTTAGGTATAAATATATAATAGATCAATTCATGATTACGTGAATCCGGAGATGTAGCCTTTGGGTGAACTTCGTTAACAATTTCTTGTTGTGGATTTATTTTTAGTTTGTGAAGCTTTTGATCAGATAAAAATCATTATTTGGATTAATTGATTAAATTGATGAAGCAAACACTTAACTGGTTAAATTGGATTTAAGTGAAATTGACGATCCAATCTCCACAACCTACAAAACGAATGCACAAGTCAGTTTTGGGATTAAAAATCAGATTGGGTGCATAAAATAATTCAGCTTGTTATCATATTTAAGGATTTGTAATATTTCCATATTATTACTAATCTTTGGATTTTAAAATGATTGATTGATCGTTAAGAATTTTTTTGTAAATTAGGGTTTCAAAATACCCAAATCGGTTCAATTAAGTACTCTTGATCAATTTTAAATCGAAAAGAATTAAGTATCCAAAAATTTTAAATAGTACAAAAAAGTACCATTTTCATATCGATTTGAAACATGGGACATCACTCATGATGTCACAAGACACTAAAGGCCACGAAGTGTGTCCAGATACAACAAAAGAAGTTTGCACACCAAACAAAGGGCAAGGCCCACATACAATATAAAACAAAAGACAAACAATAGAAAACAAATAAAAAGATAGCCATGGAAGAAAATAATCCTGCAAACAAATGCTACACATGAAGCACGCGTTAGCATGTTAGAAAGATAATCCATATGTCAAAAGTGTGTATATACAAGTAATTTAAAGTGCTAAGTACAAAATGAAACAATAACATCTGTAATAAATGAATGTGGATGCCCCCAGCAACTGTTTTAGGATTGGTAGGAGGCGAGCATCCATGATGCATGTGATAGACCTATATTTGCAATCATAACTAGAAAAGGACGCGAACACACATGTTTTTATGGTAAATATAATGACATACAAAATATCTATCTAGCATGTGTAATAAGTGAACATGAACAAGCACATGTAAGAAAGAGTAAATGCAACCAAGATATGCAACATGTTTTGGATGGATCGAATGGAATGCAAGAATGATGATATGAGCCACGTGCCCCTTGAGTGAATGAAAGTGTATGCAATAAGGTTCATTTATTATTCCCCCTCAACATTCAATAATGAACCAAAAACAAGAGTACGTCATCGGGAAATGGTCGAAGTGTGTGTTGTCTCTAACGCACTGTGATGAGTGTGTATTTGTAGTGTTGATAATATGTGACCTAGAAATGATGTGTGTGTGACTCTATAGCCAAATTGTATATGATGATAATATGATTGAAAGAGTGATGATTTATCCTAAAGTGTATATCACTAATAGATGAATAGAGGGAGTGGTGATGTAACCTATAGTGTATACCACTACAAGATGAAGGGATAGGTGACCATTTATCCTGGAGCATATGTTATTAACCCAGAATGTCACATGATAGAAGGTCAAATGATGAACATGTGATTATGATAAGGTTTATTTGATTAGTAAACCCTTGGTATTTGAGTATGGACCGAGGAATTAGAGTGTGGCATAGGGCAGTGAGTGCAACACATAGAAGAATATGTAGTATGTGTGATGATAAGAAATGACCATACGAGGTGCAAGATGTGTAGATAGCCTATCGAGTGTAATATGTGCATTATGTAGTATGTAGAATGAGTATGATGTAATGATAAACTCGTAGATAATAGGGGTTTGATGAATACTAGTATAATGTGTAGAGTATGTATGATGTATAGATGTGTAAATGTCAAAACACTAATGATATATGGTAAGTAAGATGCAAAATGTGACATATACTGTAAGATATGTAAAGAGACACAGTGTGTAGTATGTGCAGTGTGTGGGGTTCATGTGTAGTATGTAGCCCTCAACGGTCAAGTGTGAACTAAAGCACAAGAGTGTGTCATCGGGTAATGGTTGATACTAAAATGTGGATGAGTATTCCCATGTGAGGAGATTGATGAATGATAATGTCAAGATGAGTGATGTATTTATATTAATATGATAGAGGCATGGGGAATGTGTGCATGCTATGCCCACCAACTATGTGGTGGTGAATATAGTCATGTGACACATCGAGAGAGATTATCGCATGATCGGATCAAAGCCTACTGGAGAAACATTGAAGACATGATAAGCAATAGAGTGAGGCGGATCATATAAAAAACCATGGCAACGTAATGTGTACACATTTATGGTATATTCTTCATCAGTGAAGGGGAAAAATGAAAATCTTGTGCGTATCATCGAGAAATATCCAGAGAGTAAGTAGGAGATGAGTCATTAGCTATGGAAATATTACCGAATGGCATAGGAAATGTTTATGAAGTGTGATTAGTATCTATGGTACCACCAATATAGTCAATCCAATATTTCCCAAGATTCAATGGAGAATTTCAAGGGGTGTATGCAACAAAAACCATCAAATGAAATACACAAAGGCCATAGGCAGCCGTAATGTGACAATAGCCATGATAAAGATGAGAGGATTGAAGTTGGGGTAAGATATCATTAAGTGTTAAACCAAGTCCAGCTAAGCCCTCATGTGTGTAAATAGTATCTGAACAAGTACGATTGATGAGGATGTTATGCCAAAAGTAGTTGTTAATGAGTAGTGTTCATGTGAAAGTTGGTGGAGAAGATGAATATTACATGGTAAAAGACAAAAAAACATCTGACGGTTTTAACTTATCCTTGGTAAAGTCTCATAGCATTAGTAATAGAAGGGGTTTTGAACCTATATTCACCCAACCCATCGATGAGAAAGGTGTCCTCGAAATAAGATTCATCAACTTCTATAGGAATAAAGTTAAGTTGGCCTAATGCTTCGTCGGTGAGTTCATTCATCGCATAAACTTCATCATCATGTTAGCGTCATTATGTTGTGTTGTGTTATCGATTATGTTGGTAGGTTACGCACTAGGTGGAATAATGGAATTTTCTATGATAGGTGGAGCAACGTTGATAGGTTCTGATACTATAGGTGATATACTAGCCATAGTGTGAGTATAAATAGCGGGATTATTTGTAGCGGTATAAGAAGGTTGTGAAGCACTAGACTAAAACATGTCATATGTGTCAAGACTACTATATGAAATACGTTGTGAATGTGGGATGGGCATAGTAGTCATAGGGTCTATGAGACATTATTTGAATGGCTCTAGATCTGTAGTTATAGTATGTTAGTAGCCATCATATACAAATTTGACACATTGAAGAATAGTAGATGGAACTGTTTGCATTGTGTGAATCCAAGGCCTACCTAACAAAAGATTGAATTGAAATGAGGCATCTATAACATAAAAGTTAGTGAGAACAATTTTAGGCCCAACCCATATGTGTAATGAAATAGTCCCTAAACATGTACGAGTGGTAGATTCATAGCCTCGAATGATAGTAGAATTCTTAGAAATTAGATTATCACTAGTACCTAGTTTGTTTAAAATGAAATAAGAACATAAGTTGATGGTTGATCCATTATCAATAAGCACTCATTTAATACAAGTGGTGATAACAACAGTAGTGATAAGCAAAAGGCGTGCATAGATTAGTTTTTGTAAAAGGTGGCATATCATCATCGGTGAAAGATATAACATTTGGTAAATTGTGAAGAGACTATATGAGGTGTAAAGGTTTCCGATGAGTTGTCACTTTCTATGTGAATGGCATGAAGGGATGCTTCTAGTGTTTGGCGACAGTCAAGTGCATTACACAATAATTCATAAAGAGAAATCTTAGCATGTGTATTTTTAAGTTGTTCAATAATGTCATAGCCCTTATAAGTAGTAAGAGGGCCACCAAAATAATGGGTGGAGGAATAGTAGCGGGTGGAGCCATAGGAGGATTTGGACGAGTATGAGGAGTAGTTACTACATTGATAGATGGGTCAGCCCTAGGCATAACAAAGTGAGGAGGATTTTGAGTATGCACTTGCATGAAATCGACAGCACTAGTGGTTATACCAAAAACTTTAGCGGGTGCAAAAGAGGGATAAGATGATTGAGCCATAATAGAAAAGAGAAAAATATTCCTAAGTGAAAGGTAGTGTCAAACGTGGGGTTCACCAAAATGATTAACTAAAAAGGTGCAATTATTCTAAGTTAATCTAATATTAAGAACAACACAAAATGACAAAAAGTAAGTAAAGAAAGTGACCCAAACAACTAAGTAAATAGAAATGTAAAACCCTAATGAGTAAACAGGGTTAGGAAGAGCTTAAATGATTCAATAAAGGTGTTGGACTATGTCGTGGTGTGAACCGGGGAAACATGAGGAGGAAATGATTACAGAATCCGAGAAATCACATATCCGAGATCTCTGGCTGAACTAGGGTGCTTAAAGAGGTAAATGGGAACCCTAGTCTGGATATGGGCACCCTCATCTATGAAATAACATAAAACCCTCATCGAGGTGTTGTTATATGTTCACCTATGTTCTCTTCTTTTCACACTAACTTCACTGAATTGCATCAAATGTCACTATAATACTTGCAATAAGGAATTACCTACAAAACCCGAAGACAATCATAAAATCCCTAAAAAATAAATATTCATATGAAGGGGTCGATTGTCCTCGCTGAACCATAATGGTAGACTTACTAATCTCGGTTGTTGCACTACATCTCATACCCAATGTAGTTTGTACCTAGTCTCACTATTTCAAATTAGCAAGAAAAAATAACTATGTAGAAATGTAATAAAATGGTTGTTGGAATGGAATAAACCTCCCTCTTATGCAGTGTGATGCAGATGAACCATCCTTGTACCTTTTGATGGAGCTAGATGGATACAAATGGAGCCTTTGATGGATGCAACCTTAGGTGATAATAGTAGTGCTTAGTGTTTGGTACCTCATTATGGTCTCATAACTTTATATTTATATGGTTATCTTGTTCTAATTTTGTAATTAACCCTAAAAGGATGACCACTAAAAATATGGAAATCTCAAATGGATAGAAAGTTCCAAAATATGGAGGTAAAGAAGGAAAAGGCCCAGGGTACCTCGAATGGGACCGGGTGCACAGGGTGCCCCAAGATGTGGAGGTCGAGACAGTCAAGTCGAGGTAGAATGATGTAAAACAACAACAAAAATTGGGAAAGTATGAGCTTGGAGGTCAACAATGATGATAGGAAGAAAAGTAAAATGGTGAAGGACATGGGTTAATTAGTACTTTCTTCACTCAAAAACCATGTGAATAGTATTATGAGACTGGGACTAAATAATACCCAAAGTGTGTGATTTTGTGTCTACATAAACATTCTCTCTCTAATTTTTCTTACTAAGAGACAATTCAAACCAAGAATGGTCAATGAAAGTTTCAAATTTGATTGAAATAACTAGACATCATATGCTAGGTGGAGAATGATGTGCACTTTAAGGCCTCTTCAGATTAATGCCAAAGTTAGTGGTGCACATAGGTTCCCAAAAACATTCTAATGTTTATTTTGCGGGACTCTTCCATTTATGGCTAGGGTTTTCGTGAGGAATAATTTATTTAGAGAGCTCATCTTCATATGTAACAAAAAGTCCTTAATAGTGAAACCAAATTCCAAAAAGGTGAGCAACTCATAAATTTTTAGAAGATATTTCAAAAAGTTCCAATATCATGTAGATGGTTCTATACCATACAATATGGTCATAATTGTGTTGTATAGTCGTGACCTAGGAATATTTCTACATCATTTTCTATTTCCAAGGTTTCTTCAGGTTCATGTCTCCTATTTTCTATGTTGTACATTCTCTTATTTTTCTAGAAATTAGTTGTGGCAAGTCACATTCCTCTATACATCTTTTTACACCTTTAATTACATATTAGATTAAGTTGTGTGTTGCAAAACTAATTTAGTGCTTATATTGCATTATCGGTGTTAGAGAAGTAATAACCTTTTAATCTCTCCAACACCTAATTAAATTCAACTACAAATTTAACTTAGGATTATACAAAATCATAATAGATCAAAGTAGGTCTCCTTATAATGTGATTTTGTGCCAAGAAATAAAGCCTAGTTTTATATGCATAACAAACTTTGGATTTTTATCCTAATCGTGAATGCCAATATTATTCTACTTTCTCACGGTTTATTTGGACCAATTTTAGATAAGGTCAATAAAAGTTCATTCGAGGTGAATCATTCATTATTGGTCAATTTATTTTTACTTATATTATGGAAAAGGACTCAATATTTTGGTCATTAATGGATTCTTCTTATCATATCACTTTCAATTATATTTTTTGTTGAATGGACGTCTGCTAAGCTTAGAAATCTTAAGTCCCAATTTTGTCTCTATAAACTCCAACTCAAGCATGAGAAGACAATGGGTCATATTATTTGAGTTTGACATGTAGTACTGATCGTCATGGTGAATCGAAATATATTGAATGGTGAGATAATGTTATTTCGTGTACCACCTTATTTTTACAATTTATTGTAAATATGAGGTGTTTTATAGGAACATTGCACATTAAGCTTCCTATTAAGAATTATATAGACTTTGTGAGGACCTTGATTGCTTTCTATTCAAATTCCGCCTTTAGACCTAAGTTTCCTTATGACCACATATGTTTAAGGTGGAGGATGTATACAACACTCATGGTGCTTAAATCTAATATCTTATGCCTTGGAAAATATTGGGGATAAATTCACTAAAGAATATTTTTATGTCCTTCAATTCAAATAGGTTGTTAATTAAAACAAGAAAATTAAGGATTCTAGTACTAGAATCACTAAATTACACAGGTATTTTGGGTACATTTTTCCATCATTATAATGTGTTTTTACTACTCAAAATCCTTACCTTGCGACAAAAGATGTGATTGTGTAATTCTTCCAAATTTTCCATTGTAAGATTTCAAAATCCAAGATAGTGGCATGTGAGATACTTCTACTTTGAATGATTTAGAGCAAGTGACCATGTAGATGACTATTGATAAAACCTCTAGTATTGATAGATTTTTATTTTATTTTATCAAACCCTATGGGACACGGTAAGAATTAATGTGCATAAATTCTATGTGGATCCTTGTAATGGGAGAGTTTATCAACCAATTAAATTTGAAGTTAATTCTCTGCAACAAGATATCCAAAGTAAATATATAATCGACAATATTACTTTTCTCAATGTCTCTTAACAAATCTTTTTCAAAGATATAGTCCTTAGGCGAGGGACATTCCTCCTATAATTTGTGTAAGCGAGTAATCTGATTTTATTAAGAACATATAAATCCTTCACACTATTATTGTAGTTTAGGAAGTTATGGAATGGGATCAATTCTCTAATCAATTAGATATTTTCATCAAATTTTATTTTGAAGGAGTGAATGATGAATACCGGAAGGAATTCACATGCATTGAATAGTTGCACTTCACCAAAGTGTAGGAGTTGTGAGATTAAAGAAACCAAGCTTTGTAAAGCAATGTGCATGCATATGAGAGATCAAGATTCAAAAATGGAGTAGAATGGAAGCTGTTTGGCTTGACTTATCATAGATCAAAAGAGGTGGTGTACATATAGGGAGTGAATGTGTAACTCCCATGTAAGAGAAGATTCCTTCATAATGGAGAATAGGAGTTACTTTCCCAAATGGGAATGTAACTCCTATGACACACTTACACATTTGATAGATTTCGTAAGGGAATCCATCATAACTAAGATGACACCTAGATCCATGTCCACCTAAGTGAGATGACTCACCCGGTGAGGTGGAATAACATTAAATAAGTAAATAAAAATACCACCTACACCAACACCCCCCCCTTCATCGTAACTTAGGATGAGGTGGAAAGTCGAAATGAGAAATGGGTCTCAACACAAATCCCGATGAGGTACCCACATATAAGAAACTCTCAAAAGTGGAGTAAAAGGAGAAAACCCGGTGGGAATAAATCCCCCAAAAGAGACACAAGTCCACTCTCTAATCTAAGAAATATGCCAAAGATTGGTCCCGGCCACGAGATAAGCTGTAAAGGTACCCATGTATAAAGAGGCAATCTCTTGGAAAGAAGAAGAAGAGAGAAGAAGAGGGAGACGAGAGGAATGTAGAAGACACCATGGACGGATCTGAACTCTGCAGCTCTAAGAAGTCTCCCGGAAGAATGTCAATGATGAGATCCTATGGATTTGGATGAAGAAGAGCCATCCACACTAAACTCGTGTGTCTACCCTTAGGAAGGACAGAAATGACGTCTTTGGAAGTTTACCCACTCCATGAAAGAAACCGAAGGTAGCGGCATGAAGAACTCGAGTCTGGTCCATGAAAGTGTGACATAGGTCTAGCAAGTTAGTACGAAGGAACTCAAGGTAATGTCACGAGTGCAAAACTATCGAGTATGAAGGGTGAACACCTATAGAAAGGATTTCCAACCGATGTGAAGGTAACAAAACATCCCCACAATAAAAAATGGATCCAAAAGCAAGGGTAGATCAATGAAGGTCTCTGGAAAAGTGGAAGTGGTAAGAGTCCCAAAAGGGGCACTCCCAACCGTGGAGATGATGAACTCCTCTGAAATACCTATAGATGGATGAGGAACTTGCAAGTACATCACAAGTTTACTTTGCAAAAGATGACTAAAGTCGAGCGGATACTCATCCCAATAAGGGGGCTCAACAAATGGAAGAGTGATCTCGAGATAGGCATGAGTCATCCAATGAAGTTAAAGGAGTGAAAGGGGCCTCACACACTTTGAAGGTGGAAAAGAGATGAGTTTGATGACCGTATAATACTTGAATAAGAGATTTCTTGATATCTGATGAGATGGGAGGGGTGACAACACTCTCTGGAATAGTGAGAGGAGGAGAAGAGTCCTCTATAGTACTCTCGACATCAGAACTGGGTGCACAATCCTCATCATCAGAAGTAGAACCAAGTGAGTCTATGTCATCAGAACTTTCATCACATGAAGAAGAGGAGATAATTAGATCAGCAAAGAACAACAACGGTGGCGAGGTGTTTGTGAAGGGTCTTCATAAAGGGACTGAAGAATGCTCCAAACATGGTGGGGTGGATCTGAGTTTTCCATGTGAAACTAGAGAGATATGGAGACATGCATCATCATGTGACCAAAAACATGGTCACAAGTGTCAAGAAAGTCCTCCAGATGATGATGATCAGTGGGTGCAGGAACTAGCCCAAGTAAGAAGGGTGAAAGACCCTTGTGAGCAAAGTAACGTTCCATAGAAGCATGCCAAGTTGAATAGTTCCCTCTCCTGGTGATAAGTGGTGGAGGCTCTAAAGTGATCCTACGACACTCAAGTCTGGAAAGAGAACCCTCCATGATGCAGAAGCAAGATGTGCAAGGTGCACAAAAGTAAGACATCAAACTCGGCCGATAATGTGTCTCGCATGTAAAAACCCAAAAGTATTAGTGAACCCCCAAAAATTGGAACTTTATACGGTAGTGTATTTATAAAGCCCGACAATTTCATCATGTAATTTGTGACAAATCATGCAACTTTGACTAAAGAAGCATTCAAAACCGAGCAACAAGTCAAAAGTTATAGCAAGAAAACGATTCCCGCAACTGATGGAAAATGCCAATAAGCTTTACAAACTGATTTAAAAAGTGCCCGAAATGGGTGCAAAGGGTGTTGTGTGGGTACTCATTGGAAATGGCATCAAATTTTAGGTAGGGTTTGTTTTGCTTGCAAGGGGGATTAGCCTCTTTCCAACCCTAGACCTCGCCCTCCATCTTCGACACATAAATGAAGGACATAATACAAGAAAAATAGGTACCAAAAATTATTACAATGCCATAATGAATGTTTTGCCTCAAAGCATTAAAAACAAGGGATTGTTTTGACACTGCCAAACATTGTCTAAAAGGGAAATGTTTTTTTAACCTTAAAACATTAAAAGAGAGATTGTTTTAACCACCCAACAATTCTAAAAGGAAATGTTTTTTTAACCTTAAAATGTTAAAAAAGAGATTGTTTTAACCACCCAACAATTCTAAAAGGGAACTGAGCTAGTATTTCAAGGCATGGATGCACGGAGCTTGAAGCTACCTCTATTGGTGAGTTGTGAAGTTGGTGAGCTTCGTGAACACGTCAGAGCTGCGAGAGAGATGTAATCTTGTCCAAGGATTCAACGCCACGTTGTGATAGTGTGTCAGACAGTGGTTCAATGTTGAATGGTAGTGAAATGCTTTGAAGAACACTTGTCGAGGACGTTGGAGAGAAGTAGAAACTGCTTCAACTGCACAGCAAATGGTGAAGGCCAAACAATCCTAACCAACTGAGCAGAGAGAAACGGATGAGTAGAGATTATTGTAACCGTTGAATGGTTAAGTAAGCCCACCCATTCTTCACGCAGCTAGATCAGTGAGCCCATTGTAGAGTCCACGTGCGAAAGAATCGGTTAACATTGTAGAACCAGCTTCAAACTATACGTCTTTGAGGTGTGTAACAATCCAATAATGGATAAAAACACCCAATGCATAGAACCATGTGTTGTTGGGCAAAATAAAACCGTTGAGTTATGTGTCGTCATAACACTGATAACAGCTATGCAGAGATTTCAATAGTGGACAAAAATACCAAGGCTAAGGCCAAGAATGTTGCAAAGGAGAATGCCACGAGTTATGCCACCAAAGCCCAAGGTTTCAATGCATCCCGAGATGATAATAAGGCAACAAATAAATGAGTTGTCTAGGTAGAGAGCATCGATTAAGGAAAGTCACGAACCAAGTAAGCTATCAACCAACGAGTGTACGGTGAAATATTAGAATGGATCTGTAACACAATAAACTAGTATTCTTCCTTGACCCTGATCACACGTAAACCAAAGCAAGAAACACACAAAACAAACTACGAAAAATAACCACAAGAATCTTGAAATATGCAAGTAAAGCACATGCAAAAGCGAGATCTTGCACAAGCAACTACACGGTGGAGCAACAATGGTGAGCAACGTGATTCCAGTCCCCTCAGCTCTGATACCATGAAGGAGTGAAGGATGAAGACCTGGAAGGAATTCACATGCATTGAATAGTTTCACTTCACCAAAGTGTAGGAGTTGCGAGATTAAAGCAAGCAAGCTTTGTAAAGCAATGTGCATGCATATGAGAGCTCAAGATTCAAAAATGGAGTAGAATGGAATTGCTTGGCTTGGCTTATCATAGATCAAAAGAGGTGGTGTACATATAGGGGAGTGAATGTGTAACTCCCATGTAAGAGAAGATTCCTCCATAATGGAGAAGAGGAGTTACTTTCCCAAATGAGAATGTAACTCCTATGACGCACACTTACACATATGACAAATTTCATAAGGGAATCTATCATAACTAAGATGACACCTAGATCCATGTCCACCTAAGTGAGATGACTCACCCGGTGAGGTGGAATAACACTAAATAAGTGAATAAAAATACCACCTACACCAACATATTTTAAAAAATCATGTAAGAGGATTAAACAAATAGCTTCATTATACACATGTTAAAGCCTTATTTTTGGCCCTTGATTTGTACACAATATCAATATGTTATTTCACCATGATAAAAACTTCATCACTATAAATAGAGCTCAATCTTACTCTTGTTGAAGGTTTTAACTATATTCTAGCTAATTAATTTTCCAACTGGGCCCGAATTAATAAAATATATTTCCCTTTCACACAGTGAGTAAGAACTCATTAATTTCTACTTTTCTAATTATTATTTTCTAACGTTACATGAGGAAGAGAATTCTATTACAAAGGCTATACAATTCTTGGATTATTTTTGTTTAACCTCCAACTCTTCCATTCAATAGAGATAAATCTAATTTTATACGAAATTGATGACCCCTAGTTTTGTTGTCTGATGTCAAATTACAATGGATCCAATCTTGGGTGGAATTCAAGCTTCTAAACATCCCCTTAGCCTTTCAATATTCTCTAGCTAGGATTGGCCATATATGATTTATAGGATGGATAAAAATATTTCATTTTAGGAAACCATGCCTCTCTAGGGCAAGAAAAATCTATATTTTTATAAAGTGCTCATTTCCACCAGCATTTATTATTTCTCTTTTTAGGAACCATCTGGAGCTATCTATGGTAAAATATAAATCATTGAGGGATTTTATTTTGGCCATCTTGGAAAGAAACAAAGGATTTGAAAATTTCTTAGGACATATTTTGCAAAGGTAATGAAGTTGACATGGTATGACTTATTGATGTCAAGCTCAAAGGATGATACCTTAATGCTAAATGGATTAGCGAATCTTTAGGTGGGTATGAAGCTTGGAAAATTCATATTAGAAACTACATTCTCGAGGAACTCCCTTTGAAAAAGTAGCTTAGTGAGGATCAAATAGGTGTCAAAATTGGGGGCATTATTGTTTAAAAAGCATTTCAAAGCATGGGACATATTAAAACCCCACCCTATCTAGGTTAGAATTGAAAAGTACCATTTCAAAATTCTTGGACTTAATAAGGATTTTGGGATATCCCAATTCCCAACTATGATCATCTTAATTAGATTGAACCCATTAATTACATATCCAATATCTAATAATATTCAATCTAAGTTGGACATATATTATTTAAGTTCACTCAATAATAGTTAATCGATCATAATTTGAATGATTTAAATCTAGATTAATTAATTAATTAATTATGTAATCAAATAAAAATTAATTTCTTAATTACGCTGAAAAGGGTGTTATAAGTGAGATGAGCCCTCCCACTTCGACATGGCGCGAGAGAATCCGACGCGTGCATTCGCAGACATACGATGTCGACTTACGTACCATATGCGACCATCTACGTGTCCATCTACATGTTGTTTAACTCACATAACTCTTTGCACACACATTCATATGCATTTTTGGTTCCATCTCTGTTGCTTAAAAAGTGGTTTTCCATCTATGTTGCTTGGAAAAATGGTCTTGGTAGATGCGGCACTACAACACCCACATGTTGGGAAGCAACAGAAAATGATTCATAGGTGTTCGACAGAGGCCGTCGTCGGGTATGGGTTGTAGAGACCAAAGATACCATACAAAATATCAGTGTGGCTCGGCACCTTCACACTTCTGAGGATGCAACTTGAGCTTCCAACAAGGTCACTTTCTGCTCAAAGGAAATAACACCCACACCAATTTTTTCCCTCTCGTTTCACTTACGCCGATGAAACCTCTACATTGGACAACACGGCTACTCCCTCGAGCTCAAGGACATCGACACCCGTAACAATAATGACAATATTTTGTGCACTAATGTTGGTATGATTGATAAACATAATAATAATAATAATAACCCTTCACAGACAAATTATAATCTTTGTGATCATTTTGTGGAACCAAAGCAAAGGTACAAGTGAAATTTCCCACTTTTGATGGGGAGGATATTGTCGTTGGCTTACCTTTAGGTATGTCGACATGATCCAAGAAAACCATTGCGTTGTGGGAGAGAAAATATTTGGTGATGGTAGTGGTTGTTTTACCTCCATGTTGATTGAGCACATAAAAATGTCGGATCAAGCTCGATACTACCGTCGATGAATTAAGAATCGGTATCCTCCCTTTATTACTGCGCCGAGTGTAGAAATTGGCGAACCGAGAAATAAAAAAACTCCATAATATGGAAGAATAAAAAACTTCAGCGTTTAAGGAGGACATAAAGAGAAGGATCAATGAAAGAAAGATCTTCACTTTTTGTATGCCATGAATGGGATTTCGACTACATTCATGTTGAAGATGTGGAGTCTAACTGCAAGATGAAGTGACAATTTGTTTTTTTCTTGATTTTGGGAGGAATGCATGGCCATGGATAAAAATAGCATTGTCTTATTAATAGATGGGAGTTGTTATTTTTATGTTTATCTTATTTATATGCATGTCTTATTTATAAGCATGTTATATTTAGGTTTCTTGTGGTTGAAACAAACTTTTACAAAGAGGTGCACAATTTATATATATGTGCATAGATTTACTCTTTTATATATGAAAAGAGAGAGATTTGTATCATATTCCTCAGGACTGAATAAATGAGAAGGTTGGATTGTTTCTGGTGGATGTAGCCCACATTGGGTGAACCACATTAAATCTTGGGTTTATCTTGTGATTGCATGCTTATATTATTTCTGTTTTAATTTTGTTTTATTGTTCATCTGTGTTTCGATCCTAACAACTAGTATCAGAGCATTTTTTGTTTTGGTAGAAAAAAATCATAGGAGGGTTTCTTGTTTGAGTGGGAGAAATGACAAAAGATGGCAAGTTCAATGTTGATAAGTTTGACGACTAGAAATTTCAGCTATGGAAGATACAAGTGGAGGACTACTTGTATCAAAAAGATATTTATCTACCATTGAAAGGGAAAGATTTGAAGCCATCAGCTATGAAAGATTAAGAATGGGATGTTCTTGATGGGAAGGCATTCGAACGATATGGTTGTGCACGATAGCTACTATAGCTTTCAATATATCTAACAAAAAGACAATGGTAGGTCTAATGGAAAATTTGGGTAAATTGTATGAAAATCCCTCAACCTCCAATAAGTTATATCTCATGAAAATTTTGTTTAATATGAATATGTTAGATGGTGATTCGAATCGATCCTTTGAATGAATTCAAAATGGTTACTAATCAATTAAGCTCAGGGAGTAAGTTTTAATGATGAATTTAGGGATCTTTTGATTTTTGCTCATTGCCTAAAAGTTGGAATACTTTGGTTATGGTTGTGAGTAATTTTGTTTCTAGTTCAAACACTTTACGAGTTTGATGATGTTATTGGTGTGATTCTTAGTGAAGAGATGAGACAAAAAAGCATAGGTGAGTCATCCGGTAATGCTTTGAGTGTAGAGAACAGGGAAGACAGAAGGAAAAAACAAAATGTCCTGACACTTGTGGAAGGTATAAGAAGGGTGGATCTAAATCTATAAGTGGGATGGTATGTTGGAATTGTGCAAAAGCGGGACATGCAAAGAAATATTGTTGGTCTTTAAAATTAGGAACGATCAACATGAAGGGAGAAAAGAGGAAAATGTAACAGGTGATGTGTTACAAGATGCTCTTATTATTTATTTAGACATTAATCGAAATCTTGGGTTTTAGATTCTAGTGCTTCATTTCATGCAGCTCCTCATAGACATTATTTTCAATATTATGTTCATGGGAATTTTGGGCGGTATATTTTAGCGATGATGAGTCATGTAACATTGTTAGAAAAGGCAATATTCATGTTAAATTGCGAATGCTAACACTTGGGTGTTGAAGAATGTCGAGCATGTTCCTAGCTTGAGGAGGAATCTAATTTCTGCAAAGAAATTAGGAGATGAGGGTTGTATGGTTATATTTATACTAGATTCTTGTAAATTTACCAAGGGTTATCTTGTCAGTAGCAAGAGGTAAGAAAGTAGGTACTTTATATTTATCCACTATTATTACTAATCCATTTTTATTTTAGCTACTACATGTATAGACACAACTCTATGGCATCAAAGAATTGGCCATATTAGTGAGAAGGGGATGAACATTTTACATTCACATTGAAAGTTGTCATATTTGAAAAACATAGACCTAGCCTTTTGTGAGCATTGTGCGTATGGGAAAAAAATGCGTGTGATATTTATCAAGGTTGGATCAACCAAGAAGGAACATAAGTTAGAGATTGTTCATACGAGATGTGTGTGGGACGGCTCAGGTATCTTCTCCACAGTGGTTCACGATATTATGTTACTTTTATTGATGATGCTACTAGGAAGGTTTGGGTTTATTGTATAAAGAAGAAATCTGATATATTTAATACTTTCAAGAAGTGGAAACATTTGGTTGAGAATGAACAAATTTGAAATTGAAGTGGCTCGAGATCAGATAATGTTGGAGAGTCTTGCAAAAATGAATTTAATAACTATTGTTCATATAATGGAATATGTAGGGTGAAGACAGTTCCTCCAACAACACAACAAAATGGTGTGTCGAAAAAGAATGAATAGGACTATCATGGAGCATGCAAGTGCATGAGATTACATGTTGTATTTTCCTTACAAATTTGGGTGGATGTTGTAGATACTTTTGTTTACTTCATAAATAAAGGACCTTCAAGTGCTATGGAAGGTGGATTATTGAAGGAGGCTTGGACCAATAAGGGGGTAAACTATTATTTTCTAAAAAAATTTGTTTGTGAAGCATTTTTCACAATGTTAAAGAGAATAGGACCAAGCTAGAAGATAAGTCAAAGAAATGTACTTTCATTGGGTATGGCACTGATGATTTTGGATTCTGGTTGTGGATTTTGGATGAGAAGAAAATCATTGGGAATAGGGATGTTATTTTCAATGAAAGAGTTATGTATAGGGAACAACTACAAGATAAGAAGATGGAAAAGTCTGAGTATGTAGCACTTGATGAGATAAAATATAGAGAAGTGATCAAAGGAATGGAAAATCAACAAGTTGGCATCAATCCTGGCACATTCAGTGTTGATTACGTAAAAGCAAAATCAGCAAAAATAGCAAGAGCCTCAAAATCCGAGAAAATCTTGTGAGACATTCTACTAGGGTAAGTAAACCTCCTACATGATTATCTTTGTATGAGCTTTACTTGTTGTTTATTAACAAATGGTTGAGAACCAAAAAATTTTAAGAAGCGATGTAGGTAGAAACACGGAAAAAGTGGGAGCAAGGTATGGATGAGGAGATGGACTCCTTAGATAAAAACCAAACTTGGGATTTTGTTCAGTTGCATGCAAGAAAGACAACATTATAGAACAAGTGGGTTTACAAGTTGAAGGAAGAATAAGGCAAAAAAAGAGGTACAAGAAAATAATTGTTGTGATGGGATTTGCACAAGAAAAAGGTATAGACTTTGATGCAATTTTCTCTCTTGTTGTTAAAATGTCTTCCATTAGAACTATTTTAAGTTTGGTAGCTTTGGAAGATTTTCATCTTGAACAATTATATGTAAAGACTGCTTTTCTTCATGGTGATTTGGAGGAGGAAATATATATGGATCAATCACAAGGATATGAAGACGGGGGAAGGAGAATTTGGTGTGCAGATTGAAGAAGAACTTGTATGGCCTTAAGCAAGCTCCAAGGCGGTGGTCTTTGAGATTGGACATGTTCATGATAAAACAAGGTTACTATAGATGTCATTCCGATCACTATATTTATTTTAAGACACTAGATAGTGACACCTATATTATCTTTTTGTTGTACATGGATGACATGCTTATAGTAGGGTCAAACTTGCAGGGATATAAATGAGCTTAAGAGAGAGTTAGCCAATACATTTTCTATGAAGGATTTAGGCGCAAAGAAAGAAAATTCTTAGCATGCGAATCAATAGAGACAGGAAGAGTAGAATATTGACTTTGTCTCAAGAAGTGTATGTGAACAAGGATTTGGATAGGTTTAGGATGCAAGATGCAAAACAAGTAAGTACACCATTGGCAGGCACTTCAAGTTGAGTAAATAACAAAGATCCTAAAACACATAAAGAGATTGAATAAATGTCTAGAGTTCCATATGCTTCAACAGTTGGAATTCGATGTATGTTATGGTATGCATAAGACCAAAAATTTCCGTGCGGTGGGAGTTGTTAGAAAACACATGAGTAATCTAGGAAAGGAGCACTAGAACGTAATCCAGTGTATTCTCGAGATGATTGAGAGGGACCAGTAGCAAGAAGTTGTGTTATGGAGGGTTATAGGTTTCTTTACATGGATATGTTGATGCAGACATGGCTGGAGATTTGGATGGTAGGAGGAGCACCACGGGTTATGTATTCACTATTGGTGGCATGGTAGTTAGTTGGATTCTAAACTGCATAATATTGTTGGCCTTGTCTCTTATAGAGTCAAAGTATGTTGCTAATACTGCAAGCAAGGAGATGATATAGATGCAACGGTTCATGGAAGAGTTGGGAAAGAAATAGGAGGATTACAGGTTATTCATTGACAGCCAGAGTGCAATTCATCTTGCCAAGAACTCAACATTCCATTCGAGAACCAAACATATTCAACTCAGGTAACACTTCATTAGATCAATTTTGGAGGATGGACAACTGATGTTGGAGAAGATCAATACAAGTCAGAATCCTGTTGATATGTTGACAAAGGAGGTGACAAAATAGAAGCTAGAATGTTGTTCTGTTTCGATAGGTCTTCAAGATTGATCTTGAAGAAGAGAAACAAGTTAGAGAAGAGTTTGAGGATGAGCTATAACACTGGGTTGTAGCGATTAGTCTCCAAGTGCAAGATTGTTGAAGATGTGGATTCTAACTGCAAGATGAAGCGGCGCTTTTCTTTTTCCTTGATTTTGGGAGGAATGAATGGCCATGGATAAAAATAGCATTGTATTATTAATAGACGGGAGTTTTTATTTTTACGTTTATCTAAGTATCTATATGCATGTCTTATTTATAAGCATGTTATATTTAGGTTTCTTATGGTTGAAGAAAACTTTTACAAAGAGGTGCACAAGGTATATATATGTGCATGGATTTACTCTTTGATATATGAAAAAGAGAGAGAATTGTATAGTATTCCTCAGACTGAATAAAGGAGAAGGTTGGCTTGTTTCTGGTGAATTTAACCCACATTTGGTGAACCACATTAAATCTTGGGTTTATCTTGTGATTGCATGCTTATATTACTTCTATTTTAATTTCGTTTTATTACTCATCCGTGTTTCAATCCTAACAATTCATCATACAACTGAGATGCAGTGCAAGGGGTTCCTAAACACAGTTGGAGATTTCAAATATGGAGGGAATAATGAGATTTATCAACCAAATGAATCTTCTTCTTCATCTGAAGACAACTTGGAAATGTTGTGGAATTCATGGAACTTGGGTCCCATTTGTAAATTATCAATCGATTATTATTATTTTTTAATTGTATCGATGATTAATTTTCGCTTCACCTTGTTCAAAATACCTCTTCCTTCAGGATGATTCATTTGTATAATACTCATTTCTTAAATTAAATGGATTTTTATCTTTAAATTTTTTTGCAAACACAATATTAATTATGTTTAAATGTTTTTCAGAAAATAAATTTATATGGTCAGTTCATAGATTAAATTACATCCTAGTTTTCAAAATGGAGATGAAAAACTATGTCCTCTGCAACTCCCTACTCATGCATATCAATTTGGGTCTATCGCTGAAATTTTATTTTGTCCTATTCTTATTTTTGTAATGTCTTTCTAATATAATTTGGATGTGGATGTTCATGTGGATGACTTATCTCACCCGAAATATTTCTTCTCACTATAAGACTTCATGATATTATGTAGGGTGTAGCTTCTTCCGAAAATCAACACTTAGGATCCGCGACTTTGAATTGAATTTCATTGTTTTTCTTGAAATAACGTTTTAAAAATAATTGTGCCTTCTTTATTTTCATGAGATCCATTCCCTCATGCACAATGTCAAAATTTACGTAATGAAAAGAATTGAATAAAATGTAACTACAAGTTTACATCGTTTGTTAATAACAAGGAAAATTAGAAAGACCAATCTCATCATGCAGAGTCGATAAATGGCGTAATATTTCCTCATCCCGAGATAAGGAGATTAAGAGGAAATTTGGTTCTCATTTCCAGAGGAATGGGCATCGGGTGGAAAATTGCTAGAAACTTCATCCATCTCGCCATTAGAGTAATGGCAAGTCAAAGATGGAATGAAGACCATTTATACAAATCTAAAACAAGTTCCTAATCCACCACTAATTGATAATTCAAACCAGGATCGGGTAGTACCTGAAATTTAAAGTCCTTTAAAATGGGTAAGTTAACAATTTTTCAGTTATATATTGCATAACTCAGATTGATGAATAGTATGCAATATTTTCTTGGAGTTTAGATTTTGTGAGAAAATGCTAAGAGAAAGGTTTACCATACTCAAGTGGATTTTCTTACTTGAAAGTTTGATTAATACTCCAATTATATCTCCTAATCATATTTTGAGTTCCTGTTACAACTTGGATACAGGATCTAACTCATATTTAAAGCTTGGAGATTTTTCAACCATTTGTGTAGGTAGTTGAGCTCATTGGTGTCATCTCGAATCATTGTTCTGTGTAGAGGCATTGTGACCATGTAGCAAAATGGTAGTTGATCACCATTGGCATCTGATATCACGTCGAAACTTCATTATGTGAAGAGGCCCATTATAATCATGCAACAGAATGGTACACGATAGTCTTCATCAACAGGAAAATTTGTACCATGTAGAGCAAAAACCATGCAATGGGATTAAAGTCACCATTATTGAGCTCTTGAGAAATCATCTCGAGATCATCATTTTGTGTACATGAATTATGACCGTGCATTAGAATGCAGCTGATCATCATGGATGTAACATCTTTGAAGTATAAGACCCTAGAGGGCATATGTGGTGATCTTACAGTATTGATGAACTGTAAGACCTTCTAAAAGGAAAATGTAGCAGTACATATTTTTGGGTGTTGTCGAAGTGTAAGACCCCTAAAGGGAATGTGTGGCAATATCCACTTCCATGCAAACTATATGTTGTCTAATTGTAAGGCACCTAAGGATAGATGTAGTATTATATTCCTTACGTGTTGCCGAAGAGTAAGACCTTAGCAGAAAATGTGGCGATCAAGCGTCCTAATTGTCGAAGTGTAAGACCTCGAGAGGGAAGATGTGAGAATCAAGACAAAGGAAGATGCATGGTGGGACCATAACCCACATGGCCAAGATTGCAACTAATTTTTTGAAGTGAGGAGGATGCGATAAGAGTAGGTCGTCAGAGATCCACTTTTGCAAAGAACTTCATGTGGCGTGAAAGGATTTAGATTCAAGAAAGGGTGAAAAAGTTTCCAAAAGCTTTTGGTGGAACAAAATCATTTCCCATTAGGAGGTGTGATCGAGAGGATAGTGTGGAGTACATATGTTCCCTAAATCTCCCAGGATCAGCACAGTATAAAGATCACTCGAGATCTTTTTGTCAACTATTTGAATGTCAAAAATAGAGTCCATACGTTGAAATGGTATGGTCAAAGTTGTAGTCAAACCTAGATAGGACCAGTCAATATAAATGTTACAACCAAGTGGAAAAATGGAAGATTGTGTGCTATGAGTTGGGTTTTAGATCCTCCAGTCTTGATGGTCGTAAAATATACGGAATCCGTAGGCATGGGATCTAATTTTGTATCCGAAAGGGACCCTCCCACCATGAGGACTATTTTATCATCGTCGATGTGGTAGGTCCTCAAGCCACCATGTGTCTTACCACCAAAAGTTTTAATTCACTTGATATTCCTATCAAGGAGCGTAAAGTGGACTAAACCTTGCATATTTGCATTTTCATTATGGGATTAATTTGAGCTCGACAAGCTATATTTCTAGCTCATATGGGTAGTGAAATCCCCACTATAAGCCTATATTATTATCAACATCAAATTGATGACAATGCTATACATTTTCTTATGGTTAGGTATGGATAAATTCTATATACATGGAGATAGTGCATTGGAGGATTATATATAACTCGGTCTATGATGAGTCATTCTCGGGGCCAACATTGGTCATTTTCCACATACTCGCTAACAAAACCAACTGATTGGCAGCAATCAAACCAAGGCCATGAATCATTAGACACCCCTATGCACACATACATGAAACAACCAATGCCACATCAAGCTAACATGCTAGCTTGGCCCAACTTGGGCATGGTTATCAACATCTTGGCCAACATGAGTCACGTGTTAGATGGGAAGACGAGCCCCATTTATATGGAAATCCCATCCATGACACCAAAGATGTGGGAGTAATCCCACTTAGTGCAAAGAGTTCCACACCAATATTGTAGGTGAGAGTTTCGAATCCATGACCTCGGCAAAGAATGTGGAGTAGCCCAGCCAACTTGGCCGAGAGAGTTGGTTGGGATATGGATGGAGTGATAAGGGTTTTAATGTGAACTTAGGGTCTATTTTGGCCTAAATAAAGGCCTTCCCACATACACACGAATACAATAGAAGACCATAAGCTCATAAGTTATTTAAAGGACATTTGAGAATAAAGAGATATTATAAGGCCTAATTAAAAGGCATTTTTTTGTAATCAAGTCATATTAATTAAATAGGCAAAAACGTGGGAGATTAAGACCTATTATTTATAATAGGAAAATTGTAAAATTGGGAGTTATTCAAAACTCACCAATTGGCCCATAGTGCCACGAGCTTGCAGTGTGCCAGGAAGGTGGAGGACATTTCCGAATGGTCATTAGTGTTCTTCAAAGACTAGATTACTTATAGGAAAGTTAAGTTCCATTAGGTTTTATTATAAGAAACTAAATTGTACTTACAAGTTTTGACTAGTGGAACGGTTCAATAAGAACTCAGAGACGTAGGCTATTGCCAAACTCTATAATCAATCCATGTGCAGTGTGTTTACATTCTTGCTTTATTTTGGGTTGTTTTACTTAATAATGGAATAATATTATCGGAAATATTAACAAGCCTATAGGGTCCGCATCATTAAAAATTTGACATGGATTTCGGATCAAAGACAACACATAATGGGTAGAAAATTTGATAAAAACGGTCCAAAAATCTTATAAAGATGAAAACGATATGCACAATAAAAACCCTGATAATATTACAAATGTAATTTAAGAGGACCGAAATTATAAGTGTAACTTTGAGAAAGAAACATGGAGAAAACAATATGAAAAGGCCAAAAACTAGGAAAATGTGTCAATTAGACACTTTCACACCTAATATATATTCCATACTAAAATTAGGCGTTCATGGATTTAAAAAAGAACATAATGACTTATATATATCACTTTTATTTCATAAGACCTACCAGTATAGAACTAACTCAATCAAATTCAACCATGTTTGTTTTGGTTTAAATAATTAAAAAATTATTTATTTCTTCACCTCCAACCACAAGCGTGTAAGAGGAAAAAACAAATAAGAAGTGTAATAACAATTAAGAAATTAGTATGAGTTTTTAAAAATCAAATGTTATTGCAAAGTTCCATTGAACATGCTTATGAAAAAGACATGAGAAAACGGGTTACAATAAGGGC
This sequence comes from Taxus wallichiana var. yunnanensis, assembly GCA_018340775.1. Lineage (NCBI taxonomy): Eukaryota > Viridiplantae > Streptophyta > Pinopsida > Cupressales > Taxaceae > Taxus > Taxus wallichiana. The sequence continues at coordinate 434,709,772 of CM031241.1, read as the reverse complement.
AAATGAAACTCTCACAACCAACATTTCTAAATACTTAGACACCAAACCATGGAGATTCGGCCCAAACATAAATAGTTTTCATTAAATTTATGCTCATAATATGATTCCCACTTTTTTATACTCTTGGAGTGTTATGTATTTTTTCTTAGATTTTACAATTGTCTTCTATTAAATAAATAGTTTCAATGTTATTTGCTTATATTCTACAATTTCCTTCTATTAAATAAATAGTTTCAATGTTAAATTCTATTTGAATCGGGCCTTACAATGTTGATCCCACTACTTGAACTTCGATAGACAATTAAAATATGGATATTGCAAAAGCCAATTAATGATTCTTTGTTCATGCCATTTTTATGTGGATATATATTTTGAAAGTGGCCTTCAAGCTTGTACATATAGTTTCTCTTTTATTTATCTATCTTTATATTACTTTTATGAAGATATAATTATTTCACTTTTATTCAATCAACTCCAGATTGGACATATATTAAATACCACTCTTAGGATAAATTAAAGCTTCATCCCTTTGGCAATTTTTGTGTCTCGATAAGATTTTATCAGGCCATAGTGCAAGAATCAAGATCTTTCGAGATGTTTTTTTGAAGAAAACTCCTACTATACAAGCCTTTTCGGATAATTTATTTTTATATTGGTGCCACCTCGAGGAAATTATTTCCAATTGGATATTATTAAAAACAATTACCAACCCCGATACATGTTTGTCAATCTAGTACGATGGCGAAAAAATCTTCAACTGATGAATCTAGCTCTAAGGATGAGAGCATGAGTCCTCTTTCTCATTTTGATGAGTGGAAACTGCTAGCACAACTCCATCTCATAAAAAGCATGGGTCTTGACAAACTAGATATGTTGGGCCAACGAGAGTTTGACATAAAGCACAGTTGAAGCAATCATGATGTTTCTTGTTCTTTACAAGAACTCGACCCATATTTTATAGAGATGAATAAGGACAAACCATATTGTTCATGCTCACATGCCCTCTAGAAACACATGCTTCTCCTTTGTCGTCAAAGAAAAAGTTATCTTTCGAAACCATACTGCACCATTTCTTGCACAGAGCTCTCCTACCTCTATTGAAATTAATAATTCAAGGCACCGTTGGGACATGGAAATCATATCTCATTAATACTATCAAGTCAACAATCACATTAATAGCATCTAGAGATAATTCACCTTTACTTTTACTTACTCCTACTAGTGTTGTGGCATTCAACATTTTAATATCCACAATACATGTTTGTCTCTACATACCTATCAAATAACTCAAACCCTTAGATGGGAAAGCTTGGAAATATTTTCAAGGCTCCCTTAAACATGTTGACTATATTCTTATAGATGAGATGAGTTTCATTAGACCCAAATATCTAAGGAAGATTGACTATATCAGCTGAGAGAATATCTTTCCCATTTCAAGCCATCGGAATTTGATGGTATATCTATCATCCTCGTCAGTGACCTAGGCCAACTACCTCCTATGGTGGGAATTTCATTGTATTCAAGCCATCCTTTTAGCACTAATCTTTGGATGGGATTCCATACATCCTTCTCTTTGTAAATGGTTTTCCATCAACATGGTTATTTAACCACACAAATTTCCTTTCCTCTCTTGTTTCTCAACTTTGTGATGCATTTCCTTGCTTCTAGGACTAACATCTCCTTATGTCATGCATTGATTCTTGATTATCGCAAGAATAAATCCAAATCTTCAATGACTCTCCACATTTTTTCGCAAGCAATGATGAGGTCTACCTCTACAACCTCACTATGTTGAAATCTTTGAATGTTCCCTTCACGCATCCCATTATACAATCTACCATGCACGTTAATTTAGGGGAGCCCACTCCACTACATTCTCTCACCTCTTCCCAACACTTTTACAACCATTGATCTCCACTCTAACACCAATATGCATTTCTATGCCTTACTATCACTACTCAATCTCATTTTAGGATTTCATTTTGGTTTTCCTTGTGCATGTAATTATCTTTCTATCCTTCAACTACCTATATATGTCTTCCTACCTTTTCTCCCAATGAAATTTCCTAGTTATGCATAAAATGTATTTGTTTCACCTATTTTCTAGATCGTTTCTTTGAAGTATTGATGAAACAAATAGGGTAACGAGCGTAGGAGGAATACATATTTTAATGTTGGTTGATGGGTTGTTGCGCATGTATGACTTCTAAATCCACAACCGATTGTGAGAGCTTCCTTTTGGATAGGAGGAACTACCTATAATGCAAAGCAAGTCCACCGAGAAAAAGTTAAACAATATATGTAGTGAACTCGCCTAGCATGTGCTAGATTCAAGAAGTTGATACTTCCTAGATGTGTATCACCATTGTTTTAAACAATTTACTCATGCGGTAAATAAGGTAAATTCTATTGTAATTCAAAATGATTTAGGTATCTCACTTAAAACACAATAAGACATAGATCTAATCTAACATGATAGGTTAGAATAGGATCCGAAGGTCAAGTAATTGGTTTTGGGTCTCTGTAGGTCTGACAGAGGTCTCAGGTAGATCACAGGTGAATGAAGGTGAAAGGGAATTAGGTGGATAGGTCACTGTTCTAGGTTGTATGGGAAAATACAGAGACTGATGTCGGTTAAGGGTGACCAATGGTGGTTGGGTGTAACCGGTGCCGGTTACTGTGGAGTTCTAGGAATGCCACATAATGGGTTTTGGGTCTCCTTTGCGATTGCACAAAGGATTTTGGTTGGTCGGGATGAGGTATTAGGTGATTTAGGTAGGATTTGGTGGGGTTTTAATGGGTATATGGTGGGGTGAGTGTCAAAGGAGGTCAATGGGTGGCTAGGTTAACAAAATATGATAATATAATGATGAAGTGGAATAAACTAGAGAAGTATAACGTCTACTTACTTGGATTACGGTTGTGGATGCTTGTGAGTGAGGGATGGAGGTGCTGAGGGGTTTTGAAGGCTGCAAGTGGTCACCAACTGAAAGAAAGCTTCTGCATGGGCTGCATGTACATTCCTCTTTGCTTGGTTAAATCAGATCATTGTTGGGATGGTTGTGCAGGAAAAGATGCTTGATCTCCTTCCTTGCATGCGTGTTCTCACTGGAATTCACTCTCAAAAGATGCGATATCTCTATGGAATGTGCTAATGTTTGCCAACTTTTCCAATCTTCTCCAACCTTCTGCCAACCTTGAGAATAAGGTTGTTTTGGGGTTAAAAGGGTAATCGACGGTGGTTCTAACTTAACCGATGATGGTTAGGGGTAACCAACGTCGGTCAAGGTAGGATTTCCTAGGTTTACTAAACTAAGGAGATCCTCTTGATTTTCTCGGATCTTGTGCCATTAACCCACGGAGTAGACCGGGAGCTTCTTGTAATCATGTGGGAATGTGGTTAGAGGGAATGTAGGCATTGATTTTTAGGGTTTGGGTAAGTCTTAGTTAGTTATGGAAACTTACTAAGAATAGGTTTTTAGGGTGAGTTAGCTTGGTGAGGTGTCTAAGTGAAGTGTATGTGTGGATATTATTTAAATTAAGATATTTAAATAATAAATATGGTGAGGATAATGAATTAATTTAATTAAATTAATTAAATTAATATTAGTGGGGTGAAGGGGGCCATGGCTAGGTGAATGTGATGAAGGGTGTTTATTTGTCGAGGGATCAAAGGGGAGTGTGACCTAATTTTAGTGTCTAAATTTTGCCCCTTTTTGTTACATACCTTGTATTGGTAAGCGATGCTAACAAAAATAAGATGTGGTGGCCCCATGTGTGGATGAAGGTGATCCCCCTCAAACTAGGAACTAATGAGGACGCAGTAGAATCGGTGAGTGGTTTGACAAAAGATAAATGTGATGAAGGGGAAGGTGGTGAACGGGGAAAAATGTTTAAAGGTCTACTCGTGTAAGCTAGATAATGGGTCATGGTCAAAGGTAGTAATGTGATCAAATGCATGCACACATATAAACTACATCACGCTACCAGGTTGAAGCGTAGGAAAACTCTACATCGTCTAAGGTCGATAGGTTTATTCAAACAAGGTTGAAGTGATTTTGGTATCCAAGGTATAAGATATGGTCGAAAACACAACGTAGGTTAGGCGTAGGAACGTTTAGGTATGTTCTCGGTACATACAACAACCGAGATGTGCCACCAGATGGTGGCAGGTGCGATGAGGTAAGTGCTCTACTCTACGTTGTGGATTTGATAGATTAGAGGAGTTTTTTAGTTTTGTTTGTAGGTTGTGTTGATTTTTCATTTTTGTGGGTAGTTAAAAATGGAATTTGGGAATGGGTTGGGATAATGAGTAAAAGGAGGGATGGGAAGGGTAATAAATGGGATAGGGGTGGTGGGTGGAGGTCCAAGGGTAGTTTAGGTCATTGTAGGTGGGTAAAAGGGGTAGGGGAGGTTTTTTAGAAAGGGGGTTTTGGAAAATCGTGGGTTTTTCCATGGACAGTGACCGGCGTCAGTCAAGTTTGGCCGGCGTCGGTTAGGTGGAACCGATATCGATCACCAAATAGGTGACCAATGCCGGTTAAGGGGTAACTGGGTCGATAAGGGTGAACCGTATCTGTCCAAGCAGTGTGACCGATGCTAGTTAAAGGGTGACTAGGGTTGGTTAGGATGAATTGGTACCGGTCGGATTAGTGGGCACAAAGGTCCAAAAGTGATGTGGGTGTGGTATTTGAGATGGGTAGGGTGAAAATAAGGTATATGGAAATGGTAATGGTTGAATATGGATTGATATATGTAAATTAATGGTGTGCTTGTATTGGATGTAGGGGAGAGCGTAGCTACATATGCGAAGATAGGATTCCACCTCTATTAGTGATAGTGTGCGGTGCAGCGACCCCGGAGGAGCTGCAGCATGTGGAGGTAGTGGGCTTGAGTGGGGTTATTCATTATAGACATGTAGTCTAGCAGCCCGGTTTGATGATGTCGCGCCCATCGATAGATGGGACTCCACGACCAACATGTTTCACTGTCGACGGGTGAGATAAGTATCACCCTGGAGGACATGTTTCGGATTCTTAGGTTACCCATATTGGGTGCCCAATTTTATTCTATCTCCTCTAAGGCCTCAGAGGAGCTGATTGTGACTATTTTTGGAGAGGGGATGGATGATATGAGATTCCATAGCACCACTTGATCTATGGAGAGATATATCTATCCCGTCTGGAGGAGACGAGGCTAGTGGTTCTATTGATGGAAGCAATGTGCTTTGCTTATGCAATGTCGATCAGAGGATGGATGATTTCCCGATCAATGATGGGGGGTACTCCATGACATGATGGTGCATGAGACCCACTTTTCCTAGGCACACCAAGCATACTTGGTGCAAATGACAGTGAGGAGTTGTGGGCATATGGGCGGCTATACGAGTTTAGCTTGTGTTGTACATTTTTACTTGCACCGCTAGGCATACGAGAACATAGTTTGTGTGTGTCCTATAAGGATGCCCCAAGAAAATGCATTCCCAACATGATTCGTGTGAGTGGGATACATGAGATGGGTGTTGATGATAGGAGAGTAAAGATCCGTTAGGCCAACACATGATGTGGCCCATTTCGGCGATTCTTCGGAGGGCTTGTCTAGAGTAGACATTATATGGAGGCCATATGTGGATTCCCCTCATATAGGCATATGCATGAGGAGCTAGCTGAGATCCAGCTAGAGATATGGATAAAGGGTCGCCATGATGGGGAGGATGAGATGATCCTATAGATAGAGTCTAACGGCAGTTCGAGGCTAGTACAGGACATACCTCCGCCCTTCCCACAGTATCGAGAGAGATGACGTGGAGAGGCCCTTACCTCTACCACAGCCTACAGTGCCCACAGGGTAGGAGGAGCAGCTAGTGGACTGGCAGATAGATGACGTCGGATGCACAGACATGTACAGGCATTGGTGGGTGGCTCAATTACAAGCCATACCACCTAGACTGGGGTAGTGGATCTAGCTACCATTACGGTGCAGAGAGACGCCCTATAGGGGTAGGTAGCTACACTCATTACCCAGTTGGGTATACTACAAACACAACTAGAGGGCTCGGAGGTAGAGGTAGCATAGCTACGCGTACATGTGGCCAGTTTGCAGCCCAGATGGCTAGTGGAGGAGATGGAGATGGAGACAAGGGGGATGGTCAGGTGGCAGCCTTATAGGCTCAGGTGGTAGGATTACAGGGCTAGTTGGCCACATCCCAGACATAAATTGGGGTCTTACAGGCCCAGATACAAGCATAGGGGTAGGGGGCACCACCACAGGCACCGGACAAATTCCTAGTTCACGGGTAGGAGTAGGCGAGGGTCCGCAGGCGTGTACGAGGGCGAGGGGCACCACCACGAGCACGAGGGACCAATTCCCGGTTCACAGGCAGGAGTGGGGTAGGGTCCCACAGGATAGGTACAGGGGTCAAGACCTATGGGACCACCACATACCATGCCTATATCTAGGTTACGGGATGCCCCATGTGAGTCGAGATACTATCAAGACCAACTGATGGCAGCCATGATAGACTTCATATCCTATGCTAAGTACCGAGCACAAAGAAAGCGTCCCAAAGGAGTGGACAAGATCCCACACTCACAAAGTGTGGAGAGCATAGGGGTTAGTGAGCTTTGAGGCCCAATCGGTAAAGGCTACCAAAGCACACGAGAGACCAACTCCAGTTGAGGCGCAAGTAGGGACCCGAGGAGGCCAAGGGTACAAGCGATACCAAGATGGAGGACATCCACCGAGATGTTTGATATGGCACCTGGTTTTTTGATGTATGATAGTCTTGGTGTGATATATACCGGCCTGTGTACCGAGAGATATTTATAGTTTTGATCACATACGCTTCATGCGTGCAAGAAGATAGTGAGGATATATGAGTGATTTTGTATATTTTGAGCATATATCGGCTTACGTGCAAGAAGATTTTGTATTGATTCATTATTTTATTGTATATATGAGACCGGCCTGTGTGTCGATGACATTTTGTATTGTATATCGGCCTACGTGCAATGATTTTGAGATGATGGACATGATGAGATAGCCATGTATATTTGAGATACACATTGATGTATTTATATGATGAGATACATGGTATTTTTTGATTTGTTGATGTGTTGATGACATACATGGTATTTGTTTGATTTGTTGATGTGTTGATGAGATACATGGTCTTTATGGTGATGATATGGATGGAAATTAGGTGAGTTAGGCATGATGGAGTCAGGTTGGTATAGGCATGGATCGAGTCAGGTTGGTTTAGACATGGATCGAGTCAGGTTATAGGCATGGATCGAAGTCAAAGCTGGTTAGGCATGGTGGAGTCGAGTTATAGGCATGGATTATGTCAGGTTATAGGCATGGTTGAGTTAGGTTTGTTTAGGCATGGTTGAGTCGAAAGTAGGTGAAGGGGTGATTCATTATTTTATGCAATGAATGAGAATATGGGTCATATGTGAGATGTGGTATAATCTATGCATAGGGATGATAGAGAAATGGTAGGCGTGATAAATATATGTTGTGATAATATTTAAAATATGAAACAACTTGTTATGTATGTGGTTTAATTTCTAATTTTGGGTATAAAAGGGAAATGAAGTTAGGTGTGATGTAATGTGAGGCACATGGAAGATGAATTGTTTAGGGTAGAGGATGGTCGAGCTAACCTCCAAGGGCCCCATGCCCTTGGAGTGCTGCCTACATAGTCCCAACGAAAAGGGACCTCAGGCCGATGTAGTTCTCCCATAAGCTAGGGAAGAATATGAGGAGGTATGAAAATGAGTTGGTAGGTTTTTAGGAATGTTGTGGGTTTAGGTTTGTTAGGTGTGGGTAGATTATAGGTAAAATGATGTAGGTGAGGGTGATTGTGGCAAAAGAAGAAGACTACCCCAAAAGTAAGCGTCGAGGACCAAGTCCTGTATAAGGTAATCAAAATGTAAACAAAGATGGTTAAAAGATAAGAGGGGGCAATAAATCCACTTGATTGGGTAGGATCATACCAAGTAGATCATACCTTGGCAGAGGTGATGAATGTAAGACCCTAAAGACATTGCATGATGGACTGTTCTACGGTGAGAAGTAGTCACATGATCACCAAATGTCGAAGTTTCAAGAAGTCCCTTGAGGACAAAGGAAATGGGAGTGGGAATGTTAAAAAGGGTGAAAGGTAGGTAATTTTTATATGGTATAGGTAGCATGCGCTTTGGGCAAGAGAACCTAGGTCACAATGGGCAAGTCCATGACAAAAGGTTGTTGTTTTGACTTATAGTTGAAATAGACTGATCGATGTGGGAAGTCTATATGGGATGAAGAAAATTGTAACTCCTTGAGGTCTTCGTGAAGCTGATCGATGCGGGAAGCTTCGGTTGCTCTCATTTTTTTAAAGAGCTTTACATAGTTGTCCTTCGAGGGAGTAGTCTATTTATAGCAGCATTTGTCGAGAGGAAGATGTCCTTTTGAGGGAGTCATCTTTTTATTAGAAGTTTGACTCAAGGAGTTGGGCCCCATGTGAGGTATTGGAAGTCATGGACAAGACCAAGGTGGAGAATAGGGCTCTTGTTCAAAAAGGCAAGGTGAAACAACCATGGAATCTCATCTAAAGGTAGATGAAAAGTATCCATGAGAATCATGCTATGTGCAGTGTCGTGGTATACATATTCAAGATAAGATAACAAGTGATGAGTACTCACATGATTCTTGTTTAATCGTTGGTGAGGTGTATAGAGTGAATAGCAATCAAGGGACAAGCATGGAAGGGGAAAAAGGTGAGGTAGGACTACAAGTCAACAATAGAATGGTCAAAGATGCAAGGTGTTAAAGGGCTCAGGTTTGGGTTTACCATCTAGTGATGATAAATGGTAAGCACTTGATCCATAGGTATGAGTCACAATGTTCGTATAATAACTCTAGTTGTGCTAAACGGTCCCGACGAAAGTCATCATCATTGAGCATATCATGGAAAGAAATGTGGAGTGAGGGGATCTGGACTTCAAGAGGCAAGACTACCTCTATTTCATAGACCAAAGAAAAGGTGTGGCCGCAATGGAAGTGCGAATACTAGTGCGAGTATGCCCACAGGAAAAAGGAATGTGCGTATGCCAATTCTTCCCAAAGATATCGTCAACCACTTTGATAATAATTTTGTTTAAGGTTTTTAGTGGATTCAGCTTGGCCGTTGGTTTGTGGGTAATAAGGTGATGAGAAACTAAGCTGAATGCCGAAGGCGTCGCAAAGTTTTTGCAATGTTTTGTTTTTGAATTTTTTTCCATTGTCAGTGATGATAAGATGAGGAACACCAAAGCGACAAATGATGTGGTGGTTAATGAACTCACATATTTTCTCAAATTTCATGGAAATGAGTGGTATGGCTTCCACCCATTTTGTATAGTATTCGGTAGCAGTGATGATCCATTGATGGCATTGGGAAGAATGAGGATTGATTTCTCTGACAAGATCCAAACCCCATTGAGAGAAGGGCTAAAGGTATCGAGCGACCTGTAAGGCATGACTAGGTGTATGATGAAGATTGGAATTTTACACAACTTTTACGTACTCAAAACAATCATGGTTAAGGGTCAGCCAAGAATATCCCAGTGCGAAGAATACGCTTAGCAATAGCAAGGCCACTTGAAGTGACCTTCACATATGTCATCATGAACTTCCTTAATGGTATAAGGGATTTCAGAACTTGTGAGGCATCGTAAGAGAATACCATCAAAGCCGCGCTTATAGAGGAGGCCCCCCAAAATGACATAACGAGAGACCTTTTTAAGGAAGGCGTGTTGTCCATTACGGGTGAGATCAGGAGGTAAGATGGAGAGAGAAAGGTAGTTAGAGTATTATTTATACCAAAGGTCACTCGGGTCGGGGTAGCAGTTCCGATCAGTAAACATCATGAGGTAAATAAGAAGGTGATTGGAGTCGTTATATGGTGACAAAGATTGTAGAATCGGTGGGTGAAGCGGGTATTTGGGAAGCTAAGCAGGTCATGGTATCTGCAAACTTGTTGGTTGAACGTGGGATGGTTTGAAGGGTGTAACAATCAAAGGTGGTCAAAAGTATGTCTACATGATGTTTATACTTTTGAAGTATCTCGTTACGACATTGGTACATACCATTGACTTGGTTTACGACCAATTTAGATTCACCACAGATGTTGATTGATTTGACATCTATGACATAGGCGGCTCGAAGACCTAGTATGAGCGCTTCATATTCGGTAATATTGTTGGGATATTCAAAATCTAATATGAACGACAAAGGCATCGGTTCACCATCAAGATGAAAGAGGATAATACCAGCCCCGCCCCCACACCGACACTTAGAACAATTGAAGAAGAGTGTCATTTGGTAAGGGGTTCATCCAAGAAAGGAAAGCAATCAACTCATCTGGAAATTCAAAATTAGAGGGTTGATCCCCGGAAATAGGTGCATCAGCCAATTGGTCAGTGATAGCTTGGCCCTTGATGGACTTTTGATGAATGAATTTGAGGTCAAGATCAACTAAAAGCATAAGCCATCGTGTGGCACACTGATTTTGATAAGGTTTAGCATACATGAAGTGTAAGGGGTCGGTGTTGGTCACAACATAGGTTTTGTGGTTGAGTAGGTAATGATGGAGTTTGGTGGCAACAAAAACTAAGGCTAAATTTTTTTGGGATGGGTGTATCAATTTTCATAGTCCAAAAGAGTATCGTTAATGTAATAAACCTCCTACTCCTTGTGTTGTTCATCACGATGAGCAAGCATGGCTCCCAAGGAATGATTGATAGTTGAGATGTATAGGTAAAAAGCTTTTATCGTTTTTAGGTGGAATGAGTACAGGGTGGTTGGAGAAGGTATTGTTTTAGTATCTCAAAAGTCTTGTGGCAGTCATCATCCCATTTAAAGGAGACATCCTTCTTGAGCAGATAATGAAATGGTTGACATCGATCAAATAATTGTGAAATGAAACGGTGAATGGACTGCAACTTACCTTGTAAGCTACGGAGTTTTTAAGGTTAGTGGGCGAGAGGCATTTCCAAAATGGCCTTGACTTTAGCAGGTCAAATTTTATACCACGAGAGGAAACGATAAATCCCGGAGCTTTCTGAGAGAACCATGGAGACGCACTTCTTTGGCTAAAGGTGGATGCAATATTTAATGAGACAAGAAAATATGGTTTTGAGGATGGTTAGGTGCTCGGAGCAAGGTGTTTAGATTTGGCCAAAAACCATCCACATAATCTTCCAATATGCGATGTATGATGTCATGGAAGATGTAAGTCATAACCCACTAATATGTGGCACCAGCATTTTTAAGGCCGAAAGGCATGACTCAATAGAAAAAGGTCCCCTAAGGGGTGATGAATGAGGTTTTGTGTTGATCTTCTAGGGAAAGCAGGATTTGGTTATAACCCGAGAAGCCATCCATGAGTGATAGCATCTCATGGCCAACGGTAAGGTCAACAAGATGGTCAATACCAGGTAAAGGAAAGTCATCTTTTGGACATGCTAGGTTGAGGTCATGGAAGTTCGTGTAAATAAGGAGTCCCCCTGTCACCTTAGTGACAGGGAAAATGTTATAAATCCAACGAGGATAATCAATGGGTAAGATGAAGGAAACAGAAAGAAGGTGTTGAAGTTCATCTTTGATGAGAAGGGCAATGCGAGGGTGCATTTTCCTCAGCTTTGTTTAATGGGTTTGGCATTGGGAATTGTTATGATATTTTGGACCACTATGGTGGGGTCAATACTAGGCATGTCTACGTAAGACCAAGTGAAAGTGTGGTTATGATCTCTGAGAAAAGAAGTGATGGCTTCCTATTCAGCAGCATCTAAAGATTGTCTAATCTTTAGGATGTGCAGATTGTCTGAGTATGAATGTTGATCTCGATAGTCGATTCATTCAACATGGTTTGCATCTCAGAAGGTAATGACCGATGAATATATGAGTCTTCTGCACCAAGGTAGGTGAGTATGGATTCATCATCCTGACATTGAACAACGTTAATTGAAGGTGTATCGTCATCGATCATTTCAAGATACAGGAAGGGAAGAGTGGAAGGGGCCTCGCCCTCGTGTTGATAAGTCAAAGGCCCTAAGGAAATGGTGTTTATGAAAAAAAAATTTAGGAGGGATAGATTCAGGATCCATTGAATCCGTCGGTGAAGGTGGTGATGAAGGTGGAGTGCGTGAAGAAGGTGGAGAAGGGCTAGTGTCCTTAATGAGTTCAATGCGAGGCATGTTTGGTAGGTGGTTCAGGAAATTTGATACCACTACGGTCATTATGTTTGCGGGTGGTACATGGAATGATAGTATGGAAGCCTTTCTCGTAAAATCCAAAACCAAAACCTTTCCATGAACATCGATGTAGGAAGGTGTAGGTGAAACGATGATTGGTAAGTGATTGAAAGTAAGCGAAAAAAGGGGCAAGTTTATGGCAAGGTGGTTCGGGTGTGTAAGTCGTAGTATCAAGTCCCCATAGGTGAGACTAGTACGAAGGTGAGGGGACCATACAAGAGACGTTATCCTATACGGTGATCGTAGCGAGGGTATTGGTGAAGAGTTCCATACTCTTATGGAGTAAGGAATGTGTTGACACTATATAGGTGGTACTCCCCCAGAGTGAGGCATTGAAAAACACCTTCCAAGGGATCAGTGGTTGGTATGTAGGTAGCTAGAATGGATGATGTGTTAGAGGTTGATGCGGAGGTGGAGTTAATAGATTGGGAAGTTGATGGGTCAGTCATGGAGGTTATGACAGTGGTAGGAATGGAGGAGGTATGTGTGGCAGAAGCAGTGGCTGCACTGGTAAGTGGAATTGTAGGTGAAGAAGTAACGGTTATGGAGGTAGTCGGCTTAATAGGTATGAGCACATCATTGGGTCGGTAAATCATGTTGCATGTTTTAAAAGGTGATGGGTCAGTTGAAATGGTTTAGGTGTGTCCTTCATGTTCAAATTTTACACAACGATGCAAAGTGGAAGGAACGTAACCCATGACACGAATCCAGGGTCTGCCAAGTAATAGGTTATATTGGAATTCCCCTTCCAAAATGTAAAACAATTCTGGAATAGTGCGGGGGCCCATGCAAATGTGGAGGATGACGGTACCTAGTGTAGAGGTGATAGCATCATTGAATGAATGCAACATGACCGGATGTTTATGCATGCAATTGTCAGGTATGCACATTTGAGCGAATGCATGGGATGAAATGATGTTAATGCTAGCACCCCCATCAATCATCACATGGCGTACCCGTATGTCATCGATGTGGACAGAGATGAAGAGGGTTGGGTTTGGGTCATCGTTTTGGTGTGGCGCGATCTCTTCCTTTGAGAAGCTAAGGGAGGCCACTTGGTGAATAGGGTGGGGTGAAGATGAAGGTGGTAATTTGGTGAGAGAGGCTACATGATGGGGTGTGATAATGGAGGCTACAGGTGTAGGGTCATTGGGTAAAACCTCAATAGATTGAAGAACCTCCATGAGAGCTTGACGATGGGATTTTGAGGTTTGGATGAGGTCATATAGGGACATTTTGAGGGAGACTGGTGCAATTTTTTAAGCATGGTGCGATGTGTGACGCCGTTAGAAATGGGGTATGTAGGGCGCGGATAATGATTTTAGGTATGGGTGCAAATGATATGTTCGATATAGGATTGGGTTATGGGGCGCTTTCCTTTTCTTTACCCTTATCCTTCTCGGTCGTGTAGTGACGTGTATCATGTTGATCGAGGGTAGTTGGCAAATGGATAAGGTGTAGGGTGAGTGGTATAACGAAACGATGGGAAAAAACCTACCGAAGGATAAAAATGCTTGTGAGGTGAGTTGTGCACAATGACATTTGGGTGGTGGTGTGGCAAGTTCTCTCGATGCGAACCATGTTAATTTCAAATCTTGGGGGTGCCTCTTTCCTCAGGAGGCTGTGAGGGTGGAGTTTATGGTTATTGAGTGGGCGGTGTGGGAATGGGTGTTGGTGAAGCAGGATCCTCGTCGAAGGTCATCTTTGTCAAAGTTGGCTTCACTGGGGACACAACTCGATAAGGATGATTTTCAAGGCCTTGTATTTTTCCACATCATGCCCCGACACACAATGGTAAGCGCAAATTCTAGATTGTCAAACCCTTTTGGCTTGGGTTTGAGGGGGTCGTAAGGTCTCGAGTAGAGGTAATGTGATGACGAAGTATCAAGGAGGTTGGTTAAAATTTTGGCATAGGACCCTACAAGTGGATTGCGAATGGGAAGTGAACGTGGATTTAGGTGTAGGTGTGGTTGATTGTTGAGGAACGGTCTTTGGAAGAGGAGGAGCAGGTCTAGCTATGGGTTTGGGTGCTAGTGTGGTTTTGGGTGTCGGTCGTGTTTGTTTAGGTATGGGTATAGTAGGTGAGCGAGTAAGAGGGTGTGTGGTTGTTTTGAATACCTTATTATGGGGTAATGGAATTTTGTTGTTGGATTGCACCTTCTTGGGTAAAGGTGATATAGGTATACGAGGTCTAGGAGAAAAAGTAGATGGGGAAGAGGGTGAGTTACCCACAAGGATAATGGGGGTCTTTGTGAAGGTAGATGACACGGGTCGTGCTTGGGGTGTGAGAGATAGTGGACCCGAAGTGTAGTGGGCGGTGAAGTAACAACCGAGGGTATTGGAGGTATGGGTGGTAAAGATGCTGCAAGTGTTGGTGTAATTCATTTTGGGCTTGTGGGGAGATTAGAGGTTTGTGAGGAAGGAATGGGTTGTTGTGTTTTTGGTTTATTGATGGGTGGAGGTTTCTTGACTATGTGGGGAAGCCGAGATCCTAAGATGGACGGGGACAGTGCAGTGTGATTAGCACACCCAAGGGCATGAGTTCTATGGGTTTGGTGCTTTTTCTTGGGTGTCGGAGTAGGTGTGGTGTTGACTTTGGAGGATGTAGCTAAATCCAATTTGATAGGTGGATGAGTAAGGATGGTAGTCGGGGTGACCCCTAAAGTGGTAATAGGTTTAGTCGAGGATGATGTCATAGGTGTGGGTTTGGGTTTAGATGTAGTTTGGGTTATGGGTAAGGGTGTATGTGAAGTTATGATAGGTGTCGTGGAAGGAATTGTGATAGAGGTGGTTGTGTTTGGTTTGATTGGTCGAAATACTTTTGGGTAGATAGTGGAAGTATCAGCAAGTGACCTTTGCATCTGCGTTGAGATAGGAAGCAAAAGGTGTCCCCATAAGTAAGGCTCTGTTCACATAATCTAAGTGATCAAACCAAACATGAGAATGGCACATCCGTGGGTGGGGTTGAAGAGGACTTAATGGCAATTCCCGTAAAAACGTGTCTTAGAGACGGGAAATTGGCTAGCTTCGGCTTCCGTGGGTACGAGAGCTAAAAGTAGGTCTTGAGATTTTAGGTAGCTAATGGAGAATTCTCGCCAAGAGGCAAAGGTATCTATCTTTGGGTCTATTATAGGTGGAGGAGATGATGGGAGCTCATCTATAGGTGGAGGAGATGATGGGTGCTCCTCTGTGGGTGGAGGAGGTAATGGGTGCTCCTCTATTGGTGGAGGACGTATTGTGGGTAAAGGTTCTCTAAGTGGAGAAGCTAGTGGTGAGATGGTCTCGATGTTAGTGGGGGACGCCTCCATAGGTGATGAAGGAGATGAAAGATGTTCCTCTGTGGGTGAACAAACATGGGAGGTTGGTTACGATGTGGAAGGAGGATTTTGGGCTAGGATTTCCTATATGGAAGGAATGTGAGGTAATTGGGAGGCGACAGTATGTCTTTAAAGATAGCAAGGACCTCACGGGTATGGGTATCATGAGTTGAGGTCTCACCGGTGTTATCGAGACAAAGGGGTGTGGTTGGGAAATGGTTTCTTGAATATGTGTAGGTTTTGGTTGGCATGTGTGTTAGGATTATCCATGGTTAACTCGCCTTTCCCGAGCATTTCTTGTATAATATTTTTGAAAGTGATTCAATTACCATCACTATGACCCTTTACTCGATGATAGTTACAGAATTCATGTTCTTTATACCATGTGGGCATGGGGCGAGCAGGGTCAAAATCAGTGTGTGGTTTTATGGGTGGAAGGGTAATGGCCTCGGCTTTGATAAGCTTTTCTAAGATAGAAGAGTAAGGTTCCCCAATTGGGGTGTATTTCTGTTGCTCTCATCTGAATTGAAAAGTTTGGACGGGTGAGAGATTAGATGAGGGGGTAGCCTAATTTGACGGATGAGCTGGGTCGGCCTTGAGTACCACTATGTTAGTGGTGCCCTTAGCTTTTGAATAATTGGTTTGTGGTTTAGAAGAAGAAGAGGTATCATTCAACTTGAATGCCAAATTCTTATTGCGTAATTAGATTTTCTTCTCTTTGATGGCCTGAATCTCTAACTTTTGTGCCATAGTGAATGCTTCATCAAATGTTTGGAAGGTTTGGACCTACAAGGTCGGTGAGATATGTCTAGCACAAGCCCGTGTGAATAGCTCAATGAGTTCTATTTGTGGCAGTTGGAAGGTGAGTTGGTTGATCAAGCTACGCCAACGAAGCGACAAAATCTATGATAGATTTGTCCTCATATTGACGCGTGGAGTATAGGTCGGTCATGGTAACCTTCTTGATGATATTGATAGAGAAATGATCTAAGAAGGCTTGGGCTACCTAATTGAATGAGAATATGGAGTGTCTAGGTAACCCACTATACCAATCTAATGCAGGTCCAGTTAGAGACATGGGAAAGGTTCTTAAGAGCAAAGCATCATCGTGAGCAATCAGATAACACCCATGTTTGAATGATCATAAATTTTGTTGCATATCTTCTTTGTTATTGAAACAATTGAATTTAGGCATTTCCTAATGCACGAGGTATGGGTGGATAGGAATGGATGGGTGGATGGGCTCGTTGCAAATCTCGTCATAGGTGAGAGTGTTGCAGGAGCCAAAACGGATGCCTCTAATGTTTGCATCTTGTCCAACATCAATTTGATTAGGTCGTTGGTAGGTTACGATGATTGGGTGCCTCCTGTAGCATGAGGGGGTTGGTTTTGGGCATATAACGGGGGTGACACTCCATTGTATGGTGCTGCCATGTAGGTTGATTGGGAAGAAGGTAGTGAAACAGGGGGTATGTACCTTGAGTGAATAATGGAGGAAATGGAAGGTGGTGATAGTATGTATATAGTGGAAATGGGGGCTAATGATTGTCGAGGGTATGGTGGATGTGGCGGGGTAATGGAGGTGGTAGACACGGAAGTCATAAGCGGGTATAGGACCTAGTTTGTGAAACGATTTGGGGGTAAGGTAGATGCAGGAAGCACAAAGCTAGATGGAGCCAATGCAGGAGTGGGAGCAAGAGTCGGGGATAGAGACAAGCATGTCATATATCAACCCGACCCGAGGCATCTCGAGTGGATGAGTGGGAAAGGAAAAGCCGCAAGGCGGTAGGGTTTTGGTCAAGGAGTCATGCGAACTCGTTATCTCTGGTAGTGATAGTGATAGGTTGGATGGGATCCATGGTTGGTGATAAAATGGAAGGTGGTGAAGGATTAGGTGGGAGTGGTTGACAACTGGCATGAAACAAAAGTGTGCTTTCTTGTCTTGGTCAGCACCATGTGAACCAAGATCTTGATCGTAGGGCTACTTCTCTGTAAATGACACAGAAAAAAAAGAAAAGAACAGTGAATCGATGGTAAAAAGTGTATTAGGTACCAAATGGTGGTTGGAAAGTGAAATAGGATAACCAATGTCGATTAAGGAAAACCGCCCGATCAAGGGTAACCACCGCCGATCACCGTGAAAATGATCGGTGAGTGAAAAACTAGGAGAAGGTCAAATCGATAGGTATGCCAAATCGATGGTGTTTTACAATGTCAATGGGAATGATGGTAGTGACGGGGACTATGAAAAGTGGAAGAGAATGAATAAAATGTCCTTTTTGGTAAGTTAACAAAAGGACCTAGAACCTGACATCGATTGGGTATAAACAATGACGGTTAGAGGGTAACCGGCGGCGGCATTCTTGTGAAATTGAAACAATGATGAAAGAAAAGTGGTTGTGAATTAAAATATGATGTAGAATCAGACCCAAAATTCTGAAAATGATGATGATATGGCCCAGGCACACTCAGGTGAAACCAAAATACACCAGCTGTGATGAGGAGCATGCAAGGATGAATAAGAAAAATGAAGAACGTGATCTCTCACCTCAAAACGCAAGCCAAGCAAAAACACTAAGAAAAATGCGATCCTAGGAGTGCCTTTTCTATTATGTTTGTTTAGCTTATGCTATTTAAGGACTGACACATGAATTGTGAAATAGAAATTTTTGGTGAGGATGGCTTCATACGAAAAAGGAGATCTAAAAGGTGAGGTTTCAGGTATGTTATGGTGGGGGCGGGCCTCGCTCTGAAGTATGACTCAACAGAGCAGCGAGCTGGGTTTCCACTGTGCTATGATCTTGTGATCACCTACAACTTCTTCCAAGTAAGATGTTGTTTAAGAATGTGTGTATTTTCAATGTTTGTGAGGTTTGGTAAGACTCGGAGAGAGAGAAAGAGAAAGAAAGTGCTTTCTGAGCTTCATTTGTCAACCATCAATTGGTCATGACCTCCAGTGTATAGGTTGTCGATAATTAATGTGAGCTAATGTGATAAATCGAATGCAATGCACTTATTTTTAAGCCCAAATCAAAGTATGAAGTTGGATGACACAAAAATATGAAGAGGAAGAGGATGCTCTTTCACTACAATGCAAAAACATGAAGAAATGGTTCTTTATAATTACACCAAAAGAAAGGTTTCTTTAGAGCAAAATAAAAAGAAAAGTTGGAGTTACCAAGGAAGAAAATTTGTGTATGCTTTTCGAAAGGAAACAAACACACAAATTTTCCTAGGAATGAATGAAATGCAAGGAACCCCGGATGGGTCCCACTGGCATGTGCCAAAATGTTTCACCTGTTTTCTAGATCATTTCTTTGAAGTATTGACGAAACAAATAGGGTAACAGGCATAGGAGGAATACCTATTTTAATGTTGGTTGATGGGTTGTTGCGCGCGTATGACTTTTGAATCCATAGCTGATTGTGAGAGATTCCTTTTGGCTAGGAGGAACTACCTGTAATACAAAGCAAGACCACCAGAAAAAGTTAAACAATATATGCAGTGAACTGCCTAGCGTGTGCTAGATCTAGGAAGTGTGATACTTCCTAGATGGCTGTTAGTCCACTTGTTTTAAACAATTTAATGTGGTAAATAAGGTAAATCCTATTGTAATTCGAAATGATTTAGGTATCTCACTTAAAACACAATAAGAAATAGATCTAATCTAACAGCTATGTTATAATAGGATTCGAAGGTCAAGTAACTAGTTCTGGGTCTCTGTAGGTCTGACAGAGGTCTCAGGTAGATCACAGGTGAATGAGGGTGAAAGGGAATTAGGTGGATAGGTCACTGTTCTAGGTTGTATGGGAAAATACAAAAACCGATGTCGGTTAAGGGTGACCGGTGGTAGTTGGGTGTAACCGGTGTCGATTATTGTGGAGTTCTGGGAATGCCACAAAATGGGTTTTGGGTCTCCTTTGCGATTGCACAAAGGATTTTGGTTGGTCGGGATGAGGTATTGGGTGATTTAGGTAGGATTTGGTGGGGTTTTAATGGGTATATGGAGGGGTGAGTGTTGAAGGAGGTCAATGGGTGGCTAGGTAAACAAAATATGATAATATAATGATGAAGTGGAATAAAGCAGAGAAGTATAACGTCTACTTACTAGATTACTCGTCCTGATGCCTGTGAGTGAGGGATGGAGGTAGGCGTAGGTGGTCACCAACTGAAGGAAAAATTCTGCATGGGCTGCATGTACATTCCTCTTTGCTTGGTTAGATCAGATCATTTTTGGGATGGCTATGCGGGAGAAAGATGCTTGATCTCCTTCCTTGCATGCGTGTTCTTGCTTTGAATTCGCTCTTAGAAGATGCGATATCTCTATGGAATGTGCCAATGTTCACAAACTTTTCCAATCTTCTCCAACCTTCTACCAACCTTTAGAATAAGGTTGTTTTGGGGTTAAAAGGGTAACCGACGGTGGTTCCCGCTAACAAGGCGACATTAGGGCTAACCAAAGATCGGCCAAGGTGGGATTTCCTAGGTTTACTAAACTAGGGAGATCCTCTTGATTTTCTTGGATCTCATGTTGTTAACCTATAAATTAGACTGGGAGCTTCTTGTAAGCATGCGGGAATGTGGTTAGAGGGAATGTAGGCATTGATTTTTAGGGTTTAGGTAAGTCTTAGTTAGTTATGGCAACTTACTAAGAATAGGTTTTTAGGGTGAGTTAGCTTGGTGAGGTGTCTAAGTGAAGTGTATGTGTGGATATTATTTAAATTAAGATATTTAAATAATAAATATGGTGAGGATAATGAATTAATTTAATTAAATTAATATTAGTGGGGTGAAGGGGGCCATGGCTAGGTGAATGTGATGAAGGGTGCTTATTTTTTGAGGGATCAAAGGGGAGTGTGACCTAATTTTAGTGTCTACAAGATATCTACACCTTTCATAATGTCAATCCTTTTAAGGAATTTTGTATTATCTCTATCTCTTTTCCCTTACCTTTGTCCACCCTTCCAGGTTCTTATTTATCAAATTTTTGTAACAAATTTATAACCTTCAAATTTCAACCTTTGTAGATTTATTGTTCTTCATTCCTCCAAAGAATTCCTTTCGACATTCTCATTGCATTGCTTGTGTGTGATTTCTAGATAATATTACTCAATTAGTTTATAGGATAAAACTTATGGCAATACAATTTTATTATATTGTTCCTCAAAGATAGTGATTTGAAATGTTTGTTTAAAAATAATTCGATTGGTATAAAAATAAGAATGTCACTCATTTAGTAAAACAATTAGTAATATTTGAAATAAATATTTATCATTGATAAAAAACTTGATTTCAATTTATAATCATATATGATCCTATAGATGGTTCCTCATATCATCTATCTTCTTTAACTCTAAATCTTTTAGTGTGACTTCATTTTCATCTATGCTTCTATTCTTTAGTGAATATACCATATTGTCACACTAACAAAAAGAATTCTATTTCAAAATGATTGGGTATCCATTTCTCTCATCATACAAACTTTATATGTGTTTACATGCGTAGAAATAAGTAACTTAAAAAAGAAAGGGTTTATGTTACCTTTGCACTATTTAGATGATGATGAAGTTGGTTCCAGATGGGCACACAATGTTCCTCTTCCAACGAGATGAATCACTTGCACACCAAAGATGCTCAAAGAAAGACGGAGTTAAATAGAAAATGGTAGTTTTCCTAGCAATGAATAGTCCCAGAAACCAATGGACTTCCTTGTAAGGATGTCAACCTACTTTCAACACTTAAGTAGATAAATAATTTGAAGGAAATGTTGGATACAATAAAGAAATATATGCTTTTTACTTAGATAAACAATTTTGTAGAGAGAGATTAGTTTATTCTTCCACAAACTCCTGGATGCATGAATGATCATAATAAAGTTCCAAGGAAAGGGCCACAAAGTGCCACAAGTCGTCATAATCTACCCAAGTTTGTTCGAATGCGTTACTTTCCTCCCTAACAATTTCTATTTGATCTTCAATATCGTCAGGGTCCAAGGTTAGCAAAATGGCACAAATACTGAGCTTGTGGGCTATATTGTATTTCTCCCAATAGAAAGGTTGTGGGACAATAGGAGGGTGGATGTTTGTTAAGGGGTGTACTTGTCCTGAAACAATAATCTAAAGACAAGACATCCTTGTAAAGTCGATTGTTAGCAAAATCAGTTGATAAAAATATCACTAAAGGCCAAATGGAGAAAATTATAGGATCGACACTCGATTTAGTATCGCCGCGATCGAAATGATCAATGGTGATCGTGGGAAAAAGGGTATGTTTCAAAGAAAGGCTAGTAAAACAAGTTGTTTTTATGCAATGGATTTTCATAATACAAAGGTGAAGCCCATGGGTCAGTAGAGATGGAATGGATGCAAAAAGAGACTATAATATGTATAAAGGGCTAAATTAAATACAAAGGGATTGGGGTCTAATCGACGCGATCGGGTAAATTGATGATGATTCCCGGTAAATTGAATGATTTTATAAGAGGTTGGATAAATTGTTGAATGGAAGATAGAATAGAGGATGTCTATATGGGTGTGTGAGGAAGAGTGTATACAAAGTGTAGCTAATATAACTAGGACTGAAATAACACATCTCAGAGCACTATAGTTTATTAAGTGATAATATATGTTATAGAACTCTAATGGCAAATTGGATTCTTGAAAGGGACTCCCAAGAGGTGGTAACAAGCTATAAGTGGTCTTCCCAACATCGTCAGGTTTCTTGGGATGCTGGCAGGGTCTCAACACTTCAACAATTCATCTAGAGTGAATCCAATTTAACTAAGGAATGAGGAAGGATGGTGACTAAATAGGATCGACGATGATCGATTGGGCCAAGATTGTTATGAACAAACAAGGATGAAAAAATGGTTGAAACCATTTTCCATCTAAGGCTTGAGGTTGTTTCAAGAATGGTGGGGGTTAAGGATCTAGGTAGGAAGAGTTTAGGAGGTTAGGATGGTGAGGTAAATTAGGTTAAGGTTGTTTTTAAGAGGTTAGGAAGGGTAAATGGGATTCTACGTGGGTAACCAAGGATTTACGATGGTAATTATAAACTATAGGGAATAATGGGCTTAGGATAGTAATAATAGTGTAAACAATTATAATGCAATTAATATGCAAGGTCACCTAGGGGTGAAAAATCGGTATCTATATTTTCCCCCTTTTGTTGAGTTGTTTATAGGCATAGGTTGGGAGACAAAACTAGTGCAAAGATGCCCCAGTTTTATGGTAAGGATATTGTTTCCCCGTTAAGCAAATGGCCGACTATGTTGGTCATTGGATTGAAAAGAGTTGGATTGTGTGAATAGGTTTTCTTAAAGATGTTCCAAGGCTTGACTATAGTCTGAAGTGACCATGCCGGAGGAAAGTACAAAAATGGTAGTAGTCATGGAAACAATTAGTAGAGGATGTTATACACCTCATACAATGACATTAATGTGGGAATCCTGATGGGTGCTTCAGAATACCACTACAAGGAGAGGATCTAATGGGAGCCATCTCGCACGGATATGCACAGATATGAGACAATTGGGTCAAAGGAAGATATCCATAATGTGGGAAAATAAGTGTATGGTCAAAATAATGTTTACAAAATAAGTGTATGGTCATTCTTCGATGCCCATGGAGGATTGACTTCCACAATGTAACGAAGGTCTTTCAAGTCTTTGTGAAACATTATCTTTGTCAAAATCGCCTAAGTTTTGAGCACTCATTCCTTTGTTTGATGGGTTAGGAGAACCCACGAGAACACTACATTTTCACACTCTGCAAAATACGTACTTAGTCTCTCGCAGATTTTCCCGAGCGGAATTTATCTAAGTTCCAACTTATATGAGTTGTTCAAAATTGCAAAGGGGTGAAATTTTTGGACAACATGTGAGAGAGTAACCTCCATTGCAATGCCATCCATATTAGCCTAAGGATCACGATAAATTATGGCCATGTCTAAAGTTCCGTGACACCATTGTGACATTGCAATAAGAAACTTACAAAGAAAACTATGAAATTATTAATTATTTCTAGTTAAACACACATAATAACTTGTGAATGATCATTAATGTTAAACATCAACTAGAGTCATGACCACAAAATACCCTTCACCTTCAACATATCAAAAGAGCAATGAAAAAAATCACACAATCTTTACGAATTTAAGGACATGATAAAGACATTAATAAATTTCTCACCAACAAGAATATGCCACAAATTTATTTCACCCCAATAAACCCCAATCCCGAAACACTACAAATACATCATATAAGGATTGATTGATTAAAAAAGTAAGAACACAAAACTATGCAAAAGACAAATATTAAAGTTAATGGGGAACTACATCAACGTGGAATGTGGTTTGCAATGAGAAGAAAACATGCTCGAGGCCATGTTTGTTGGTCCCAACCTGTCTCCTCCTAACGATAATACCTGCAATCCACACGTCATACTCCGAACGATGGAAAAAACTTTACAAAATTCGGTAGTACCTAAGTTTGCTACTAGTGTAATGATTTGCTAGGCTGTTTTTGCATACACGACATCTGTTTCCGTGCGTTGGATGCACATTTCACGATTTACACCTAAGTTTCGGCATGATATGTGCCTTATTCCAGCACAAGGCTCGTTTTATTTCCCAACTATTGGCTAAAAATATTTATGCCTAGGGGTAGTAGGGAAAAAATAATAACAAAAACATTTGCATTAATTTGTAAAGGCAACTTAAATAATGGTCATAAACCAAAATCGTAACAAAGTTGGCAAGAAAGGAAACCTATTTTATAATTTCTCCTTTAAAATTATCATTGATGACCAAAGTCGACCAAAAAGTCAATAGATTGGGTTTAAAATGAAAGAACGATATATATAATTTTCTATTTGCGATAGTATTAAAAGTTAAAATGTGACATAACCATGCCTAGGTAAAAGCAAGCTAAAGCATAACAAGTGAATTTGGCAAAACCGACAAACACATATTTTCATTATGTCAACATTATATTATTAGAGCGTGAAACAATGTTTAGTCCGATGTGATACCCTTTTTGAGAGGCAAAGTTTTCCCAACTAATATAACCTATACATATTTTCAATTCAAAGTTCAAAGAAAATAAGTGCTAAAATTTACTAGGAAAACAATAATATTTCTCTTGCAAAACTGAGAGAAAATTAAGGAATTTTGGAATTGGTGATAAATAGAAAAATGTAAATTAATCTATTTGTTATTGATGGAAAATTGACCCAAAAATAAGTAATTAGCAAAAGAATTAGAAAAGTATTGAGCGTGATATGTTTGATAAGAAAAAATAAAAAATATAATGACATTATGCATTCTTAAATAGGTGGTATGTACTTATTAATATATTATTTTGAAAATCTACAACACTTCATTTGTACACTTATTAAATATTGATGTTAAAGCTCTCATAATTGTTGTGACACTAGTTAATTGAAGATTTTTTTCAAATATTGGAAAATATGTAATTGTATAAAACCAAAATTTATCTTATCATGATAAAGAAACCAATAAAAAATTAAATAAATCTTTTTATTTATTTTTAAAAATTATGAAATTATTTAATTACGCCTGAAAGGTGTTTCTACAATGGGGAAAGCGTCTTTGGGTGTCCGACACGGATAGAGACATCAACGCCCAGGATTGATTGGTTGACGAAGCACAAACGATTTTTGGGCGTTAGATATGGGATGTTCACTGGAGAAAGTACAGGGCAGCAATAGGTCATTCAAATGGCAGAAAACGTATTGTCACCACCGTGTGAATAGTTGCCTGTGCTCTGTGACAAGAAGTAGGGTTACGGAGGAGCCGTCGTGTGAGTCGTATGAGTTGTCGCTGGGAGGAAGGAAGTAGGGTTTGCCATTTGTTTTTTAATATATTCATTGTAGTTTTGTGTTTATTTTTTCTAAGGCGAGGAAGCGCTGGATGCATTTTCCATTTTGTTCTCCCGAGCAGAGGAAGACAAGCGATGGCGAGTCATTGAAGATGCAGAAATCGCGGCAATGGCTTGTAATGGTGTATAATAAATGGGTTGTGATGTTCGACATTCTTCTTTGTGCAGAAGTGCTTCCAGTGCGTTGAGACAGCTTTTCTCGGAATTTAAGGCGGAGGCCTCCTCCAAGGTGAGGAAGCTATCGCATGATTTCTTGGAAGAGAATCAAGAGCATATTGTGGAACCATTTCACCTCTCAGACAAGTGTCGACCAAGATTCTCTAACTGTCAGGGCCATGAGGAAACAGAGGTTTCAACTCGACAGGAATCGATCTAGGGCTCAAGTGGCTCTCAAGGGGCTTAGATTTATTAGTAACACTACGGCGAATGGGAAGGATGGGAAGGAGCTATGGAACTATGTGGATTCTCAGTTCCATCTCCTTGCCAAACAAGGCTAGCTCTCGCACTCTGACTTTACCCAATGCATTGGTAAAACTCAAGAGTCTAATTCAGTGGAGATATAATTTTGGGAATTGTATGATGGATTGAAATTGTTCATGCATATTGTGGAGGAATGAAGATTTCAAAGGAATTTGCTACAGAGGTATTCGATACTCTGACACACAGGAAAAACCTGAAGTGAAATCGAATAACACTAGATGAGTTGCAGGGTTTCTAACAACAATATTGTGGTTGCGTCTAACAACAATATTGTGCAAGGTCTGCTGCAGCTTCTGGTTCAGGTAAATTTTGTCTGGTTTGTGGAAAAGGCCATTTGTTGGATGTTCTACTCACCAGCTGTTGCAGTAATATTTACAAGGCTCGAAAGCAAGGCTAGGAGGCCGCCATAGCAGGTTGTAACAATGACAGAGGTGAGGGTCGAATGGCCAAAACGAGTTGTTTCACACACAGAACGTGAGGGGTGCAGACCACGGCGTGGCCAGATTAAACCCGCAACCAGCAGGGAAGAAAGATATGGATTTGTATAGCCTATAAAAACTCTTTTCCTATTCTCTTCTGTTTTTAGATATCATTTCTTTTCATTGTGGGGACGGGGGATTTCTATGTTACAGATCTCCATTTTGAGTTTAATGGTGAGAATCAATATTTGTTTAAATTGGCTATTACAGGTGATTTTCAGGGAGGCTGAATTGTAAAGAGAGCTTGAGTGGATGTCAGTCCAATCATTGTGGAAGGCGTGCAAATTGCAACTTGGCTTCTCTTGGAGCTCAGCGTCCTCGATCATCTACACCTCAACCAGGTTGCGTAATTTTCGAGATTGATGCAATAGAGCGAACTATAATTACATGGTAGGTAACAATATTTCATTTATAGTTTTACCCAAAGATATTGGGCCTCAAAACAACATAGATAACAATATTTCCTTTATAGTTTTTGATCATATCTATGAAATCTTTTACATGTAAATGACAAATAAGGCAATATACCTACCATGTAATATAGTTCGCTCTATTGTATTGTATGGCATGTTGAAGCATTAGACACTTTATTAAATAGAACCTAACAAAGTTGTATCCATGGCCTGTACTAATGAACTTTGAGTTCAATGTATTACATAAATACGATAACATTTACCTTCCATCCACATAATGGATATGGTTTTCAAAGAACAAGTGAGTGTATGGTCGCACCTACTTTGTAAATGGAATTGACCCAAATAAAACAAAACATTATTTCAGTAGGGCTTAGATCGATGTATTAGTTTATATTGTGCTTTTTGAAAGGAACCTTGACTTCTATCTCTATCTTTAGTTGTGGTTATTCCTAAAAATCAACTATCTATTTCTCCTTGCCTACGTGCTTGGTGTAAGGCTTGTTGCATGTTTCAAAGGATAGGGCCGCATATGAAAAACAAACACATTTAGGAAAGCTTTGTGTGTTAGCCTATTTTGACACAACGATGTGTAGTTTTCTAAATTTTGCTACTAAATTAATTTTATTTTTTGGTCCACTTTGGATGTAAAATAAATGTTGAACCATCAAATGTTAATCTAAAACTTGAGCGCCCCCTACAACTAAAATAACAACATCCATGCTTTCACGGCCTTTACCATGGAGTTGTGATCACTTAAATCTCCTTGCAAGCCACCCATTAAAACATTTGGTAACTCTTTAATCAAAACTAAATACTACCGCTCATATC
Organism: Taxus wallichiana var. yunnanensis; assembly: GCA_018340775.1. Lineage (NCBI taxonomy): Eukaryota > Viridiplantae > Streptophyta > Pinopsida > Cupressales > Taxaceae > Taxus > Taxus wallichiana. The sequence goes on along the minus strand of CM031241.1, from coordinate 434,682,076 downwards.
AAAACTGGTAGATGAATCCTTTCCATTTTTTTGGTAAAAAAATTAGTGATCTAAGTTAACAAGTAAAAGAACAAGGCACATCCACAATCTTTGAAATTAGTTGAATGCATCTAGTGATGATTTTTTTATCAACATTTAAAATTACATTCCACAATTCATCGACATGTAGGTCTACAATGAACAATCTGTTCATTCTTATTTTGATGGCGAATTATCAATAAGATTATCAAATATGACTGTGGGGGAGGAATTTTTCATTTCACGAAAAAAAAATTTTTTTCTTGTAACGAAATTTATAATTTAATTTTAAGAAAACCAAAAAAAAAAAAATTGAAAAATATAAATATTTTGCTATCAGGTTATACTATTTAGAAGCAATTTAAAGCTGAAGTTGCAGGGGAGACTATAAGGCTCCTATTTATAATTTTTTAGTTTAATTTGCAATACTTAGATCATAATATTATAGTGTTATTTACTAAATTGTAAACCCCAACTTTTTATATAATTGCTAACATGAAAGCTTCCTCAGTGTCAATCTGATTAAAACTTATGAGTTGTTTCACATTATACCTTAAGAAAAATTGTTCAAATAGAAGGTAGACAAATTGTTTGAAAAAAATCCTTAAATAAATATGTTATACAAACTATCTCCGAATGGTTTGACAAAATACTCTAAAGCCATTTTTAGTAACAAAACAAATTAGTTTTACTTCTTAGATACTCATAATTAATTAATGTATTTATGATAATATTGAACCATGATTGAGGAATTAATATGATTTTTTCCATTTGCAATTATTGGGCATAAAATGGAACTTAAAGTGGAAGCTTCGCTCGTGCCCTACAATTGTTCATACCTCCCTTCAAGGAATGATGATAGATTGAATGCAAATGTACTAGCAATGCTATCTATATGGAGAGCCAACTTCGATTGTCAACATGTGTTATCTCGACATGTAGTCCTAAAGTACATTGCAAAATAAGCTTCTAAAGCGTAACAACAATGTAAAGCAAACCATCAAATGCTTTATACAATATCAAGAGATTCAAACATTGATTTCCCTACACATATTTTTGTTAGAAAAATGTTGACAAAGACTGTCATTAAACACGACATTAGTGCACAAGAAACATGCCACATGCTCTTGAATTTACGATTTGTCATGTGTAGTTGTGTTTTGGTATCGCTAAATGTTGGTAGATTTTTGTTACGAAGATTGGTTGAAATAGAATGTGTGGCTACTAAAACATCCCTTCTTTTGGATGCATACAAGGTTTGTCCTTCAAATATGGAGACCCTTCCCCTCATCGAAGCTAGCCAAGACTCATGTTATAGTAAATATCATATGGGAAATAAGTGGAAGCTTTTCTCATGCCCTACAATTGTTTATACCTCCCTTCAGGAATGATGACAGATGAAATACACACAATCCTACAATGTTATCTATATGTGTAAGCTAGGAAAAATACACTATTAACAAGGAAGTAAAATACCAATAATCATACCTCCTCCTTCGCGTTCCATAGCAAACATCGAATGGGCTAGAAACTTGGATTGAGCCCCGATTGTGTGATGTATAGGTGCTTTTCTTCAAGATGGAGCAAGACCTTCCTACAACAACGATCCTCTTACTTTGCACTAGATGGAAAAAGGATTATGAGGTTATTTGAGCATTAGGACGAGGCGAAAGGATGTTCTTTGCTCAAAGGAAGCAAGAACTTAGATAGGGTATTCAAGCTTATTCTCCATGTTCTTAGAGGGAGGGGTAAGGTTGTATTTATAGCCTGGGGAGTGATTAACTTAGGGTAATTTAAGTAATCATGGTTTGAAAATGTGGGCAAGATTAGGTGAGTGGTTTGAAAATGTGGGCAAGATTAGATGAGTAAGGATGCCACGAAGAATGGGTGAACATTTGAATTATATTTTTATTTCATAAGTGGAATATTTTAGGTGAGTGGGGACCACGAAGGGTGGGTGAGGATTTGAATTTGAATTTTTAATTCAATAGTAGAAAAACATAGAGAATAATGACATGTGGTGAGGATTGGGTTATTTTTGGATTTAGAAATGGATAATTAATCAAATTATATTTGATTAATTCAAGTGTATTTTGTGGGAAATGAGGAAGGGGAATTAATTGATTTAGGATAGATGTGAAATTAGGGCGTCTACATTTTCCCCTCTTTGGAAGGGTACTATGAAAGTAGTGTCCTTTCAAAGAAAGTAGACGAGTATGGGGAAGAATTCAATCTACCTTTTTAACCAAAAGGTAGAGCGAATGTTTGTTGGGGAGAATAGAAAGTGGTGAGTCACGGATGTCATAGTATCCTCCAAGACAAAAATGTCATGAGAAGATGCGATTATAGATAAATGTGGTGATGCCCCCTCGAGAGGACTAATGAGAATGGAATATACAACAAAACTCTCAAAAAGAAGAGAAATGAATTCTGTGGAGAAGAGAATGATAATGGAGTGGAAGAGACTAGAATGACTACACGACGCAAATGGAGAAAGGATTCAATCGGCCTTGAATGCTAGGTGTGAGGGTGTGTGAGAAAGAGAAAAGGAATGGATAGGATTGGGGGTTGATTGCGATGAGAAGAGTAAGGGAGATAGGGAGGGGAAAAAAGAATGAAAGAGGTAGAAATAAGAGAGAGGATGATAGGGGAAGAAGGGAATGATGAAGGACAAACAAGGAAAAAAATAGGAAAATGACAAAGTAGAGGGGTGAAGGGATAAAATAGAGAGATGTGTAAAATGAAGGAATCAACAGAGATAGTAAAGAGGGATGTGTGAAAGTAAAAGAAATGATAGAGCTAAGAAAAGCGAGAAACGGAAAGGATAAATAAGAAGGAGAAAATGAGGTGGGAGTAGGGGTGAAATGGATGAAAATGGAAAGAGGATGAAAGAAGAAGTAGAACGGAGAAAAAAAAATTATGAGGGGCAGGAAAGTGTGAAAAAGAAAAGAGAAAAGAAGATAAACAAATACATAATGAATGAAAAGGTAGGGTGGTAGATAAAAGGAGAAGTGGTTAGAAGAAACATTAAAATTATGGGAGAGGAAAGGAAGATAGAGTGAATACAGGAGAAGATCAAGGAATCATTTCATTGCAAAAGAAGACCAAGGCAAAGAATATGGAATAGACCATATGGAGATGCATGTGGAGGGTGGTATGATAAAAATACGGATAACACCCAAGAGCCAAAGTTATCGATGGGGGAAGTAAGGAGAAAACGTGGTGGAAGAAGATCGATACAGGGAAGGGAAATAAGACAAGGGGTGGGAGAGAGAAGAGGATAACAAAGAAAATGTTGTAGAAGGAATGGAATACGAAAGGGGGTAATAAGTGGAAAGGGAACAATATATAAGGAATGGTCAAAGAAGAAAGGGGGAGGAATGACATCAATTGGAAAAGATGCGGAGATGCATGAAATGGACACTAAGATGACTAGAAAATAGAAAAAGGATGTATGATGAAGACAATAAAGATATTGAAGAGGGTAAAGAGAAGATGGAGAGATGGGTAAGAAGTGACAAGAAAGGGTGGGATTGAGGGAAACGAATAGGAGAGAAAAGAGAATGGGGGATAGAAGAGGCAATGCCAATGAGGGGACGTTAGGGAAATCCCCCTTACAATGAGTGGTGGGGAAGGGTGAGAGAAAAAATGAAGAAAAGGAGAAAGCTAATGAGGATTGGAAAGGGTAACGCCAATAAAGGGACGTTAGGAAATCCCCTTATAATGAGTGGTGGGCTTAGAGGAGGGAAGGAATGAAGGGAAACTCTAGAAGGTCCAAGGGAGTGAATGAGGTCGTGTGGAATGAGGATTGATGATTTTTAGGGAAATCCCACTTACAATTATTAGCACGGGAATAGAAGATGATGATGAAAGAATGATAGAGGAATGTTAAAAATAATGGCGAATGTGTGTGTGGGTAGAAATGTGGGGGATTTGAGAAGATGAAGTGGAAAGAGTAAATAAAATGGGAGGGATGAGTTGGGACTAGGTGAAAGTGAGGAGAGGATGCAGGGTGATGAGGATGAATGAGGTGAGGATGAAGAAACAAGACATGAAAAGAATGGGAAGAAATGGTATGAAGGTTGATGGATCAAGAAGGGGAAAATGGGGAAAAGAACGAATTGTAGGTGGAAGAGATTAGATGTATGTTGTAAGAGGATATGTGAGAAATAATAATAGTAGGAGGAAAAAGTGGGTAGTAGGAGATACCAGGTGGAAGAAGTGATCAAAAAAGTGAATGAAGAATGAGGCGGGGAGAAGTTCACGATGACAAGTTAAGTGTAGGGAGGACCCTGACATAAGATTGTCATGTGACGGAAGTGGTTAAGTAAGATTGCCAAGAAAGTGAAACTAGAGATGACAAGTGGTCAAGCGAGAAGTGGTGTTTGTGAGAATCGAAAAGGAGGTGAAAGGATGTGATAATGGGGAATGCTGAGAAAAAGTGAAGGGTGAAGGGTGTGTAGTGATGGGGAAAGGCAAGGAGACAAATCATCCTTAAGAGGGACTCTTAAGTGAGATCGCCATGCCGGGTGAGTGGTTAAGTAAGATTTCCAAATAGAGGAGGGTGATAGTGGTGGTAAAAGATGTGATGATGGGGAATGAAGAGGAAAGATGGATGGTGAGATTGTAGAGTGATGGGAAAGTGTAAGATGACATGTCATGCTTAAGAGAATCTCTTAAGTAAGATCACCATGCTGCCAGAGAGGTTTTTAAATCACCTAACCGATAGGGATGATATGCAAGGAGAAAGACAAAATGATATTGGGGACAGGGGTGGAATGGTAGGTTGAAGATGATGATCGTGATGAGAGGTGGGAGAAATAAGATGGGGGAAATATGATGGGATGGGGGAAGGCCATAGGGTAGATCAACCTTAAGTGGAAGTCTTAAGTAAGATTGCCATGCGGCCGGAATGGTTAAGTAAGATCACCAAGCTGAAGAAGAAGAAGGATGATGATAGAGTTGGTGGGAATAGGGTATGAAAAAATGGATTGAAGGGGAACCCTCAAGTGAATTTTCCATACTACAAGAGCGTGTAAGTAGGATGACCAGGCATAAGACGGATTTGGGGAAGGATGAGAAAAGAGTGAGTGAGGTATGCCTGAGTGGTATATGATATGAGATGAGGTGATAACAAGAAAGAAAGGAAACAAAGGAGTGTAACATGAATGGATGAAGGAATATATGTAGTGGAGGGCGGAGAGTGTGAGGGGAATCCTTAATTGGGATGCCCACGTGGTGAGAGTAATGATGCGAGAATGAGAAGCAGAAGAGGTGGAATGGGAAGATGTGTTTGGTGGTGATTGTTGTTTGATGAGAGGGGAGGTGGTGAAGAAGCTTCTACAATGGGAAGATCTTAGGGAGAGAGTAAACCTCCACCGAGGATCCCATATAGAAGGGGTTATTAAGTAAGATTGTCAAGCGGGAAGCAAAAGGGGGAAAGGAAAGAATACAAATGGGTGAGAGGGGACATGAATGGTGAGAAGGGTAATATGGGTATAAGTGGTGGAGGAGTAAAAATGAGGAGTGAGGATGAATGGATCAAATACATGGTGATCATGGTGGGGAGAAGGAGTTGCTTGGATAGTGAATGCTACTTGAGAAAGATCGTCAAGTAGGATTCAAACTGCAATGGTGATCAAGTAGGATTCCCAAACTGGGAATGTATTAGTATGGGTGAATGGATGGGGTGTAAAGTAAGATGTTGATCATGTAGGAAGATACTCACGTGATGAAAAGCATCTTAATTTTAATATAGCACATAACAAGATGCATCGTGATATAAAAGATCAGGATGACTAGACTGTAATATGTGTGATAGCATAGACAGGGGCCATCAAAAAGGTTTGATGCCCCAGTACGATATGCAAATGGAAGAGAGCATAGAAAGAGGCCATCAAAAAGTATGATGCCCCAATATGACATGCAATAAGATAACATAAGAATATTAGAGAGAACACTAGGATACATAAAATCAAGATGCCCCCTGTAATATATCAAGATACAAGAAAACAATTAATAATTTATAACTAATAATGCAACACAAGAACCAATAAACATGTCCCTAACGTGTTCCACAGTGAGGATTGATTAGATGTGCCCCCAAGTAGGGGTACAAGGACATAGTAAAGTATTGGGTCATTGTCCTCAAACAAGGAAACAATGAGAGCCGGATTTGCCCCAAGCGAGGATTCACGTGAGGAGAAGTGGTTTGAATTTGGTAGTCATAAGGTGATTGGATCATTTGTTGGGGATAATAGTTCAAAGGTTGAATTGTGTTGGTTATTTTAGAGTTTTTGCAATTTTGTGGATTTTTTATTTTTGTTTATTATATATATATATATTTTTTTTCTAATGTTTTTTGGATTTTTGACGATTTTCAAATGTTTTTTATTTTTTTGACAATTTTCAAATGTTTTTGGATTTTTGACGATTCTTGCTAATGGTTTTAGATTTTTGATGATTTTGTCTAATGTTTTTAGATTTTTGATGAGTGTTTCTAATGTTTTTAGATTTTTGACGAGTTCTAATTTTTTTGTTGGATTTTGACAATTGTTTCTAATGTTTTTGGGTTTTTGACGATTTTCAAATGTTTTTGGATTTTTACAATGTTTTTGATTTTTGACAATTTTTAAATGTTTTTAGATTTTTAGATTTTTACACTGTTTTTAGATTTTTGATGATTTTCACACTATTTGTGGATTTTTACACTATGATTGGCAATTTATGGACCAAAGTGCAAACTTATTTTTGAGAGGCGATAAACCAGGATATTATCCGTATGTACTATGTTCCGTGTGGTAACTTATACTCAGAATAACAAAAATTATTTTTCCATTGGCAGGATATGGTGGTGATGATATGATGAAAAGAAGTCCAGCTCCATTCTTGACTCCACACAACTAGTAAGATGCATGGGATCATCACCGAGAATCAATAAGGACGTAGGAGGTAGATAATGAATATAGAGACAAATGCTAACAATAATCCCTTTGGAAATTATGACTCCATTCTTCATGATGGTACTAAACCAGTTTCAAAAATGATTTTCACTTTATGAGTCATGTGCTAGACTTAAATAGTTATGTGGCTTGTTGATTGGTAAGATATGAGGTTAAGGGATAGTTCTCTCTTCACTTAGGCATCTAAATTACGTGTTTGGGGATTCTATAATTTGCAAGCATTGTAAGATTTTGTATTTTTGAAATGACTCCATATGCCTTGCCCCATGCTACTAGTGAGAAGTAAGGGCTCATCACCGAAGGCAAAATATAGGTGACTGAATTCCCTTTTTATCTTTTTTTTGCTTTGCTTTTGTTTTGTTTTATTTTTTTTAATATTTTGCAATGTTTTTATGCTTTTATGAGAATTACCCTCTACGCTTTGCCCCATGCCACTTGTAAGAGGCAAGGGTTTATCACCGAAGGTAAGACGTAGATGAGTAAGGGCACCTTCCTCCATTCTCGCTCACACTACCAAAAGAAGAAGTGTGGACTCAACACCAAAGACTATTAAGGATGAAAGATGTGACAATGAATTATTCATAAGTTATTGAATTGATGGATTTTTTACAATAGTGCCTTGTATTTGGGAAGAAACGTCTTCCCCCAATCTCAGCCCCACACGATTAGTAGGACGCGAGGGTTCAACATTGAATACTAAGATGAACGACCAAACGAACTGGGTAACGAAGTTTAGAGATTTGTTATAAAAGAGAGAATGTCTTTGAAGGGAATATATTACCATCAGTAAGCTTCTAGGTATGACCATAGATGAAAGTGACTGAAAATGGAAGAAGTATGATGCTCACAAACTTAATAGGATTTATATTAGCACTTGTCTCATGATGATAAATATGAAGATGTGATTTTGATAAAGAAAATATCTACCAATGGAAATGAATAAATTTAAATTATTTAGAGATAAGAAAGACAGAAGGAACAATGTACACGTTTGTTTCCCGGAATAGTGAACATCTCAAGGATAAAATTTCTTTAAATGAACTGCATTCATTGGTTCATCAAGATCTTGACCATCTTCAGTGGCCAATTTATAGGCTCCAGAGCCAAATTTAGCTGTGATTACATAGGGTCCTAACCAATTAGGCTCAAATTTTCCTTGTTTTTCTCGTTCTTTAGTGGTATTCTTTTGATTTTATTTTAAAACGAGGTCACCAATTTTGAATTCTCTGGGTCTTACCTTTTTATGATAACTGCGTTGCAGTCGGTTTTGATAGACTTGAAGATGATTGAGAGCATTAAGTCATTTTTCATCGAGAAGCTCAAGATCTTGAAGCCGTGACCGCTTGATATTCATCCTCATTAATTACATCTTTAAGGGAGATCCTCAAGGATGGGAGTTCTATCTCAATAGGTAAAATGGCTTCACAACCATAAACAAGGGAAAATGGGGTGGCTCTGGTAGGCATGTGGTAAGATGTATGGTAAGCCCAAAGAGTAGGGTAAATTTGAGTATGCCAATTACGTCCATGGGTGTTGAAAATATTTTCCATGATGGATTTTAAGGCCTTATTGGTTGCTTCTGCTTGACCGTTGCCCTGAGGGTAGTATGGAGTGGACCATTTAAGTTTGATGTGAAAACGTTTGACTAGGTCTTTTACATCTTGGTTTTTAAATGATTTACCATTAACTGCAACCAGAGCGGATGAAATACCAAATCGACAGATGAAATTATTAAAAATGAATTTCGATATTTGGCTACCAGTAACATAAGTGAGAGGCATAGCTTCTACCCATTTAGTGAAGTAATCGGTAGTGGTAATGATGAACTTATGTCCATCGGACGATGTTGGTCTGATTTTACCAATGAGCTCAAGTCCCCATTGAGAGAAGGGCCATGGTGTGGTTATCGATTATAATTCCTGAGAAGGTGCGTGGATAAGATTTCCATGCTTTTGACATGCTTGAAAACATTTGAGAAAATGACATACGTCACTTTCCATGGTGGGCCAATAATATCCAACTCACAGGATTTTCTTGGCTAAGGTGATACCATTCATGTGTATTCCACAATACCATAATGGACTTCAGCTAAGACACTCGAGGATTCTTCCGATTAAGACATCGATGGGAAGCAGGTACCATCATATCCTTGTTTATAAAGAGTTTCTAAAATGGTGTACGAAGCACATTGTGCTAAAGCACGTTTATGCATTGGTTTCATGTCGGCAGGAAATGTTTTATCACGAATGAAGGTATAAAGATCATGGTACCAAGGGTTATTCGGACCCACGATCTCACATACCATAGTGTTTTCAGGAAGATCATAGGTAGGCATTAAGAGATGTTCAACGAGAAAATGTGCTTGGGGTTGACTAGATGTGATTTCTAATAGGGATCCGATGGTTGCCATAGCGTCGGCAGATTTATTACGAATTCTGGGGATTTGATCAAAGCTAATTAATCAAAAATAGCTTCTAAGACCATTAACTACAACAAGAGTGGATGGAATACCAAATCGACAAATGAGATTATTAAAAATGAATTTCGATATTTGGCTACCAAGGTAGGGCATAAGTGAGAGGCATAAAGAATTCTACCCATTTAGTGAAGTAATCGGTGTAGCGGTAATGATGAACTTATGTCCATTGATGATGTTGGTATGATTTTACCAATGAGCTCAAGTCCCCATTAAGAGAAGGGCCATGGTGTGGTTATCGGATTGAATTCTTTGAAGGTGTGTGGATAAAATTTCCATGCTTTTGACATGCTTGACAATATTTGACAAAATGACATACGTCACTTTCCATGGTGGGGCAATAATATCCAACTCACAGGATTTTCTTGGCTAAGGCGATACCATTCATGTGTGCTCCACAGATACCAGAATGGACTTCAACTAAGACACTCGAGGATTCTTCCTGATTAAGACATCGGAGTAGGGTGCCATCATATCCTCGTTTATAAAGAGTTTCTTCTAAAATGGTGTAACAAGAAGCACATTGTGCTAAAGCACGTTTATGCATTGGTTTCATGTCGGCAAGAAATGTTTTATCACGAATGAAGGTATAAAGATCGTGGTACCAAGGGTTATTTGGACCCACGATCTCACATACCATAGTGTTTTCAAGAAGATCATAGGCAGACATTAAGAGATGTTCAACGAGAAAATGTGCCTGGGGTTGACTAGATGTGATTTCTAATAGGGATCCGATGGTTGCCATAGCATCGGCTTTTATTACTATGAATTATGGGGATTTGATCAAAGCTAATTAATCAAAAATAGCTTCAAAGACTATCCACCATGTGTTTATATGGGATAATTTTTTCATCCTTGACCTGGTATTCATCGGTAACTTGTTTGATGATAAGTAAAGAATCACCAAATACAACTAATTCTGTAAGATTCCAAGATATAGCTAGTTTTAATCCTACGATGAGAGCTTCATTTTTTACAATATTGTTGGTACATGGGAATGATAAGTGAAATGATTTAGGGATAACATGTCTACTAGGTGTGATAAGCAAAATACCAAATTTCCCTAAGCCATGGAGATTATAAGATCCATCAAAAAATAGAGTCCAAGCTCAAAGAGAAGATGCGATGTCTATGTGTAGAATATCTTCATTAGGAAAAAGAACCAAAGTGGTTCTATGCCAGAAAAGGGGTGCCTCGGCAAGTTTGTCTGCAAGGGCTTGTCCTTTAATTGCTTTCTGCAAACAAATTCGACATCAAATTCACTAAGTAATACAACCCAACTAGACATTCTTCCGTGAGAATGGGTCTCGGGTAACAAATACTTAAGAGGATCAATTTTGGCAAGCAACTTAGTTGTGTGATTGAGCAAGTAACGATGTAACTTATGGAATGCAAAGGCAACCGCTAAGCATACTTTTTTTATTTGGGAATAACGTACTTCATGCTCAATAAGTGTTCGACTAAGGTAATATATAGCCTGTTCTTTTCCTTGATCGTTATCTTGTACTAGTAGAGCTTCTATGGCATGTTCAGTGGTAGATGTATAAAGCAACATGGGTTTATCGGCAACTGGTGACATAAGAATAAGTGGACTAGAGAGGTATTCTTTTAACTTAGCAAAAGAGTCTTGGCAATCATGGTTCTAGTGAAAGTGTGCATCTTTCTTGAGTAACTGATTAAAGTGATGGCACTTGTCAGCCAACTGTGATATGAAATGCCGAATAGATTGTATCTTTCCCTAAAGACTGTGTAATTGTTTGAGGTTTTGAGGAGGCATTTCCATAATGGCTTTGACTTTGGCAGGATCCATTTCTATGCCTCTTTGTGAGACAATAAACCCTAATAATTTACCGAGAGTTACTCCGAACACACATTTCTTTGGGTTAAGATGAACCTTATATTCGCGTAATCTATTGAAAATGAGTCTCAACACACTTGGATTCCCTATTCGTGTTTTAGATTTTTCTAATATATCATCAACATAATCTTCCTGATATCATGTAATATGTCATGAAAGATGATAGTCATTACTTGTTGATAGGTGGCACCAGCATTTTTCAAGCCAAAAGGCATGACCTTATAATATAAGGTGCCCCATGGTGTAGTAAATGTTGTTTTATGTTGATCCCCTTCAGCAATACGTATTTGATTGTAACCAGAGAATCCATCCATTAAGGAGAGCATTTCATGGCCTGCCGTAGAATCAACAATCATGTCTATATTTGGCAAGGGAAAGTCATCTTTGGGACAAGCCTTGTTGATGTCATGGAAGTATGTGCATATTCTGATGCTCTCTTCCGGCGAGAGATCTTTGCTCGAGGAGTTTTCTTGGTGATGGGAACTATGTTAGATATCCATGTCGAATAATCAATAGGTTTGATAAAGTCATCTTCCAAGAGTTTCTCAAGTTCATCTTTGACAAACAATGCAAGTTGGGGATGCATTTTGTGAAGTTTTTGCTTTACGTTTTTGCATCATCCAGATATACCACAAGATGGTGTACTACAAGAGATGGTCCAGTTGATATGTCCTTATATGTCCATGTAAATATATCTTGGAATTCAATAAGGAGTGTTGTGAATTCCATGCATTCTTGGTCAGACAGACTAATGCCAAGTTGTAAAATTTTTGGTTGTTCAAATGGAGCCAATATTTATGTCTTTTGTTTCTTCTATAAGCATTTTAGATGTATTCTTTTGGAGAATGATGCTAATGGTTGATGTAGGTCATTAGTGTTGGGTGTTTGTTGGAACTTTTTGTTGACATGTTTGGTGGATAGGGTGGCGGTGAGGATTTGACTATCGGAAATCCTCTGTTTGCACTTTTGATCCAAATTTTTTGAGGGTGAAGGATCTAAATATTTTATCTCTTCGCCAAAATAGGCTGATTCATTTAGATTGATTTCAAATCCTTTTCTATGGTCGGAAGTAGGGATTTGGTCGTGAGTTCTAAGGAATTATTTGATGGCTTCATCATTTTGGAACATGTTCATGGCCGCATGATGTGGTTGGCCATGGTCTATGAGACTCAGATGTGTAGGCTCAAAATTGATGACATTAATAGATAAATGTTCAAAGAAAAGATGTGTTTCAGCGAGGTCCTCAAAAAAGACTACATGGAGACTTGATGTCATTATCAGAACTGGTGTCATCATTGTTACTTGAAATTATTATGGGAGCAACAACAAACACCTTGAAACCTAGGCCATGTTTACTGTGATGTTGTGTGTAATTTATCAGGTCTAAATGACCTTGTTCATGTGGACCGATTCCTTTACGCTTCCATCGCATGTTTTTCATTATTCGGTGAGCTTTGGTAAATTGAGGGGACTCATAACATGGAGCAAAGTCATCATTAAATAACCAAGATTATGAAGAACTTGGAATATGTTTGTTGTCAAGATTACCAAACTTTTTCCAAACTGACTATCCCATTTGGTAAGTGGGATGGATTCTCAGATGTGGAGTGTTAGGTTTTCCATAGCTATGTGGGGATTTGGTGATATAAAAAGAGTCTTCCATCTTTTGAAATTGATATTCACCGCATCTTGTGTCAATGATTTTAAATGCGTGAGATGGGGGACCAATAGTTACCTCATTTGGTGGGAAAGTTAGTTTGGTAGTCTTAAAAGATGAAGAGAATGGGTTATAAGAAGAAGGGGTGGATTTAAGGATGAAGGTTGGTTATTCACATGAGGAGCTATCTTAATAGAGGAGGTGTGGTTGGATGAAGAAGATTGGCTAGGTGAAGAAGAAGATGATGTGGTGGAAGAATAATTTTTGCTAGAAGAAGAAACTTAATTAGTGCAGAAGATGTTTGGTTTCTTCTTGGGTCTAAGGTACTTCCTATGATCTGTTCTAGAAGCTTCATGGTGTCACATCATCATATACAGTCATTAGGTGAAATAAGAGATATGCGTAGCTTGATTAGTGGGAGGAGGACCGAAGGAAGGTGGTTGACTAGCGGATGATAATGGATTGGAAAATGTGTTTTGGTTATGAGATGATGGTTTCAGATCATTGTTAGGGAGTGTATCAGGATCAATGCATGTTTTATTAGGGATTATGCAAGGTGGAGCATATTTATCTGTTGATGGACAATAGTGATCATGTCAATACCGTCCTTCGAGGAATCTATAATACTCAAAAGGTTGGGGATCTGCACGTAATGTAAATTCCTTGTCCAAATAAGGAAACTTAATGTATTGGTGGAATGTTGATGGGATGGATTTCATGGCATGAATCCATGGTTGGCCGACGAGAATGTTATATGCAACTTCTACATCTACCACATGACAAACCATGTCTAAGGTGATGGGTCCAACTTGGAGAGGCAACGTGATTGTGCCTTCAGACTTTCTTTTGCTATTATCATACCCACGAATGGTTATGATATTGTTTTGTAAATCATTTTCAGTGTAACCTAGACAACATAAAAGTTTCATGGAACAAATATTTAATGTTGATCCATTGTCGATTAAGACGCACTTGATTTTACGATGAGTTACATAACCCTCGACATATAAAGAATGATTATTAGCGATGTTGGGATTCAGCAAGTCAATGGGATCAAAAGATAAAATAGGATTTGGGGACTCGTAAGATGTAAAATTAAAGCCTAGAATTGTTGTGAATTGATGTCCTCGGGGACATGATCATTATTCAATGTTTGTATAAGGATGCGTTGTAGTGCAGGGAGAAGAATTATGTAGTTCCATGATTGAAATTTGTGTAAAAGTCTTCTCTAATTGTTTGATAATATTAAATGATGGCGTATGTTGTGGAGAGGAATTGGCGGTGGAATTAGTTGGCGGATTAGGAGGTGATGTCGGGATGAAGTGGCGAGATATTTTTGTTGTAGGGGGGACCCACATTTTTTTCTGTCTAGTGGTGATCATATAGTCGATTTCTCATCTTTATAGTTGTCACTAAGTGTAAACTAGGAAAAATACACTACCGACAAGGAAGTAAAATATCAATAATCATACCTCCTCCTTCGCATTCAGAAGCAAATCTCGAATGGGCTAGGAAACTTGGATTGAGCCCGATTGTGTGATATGTAGGTACTTTTCTTCAAGACGGACCAAGACCTTCCCTACAACAACGATCCTCTTACTTTACACCAGATGGGAAAAAGGATTATGAGGCTATTTAGGCATTAGGACGAGGCAAAAATGATGTTCTTTGCTCAAATGATGTAAGAACTTAGATATGACATTCAAGGTTATTCTCCGTATGTTTAGAGGGGAGGGGTAAGGTTGTATTTATAGCATGGGGAATGATTAACTTAGAGTAATTCAAGTAATCATGGTTTGAAAATGTGGGAAAGATTAGGTGAGTGGTTTGAAAATGTGGGAAAGATTATGTGAGTGGGGCCACGAAGAATGGGTGAGGATTTGAATTATATTTTTAATTCATAAGTGGAGGATTTTAATTTGAATTTTTAATTCAATAGTAGAAAAACATGGAGAATAATGACATGTGGTGAGGATTGGGTTATTTTTAGATTTTGAAATGGATAATTAATCAAATTATATTTGATTAATTCAAGTGTATTTTTGTGGGAAATGAGGAAGGGGAATTAATTGATTTAGGATAGATGTGAAAATGGGGTGTTTACATTTTCCCCTCTTTGGAAGGGTACTATGAAAGTAGTGTCCTTTCAAAGAAAGTAGACGAGATGGGGGAAGAATTCAATCTACTTTTCTTAAGAAAAAGGTAGAGTGAATGTTTATTGGAGAGAATAGAAGGTGGTGAGTGACGGATGTCATAGTATCCTCCAAGACAAAAATTTCATGAGAAGATGTGATTATGGATAGATGTGGTGATGCCCCCTTGAGAGGACTGACGAGAATGGAATATACGACAAAACTCTCGAAAAGAAGGGAAATGAATTCTGCAGAGAAGAGGATGATAATGGAGTGGAAGAGACTAGAATGACCACACGATGCAAATGGAGAAAGGATTCAATCAACCTTGAATGCTAGGTGTGAGGGTGTGTGGGAAAGAGAAAAGGGAATGGATAGGATTGGGGGTTGATTACGAGAAGAGTAAGGGAGGTAGGGGAGGGAAAAAGGAATGAAAGAGGTAGAGATAAGAGAGAGGGATGACAGGGAAGAAGGGAATGATTAAGGACAAACAAGGAAAAAACAGAAAAATGATAGAGTAGAGGGTGAAGGGATGAAATAGAGAGATGTGTAAAATGAAGGAAGCAACAGAGATAGTAAAGAGGATGTGTGGAAGTGAAATAAATGATAGAGATGAGAAAATCAAGAAATGGGAAAGGATAAATAAGAAGAAGAAAACGAGGTGGGAGTAGGGGTGAAATGGAGGAAAATGGAAAGGGACGAAAGAAGAAGTAGAACGGAGAAAAAAAGAAACTTATGAGGGGCGAGGAAAGTGTGAAAAAAGGAAAGAAAGGAAGAGAAATAGATACAGAATGAACGAAAAGGTAGGGGTGGTAGAGAAAAGGAGAAGTGGTCAGAAGAAATGTGAAAATTAGGGGAGAGGAAAGGAAGATAGAATGAATACAAGGAGAAGATTGAAGGAATCGTGTCATTGTGAGGAAGACCAAGGAAAATAATATGGAACAGACCGTATGGAGATGCATGTGGAGGGTGGTATGATAAAAAAGATAGGACAACGCTAAACAACCAAGTTATCGATGGGGAAGTAAGGAGGAAACGTGATGGAAAAAGGGGAAGAAGATGATACAGGGGAAGGAAAATAAGACGAGGGGTGGGAGAGAGAAGAGGATAACAAAGAAAATGATGTAGAAGGAAGGGAATACAGAAAGGGGGTAATAAGTTGAAAGGGAATGGTATAAGGAATGTTCAAAGAAGAAAGAGGGGAGGAATGACATTGATTGGAAAAGATGTGGAGATGCATGAAATGAGGATACTAGGATGACGAGAAAATAGGAAAAGGATGTATAATGAAGACAGTAAAGATATTGAAGAGGGCAAAGAGAAGATGGAGAGATGGGTAAGAAGTGACAAGAAAGGGTGGGATTGAGGGAAAAGAATAGGAGAGAAAAGAGAATGGGGGATAGAAGAGGCAATGCCAATGAGGGGCGTTAGGGAAATCCCCCTTACAATGAGTGGTGGGGAAGGGTGAGAGAAAAATGAAGAAAAGGAGAAAGCTAATGAGGATTGGAAAGGGTAACGCCAATAAAGGGATGTTAGGGAAATCCCCTTACAATGAGTGGTGAGGCTTAGAGGAGGGAAGGAATGAAGGGAAACTCTAGAAGGAGAAAGGATAATAGTAGGAGGAAAAAGTGGGTAGTAGGAGATACCAGGTGGAAGAAGCGATCAACAAAGTGAATGAAGAATGAGGCGGGGAGAAGTTCACGATGACAAGTTAAGTGTAGGGAGGACCTTGACATAAGATTGTCATGTGATGGAAGTGGTTAAGTAAGATTGCCAAGCAAGAAAAACTGGAGATGACAAGTGGTCAAGCGAGAAGTGGTGTTTGCGAGAATCGAAAAGGAGGTGAAAGGATGTGATAATGGGGAATGCCAAGAAAAAGTGAAGGGTGAAGGGTGCGTAGTGATGGGGAAAGGCAAGGAGACAGATCATCCTTAAGAGGGACTCTTAAGTGAGATCGCCATGCCGGGTGAGTGGTTAAGTGAGATTGCTTGGCGAGAGGAGGGTGATAGTGGTGGTAAAAAAAGGTGATGATGATGGGGAATGAAGAGGAAAGATGGATGGTGAGATTGTAGAGTGATGGGCGAGTGTAAGATGACATGTCATGCTTAAGAGAATCTCTTAAGTAAGATCGTCATGTTGTTGGAGAGGTTTCGTAGGATCACCCAACCGACAGGGATGATATGCAAGGATAAAGACAAAATGATATTGGGGAAAAGGATGGAATGGTAGTTGAAGAAGATCACGGCGAGGATAGGAGAAATAAGATGGTGGAAATATGATGGAATGGGCGAAGGCCATAGTGCAGATCAACCTTAAGTGGAAGTCTTAAGTAAGATTACCATGCAGCCGGAATGGTTAAGTAAGATCGCCAAGCTAAGAAAGAAGATGGATGATGTTAGAGTTGGTGGGAATATGGTATGAAAAAATGGACTGAAGGGGAACCCTCAAGTGAATTTTCCATACTACGAAATCGTGTAAGTAGGATGATCAGGCATAAGATGGATTTGGGGAAGGATGAGAAAAGAGTGAGTGAGGTATGCCTGAGAGGTATATGATATGAGATGAGGTGATAATAAGAAAAAAAAAAAAAAGGAAACAAAGGAGTGTAACATGAATGGATGAAGGAATATATGCGGTGGAGGGTGGAGAGTGTGAGGGAATCCTTAATTGGGATGCCTGTGTGGTGAGAGTAATGATGCGAGAATGGGAAGCAAAAGAGGTGGAATGGGAAGATATGTGTGGTGGTGATTGTTGTTTTATGAGAGGAGGTGATGAAGAAGCTTCTCAAGTGAGAAGATCTTAGGGAGAGAGTAAACCTCCACCGAGGATCCCATATAGGAGTTATTAAGTAAGATTGTCAAGCGGGAAGTAGAAGGGGAAAGGAAAGAATACAAATGGTTGAGAGGGGACATGAATGGTGAGAAGGGTAATATGGGGATAAGTGGCGGAGGAGTAAAAATGGGGAGCGAGGATGAATGGATCAAATACATGGTGAGCATGGTGGAGGGGGAGGAGCTGTTGGATAGAGAATGCTACTTGAGAAAGATCGTCAAGTAGGATTCGCAAACTGTAATGGTGATCAAGTAGGATTCCCAAACTGAGGAATGTATTAGTATGGGTGAATGGATGGGGTGAAAAGTAAGATGTTGATCATGTAGGAAGATACTCACGTGACGAAAAGTATCTTAATTTTAATATAACACATAATAGGATGCATCGTGATATAAAAGATCAGGATGACTAGACTGTAATATGTGTGATAGCATAGACAGGGGCCATCAAAAAGGTTTGATGCCCCAGTACGATATGCAAATGGAAGAGAGCATAGACAGAGGCCATCAAGAAAGTATGATGCCCCAGTACGACATGCAATCAGATAACGTAAGAATATTAGAGAGAACACTAGGATACATAAAATCAAGATACCCCCTATAATATATCAAGATGCAAGAAATTAATTAATAATTTACAACTAATAATGCAACACAAGAACCAATAAACATGTCCCTAATGTGTTCCACAGTGAGGATGGATTGAATGTGCCCCCAAGCAGGGGTACAAGGACATAGTAAAGGATTGGGTCATTGTCCTCAAACAAGGAAACAATGAGAGTAGGATTTTCCCCAAGCGAGGATTCACGCGAGGAGAAGTGTGAATTTGGTAGTCATAAGGTGAGTGGATCATTCATTGGGGATAATAGTTCAAAAGGTTAAATTGTGTTGGTTATTTTAGAGTTTTTTTTTTTTTTTTTTTTTGCACTTTTGTGGATTTATATATATATATTCTAATGTATTTAGATTTTTGACGATTTTCAAATGTTTTTGACTTTTTGACGATTTTCAAATGTTTTAATTTTTTTTGGGTTTTGGATGATTTTGGATGATTGAAATATTTTTAAATTTTTGACGAGCATTTCTAATGTTTTTGACTTTTTTGATGATTTTCGAATGTTTTTAGATTTTTGACGATTCTTGTTAATGGTTTTGGATTTTGGACGATTATGTGTAATGTTTTTAGATTTTTGACGAGTGTTTCTAATGTTTGATGAGTTCTAATTTTTTGTTGGATTTTGGACGATTGTTTCTAATGTTTTTAGGTTTTTGAGGATTTTCAAACATTTTTGGTTTTTTAGATTTTTACACTGTTTTTAGATTTTGGATTTTTACATTATTTTTAGATTTTTGATGATTTTCAAATATTTTTGGATGTTTACACTGTTTTTGGATTTTTGATGATTTTCAAATGTTGGTAGATTTTTACACTATGATTGGCAAGTTATGGACCAGAGTGCAGACTTATTTTTGAGAGGTGATAAACATGGATATTATCTATATGTACCATGTTCCGTGTTATAACTTATGCTGAGAATAACACAAATTCTCTTTCCATTGGCAAGATATGGTGGTGATGATATGATGAAAAGAATTTCAGCTCCATTCTTGACTCCACACAACTAGTAAGATGTGTGGGCTCATCACCGAGAATCAAAAAGGACGCAGGAGGTAGATAATGAATATAGAGACAAATGCTAACAACAATCCCTTTGAGGAAATTGTGACTCCATTCTTCATAATAGTATTGAACCAGTTTCAAAAATGGCTTTCACTTTATGAGTCACGTGCTAGACTTAGACAGTTATGTGGCTTGCTAATTGGTAAGATATGAGATTAAGGGATAATTCTCTCTTCACTTAGGCATCTAAATTACGTGTTTGGGGATTCTATAATTTGTAAGCACTTTGTAAGATTTTATATTTTTGAAATGACTCCCTATGCCTTACCCCATGCTACTAGTGAGAAGCAAGGGCTCATCACCGAAGGCAAAATATAGGTGAGTGAATTCCCTTTTTGTCTTTTTTTTTTTTGTTTTGTTTTATTTTTTTAATATTTTACAATGTTTTTATGCTTTTATGAGAATGACCCCCTACGCTTTGCCCCATGCCACTTGTAAGAGGCAAGGGTTTATCACCGAAGACAAGACGTAGATGAGTAAGGGCACCTTCCTCCATTCCCAGTCTCATACTACCAAGAAGAAGTGTGGGCTCAACACCAAAGACTATGAAGGACAAAAGATGTGACAATGAATTATTCATAAGTTATTAAATTGATGGATTTTTTTACAATAGTGTTTTATATTTGGGAAGAAACTTCTACCCCAATCTTAGCCCCACACGACTAGTAGGATGTGAGGGTTCAACACCGAAGACCGAAATGGATGACTAAATGAACTAGGTAACGAATTTAGAGAGCTTTGTTATGAAAGAGAGAATGTATTTGAAGGAATATATTACCATCGATAAGCTTCTAGGTATAACCATAGAAGAAAATGACTGAAAATGGAAGAAGTATGACACTCACAAACTTAATAGGATTTATATTAGCACTTGTCTCATGATGATAAATATGAAGATGTGATTTTGATAATGAAAATTTCTTCCAATAGAAATGAATATATTTATTCAGAGATAAGCACGTCATAAGGAAAAATGTACACGTTGTTTTTTCCTGGAATATAGAGTGCTTTCAAGAATATAATTTCTTTGAATGGGATGCATTCATGGGTTTTTCAAGGACTTGGCCTGTTTCAATGGCCAATTTATAAGCTCCAAACCCAAAATTATCTATAATTTCATTAGGCTCAAATTTGTCTTATTTGTCTCATTCTTTGGGTGTATTCTTTCAATTTTCTTTAAAAATGAGATCATTGACCTTAAATTTTCTAGGTTTGAATTTTTTATGGTAGCTACGCCATAGCCGATTTTGATAGAATGGAAGATGATCTAGGGCATTAAGTTGTTTTTCATCAAGAAGCTCGAGTTCCTTAAGGCGTGAGTGTTGATAATAATCTTGATTGATTACATCTTTGAGGGATATTATGAAGGATGGAAATTCAACCTTGACATGTAAAATAGCTTTCCAACCATAAACAAAGGAGAAGGGAGTGGCTTCAGTAGGTGTGTGATAAGATGTGTGGTAAGCCCAAAGAGTGGGATAGATTTGGTTAAGCCAATAGCTTCCATGTGTGTTGATAATGATGGTTTGTGTTATTTGGTTTGTTGCTTCTATTTGTCCATTAATTGATTGTTTTGAGGATAGATTCACGATTAAAGATGGAAAAGGTTGTGTAAAGATATTCTTGGGTATATGTACCTTGTAGAATGTATGCACATAAAGGTATTGACAAGTGGGAATCATTGGTGAAGAGTTGCCTGCAAGATCGATCGTTGAAAGCATAATGGACATGACAGGTTGCATTTTCACAAGTGTCCAAACTTGATGTGGTTGTGTTTCACAACAAGGCTAGAGATGTTAGGCATAGGAATAATAGAATCAAGCTCAAATGTGTTTGACGATGGACTCTCTGTTGTAGTGTCTATATTTATATCAAGGGTTGAAAGGGAGTCTTGAAGTGAGGTCAAGATCTCATTACATGTTGGAAGAATGTTATTTTCCAAAATAGGTTCAATATCTGCTTGGGTTGAAAGAGAGTCTTGAATCAAGGTCAAGTTCTCATTAGATGTTGGAAGAATGTTGTTTTCCAAAACAGGTTCAATGTATGTTTGAACTAATGGAAGAAAATTTGAAGAAGATATGGATTGGTTTGGAATTAGAGATTCTTGACCTTTGTCATCGTGATCTTGTGGAATTTTAGTATGTATAGGAGTTTTGACAGTAGTCAAATCTTCATTGAAATTTGTGGTATTGGATGTGTCATTGGTTGCAAGAGCATTTTCATCAAGCTCTACAGAGATGACATTGTTGTCAATTAAGTCTTGGACATAATTCTTAAATCACACACATTTATCTATGTGATGACCATCAATGCGATGAAAATCACAATATGTGTTAGGTTTGTACCAACATGGCTTAGATTCCCCTTCGACAAAGGGTTTTGTAATTGGATATCTTATCAGTTTAGCCTCTTTTAGTTGATGAAAAACACTAGAGAGAGTTTCTCCAAGGGGCGTAAACTGACGTTTGACTTTACGTGAAGTGATGTCTTCGTTAGGTTGTATGATTGGCTTCTTGGGTGATCGTTCACTGATTTGGGTAGCCATATGAGAGAGTTGTGTTTTCATCTTATTAATTTGTTCTAATAGCTCATTGCGTGACATTTTTGTGAATTCATCATGTTTGAAAGAGAGGGAGAATGAAGAAATGTGCGATGAAGAACTCAACCTATTGATTGTGATCTTTGTTTTCGCTCAATCAAGTTTTAACAAGGCTATAAGGAGTAAGCTCAAACAAGCTACTCGGGATACAAGTGGGATATAACTCAAACAAGTTATGACAAATATGTTGATTGGTTTGGATTAAACAAGCTTAGTAGACGAAAATGTAAGGAGTACACTCAAACAAGGTACTCAATACAAGTGGGATATAGCTCAAACAAGCTATGATGAATATGTTGATTGGTTTGGCTTAAACAAGCTCTAGATTTTGATAGGAAGAGTAACTCAAACAAGTGACTCAACACAATTGTGAACTCAAAATGAGCTTTGAAGGGATTTGTGTCAGATGGGATTTTGTTAAACTTGACAGCTAATGAAATAATGAGTGAACTCAAACAAGTCACCCAATATCATTTTGATATAGCTTGAAACAAGCTATAAAGGATATTCTGACAATTGATGAGATAAGGAGTGAACACAAGTCACTCAATATCTATTGGATATAGCTAAAAACAAGCTATGGTGGAGTTGTTGGCTGAAGTGGGCTAATGAAAATCGGTGTGACGTTTTGATCTTCATTGTGGGATTAATTGAATGTTTTGATTGGTATTGAATCGAGTCGAGAACTGATTTTTTGTGAACACAACTAGGGTCTATACTTTTACAATGAACACATTGATATCAGCCAAGTTTTATGATAAAACAATGCTAAACTATTTTGTTTTCAAACAATGAAGCAATCATGTAGATTCAATTGTTTTGGCTTATGAGGTAACTTCTTTAGGAATGATCATTGTTTCATGCAATCATACAAGTATGTTGTGAAATGGTGGATGCAGGCTCTTATTACTCTAAGAAGATGTGTCCTCCGATATACCCTAGTCTGATATACCTAATTACGTATGGGGACGAATTGAGTGCGGGAACCCTTTGAGCAGCAATGGAGGAGACTCGCCAATTCTTACTTACTGGGCTATTTCGGAGTGAATCACCATGTCCGAATGTGTTTTGTGAAAAGGTGGAAGGTGATGGAGGGATGAATGTGTATGGTGTCCTTATAACTCCCCGAAGATTTACAGGATGATGTCTAGGCTTTTGTTACATCTATTTAGGCATGACTCGCATGTGCCTGCACGACAAAGATTACCTGTAAAGTGAAGAGCAAGGGCGAGATAAATACTTGAATGATGTGATGAGACTAGGTCTCAAAGTGTAATGCAGAAGTAAATGTTGTTGGTGTGTGGTAGTCAAGTCCACGTCACCGGTGTAGCTTTGGTGGTGATGAAATCCACCTCATCTACGTGCAAAAACAATATGATAAAGTGATTAAATGTAGGGTTCTTTCCAACTTGAAATAAATCACTAGCAGAAAATAATTACGTACCTAAGCATACTTTTTTTTTGTTTCAGCAATTTTCTTTGAATGGTGGTATTTTTGTTAGATTTTTGTTGTTTTTTTTTTTTTTTTGACAATATTCCAGTGACACGGTTCTATAGAAAACAAATTAGTAGTTATCCTGCAAACGAAATGTTAGAAAAGTGATCGTGGCTTTTTTTTTATTTTCTAGATCACTCGAAGGCACAGGAAAAGAGCATACACAACCAACAACCAAACAAATATTAATAATATGACAAAGTAAAATAATGATTGAAATGATAGCTAGAAAACAAAGCTAGAGATCCTATAATGCTAGAACAAGAAATTAAAAAAATTGTGACCGTTTCGATTTTCCGGATCGCTCAAGGCACAAGAAAAGAGCATACGCGGATATAATTTGAAATAGATTTTTTTTTTTTTTAAATGTTAATCATTATTGTAATTAATTATGATTGCAAAATATCGATAATGATTATTTTCACAAAAAAGAAAAACGATGAAAGAAGAGTGTGAAAATGTTACCTAGAAGTGTTGTGGGGGAAAATTGAAATGTAAGGCAAAAAAATTTTAAAATTTTTTTAAAAAATTGTTTTGAAGAGTCCGGGTGGCCTCACGTTTTTTATTTTCAAGATCAATTTTGAAGTGCGAGGAAAGAGCATACGTGTAAGGTTGTTACGTGAAATTAAAAGAAAAAAAAATTATAATTTTGTTGTTTTTGTTAAAAACAGTGTTAAAAGAAATGAAACCAAAATTTTATGTAAGTCTAAATCTAAAAATTATTTTTTTATTGCATATATATTTTCGATACCTTTCCGTTAAAAAAATGAAGTCATTCGAGTTCGGGAGAAAAAGTTATGGCTTCCGGAGATGGGCTACTGATGGCGCTCAAATGAAAATTTTAAACGTGAGAAAAACATCCCTGAGGATCTTTGGTTTTTAATTTTCGACTTCATACTTCACCCGAGAAGCTAAAATTTTGACAAGGTTAAAAAGAACAATAAACGAAAGAAAGAGTTAGATCACAAAATGATTGACTAAAATAAAAGAAAAAAAATGATTAACTTCCTACAAAGCAGTTATTTTAGCAAAAGTAAATAAATAAATATATTTTCCGGATTGGTTGTCTCATGACAGTAAGATGATAAACTAATGACTAGTTCATGTGTTTCTATAGATTATGAGTGAATAAAAAATCGAACTAGGAACTAAACACTAAGCACCGAGGAGATCAAAGACATGATGAGCGTCATAGTTTCATTGTTGTTATAACCTGCAGATACACCACAAGACACCACACAACAAAAACACTACCCAAAGCGTGAAGGTTAACCAAAGAAGGCCATAAGGAACAGAAAAGGAAATAATAACGAATAATAATAAACAAAGAATAGATAAAACCACTAATTGGGAAATTAATGGTAACAGATCGAAAGCCACTGGGCGTGCCAGAATGTAAACTAGGAAAAATACACTACTAACAAGGAAGTAAAATATCAATAATCATACCTCCTCCTTCACATTCCATAGAAAACCTCGGAATGGGCTAGGAAACTTGGATTGAGCCCTGATTGTGTGATATATAGGTTCTTTTCTTCAAGATGGAGCAAGACCTTCCTGCAACAATGATCCTCTTACTTTGCACCAGATGGGAAAAATGATTATGAGGCTATTTAGGCATTAAGACAAGGCAAAAGGATGTTCTTTGCTCAAAGGATGCAAGAACTTAGATATGGCATTCAAGGTTATTCTTCGTGTGTTTAGAGGGGAGGGGTAAGGTTGTATTTATAGCATGGGGAGTGATTAACTTAGAGTAATTTAAGTAATCATGGTTTGAAAATGTGGGCAAGATTAGGTGAGTGGTTTGAAAATGTGGGCAAGATTAGGTGAGTGGGGCCACGAAGAATGGGTGAGGATTTGAATTATATTTTTAATTCATAAGTGGAGGATTTTAGGTGAGTGGGGACCACGAAAGGTGGGTGAGGATTTGAATTTAAATTTTTAATTCAATAGTAGAAAAACATGGAGAATAATGACATGTGGTGAGGATTGGGTTATTTTTTAGATTTTGAAATGGATAATTAATCAAATTATATTTGATTAATTTGAAGTGTATTTTTGTGGGAAATGAGGAAGGGGAATTAATTGATTTAGGATAGATGTGAAATTGGGGTGTCTACACTAAGTCTTGGTCATAATCTATGGTCGAGATGACTGAGTCATACTCAACATTACTTGATGATTGACCCTTATCTTTTGAATTGTTATCATGGTTAGGGAATGGAATTTTGAACATGTGAAGTTTTTCATTAGGTGTTTTGAATTGTTATCATGTTTTGGGTTGTCCTTCTTGAAGGCTCGACAATGGGATATGTAATCATATTAGCATTTTCCAAATGATGAAAGACACTAGATAGACTTTCTCTGAGATGAGTGAACTCTCTTCATCGATCCCAAGAAGGAACTTCCTTTCTAAGGATAATGATTGGTTGTTTAGATTTTAAAGTGTTGGTGGGATGGTTTTAGACATTTTGGACATGGCGGGAATCAATAATGCTATCATTGATGATATTTCGATTTTGGTTAAAGAATTTAGATTTGTCCTAGTTCTAAGGAGTGTCTCAATAAGGTTAGTCTCTAAAGGGTGCTTTAAGTAAGCCCTTAGAAATGAGGGTTTTTTCGATTTGTGTCCCTTTTTTTATGACTTTTTCGAATCTATTTAGAAAATGTATTTACATTTGGAATTATAATTAAGCATTGAGATTAGGGACAAAAATGCTAACTAGTTGTCTCTCGGGTACTGAGCAAGGAAATCGGCTTGCAATTCCGCGCCATCATTGTAAAAAGGAGGTAAAATTTTCGTTTGGCCTTTGCCTAGTGTTGCAAAGATCAAGCATGGTTATTTCTGAGTCTAGGTTATAGGAAAAATGTTTGACAAATTTCTCCGATAAGTCTGTAAATGTCGTGACTGACCCTTTGGGCAAATGGAAAAATTAGTCTAAAGCCTGTCCTCCTAAACTTTGGGGGAATAATCGTAAAAGGTACATGTCTCGATAGGCAACTTCCTAACATTGCATATAAAATTCCTTAACATGTTCATAACGGTCACCTTTGCTTTTGTATTTATCAAACTTAGGGATTTCAAAGGATGACGAAAATGGTAATCATGATATCTCTATATTAGATGGATAAGGACACAATTCTTCAAAGTTGAATTGTTTCAATTGTTTTTGTTGTCCCTAAATGGTGTCTTTCATAAGTTTCCATTCTTGTGTGAATGGAGAAGTGGGGGACGGTTTATCAAACATGTCGTGAGTATTGGAATCTAGATTGAGGTCTTTTAATCTTTCAGCTCTAGTCATTGCTTCCTCAAGTTTCTTTGTTAAGTCTTGGATTTTAGTGAATAACTCTTTAGCCAAAGTACCATTTGGATTGTTTGGTATTTTTTATGATAACTTGATTCACCATTGTCGATGAGTTTGTTTAAATTTTTGTCTCGAAGTCAGGGGGTTGTTTTGCCTCTATGGCTAGGATGCGTAGCAAATATTCATTTTTGTTTTGTTCTATCACCCTATTGACTTGTTCTTGTTCTTCATTGGTGAGTTATGGTTGTGCGACTTCTTCTTTTTCATTTTCATGATTTTAACTGTGATTAAATACCATGATGAAATGTGTTTGATCAAGTTGAAAAATGGGTAGGAGTTTTGAACATGTGTGAGGAAATGAGAACTCGATTATTTTGGATTTAGTTCGAATAAGATCGTGATGACTGATAAGGAGAGTAACTCAAACAATTTATCTCAATATGATGATGATGTAACTCAAGATGAGTTATTAGAGGATTTGTTTCACGTTGTGTAGATTTGGTTTAAACAAGCTCTAGACTATTGACAGGGAGAGTAACCTAAACAGGTTAATCATGATATGGTTGTGATATAACTCAAAATGAGTTATGAAAGGATTTTGTTGGTGTGATTTGAATAAACGCGATGGTGAGCGAGAATAATGAGTGAACTCAAACAAGTCACCCAATATTAGTTTGATATAGCTGAAATAAGCTATGAAGGATGTTTTGACAATTGACGATATGGGGAGTGAATGTTAGTCACTCAATATCAGTTGGATATAGCCGAAGACAAGCTATAACAGATGTATTGTTGGATGAAGCAAGCTAATGCAATTGGTGTGATGTTTTGGCGTGTGTTGTTGGATTGTTTGGTTATTTTCACTTGGTATTGAATTGGTTGAGAACTAATTTTTTTGTGCAACACAACTAGGGTCTGAACTTTTATAATGAACACATTAATATCAGCCAAGTTTTATGATAAAACAATGCTAAACTATTTTTTTCAAACAACAAGCAATCATATGGATTCAATTGTTTTGGCTTATGAGGTAAATTCTTCATGAATGATCATTGTTTCATGCAATCATACAAGTATGTCATGAAATGGTGGATGCGGTGCTCTTATTACTCCAAGAAGATGCATCCTCAAATATACCCTAGTCCCGATATACCTAATTTTGTATAATTGGGGGAACCCTTAGAGTACTAGAGGAGACTCACCAATTCTTACTTGATGTTTAGGAGTGAATCACCATGTCCGAAATGAGTTTTGTGAAAAGGTGGAAGGTGATGGAGGGATGAATGTGTATGGTGTCCTTATAACTCCTCGAAGATTTACATGGACAATGCCCAAGCTTCATTATTACAGCGATTTAAGTGTGACTTGCATGCGCTACACATAGTATTACCTATAAATGAAGAGCAGGGGTGAGGTAAATACCGAACGCTGTGATGAGACTAGGTCTCAAAGTGCAATGCAGATGCAAATGTTATTTGGTGCATGGTAGTCAAGTCCACGTCACCAATGTAGCTTTGGTGTGATGAAATCCACCTCATCTACATGTAAAAACAAAATGATAAAGTGATTAAACACAAGGTTCTTTCCAACTTGAAATAAATCACTAGCAAAAAATAATTGTGTACCTGAGTGTACTTTTTTTTGTTTCAGTAATTTTCTTTGAATGGTGGTATTTTTACGGGATTTTTGTTGTTGTTTTTTTTTTTTGTTGTTGACAATATTCCAATGACGCAGCTTCTATAGAAAACAAATTAGTAGTTATCCTGCAAACGAAATGTTAGAAAAGTGATCGTGGTTGTTTTTGATTTTCCAGATCACTTGAAGGTGCAGGAAAAGAGCATACACAACCAATGACCAAACAAATATTAATAATATGACAAAAGAAAGTAATGATTGAAATGATAGTTGGAAAACAAAGCTAGAGGATCCTATGCATGTTAGAACAAGAAACTAAAAAAATTGTGGCGTTTTTATTTTCTAGATCACTCGAAGGTGCAAGAAAAGAACATACGCGGATACAATTGGAATAGATTTTTTTATTTTTTTAAATGTTAATAATTATTGCAATTAATCATGATTATGAAATAACGATAAGGAATATTTTCACAAAAAATAAAAATGACGAAAGAAGAGTGTGAAAACATTACCTATAAGTGTTGTCGTGGAAAATTGAAATGTAAGGCAAAAAAAAAAATGTTTTGCAGAGCCCGAGTGGCCTCACGTTTCTGATTTCCAAGATCACTTTTGAAGTGTGAGGAAAGAGCATATGTGTGAGGTTGTTACATGAAATAAAATAAAAATAAATAAATAAAAACTATAATTTTGTTGTTTTTTGTTAAAAAGACAGGTGTTAGAAGAAATGAAACCAAAAATTTTCTGTAAGTCTAAATCAAAAAAATATTTTTCCATTGCATAGATATTTTTGATACCTTTCCATTAAAAAAATGAATTCATTTCGAGTTCGGGAGCAAAAGTTATAGCTTTGAGAAGATAGGCTATGGTAGCACTCTGAATGAAAATTTTAAATGTGAGAAAAACGTCCCGAGAGCTAGTTTTTTTATTTTCTGACTTCTGTACTTCACCTAGAAGCTAAAATTTTGACAACAAGGTTAAAAAAGAACAATAAACAGAAATAAATAGTTAGATCACAAAATGATTGACTAAAAAAAAAAAAAAATGATTAACCTCCTACAAAGCAGTTATTTTAGCAAAAGTAAATAAATGCATTTTCCAGATTGGTTGTCCCATGATAGTAATATGATAAACTAATGACTAGTTCATGTGTTTCTATAGATTACGAGTGAATAGCAAAATCAGAACTGGGAACTAAACACCAAGCATCGAGGAGATCAAAGACAAGATGAGCTTCATAGTTTCATTGTTGTTATAACCTGCAGATACACCACAAGACACCACACAACAAAAACACTACCCAAAGCGTGAAAGTTAACCAAAGAAGGCCATAAGGAATAGAAAATGAAATAATAATGAATAATAATAAATAAAGAACATATAAAATGACTAGTTGGGAAATTAATGGTAGCAGATCGAAAATAACCCAGGGCGTGCGAATGTAAGCTAGGAAAAATACACTACTAACAAGGAAGTAAAATACCAATAATCATACCTCCTTCATGTTTCGTAACAAACCTCAGAATGGGCTAGGAAACTTGGATTGAGCCCTAATTATGTGATGTATAGGTACTTTTTTCAAGATGGAGCAAGACCTTCTCAGAATGATCCTCTTACTTTGCACCAAATGGAAAAAAAGGATTATGAGGTTATTTGGGCATTAGGACGAGGCAGAAGGATGTTTTTTGCTCAAAGGATGCAAGAACTTAGATAGGGCATTCAAGCTTATTCTCTATGTTCTTAGAGGGGAGGGGTAATGTTGTATTATAGGATGGGGAGTGATTAACTTAGAGTAATTTAAGTAATCATGGTTTGAAAATGTGGGCAAGATTAAGTGAGTGGTTTAAAAATGTGGGCAAGATTAGGTGAGTGGTTTGAAAATGTGGGAAAGATTATATGAGTGGGGGCCACGAAGAATGGGTGAGAATTTGAATTATATTTTTAATTCATAAGTGGAGGATTTTAGGTGAGTGGGGACCATGAAGGGTGGGTGAGAATTTGAATTTGAATTTTTAATTCAATAGTAGAAAAACATGGAGAATAATGACATGTGGTGAGGATTGGGTTATTTTTGGATTTTGAAATGGATAATTAATCAAATTATATTTCATTAATTCAAGTGTATTTTTGGGAAATTAGGGAGGGGTATTAATTGATTTAGGATAGATGTCTACAATTAGGAGAATGTCGATTATAATATGGAGAATTGACATATGATTATAAGCTTGTGTTATCTCAAGATACATTTAGTCATGAAGTGCATTGACATTAAAAATATGTTCCATATGTGTTAACATCCCGCATGCCCCACTTAGCCCTGAAACATAATATGTGCTTTGCTTTTTTCCTTCCCCTTTTTCTTTGATTTTCGGTCTTTCGGGATCCGAAAAAGCTCTCCAATGAAACCGCCGCCACCACCCCCCTACATGCTTTGTTTTTCCTTCCCCCTCCTTTTCTTTTCTTTTCGGTCTTGATGGCAAACCGCGGGCAGTCCAGTAACCCTCCTGCCACCGGGGCTCGCTAGTCCTCTGCCAGGCGGGGTCCTTCACGCATTTTCCAGAATGCTCTTTTTAACATGACTTGTAAATTTTCAACGTTTACCACACTTTTTTCACCACCTTTGCTTGTATTTATGATTCTGGTTCCATGGAGTAGTGTTTTGGCATTGTTTATGGTTTAAGAGATCAATTTGGTTTTCACCTTTGGGTAAATGGGATTCTATAAATAGTTGGCTTGTGCTCAAGCAAATGGCCCCTCAAATTTGCCTCTAAATTTCTCATTTCAATAGCTTAGCCTTTCAATTTTGTTTAGGATTCATAGTTTCATTTGTTATATGCATGGTAGTGTTGTTTAGCTGTTAGAAAGCCACATATTCTCCTTGTGCAAGTGTTGTTATTATTTCATCCAATCAATTGGAGTAGGATAGTTTGATTTTCAGTAGGAAGCCATTAAAGTTGTAGGTTTCTACTCGTCAAATAGGATAGTTTCAGGTTCTGACATTTTATGTTGCATGACTCATAATAAATCCCGCTAGGAATTTACATAAGCCAAGCTCTATTCTCTTGCGCTATCCCTCTCCTACTCGCATTGTATTCAGTCTGCATCCTAAGCTGCCATTGTCCCATATCTACTTCTACTGATGCTAGCATTACACATTTTCTGGATCCACGTGAGCACGAAAGAATGAGGAAATCACACTGAGGGGACAAGGCCACACACCATCGGATTCGCCACTATTCTACAAAATCCAGGTTCAAGCTTTCAAAGTTCTAGTTAAAGCATATCAAGTAGAGTAGCCAATCATTTCATTTCAGTTAATTTTACTTTCGATATTGCTAGGGAAGCTGTGGGGATTGATAGTTTCTAGAAACTATGATTCACTCCTCACTTCTGAGGTAGGATCGAGAGTCTTTCAAATAGATTAGATCAGTTATCTGGTTACTTAGAATAGATTCACAACTCACATACATAAGTAGCTATACTACTGCTTTGTTTGTTTTAATTTCATTATTAGTTTAGTTGTCAATTTCTAGATATATTAGATAATTGCTCTTTTAAATTCTTGTTTAGTAGTTTATCAAAATATCATATTTAGGAATATACATAGATATATCTTGCGTAGTCGATTTATTCTGTCATTAGTTAGCTTTATATCATTTCCTTTTGCATGACAATCACGGGACCTAGGGAGCCCAGAGAATACGTATTCGAGCCTATCGTGCCTCAACCCAATCTTGTCACAGCAATAACCGATATAGACCAGAATCTTAGAATCCAAGTCTTCCAAACAACAACAGACTTACAACAGATCAGCTCACAGTTAAGAGGGTTAAACATAGAAGACGACCAAGCACACATATTCTGGTCAAACCAGCCAAACTACAAGTTACCCTAGATAAACATCCATGACTGTAGAAGGGCTTGAAAGAGAGCAAACATTCGGTTGTGATCCTTTGGTCCCACACCAACATAGCAGAGATACTCTCACTGATATAGACACTAGCTTAAGAATTCAGGTTGCAAGAACACCTATAAGATACTCTGAAAAGATTACACAACTGTTAATTCTAAACATAGAGGCCGAAAAGGCATACGACTATTGATACTAGGGATTAGGGACTGATTCCACACATGACCATAGCAGGTCCACAACAACCACGAATCTACGGTTGTGATTCACAAATCCCACAACCCAACGAGTCCACAGGTCAATCCGACATTGACGCTGGTTTACACACATTAGTATTCAGATCCACTCCACTTCCACCTATTATCATCACACAGTTATCCCTATTGGATATAGTAGCTAACGAAGCTAAGGATTTCTAGACTAGGCCGAGAGAATCACCCGTAGAATCCACCATATCCATCATCCATCCTATGACCTTATCTGGAGATATACACGAAACAATCCCAGGTCATTTTCCTCGTATCCCACAACCTATAGATCGATCACGCCAGAGCTCGATATTGATTGGAGCCTTCGAGCAATCATCCTCGCCGACCGATCTATCATGCCAGTTCAGGTTAGGAGGGCCTTCTTTTCCTTAGATTCACATAGATTCCATTAGTGTGTGTCAAAGATATAAGATTTCCTAACTAGTTTACCCATACCCCACGCATAATCCATCCCCACCGGCTGTCTCGGCACTGACCTCTGCGAGAAAGAGACTCCCCATGCTCTCTTGTCACTTTTCCATCATAGGAAGAGTTACTTGTTTGAGATTCCCATGCTTCCTTGGTACTTTTTTCACTTTTCCATCATTACAAAAACAAAATTGGTGAACCCGACGTGAACACACACAGTGCCTTCCCCTTTTCTTTATTACCTCTTTCTTCCACCTTCGCTCTTTCCCATTATTCTGCGGGTATTCATATACCCCCCGAATATGTCGGGATTCGATGCATATGGCAGACCTCTCCTAGGTCTTGAGGCATACTACGCTCAACTGAATAGACAATCATCACCCTCGCTCTCAGTATGGGGTGACAACTATTCAAATAACCAATTATCAACACAAGCTCCACCTCCAAGGACTAGATATAGTTCATCTTTCCAAATAGAGGAGTTGGATCAACTCACACAAACACAACAAACAGAGCCTTCAGGCTCGAACAATATGACATTCACAGGAGAATCTAGTTCATCTCCTCAGGTGCTGCTTAGACCACAAATTAGTAGACAATCAGATCCATACCTAGTTTTAGATGATGAACATTCAGTGCATTACGCCAGGAATGAACAACGCTCTGGGAGTATGTACCCACCTATAGGAAGTTTACAAACACAACCCGAGGTCTCTTTTCAAGAAAACACCTCCATGCCACTACCTATAGGAAATGCCCTCGTGAAACTTGGCAGGGAAACGATCAATTCATAGCGGGGTATCACATGCCTATACAACCTCAGAATATACAACAAACGCCACCAAGGCAAAATACTGTGACTTCACCAAATGAAGTCATTTCAACTTTAGTAGAAAGAGTTAGAGGGTTAGAACTTGCTCAAGCAAGTCAAACATCTCAATTCATGCAGGCAAGAAATTCCAATCCTCCACATCATCCTAGCCAAGTAGACCTCCTCACAGGAATAGGCACGTTGGGCATGCCTCCTCAGTATTCACAACAAACACCAACTAGAACCGCCACCTCCAACACCGTTCGGGTGGAGAATATGATACCTCCCGGTCTTGTACAACACAATCCACTCTTGGGGAATACTCCTTCATACTTAAACATGTACTCCAAGTCACCACAAGGAGATATGTTCTCCTCTCCCGGCATGCTTGCTCAACCACAGGGGCTTCCTTATGCCCCTGCAAATGCATACGCTACGCCATATCAACAACCCATTCCACCTCCTCCCCCTCAACAGGCACCATCAATGGTCGAAACCTATGCGATAGGGACTTACTCAGAGTATTTGAAAGAGCCCTTAGACTTCACCATACGAAGCGTCATGCTTCCGAGACCTCTTCCCGATTTTCCCAAATACAAAGGGGAGGGAGACCCGAATACACACATTAAGGCCTATGCCACAACCATTCGAGAACTACTTCCTTGGGATGGGGTTGTTGCCAAAATATTCCCCAAAACCTTGGAGGGCATCACCCTCGATTGGTATTATAGAATACCTAAAGCTTCCATCCATTCATTTAAACAACTCGTTTCAGAGTTCATTAAGGCATTTGACATGAACAAACTATTAAGAATAGGAATCAGGGAATTCTTGCACATTAAACAAGAGCACAATGAATCTGTCACTCATTTCATCCAGAGATGGCGTACAGTCCTTTATTCTTCGGCCAGTGCTCCAAACATGGACCAAATGGAGCTATGTGATTTATTCCTTCATTCTCTCAGCAGAGAGGTGAAGGAAGAAGTCCAGAAGTTCCCACTAAGGACTTACGATGAAGTACTTGAGAGCGCTCCGAATAGATCAAGCGGCAATAGATAGCGGTCGTAAGACGTATGGAGCAAACGGGAGGTTAATCACCCCCAACCAAAATACTACGACTTACCCTACTACCACAAACGTCAA
Source organism: Taxus wallichiana var. yunnanensis (assembly GCA_018340775.1). NCBI lineage: Eukaryota > Viridiplantae > Streptophyta > Pinopsida > Cupressales > Taxaceae > Taxus > Taxus wallichiana. Next base: position 434,646,889 of record CM031241.1, on the reverse strand, counting down.
TCAAGGACCTAAAATCCTTAACAAAAATCACGGCGCAACAACCGATGGGGTAACTGACCAAGCTAAAAAGGTCAATGTTCTAAATACTCCACCACTGGTTAACAATCAACGAAACAACAACTTTACCCCAACAATCAATTCGTGGATTTTAATCATCCACAACAACAACAACAACAATGGCGGATCCAGACACAGGGTCCAAGCCAAAACTCAACTGGATATCAAAATCAGAACCAAAACCAAAAACAACAAATACAAAACCTTAATCCTAATAGACAAATGGTTTGATCAGAGTTTTGGACCACAATATACGCCAAACCAGCAACCTAGAAATTACAATCCTAACTCGTATTGTGGTTTTCACAAGATTCGAGGCCACGACACTAGAACGTGCCGTGACTACAATAAATTCATGCAACGTTTTCCAGAGGAGCAAAGACAACTTTTCATAGATATGTTCTTGGCAGATCCTACGCATCACCAGCACCAAATACTTTTACAGGGTAGTTTCCTCAAAATGCTCCCCTCAAGATCTTCAATGATCCACTCCCAAGTCACAATAACAACAAATTAAATCCAAATGGGACGAACAAAGGTGTAATGGTAGGAAATAATGATTATGAAGCCTCGACTTCACTAAATCCACCTATTGCACCACAATTAGGAAGTCAACCATGACCCAAGATAGTCGGTTTAGTAGAATTAGATACCGAACTACCCGTGGAAGCCGTAACAAGGACACGAGAGTATTCCTCTCAGCCAAGTCCAAGTTACTCACTAGAGACAGATAACATCCAACAAATATTAGTGAAACCCGTAGGTGCCTATGATCTAATTAATGACCTAACAAAAACCTTCTCTCACATCTCCTTTTTGGATTTGCTGAGGAACTCTCCTACCCACAGGGCTACTCTTTTAGAGGCATTAGGTTTAGGTCATTTAATTAACATCACTCCACCTCCCAAAACACAGGTAAACCATATAGACTTTGATATCTACCCTCCGGGCAGCCGGATAGGGATACCGAGTTTATATTCGAAATAAACAAAATGCCAACAGACGCTGAGATTGCACGCAGAGGTGATCCGGCCTTACATTTGCAAGTGTGGGTTTATAACAATTACGTTAAACGCGCAATGGTTGATGATGGGGCAGCAGTTAACATAGTCCCCTTCTCTTTCCTTCAAAAGCTAGGGTATGGAGAAACAAACTGTTCCACGACTCGAATACGCTAAGAGGCTATGATAGCCTTAAGGCCACTTCGATTGGAACTATAATACTACCAGTTACCTTAGGACCCAAAACAATCCTGACTGAGTTTTATATTATAGATCGGGAAACCAATTATAATATGATCCTCGGCCGACCATGGATACACCGTATGAAGGCAATCCCTTCTACGTTATTTCAAGAAGTAAGGTTCTTGCACTTAGGAAAGGTATTCATAGCCAAAGGTGATCCAAAACCATTCGATATACACCTAGCTGACTTAAAGAAAAGACCGGCATTCACTCTGAGTTTGAACTCCCAACAAACCAACTTAATAAACCGACCGATGCGAAACCAGAAGAAAATTGGTACCTACAACAGATCTTGAGACTATGAGCCTAATCAAGACTATCCCAGCCCTCAAGGATGAGACTAACATTGTAGAAATAGTATCATTAGGAACTACTGCGAAGATTTTCGACTTACTAGAACAGGATCTACCAATTTTCCTACCATTTGATTCTATAGGTATGGGATATACCCTAGGTGTTGGTGCTCTTCCAGCAGAGGATCTCTGCATGGTAGAAGTAACCAAAGCAAGAAAATTGACGTAGCAAATGTCCCAACGTCCATCTTCCCAACTAAATATTGGACTCTCCATTTCGATGGAGCAAGATGTCATTATGGGGTTAGGGCAGGTGTGATCTTTACTTCTCCCGAGGGAAAGATCCTACCATTCACCTTTAAACTAAATTTTGAATGTACAAACAATGGCGCGAGTATGAAGCCCTCCTCCTTGGCCTCATCATAGCTAAAAGGCTCGGTGTTAATGACATCAGGGTGTTAGGAGACTCTCAATTAGTAGCAAACCAAGTCTCTGAGGTGTATGAAACCAGAGCTGAACACTTACAGCTCTACAAAACAACGGTATTAACTTTGAGCAAAGAATTTGACTTCATATCCATTGAAGCAATCCCGCGAGAACAAAATCTTCTTGCATTCTATAGCAACCTCAACATCACGCTTCACCCCAAACAGTGAGTTAGAAGATACCCATTTCATGGTATCCCTTCGTACTAAACCATTAGTGAAAACAATGTCAAACCCTCTTTTAACGAACATAGCTGAGAACAACTCTATTATCCTAGACCACGTTGATAGTGATAGAGCCACTCTAGATTACTTAAATGCCTATGCAACATTACATCTCACCCATCACGAGGTAGATTTGTCCTTAATCCCACATTCATCTTCCTACTTCGAAAAATCCCATGATAGAGCTTCCCCCACAAAAAGAACTCAACATATACACAATAGAGAATGGAGACGATCTGGAATTACCTCCAGCCCCGCCTGAGTTTGAAGAAGGTAACGCTTCTTTAATCAAGAAACAATTGATATTAACATTGGAACGGAGGAAGACCCAAAGATCTTGAAACTAGGATCTTCGTTAACTCCAGAAGAAATAGAAATACACACTCGAATCCTCAAAGAACATCAAAAGGCTTTCACATTTAATTATAAAGAAATGACAGGGGTTACACCACACATCGCGTACATAACCTCATCACCAAATCAGATGCAAAGCTAGTTAAACAAAAAATCAAGCCAATGAAACCCAAGGTGGCTCTCATGGTAAAGGAAGAAGTAATGAAACTCCTCCAAGTAGGATTCATCAAGCCAGTCGATTATTCTCAATGGATATCTAATATCATTCCCATTCTCAAAAAGAATGGGAAGATACGCATTTGCATAGATTTCTGAGACATTAACAAAGCGTGCCCCAAGGATGACTTCCCATTACCATCCATTGACGTCATCATTGACGCAACAACTGGCTTTGAGCTTTTGTCTCTCATGGATGGATTCTCAGGATACAATCAAATCAGAATATCCGAACAAGACCAAGCCAAAACCACGTTTATAACTCCTTGGGGAACCTATTGCTACGCTTGTTATGCCATTCGGTCTCAAGAACACTGCTGGCGCCACATACCAGCTGGGCAATGACATACATATTTCATGATCTTATTCACAAGATCATGGAATCCTATGTAGATGACTTGTTGGCCAAGGCCAGGAAGCGTTGTGATCACCCGGAAGTGCTCCGTATCATTCTTTCACGTTTGATAGAATACGAGTCACACTAAACCCAAAAAATGCATATTTGGTGTGACAGGAGGGAAGCTCCTCGGTTACATTATATCATCATGAGGGATCGATGTAGACCCAACTAAAATCTGGGTTGTTCTTGAAATGATCCCACCATCGGATGAATCTGGAATCAGGTCATTTCTTGGGAAACTCGGTGCAATCCGAAGATTCATCCCAGACTTAAGCTTTGCCATTCATCCAATCAACAATCTACTCAAGAAAGAGTACAATATCGATTGGACTAATGACTACAATGAGGCTTTCAAAGTAGTTAAGTGTTTCCTATTGTCACCACCCACGCTAATGCCACCTAAACCAGACCACCCTTTAATCTTATATTCACGAGCTACCAATGTCTCGCTAGCCTATATGCTGGCTCAAGAAGACGATGACAAGAGAGAACGCATGATTTATTTTATAAGCCACACGTTACTCGATTATGAAACACACTATATGCAAGTAGAACGAGAGTGCCTTGCCATAGTCTTCGCAACCAAACGCTTAAGACATTACATGCTAAATCAAGAAACGAGGGTCATTGTAAAAATAGACCATTTACGAACCTTCCTCACGCAAGGGTCCTTGTCTAAGAAGGTTGGATGCTTTATGACCTTAATGGGTGAATTTGAATTAACTTTTGTAAATCAAAAGTCCGTTAAGGGACAAATCATAGCAGATTGGTTAGCTGACAACCCATTAGACGGAGGCGATCTAGTCGATTTGGACTTTCCCGATGAATGCATATATTACGTCGAAACTAGACCTCCCATCTCTGAATGTCCTTGGTATACTGATATTATTAATTATATCATGAACCATACATATCCAGAAAGTGCTACGCCACAACAAAGAAGGTGGTTACACATTATCGTAGCTAAATACGTTATTATAGAACAAGTGCTCTATCGTAAGGCTTTCGATGGAATGCTTCTAAGGTGTGTTGACACGAGAAAATTCAAGAAGAAGATTCTCCACGAATCTCACAAAGGGAATATGTGGAGGCCACTTCGGTGGTCATGCCACCACTCACAAAATACATCGATGGGCTATTTCTGCCCACTCTAGAACACGACGCAGTAGAGTTTGTACGCAGGTGTCATAAATGCCAAGAATTCTCCCACGAGATTCACATGCCGGCACAAGCTCTACAACCAATCGCTACTCCATGGCCCTTTTCTACGTGGGGGCTAGATTTGATAGGGAAATTCTCTCCCTCATCTACAGATGGCCATAACTTCATAATCACGGCCACCGAGTATTTTACCAAATGGGTAGAGGCTATGCCTCTCACCACTATACTAGGTTCCGTGATCGCCAAGTTCATTTTGAACCAGATCATTTACAGGTACGGTGTCCCACAAATCATTATCATAGATAATGGGACTTCTTTTAAGAATGACGAGGTTCGTGAACTATGCAATAAATTTAAAATAAGCCATCATACAGCCTCCTCTGTATTACCCTCAAGCCAACGGACAAGCTGAAGCAACAAACAAAACATTGAAAGCCATTCTCCTTAAAACGGTGAAAGAAAACAAAAAGATTGGCATTTAAAGTTATACCTAGCCTTGTGGGCCCACCGAACCTCAATAAGAACACCAACAGAGCAACTCCTTTCTCACTGGTATTCGGAGCGGAAGCAGTTCTCCCACTTGAGGTTGAAATACCCAGTCTCTCGCATCTCATTACAAGGGATTCTAGATGAAGACGCTTATAGAGAAGCACGTCTCTCCCAACTAGAAAGCCTAGATGAAGCCAGGTTAGATGTTGAATAGATGGCACAGTCTATGCTGACCGGATGTGCCGGTAGTATAACAAGAAGGTCTATGAACGAGACATATATGAAGGTGATCTAGTTCTAAGACTAGATAGCCGGATCGATAAAAAGACCGGCGAAGGGAGGAAATTCCAGCCCAAATGGTTGGGCCCATACCGAGTCATGAAGGACTATGGAAATGGTGCATATCTCTTATGCACACTGGAGGGTGAGGAATTTGGTGAAACTGTCAATTCCCTACACCTTAAGCGATTCTATGCATAAGTGACCAGCACTATCTATATAATTATATCTACATTGCATCTTCATGTAGTTAGGTTCATTTCATCCGCTTGTTTCGTACAAATCTTGTGATCAAGGAACTTATTCCCAAAGCAATTCATTACAAGCTTCTGATGATATTGACATTAGCTTTCAAAACATACTTCTTCATTTTCATAACATCATCACCATTTCAGAATCATTTCATCCATACAAAGCTAGATATGACAAAGTCTTAATGGTAACCATACCAAGGTCTGCATGCTTGTTCTCACTTTTGGTTTCTCCCTAGGATAGGTGTCTTGCCTATGGTCTGTTCTAGAAGCTTCATCATGTCACATCTATCCCGTATGCATATCTCTTTGGAAGTAAGAACATACTGACATTTTTCTCAAATAAACAAGTCAAATATAGATCAAACAAAAATTTTATTTTTACACATTTCCTTGCCCTACCAACCTTCGGTGATGAGCTTGCGTCTCTTACTAGTGACGTAGGGTTGGGAAAGGATGGGAATGCCCTTACTCACCTGTACCTTGTCCATGGTGATAAGCCCACGCTTCTGACTAGTAGCATGGGGCAGGGTATGGGGGGTCCTCTTAACAATAAACGTTGAAGGTAGTCAACAAACAATTCAAATGAACCTTTGAAATCTTGAGTCAAAAATGAATGAATCAGATGTCCAAAATTCCAAGAGAGTTCAAAACCCTAAAAACCAGATTTTGTCAACCATGTGGCCATCTACGGATCTAAGTCTAGATAAACCGCAAAGCAAGTAGCATTCTAAACTATGGAGTCACTTGAGTAGAGTAGGTTTGTAGCATCCTAATTTGGTTCCACCAAATCTTTGTCTATCTCTCATCACTACCATTCAACAAATTTCACAACTTGTGCCCTTTCTAGCTCTCGGTGATGAGCCCTCGCATCTTACTAGTTGCGTGGAGATAGGAATGGGGCAAGTTCATCTGCTCATCATACCGGTTTATCATCTCATTTTGTCAAAACAAAAATGAAGTACCAAAAATTGCTTATAGAAACTAAAGTTCAAAATCACATTGTGTCTACATTATCATACATCAGCATCACGAAATACAAAAAGAAAGAAAACATTTGTATCATTTGTTCTCCATTGCATACATTCTGAAAGGCATATAAAAACAACATTGTAATTTACATACGAAAGCAAATCACAAGAACATTGATACCAAGAGTCTAATCCAAAAAGAATATATATATATATATATATATAATCAAATTTCCTATATAATGCCATCATGCGCTAAGCATGGTCAAAATGCTCAAAGAGCCCGAGAAATACAAAATACATCATACTAATGATCTACGAGAGCCAATGGCCTCTCAACCCCTATGAGATCCCTCCGAAGGTGCACACCCATGTCTAGGACTCCGGCTACGCCGGCGCTCTGAGTGCACGGAGGGCTCACGATCCCGAGGAGCAGCTGCGGTCTCGCCATGAGAGTGACTCCTCATCAGGCGCTCTGTTGTCTTATACCCTGCTAGCTCGGTACAGAGGGTAGGTCACCATCCTGGCCACATGCCAGATAGGGGAAAAAAATGTCGTATGCCTACCGGCTGCTAAGGGCTCCCCTGCATCCACGGATAGCTCCACACGGGTCTTCTCCATAGGGATCATCAGGGTATCAGTGCATACCCGGCGAATCAGGTCTCGCCACTCATCAACAGTCTCTGCAAGCAAAGGAGAAAAACCCAATTAGAAATAATCAAGAGATAGAAACAAATGTAAACAAAAGGAGAGATAGCAACTAAGGCAATTCTAACTAGAAACAAACATTAAAAGGAAGGATGATAACTCACTCGGATCTCTGGCCTCCAAGATGGATCTCTAGGGTCAGCACCTACCACAGATGCCACTGCTGACTGGTGCACTCCTCCTGTGCCTGGGCCACATAACGTCCTACTACGGACTCATCCTCTCCGCCCAAGCCCTGAGAGAGTGGCTCCTCTAAAACCAGAGTCACCCTCTCCGCACTCTGCTCCGCCCTCTCTCGCCTGTAAGATATCCTGAGTGTCATGCCACTCAGATCGCTATCCTCTCTCCCCGACTCACTGACCTCAGCCTCGGTCTCCTCCTCCGTCTCTCCCCCTGTGAACTCCTCAGACTCAGAGTCTATGTCAATGGGGTCATCACTATTTTTGGGCGGGACCGGCGGCAATCTGAAGCAAGGGTGCCTGAGGAGCACCGGCTCTCCCTCGAGCTCGTACTACCCTCCTAGCTGCAATGGGGACACCAGGAGTAACAACTATCCAACCCCGGCCTCTAGGACCTCCTCTAGCCTCCCGACTGATCTATATAATGGTACCACTGGGGAAGCATACCCACGTATGGAAGGCCAAACTATTGGGGCACTCGACCAAACGGATGTATCTCCACCCTCCCCATCCTGTCAACAAGCTTGCCCTGGTGGAGCAAGAAATCAAAGTAAGAGCCTCCTCACCCCATAAACCTGCCATGGCCTAATAAGGTGTGGCCTCCATGTCATCAATGGTCAAGGAGGCGACTGGCTGGTGAGGTGCTCTGAGCACCGACATGTCTGTCCATCTGGCTGCCCTCACAGCTCCGGGATCTGCCACCTCTACACCTCTCCCATAAGGGATGATACGCTCATAGACCCAACTCATAACCAGGGTCGGATGGCTCAATGACTGCCCCTATAAATGGACCACCCAGTACAAATCATGATAGGTGGTCCCAAGAATGTCGGCTCCCCAGGCATAAATCCAGCCATGCCCTCAATCAGCAATGATGGGGGGGACCAAAAATATAAGTAAGGTGTCTCCTCCCTTGTCCCCGATCAATCTCGAGGCAAGGATCCCCATAATGGCCTGATGAATCAAGGGGATAGGCAGGCTAGGAATAGATCGGACCCTCACCCCCTTCTTCAAACCAGTGGAGATAACTGCATCTCCCATATATGAGGCCCACTGTGTGTCTGAGCCCGTGACCCTGCTGTCTCAAGAGTGAGCCATCTCCCAATAATCGGGACCCCCAAGATATGGTAAACATCCTCCAAAGTAATGGTCCACTCACCCCGGACCCCTGGTAATCGGAAAGTGTTCCGATCTAGCATCCCAATATGAAAATAAGTCACAAAGTATGTGACTAGATGGTGCAACATGCGGGACCCGTGATATGCGCAGTATACCGGCCCTCTGAAGAGTGTCCTGCTCATCCTGAGAAAGGGCATCCAATACTACTGGAAGCCAATCACACTCTCTCTCCCGACTCCATCGGATATACTCCTCCTTCACCTGCATACACCCAAAAACACACAAAACAGAGTAAGTTAGTATCCAAGTGACATTAGAAAAATCATGAAAGCAGGAAAGGATGCTAAAAATGCAAAAACAATTCAAATAAGTATTATTTGTACATTCTGTGTAGGACCACCACCCTGAGCAGGGCGGGTTCCGTAATCGCCACCTTAAAGGTGGCGGTCTTGTAACCACCACCCTGATCAAGGCGGTGGTCTCGTAACCGCCGCCCTGCTCAGGCGGCGGTCGTGTCCCAAAACCCACGCGGGTCATGTGCCCTAAAAGTGGCTAAAAATGCAAAATAAAGACCTTTTGACTCAAACAAAGCCTACCCAGTAGGCGCCCCCTAGTTGACCCTATTAAAACTAACATTTTCAAAATGATCCCCCATGACAAAGATTTCACCATTTTAACATTTTGGGGGCAAAAATGGTAAATCGAGAAAAACTAACCTGTGATCTCACGTGGGTCGGTGTTCCGCTCATGGAGGCATGATCACGATCTCATCCCGAACGTTTTGACTATACTCTCGTGAGAAACCGTCACCGTGGGTCCCAGAGCTCAAAATCAACCAAATCAACACGCGCAAATGAATAGGAAAATGGGCCCACTTTTACATATATAACAACCTGACTTGTTTTGAATGCCCCTTTTCAGCAGTTTGGAGCACCGACGGAGGTAAGTTCTTATCCCCACACAAATGGTACGTCCTCATTTCATAATATTTTAGTGTTTATTTTTCGATCTATTTTGTCTATCTGCACTTGAATTCTCTTTTCATTTTGTAGGTGGCGGGAATTTTGGATGGTGTCATTTCGACACACGGACGTATCAGGTATAACTTCTAATTTCCCATTTTGGGACCGCCATACTTGGACCCACCATTTTACGCCTCTTCATGGCTAAAACACTTCTCTAAGGGGGCAATATGTACGTACCCAAAATTATAGGGTACTGCACCACCGAAACAACGTTACACGTGCCCCAATGATGATACAGGTCTCCTCGCAAGGTGTTCGGGATCCGAAAAATCTCTCCAAGTATGCGTTAACATCCCACATGCCCCGCTTAGCCCCTGCGTGCTTTGCTTTTTCCTTCCCCCTCTTTTCTTTTGTTTTTTGGTCTTCAGTGATGAAACTTCAAACGAAACCACCGCCTCGCCCGCCTGCGGCGGTCCGTGAACCGCCGCCTGCTAGGGTATGGTCCTTCACGCATTTTCTAGAATGCTCTTTTTAACGTGACTCATGTAAATTTTCAACGTTTACCAGCTTTTTTCACCGCCTTTGCTTGTATTTATGATTCTGGTTCCCTGGAATAGTGTTTTGGCATTGTTTATGGTTTAAGAGATCAATTTGGTTTTCACCTTTGGGTAAATGGGATTCTATAAATAGCTGGCTTGTGCTCAAGCAAATGGCCCCTCAAATTTGCCTCTGAATTTCTCATTTCAATAGCTTAGCCTTTCAATTTTGTTTAGGATTCATAGTTTCATTTGTTGTATGCATGGTAGTGTTGTTTAGCTGTTAGAAAGCCACATATTCTCCTTGTGCAAGTGTTGTTATTATTTCATCCAATCAATTGGAGTAGGATAGTTTGATTTTCAGTAGGAAGCCATTAAAGTTGCAGGTTCTGCTCATCAAATAGGATAGTTTCAGGTTCTAGACATTTTATGTTGCATGACTCGCAATAAATCCCGCTAGGAATTACATAAGCCAAGCTCTGTTCTCTTGCGCTATCCCTCTCCTACTCGCATTGTATTCAGTCTGCATCCTAAGCTGCCATTGTCCCATATCTACTTCTACTGATGCTAGCATTACACACTTTTCTGGATCCACGTGAGCACGAAAGAACGAGGAAATCACACTAAGGGGACAAGGCCACACACCATCGGATTCGCCACTATTCTGCAAAATCCAGGTTCAAGCTTTCAAAGTTCTAGTTAAAGCATATCAAGTAGAGTAGCCAATCATTTCATTTCAGTTAATTTTACTTTCGATATTGCCAGGGAAGCTATGGGGATTGATAGTTTCTGAGAAACTATGATTCACTCCTCACTTCTGAGGTAGGATCGAGAGTCTTTCAAATAGATTAGATCAGTTATCTGGTTACTTAGAATAGATTCACAACTACACAGACAAGTAGCTATACTCGGCTGCTTTGTTTGTTTTAATTTCGTTATTAGTTTAGTTGTCAATTTCTAGATATATTAGATAATTGCTCTTTTAAATTCTATTTAGTAGTTTATCAAAATATCAGATTTAGGAATATACATAGATATATCTTGCGTAGTCGATTTATTCTGTCATTAGTTAGCTTTATATCATTTCCTTTTGCATGACAATCACGGGACCTAGGGAGCCCAAAGAATACGTATTCGAGCCTATCGTGCCTCAACCCAATCTTGTCACAGCAATAACCGATATAGACCAGAATCTTAGAATCCAAGTCTTCCGAACAACAACAAACTTACAACAGATCAACTCACAGTTAAGAGGGTTAAACATAGAAGACGACCAAGCACACATATTCTGGTCAAACCAGCCAAACTACAGGTTACCCTAGATAAACATCCACATGCATGACTGTAGAAGGGCTTGAAAGAGAGCAAACATTCGGTTGTGATCCTTTGGTCCCACAAATGACACAGAGATACTCTCACTGATATAGACACTAGCTTAAGAATTCAGGTTGCAAGAACACCTGTAAGATACTCTGAAAAGATTACACAACTGTTAATTCTGAACATAGAGGCCGAAAAGGCATACGACTATTGGATACTAGGGATTAGGGACTGATTCCGCACATGACCATAGCAGGTCCACAACAACCACGAATCTACGGTTGTGATTCACAAATCCCACAACCCAACGAGTCCACAGGTCAATCCGACATTGACGCTTGGTTTACGCACATTAGTATTCAGATCCACTCCACTTCCACCTATTATCATCACACAGTTATCCCTGTTGGATATAGTAGCTAACGAAGCTAAGGATTTCTGGACTAGGCCGAGAATCACCCGTAGAATCCACCATATCCATCATCCATCCTATGACCTTGTCTAGAGATATACACGAAACAATCCCAGGTCATTTTCCTCATATCCCACAACCTATAGATCGGATCATGCCAGAGCTCGATATTGATTGGAGCCTTCGAGCAGTCATCCTCGCTGACCGATCTATCACACCAGTTCAGGTTAGGAGGGCCTTCTTTGCCTTAGATTCGCAGATTCCATTAGTGTGTGTCGAAGATATAAGATTGCCTAACTAGTTTACCCATACCCCACATAATCCATCCCCACCAGCTGTCTCAGCACGACCTCGGGAGGTCGGGTGCGAGGAAGAGAAGTTCCCCATCTTTTTGCTAAAAAGGACCTGGTGGACAACCTTCAAATATTAAAAGCCCTTAATTCTCCTATTTCCAGATCCATTGCTCGACACACCATGTGTGCTAATGACGAGCAATTGCAACACATTACTTCTCTGCGCCAACTAGAAAATCATACTTTTGGAAATTTGTGTTCAAAAAGGTCTTGTGAATGGTGCTACCGATCTATCGTTGACATTGTTTGCGACAGTTCCTCTGGTCCACCTGATTTGCCTTTATTTCTCGTCATCAACCCTCCTCCTTAACTCTCCCTTCTTATGCCCCGTCACCCCTTCCTTTTCATGCTTCGTCTCTTCCTATCGTATCTTGATCTTTTCCACTTCTCCCTTTCCCTCTTCCTCCTATTTTTCATTTTCCAGGGCCTAATATCATATTTCTTTGTTGTGTTTTTTAGTTTCCTTATGTTGTTTCCCGTATTTCACTTTCGGCGTTAATATCGCACACCTCACGTGCGATTGCTAGTTTATATTCTACATTTGAAATATAGACATTGAATAATGAGAATAACTAAATGTGTTTGACAGGTTGGTATGACAAGACTAATAGTTATGGTGAAAAGTGTTGTAACGTGGCAGGAACTAATAAGTGAGGAACATAATAATATTTCCCTTGCAAAATTGAGAAAAATAAGGAATTTTGGAATTGGTGATTGAAAGAAAAAATTAATATACGTCACTGATGGAAAATTGATCCAATAATAAAAAATTAGCGTTACCGGCTACTAGTGAAAATGAGACTAACGACGGACAGCCGCCGGTAAATAGCACAACGAAAAATAAACTAATTGCTTTTCTGCCGCATAAAATAATGTGTAGATCGGTCAGAGAGCCTCGTCCCGTTCTGGTTCTTGTTTATGGTTGCAGATTGGCAATGGAAATGGAGTCTGATTCCACATATTTGGATATTCCTCCCCTTGTGAAAATTTACAGAGATGGATCTGTGCAACGCCTTTGCGGCACGGACGAGGTGCCCCCCGAGCCTAACCATGCAGAAGTGGCCTCCAAAGACGTAATCTTCGATCATGACACAGGGTTTTATGTGCGCCTGTTCCTTCCTCACCAGGAGGAGGAGAGCCACAAAGTTCCTGTACTTGTATACATTCACGGAGGGGGTTTCTGCGTCGAATCCGCCGCCTCCCCAGCTTATCACAGTTATCTCAAATTACTGGCCAAAGAGGCCAACATCATCTGCGTCTCTGTGAATTACAGAAGAGTACCGGAGCACCGCCTCCCTGCCGCCTACGACGACTGCTTCAGCGTGCTCCAATGGCTGGAAACGGGATTCGATCCCTGGATCGAATCGCACGCAGATCTGGCGGCGTGCTTCGTGGCTGGCGATAGCGCCGGAGGCAATATTGTGCACCAGGTGGGAACTCGCCACAAAAAATGGGAGCGATTGCGTTTGGTGGGGGAATTCTCGTTCACCCCTTCTTTGGGGGAGAAGAAACAATTGGGCGTGAAGGAAGCTCGGAAAATGAGGGTTTCGTTCAGCTGTGTAATAAACTATGGAAGTTGTCCCTGCCAGAGGGGGCCAATAGAGATCACCCATTTTGCAACCCTGTTGCTTCGAAGTCTCCAGGCCTCTCCGCTCTTGCGTATTCGAGGATCCTTGTTTTTGTTGCGGAAAAAGATTTTCTTAAAGATAGAGGGATCTGGTATTACGAAGCCCTGAAGAAGGCTGGCAAAGATGCAGAGTTGATCGAGACAGAAGGGGAAAACCATGTTTTCCATCTGTTGACTCCCGACTCAGAGAATGCGCCGCTCATGATGAAACAATTCTGTTATTTTATACATTCATCTTCTTCATCCTCGTCTGTTGTCTCTGAAATGAAATAGAGGAGCTGTTGTCTTGTTGTAAGTACCAGTTGTAACCATATATATGTAATAAGGTGCTTTGAATTGTTAAAAATGTTTCTTTAACAAAGTAGCAATTGTACTTGGAGGAAGGCTCTATCAAGTTGTATTAATTACAAAAAGAAATAACTTGAGGAAAAGAGAAATGAAAGTTGGAAAGGTAAAGAGGAGGATAGGAATACCTAAGAGGTATTGTGGAAGGAAGAGATGGAATATTGAAGTCGATGAAGAGGACGGTTGGAGGTGAAGATATTATAGCCTTTATTCTTCATTTAAGTGGCATTGCAGTAGAGGAGTTTTGGACATCTTAGAGTAGCGTTCAAAGGAAAAGGGAGGGGAAATTCAAATATTGGACAAGGAAAGAACTCTAGAGATAGTTGTGAAGGTAAATCCTTGTCTCTTGGTGTTGCTAATATCAATAGTGGCTCTATGCAAAGTAAATCATTGACACTTGTGTATAGTTAATCCCAAGCCATTTTGAGTAGTACTTGTCAGTGATTCCCCCTTGAAATATGGGTGACGAGAATACGTGAAGGTTGTTCGGGATCCTAGATTGAGCTAGCATATCGATCAAATTTGACGAAAACAAAAAATAGTAGACCATGCAGAGGAGAGGAAGTTTCATAAGCAATGTCTATAAAAGAGCCAGATACACCATTGACACGACCTGTCTCAACCCATAAATTATATGTGAGCATGGCTTTTTGGTTCCTACAAAAGAGAATTTTGTGTTGCAGTTGATCATCATCTAGATCTCCTGATTTACTATGTCTAATAATTTAAGCAATGGACAAGGCAACTGGAGAGTTAAGAACAATGGACATATCCCCACACACCCAAGCAAAAGATGGAGTTCGCATGATTCTACGTTTTTGTTTTTCATCTTGAAAGGGAAATGTTAGTATGGAAAGAAAAAATAAATAACAAACAAGTACATAATTTCATAACAGCACAGGAAAGTAAATTGAGAAGTTGAACTTTAGCAACAATCAAAATATACATAATAACATCGAGCCTTTTCTTTAAATCAAGTATAAACACCTATGATTAGATACACTAAGAGCAATTTCTTTCAAATCTCAAACATTACCATTAAATTCTTTAAAAACTATTAAATATAATGTAAACCATTCAATTTAATGTAATAAAGTTAAAATATCTAAATATTTTAATCCCCGTAGCACATCATGAATGTTCTATATAAACTGGGATTGGCGAGTAAGATGCAAGCAATTTTTTTTTTTTCTAACATTAGGTGGATTGTTTATGATCAGGTGGATTGGTTTTTATCACGCATTGTTCGAAAAAAAAAATGAAGTAACACATGTAAGAGATCCACACATTAGCAAACATTGTATCCCTAAACAATATACATTTTGATCCTTACTTGAATTTCTGAAAATCAAAATATTAAACACTATCTAGCAAAGTGTCCAAAAAATCTTTATTTTCTGGGATGATTTACCTTACCTCTCTTTAAACTCAAAACAAATGTAATGATACCAGCTCTTTACACCAGAGCAAGGCTTATTGTGATGATTTGGTTGAATGGCAAGCTACGGATTTACTTCAAAGAAATAGTATATGTTTGGCCGAGTTAACATGAAAATTAAACTTATCCCTGGTGATTATGCCAAAAAAATCACTTCTTTTATGTAAGATTTTAGTAGTGTGAATATCTTTGTTGTTTTCCAAATAACAACTCAATGAACATACATAATCTTTGACTGGTTGAAAGATATAGAGTCGTGTGGGGAGGTGGATTTCTACATTTTCTCATTACTTGCAACATATGACTTTGAGTTTTTCTATTTCTCATTTCATGCAACATAATTTTCTTTGGAAAGGACAAAAAAGTCCCAATGTCTAAGCTAGTTGTGATTACTTTTGGAGGATAAAACTTGTGATTATTTGTTTCTCTGTGTGGTTGAATGGGCTCTTTCATCATGTAATTGTAGGTTTCTCTCTTTCTAATTTCAGTTGGATGGGATCCTTTCATCTTGGCAGAATTTTGGCATCAAACACATACATAGGGCTTTATGGAAGAATCTCTAAGACCCTCTCTCAACCACAACACTCTCTTTATAGGCCATCATACATCAGCCACCTTACCAAGAAGTTAAAAAATATATGCATAGACACACACAATCTTAACGAGTTGAATTTTGAAGTATCACAATTCAAACATATTTCCAACTATTTTTCCATGCTCAATGAAAGATGAGAGATTTTTTACCTCAAAATTCAGGATAGGGAATCTAAGCCAAACAGATAAATGATTCAAAAAATAATAGGGCTCCTCAAGATCTTCCATTGGCCTATCTTTTACAGCTTGTATTTGTGTTATATTTGTACTTATTTGGCAAATCTAATACTTGACTCGAGAGATGGGTTTACATTATAGAACTCTATCTGTCGTGTGTGTTTGTGTTTGCTAGCGGACTATTGCCTAAATGTTTTCTGTCAAGATAACAAGTTGTAGGTTGTTTCTTTTGATGAGTTCATAGCAACCCATTAATTCCAAAAATTTAATTTGGAGCACAATCCCAACGTCATCCCTTAATACTTTATATATGTTGGGATTTAAACATTGGTGGATGGCTTGACAACACCTTTTACACCATCATACCAACCATTAAATTATAACCCATTTGATAAAAGTACAAAAGCTAAATGATACAATTGGTAAAAAAATATTCTAAACTTCTACAAAAGCATCACATGCACCAAATTGGTGTTTGGAGGGCGTAAAAACTACCTCAAACCTTTACTAATATGATTTTCATTATATTTTCTGCATGGAAGCAATGCATTACTGGCCTATCCTACTCTATTTTAGCTTTATTTTTGTGGAATTTTATTGTATCATTTCACTTTTACTAATATTTTAGGTCTATCTTATAGACCCATGATCTTCAAGGTTAAGGTTGTTATGATATGAATGCCCTCTGTTATGGGATTAATTTAGAGTATTGGGCGTGTCTATGTGAACAGATGAGTTCTGACACAAACACAGATATGGATGAATTGGACATTGAGTTTTCTCGAAACAGATCAGGAAAACCATATATCATCCAACCAATGTCTTTTCCCATGGCAAGGATAAAGAGAGTAGAGATTCAACCTGTGGTTTTATAGTTTTGCATATTTTCACACCTACTCCATTCCATGGAACCACAATCATATAGTGTGAGCATAGTTCCTAATGACCCAACTGTAATTTTGTTGGCTTCTTAAGTCATTATGCTGAAATGAGGACACTTATATGTGATTGTGTGCAGGTTCTCTGTAGATGAAGTGACAATCAGAGTATACAAGAACAATGAAGTGGAAGGGGTCCCATATGGGAATCTATTCCACTCTATGAGAGAGTACATGATTGGGCTACAAGAGGAGGGATAGAGAAGATAGAATGGAGTAAAGCATTGTTTCTATGCCTACTACAAAGATTTTGACATAGAAGCATGTGCAATTCCTAATGGGGCTAGTTATACCTCCAACCCCACAATTGGTGGGAAGGTTTGAATTATAGAAGTTTGAGTCCTTTACATGACAAGAAAGTGCAGGTGGGTGAGGGTAAATGACATGGTATACGACTAATGTGTAGACAAATCCAAGTTGGCATATTCAATTACTAAAATAGCAATTATAGATAAAATGGTGGAGGTAGTGGAAGAAAAACTAAGGTTAGAGATACATTGGACCCATAGGAACAATACCCTAGCTATTCCAAAGAGGAATTTCAAGGAGAATTAATCAAATATGAAGAGGAATGTGCCATTTAAAAAGCATAAAACTGAAAGTCAAAAACAGGGTAGCTCATTTCTAGGAAGATAAATCATGTATCTTTTAAGCCAAGTTAATAGAAGATAAGAAAGGTAACCACAACATGACAAGTCTGGAAAAACATCTTCACATGCACAAAGACAACTTAAATGATTTGAGAAATTTGGAAGAAAGTATCTGAAGCTCTTACTTTAAGTTTACCAACCAAACACTAGAGAAATACCCAATTAAATCTAAATAATGGAACATATATTGCATTTCCGATATAGTTGTTTAGAGAAAACACAGACTTAGAAAACTTTATAGATGACTGAGAACAACGATGCCCTACACTCAACAAACGAGCTCAAAGCATAAGCTTTTTTAGGATAACCACCAGATCTAGAACGAAATACAGAAACCAACGTCCCTTCCCACAAAACGCCTTATAAACTACGAGTTTCTAAATTAATGGTTTAAATGTCAAATCCATTAAAAAACAACATAATCATACTTGGTAGTCCCACCTAATATATCTACATTAACTCGTAATCTTACTCAAAACTCGCAATTTTCCATATTTTTGACCCATACACCTAGCATGAACACCCATACGCCTAGCCGCACTTGAGGAAAAATTTGCAGTCCATCTGTACAGAGACCACTTCAAACCCTGCCTCCATTTCTACGAGCATCGCTTCAAAATCCAGCACCATTGTACAAAAATACTTCACCATTACGTTTCGTTCTTCTGCAAGACACCTGAATTTTACCTTTCTCTCCATCATCTTTTTCTTCAGATGTCGATGAAAATGCAGTCGAACAACGTTTGTCACAATTCATTGAGGACGAGGTTCTCAAAATCACCACTAATCTGATGGGTAAGTGGGGTTCTGCACAATGCAGTCTCTACCCAGAACTTGAAGCCCGGTATGAGAGACTCATGTCCCACGCCTCGAAACCGAGACCTCCTGCACCTAATCTAGACACACCACAACAACAACAACATCACGATTCTTGTTCCACCGACTCGAACTCATGGTGCGCCACAACGGAGGGAGATTCGAAGTCGAGCCATAGCGAACGCACCTCTTCCAGAATGTTCATGCCCTCACCCTCTCACAGATCCAGGTCAATTTCCCACCTCCTTCCAAGCCATGCTTTTGTGGGTACCCCAACAAGCTGCTCGAAACCCTCTGCTCTAAAAATCACAGCCTTCTCATAGCTCAAGGTTTAGTTTTAAGCAAAACCCCCAACTTAAATCTTCTACTGGTATCGATAAAACCTCATCTATATCTAAAGGTAGGCATGGTCACATGTGAGTATAACGGAGGGTTTCATGATGAACTTGACTACCCATCCGATGAGGAGTTTTGACATGATTTGACTACTTTTTCATGAGAATCCAAAACCCACTCAAGAAAGATGTGCAGGAAGGGCACAAGGCATGCCGAGAAACGGTGAGTTGGGTAAAGCGAGGCATCTGCATGAGACACATGACCCTATAACCCGTCCTCCATTTCTAACTCGCAATGGATCTCCCTCCTTTGCGTATGGTGGTAATGGTATGCTTGCTTCTCAATTTTTAGAAACATGACAAGACCCTTATCCCTCTAGAAACTGACATTCCTTGCAGGTGCATTGCCAATTGTAAGGTGAAAAGCACCATACATCGTCAACCATTTCATCTTGGTCGTCGGCCTCTCCATCACTTTGTCGGTAGGTAGGGGCTTTCGCCAAAGAACACGCCTTTTGGCGTAATTAAAATTACGTAATTGTACCAAGAATATGATACAATTCATACACATGCAAGTGCCTTTGTTGTAGGATTTTTAAATTTAATTCATACTCATGTATTTTTCATACTCTGTATTGTTTTGAAGTCTTGGAAATTTTTTTGGAGGAGAGATCAAGAAAGGTGAATATGTAAAGAATGTGGGAAAAAATAGTTAGGAAATATATGAGAAAAAAAAGATAATAATAGACTATATGTTAGAGAATTAACTTGGAATTTTAGACATTGGTAGCTACAAAGAAAGTTATAAGGAAGTTTTTCTATCAAGTAATATGATATTTGGTCACGATTAATTCTTTTTCTATCATAAATTTTATTTATTTATAAAAGCCATTAGTTTAGTATTGTCTAAGATGCTCACAACCCTTAAATCAACCTTTGTGACACTATATTAAATTATGGATAGACTTTACACACCTAAATTGTTTATGCTTTATTGTATGACCAGTAAGAAAGTATAAATGAACTTCAAAATAAAAATGATACTTATTAAAAACTTACATTGATTAAACGCACGCAATTCTCAAATTTAATTGTCAAGGATTAATTTGATTTATTATATATAATAAATATTGATAAATATGTCCATGAAATCATTAGCTTTATTGAACCCAATATAAGGGGTTTTCATTCACTTCAAAATGAAATCATTAACTTCATTGCACCCAATGTACAGAATTTTATATGTTGCAGCACGTGTAGTAAGGATATTTGGAAGTGTTTTGTAGATGCTTTGTAATTATTACAACTTCCATTATCTCTTCCATGTAACTGTTATCGTTGCTGCCAGTGTTGGTACGAGGATCAAATTCACTGTGTAATATTTTTAGTTATAAAACTTGCTCATATCAAGATTTTTTTGGTGGATCTGGCAGATAGAAATAACTGAAAATACACACCCTGGACTAAAACCAATAATTTTTGTGTATCAGGCTACAAAATGTACAGGTACTTGAAGCTCAGTCCACTAAATTTCTACCTAACAAAATGACATCAATGCTTCTGATATTGACTATGAAACCACCAATTTCAATATGAAGATCATGACTCAATATCTTCCAACAATTATTGAAAAACAGGTGTGCCTAAACATTACATGTGTTTTGACTAACAGGTGTGCCTAAATATTACATATGCTTAGTCGGTCAATTCAGAACAAACAATCCCCTTATTACATAATGGACAAAAACTACTAATTTTTATATATCAACTTGCAGTCCAATCCAATCCAGTCATTTTCAGTCAATTACATTTGTCATCACTATTCAAAAGCATTATCAACCACTCTAATTAGCTCACCTTGTGATGGTAACTGTGTAATCGCCATTTCATCACGAAAGGAAGCAAAGCATAATGTATTCAATAATCCGCAACCAAGCCAACAAAACAAGATGAGGCTTATGGCTGCAAAAAAATCCACTATAGAACTATACAAGTGAGAAGACAAATGTGCAATAGATAAAAACATCGTTTGATCTAAAATAACATTTTTGGAAATTTATTTTTGAGAAGTCTTGAAATTTTATTTTTAGCCGTCTTTGACAGTTTTTAATAGTTTACATTTCGAGAGTCTTCAAAGCATTTTTAAGCTTCGGATTGTACGAAAATAGTCAAAGTATTATGGTCATAATGATTTGTTCGAGTTCATTTTTTCATCTCTCTAACAGGTCCCGTGGTTTCCAAATCAGATCAACAGACTAGAAGATATGACCCCACAAGGAGCATTTCAGCTTTTTCCACTTCTATCTTTTGAATCCACCCTTAATGTGGATACAAATGATCTCCATGTAGAATGATATTTCAGTTCCCATCTGGAACATTTCATAACATGTTCTTAGCAGTTTTTTATATTCTTTATTATATATCTATATTTAAAGTAGATTGTTTTGAATAAAGAAATAGATCTTTGGGCATACGTCTCTTTTGTGGAGTTTTCCAATTTGAATACATTTAGAATTACAATAAAATTAGTTTATTTTTATAAAGCTTTTATTATGAATTGATTGCTATAACACGTTAATCACCATTATTAATGTGTTATCTACTAGGTTTGAGCTCAATCCATATCACTTCATCGTATCTAACTTGAATTTTCGCATTATTTATCCTTTGCAATAAAACTATGTAAAGCCTCGTTGAAATCCCATCCTTGTTGTTTGTTGAATGTAGGTAATTATGTGTTAATGGGCTTTGCCTCTATTGAATTTTCCTTCAAAGCTTGCCCCACTTGTTCCTGTGATGAGATGAAAACAATTTTGTACTTTATTTGAACCACGGGAATGCCTATTTATCGAAGAATCTTTTTAAGTTTTGCATGGTCAAACCCATCTTCCAAATCATCTAAAATAAGTAGAAACCGATGACCTAATAATATTTTGTACATATAGCACTTTGTTGATTCCGGATCTACGTTTGTAAGAAAGAAAATTAAAGCATAAAACTAGAAAATCACATATGTAATACCAAAGCTCTCTAGTCTAACTCAAATGTAAACCTTTGATTGACCAAACAAGCGATAGAAAATACCGTCACTTACCAAAAGATAACTCCCTTGTGATTGTTGGATTTTCTCAAGATGATTGATTGATGTTGGTTACTTCGACAAACATGGAGTTTGTGCATGAATTATGGTAGCACCTCCCTTTGAAATTTTGATGTTCACTTATGGGTCGGCACAACTAGTTGTCAATTATGAAATTCAAACAAGGGAATCATATAAATACATAGTTATGTGTTCAAAATCAAGGACCAAACACTAAGCATTACTATCATCACCTAAGCTTGCATCCAAAAGGCACCTAAAACACTTCAAGCATCCATCTAGCATCCATTCAAGGGACAAGGGACTATCAACTCTGCATACACAACATAGGAAGGGGAAGTTCATTTTCCATCCACACATTCTATTACATTGCTACATTTAGCTACAACCCGCTATCAAGTGCACTTGCACAAGGGCATCCTAGGGCACAATTTCTACACACACTCACCAAAACTACATGGAGTCTGAGATGTAGTGCAACACTCGGTCATAAGTTCACTCTCGGGTGACCATCGGGGGTCATTCTCGACTCCCCATATTGCATCTTTATTTTTTTAGGTTTGATGTGGTTTGTGGGTTTTTGTAGGTGAATTCTATTTTGCAAGTTATAAGTACCTTTCGAATGATCATCAGAGTGACACATATGATCAACAGGGAATATTTGACACACTTGTGACACATAATAAAATCAAGATTTACCATATTTATTTCATCAGTCACATCAACCCCAAAAGAGGTCTCTAAGCACCTGTGCACCCCTCTCTATCCATGGGCCCCATGTTCCTCCTTTATTCCCATGAGTCCAAAATTTATCTTGAGATTTATGACATTTTTCACCTCATCTTTTTTCAACACTTTTCCCAGTCATCAGACTTCAGTTCCAGATCAAGCATAAATCAACTAAGTCATTCTTCTATATCTTCTTGTTTAGGGGTTTCATATATTACATCTTATTTTTTTGTGTCATTATTATTTTTATTTATACATTATATCATTCATTAGTTTACATCGTTACTTTAAATTATTTAATTCAAATTAAATTTGTTAAATCATTTGGTGAACCCACTCATTCAAACCCTACCTTCTGAGAATGTATCAAAATCTATCTCCTTCTTCTGAATTCATGGATCAATCTTCTTATCCTTCTTTTACTCCAACCAAGGTTTCTGGCATGGCTACTACTCTACTTCTAATTTTATGCGAGTTCATACTCAACATCCTCCTCACTTTGTTACTCCAATATCTGATCCAACCATCAATGTAGTCACCACCCGTCACACTCATCCTCCTATGGCTCCACCCATTTTTGTCCCACCACCTATCACTTCTATAGTTCCTACCACTACCTCTAAGGGTTATGACATCATAGAGAACTTAAGAATACACCAAAAAAAATCTCTCTTTATGATTTATTACACAATGCACCCGATTTTCATCACACATTAGAGGTCTCCTTCATTCATTCATTCACATTGAAAGTAATAATTCACCTATTGCATTTTCTCACCTCATTCAATCTCTCAAAAATTTACCACATGTTATATCTTTTAGTGATGAGGATATCCCTCCTTCTGTTGGTGACGATCCATTTGCACCTTTTCTTATCACTACTACTATTGGTGTCCATATCTGTATTAAGTGTGTACTCATTGACAATGGATCTGCTATAAACCTATGCTCTCTCTCTCTCTCTCTCTCTCCTCTAAAATAGGCATTACTAAAATCTAATTAACAAATCTTCTCAAGTCATTCATAGCTATGATTCCACCACTCATACATGCATGGGCACCATCACCCTACCTTTACAAGTTGGGCCTAAAATGGTTCCTATTGTATTCTTTGTTATTGATGCCACATTTCAATACAATTTCTTACTTGGTAGACCCTAGATTCATGCAATGCATGTTGTTCCCTCTATAGTTCATCGGTGTGTTAAATTCTTACATGATGGTTATGAACATACTATTGTTGTGGACCCCGAACCATTCAAGTTTTTCCATATAGATCCCTATCACCGCCATGCCCATTCCTCCATCTCAACCATTCCATATCACAAAGTTAGTACATATGATGTTGGTCAATCTAGTGCTCCTACTCCTTCCTACTACTTCTCATGCACTCCATCCATTCCTACTCATACTACTGATATCCTATCACCCACTATGTCCACCCCTATGGCTACTACTTCTCCACCTATCATGGCTCCTCCCAATTCTACATCTGACTCCACTCCTACCAATATTCTTGATAATGCTATACAACAAGATAATGCTAGCACTGATGATTTTGATGATGAGGCTGATGTCGTAGAACTTAATGATGACACATTGCACAATCTTAACTTTACTCCTATTGAAATAGATGAATCCTACTTTAAGATACTTTTTTTTTATTGGCCTTGTGAATATCAATTCAAGAAGCTTCCTCCATCCACTAATGCCATGATACCTTTTCAAGGGACTATACATACATTAGATATTCTATCACCTATTGCATCTCCCCAAGTTCATTCTTCGCTCCACACTTGATCCCTTCACATGCACTCTCTTCATTCATAATTCTTATTGGCCTCATATCCCATTCACCCTACTTTCTCTTAAGACTATTTTTACACATGATGGCTTGGCTCGGCTAGGATTCACACTTGATGATCTCCTTCCTCCACCTCACTCTCTCACCTTTATCATGGATGTGTATTTCATTATTGTTTTTATGGCCTCCATGTCTTTCCATTTGATAGTCTTCCTTGCACGCACACTCCTCATTCTTCTCTCCACTCACACTTGGGAAATCTTGGCTTGATTACATTGGTGGCACACTAGATCCAAATCATACTGATATCACATTTCCTATGCCTTTTGGCCACATTTCTATTTGCAATGATTCATTCTTGGCTATTCTCAAAATCTCACTCAATGGTATGCACATGATTTTCCACAACCACCTTTCACTTGATGAATAATATGCAATGGGCATGTATAATTTACGCCACAAGGGATCTTTATATGATCAACCTCACACTATTGCTTACCAAGTCTTCTGATCCAACTCCAATCGGCTATGATCCTAAAATGATGATCTCTAGATGATTTTACTTGATTCTTTTCCACATCACACACTTGGGGGCATCATGCTTTCTTCCCCCCTCATTCAATCATTATCAATTCTTTCTAATCTCTACACATACACATTACGCTTATGTTTTACATCTAGTCTCTCTCTCTCTTACACATCTTGATACACAACTTGTATCATCATTACCTTAATGACACACTCTAGTTCCATGGTTCATACTTGACTGTGAGGGTCTAAATCTGAAATGAACCTCACCATTCATTCACTTTTCATGCTCTATGCTTCATGATCTATCTTTCTAGCAGTGCACATTTTCAAACCATTTCCGATGACACACTCTTGTTCTATGGTTCATTCTTGATTGTTGAGGGGTATTTTATAAATGAACCTCATCTCATACACATCACATCCACTGGGGGGCACGCTTGCTCCTATCATATTCACATTGCATACCATTCCATCACACTCATACACATACATATTGCATATCTTGGTTGCATTTACTCTTGCTTTTTATACTTACATGTACACTTTGTTTCCCATGCTAGACGGATACTTAGTATGTCAATATCTTTTCTATATACACATGCACATTCACTTGGTATTTTGGAGTGAATGCATATCTCTCATACAGTCTTACACATTGTAATGATGTTTGGCATTACACTCTTACCAGTCCTACCGAGGCTCTGGGGCATCTACTTTCTCACACATTATATGTGTTATTATTTCATCATATTTACTACTTCTATTCTTACTAGCACACACTACTTTCCATTGATACATACATGCTTTGACATACTTTTTATCTTTCTAACATGCTAATGGGTGCTTCATGTGTAGCATTTTCTTGCAGACTATATGCCACCATGGTTATCTGATACATTTTTCTTGCATTGTTTTCTATTGTATGTTATTATTTGGGCTATGCCCTATGTCTTGTTTGATCATTTTGTATGCTTTTTGCCACTTCGGCCCTAATTGTCTTGTGACATTGTGAGTGATGTCCCATGTTTGAAACCCACTTTTCATGGTCTATCTTGTATGCACATTTTTTGTTACATTGTTTTTCTATGACATGTTTTCTACTTTTTCTACTAACACATGTATCTAGCCACTTTGTTTGCATGTGCCTTGGTTTCTACCATGCACATCCCCTACCCCTACAAGGTATATAGTTTCAGATCAACATCAGGTCCTCTCTTTTGGGCCACATTCTCCTATCGATGTCACATGCACCCCAAACAGGGGGGGGCATATACATTGGGTGAAAAATCACCCCATACAACAACTCAGAGCTACAACACAATATACAATACAACACATAAATCAACACAAGTTAGAAGTTACAACAAAAAATGACTTAAAATCAAACTTGGGTCAAAATCACAACACAAACACCAATGCCTAGACTCATAAACAGAGCACCTAGGTGCCCTGTGTCCTCCCCTGGGATAATGTCCTGTGGGGCAACACACAATCATTTCTCATATCAACATAGTTCACATAAGCCTTCATATAGTTTTTAAATATGCAACACATCCTCCAACAACATAATAATTCTATCTCCATTTTCAATCAAAATTAATAAATTAACTAATTTAAAACAATTAGGACAAAAATGAAAAAAAATAGGGACACACCATCTATAGTGGTGTTTATCGGGTAGAGTCATGGAAGGAGAGTAACACTAGACCTCTCTCCCCACACTTGCTCTTTGGCGTGGATCATGAGAGATCACCCAAAAACTTCACACTTTGGCATGAGATCACCCAAAAATCACTTGGCATGAGATCACCCAAAAACTCACTCTTGGCATGAGATCACCCAAAAAAATTCTTCACAAAACATTTTCAGACACTTTTCTATCCTTTTACACTCTTCTACATCAGTGCACACTTTCCTTTTACACACTTTTACACACTTTTACATACTTATGCACATTTTTTCATATTTATCATATACATGACTTTGACTACATTCTTTCTCTTCTTTTTAGGTCCATCCTTACAAGAAGAAACAATCACAAGCTACAAAAACACATGTACAATGCAACACATACACATACACTTCACCCCTAGGGTCACTTTCCTTTCCTAGTCTCCATGCTTCATTTTTGCATCATTTCACGCTTCACTTGTCCACTCGACATGCATTTTTTCCACACACTCTACATGATCATAAGGTATGCATATCTTATCTACTTTATGTTATCAGTATTCACTCAACAAAATAAAGTGGGGGAAATGTAGACACAAAATCATGCACTTGGGTACATTTCTAGGTCCTAAACACATACTAGCATTCATATGATTCCTAAGCAAGAAAACTAGTAATTGACAATTGTCTTTGCCTCTTTTTTTTTTTGTTTTCTATTTGGTCTTACACACCCTACAACCCAATCGGTATTTTAATTATTTATATTTTATGGCTTTAGACACTAACTCCCAAACCAGACAGAGTGCACTAGGTGCCCATGTCCCCTCTAGGCACCCCTGAACCCTTTTTTACCTTACTTTTTTACTCTTTTTTTTCTCTTTTATCTTTTGGGCATCTATTTTTCACTTATGGGTCAAGGCCTTCTAGTTTTCAATTACAAAATTCAAACAAGGGAATCATATAAATACATAGTTATGTGTTCAAAATCCTTTAAAGTAATTGTGCCCATATTTACACTTTCCTAGTTTGTATATGCGTCGATATATAAGCATGAAAGCTAGGGTTATGAATTAGATCTAAATTTAGTATTAAAGTCTAATTGAAATTGCATGAAGTGCCCTAAGTTTGATATGATGAAAGTTAGATTAAGATAAGGATTGATTCTCCTTGATTCTCCTAGATTGGGAGGATGAAGAAGAAGAGAAAGAAAGAATAGGTTACATGAAGAGAAAGCTTCCATGGAGAGAAGTTGTACATAGGGAAATATCAAGTATAATTATGACAAGGTACATTTTAATGGTGAGAAGAGCGTAACATCTTCTACTATATTTCTTTTGTATAATTATTGTCTCATTGTAATGGATTGCATAGTATGTAAAACACGTAGAGTTTCTTCTTGTAGATCCACATTTTTGTGAGATCTTGTATTGTAGATCCATGAGATCATAATGTATTGTTGATCCATGTAGATCTAGTCTTATATTAGATCCACGAGGTTGTTGTGAGATCTTGTATTCATAGATCCATGAGATCATGTTGCATTATTGATCCATGTAGATCTAGATATCGTAGAGGACGTTATCTTCATGTTTGCACAAGTTGATGTAGTGATGGAGAGACAAACTTACTTCTTGATGCACATATATGGTTGCACATTGGTAGACCTATGAGAGAGGTCTTATTTGCATATTCATAGGATATCTTGGTTGCACAATGGGAGATGCAGTAGTTCCTGGTATGTGAGATTTGGTGGTGGTTTGGAGGCATGCTTTTAGTGCACTCATGGATATCCATTTAGAGATCTAAGGAGAGGAGACACTATTGGAGAGATGCATTGTACTTTTATTAAAGAGAGTTTGTTTGTACTCTTGCTTATATTATATATATGAGATCTCTTTCTTTGGTGGACATAGCCCACATTTGGTGAACCATGGTACTTGTTGTATTATGTGTGTGTACTTTTGTTTGATTTGGATTATTATTTTTTATACTTCTACTACTATAGATTTTGGGGAATTTTTTAGATCTTGTGTGCATGATTTTGTTTGTTATTAAATCATAACACTATTATGTAGTCCAAAATTCCCAACAACTAGTATCAGAGTGTTGTTTGATAGAGCCATGGATTTAGTTTTCAGAGAAAGGTTTGCTTCATGGTTTTGTTAGTGGTTTACTGACAGGTGTATGAGAGCAGGGTTTCTTTTTTCCTGATGTGAAAATCGTAGGAAGATATTTAAATATCAAGTGGAAGCTAGAAATGTGAGGTTGCTAGAGAATACAATGAACCGAAGTCGGTTAGGTGGCAACCTTTGCATTGGTAGGGTGACCATGGTTGGTTATTAGGCAACTTGGTTTTAAATAGAAAATCACAGATTTGAAGTTTTTATAAGATGCAGTGAATGTATCTTGTTTGCTAAGGTGTCCCTGATTCTTGGAGGCATAGGCATGATTGTCATATTACTGGATCTAGTTTATAGAGGTATGGTTTTATTACCTTGGTATTGCAGTGCTTGTATTATTTTGGTTGCACATGCATGTTTGGGATTGCAGATCTGAGTATGAGATAGAGGAGAAGTTATGCATCCTTTGGTGTAGTCATATGCACAAGCTTCATTAGAGAGGTAGTAGCACAAAACAAAGATGAGGTTTCCATCAGAGAAGAATGTTCTTTAGTTGAAGATGCGATTGAGTATCTTGGTGCTGGTAAGGTGATGTATTTCATCTTGGTGTAGTTTTATTGCATGTATTATTGATGTTAAGTTTTTGTGTAAGATTTGGGTGCTTCTTGAAATGACTAGCTCAACACAACTACTAGGCTTTGGTAGGAGTAGGATCTGGTTTGGTGTACTATGCCAATTTGTGGCATTGTGTTCATTCCAAAGCACATCGGTGTTGGTCGGTGGAACCAACATCGGTCACAAAGGATCAGATACCCATCACACAACCGAGGTCGTTTTTGTGGCAGTGAATTTGTACTAGGTTTTTACAGTAGGAGAGAGGGCATGGATGGTTCAGTGTCTTATTTTGGAGGATTGAGTTTCTTACACATAGTGTACATGGTAGAGACGATGTAGATCACTTCAATGTTTGAATCAAAAAGAGGATGGAGTTGGCTTGGTTATTCTAGTGAGACTTTGGGTCAGGTATCTCTATATGGTTCATGTTTTATTTCTTTGTTTGAAGAAACTGGTATTATGTTTGGATTGTGTGCACAAATAAAATTTTCACCATGGATATTTGGTGAGCTTGAATTTTATTTCTAGGATATGTTGGAATCTTTAGGACAATGATATATAGTCTAAGGATGGGATCCTCAATGAAATTCATGTTTAGACATAGTTGCAGTAACTAAAAGATGTTGAGTACATAGGATGAAAATGAGGTGATTCACCTACTTCACAAGAAGTCCAAAATTCTATGACGTTAGAAGTATTCTTTGTTAAGAAGGGAATCATGTTTATATTTCTTTCATCCGGTTTTATTTCTCACCGATATATATGTATTGGAGCTTTTGAGTTTGTTATTAGAAGAAATGCAAGGGAGTTCAGTTAAGTGGGAGAAATCCATGGTTATCTGCATTGCAGGTTGGACATATATGCACATATAGAGTGAGAGGAGTATTCTATATTGTTTGTGTGGCATGAGGAACAAGTTGTTTTGGAGGACAGTCACAGTTTTGCAGGTATTTTGAGTTTATTGTATGATGAAATCACTTATGGTTTTATTTTATGGTGTTTGGATATCCTTTGGGATGGAATTTTATGGTTGACTCAACTGGGTGAAGAAGAGAGAGAGAAATTTTATTGACATTGAAGGGTGGAAGAAGGAAAATATGTTTGTTATAGGTTATAGTGAGACAATGAGGTATATTAATATCTTATTGATGTCGCCCTTATTTTCTTTCATCTTAGATGGTTATACGCAATAGGTTGATGACATTTTTGCTGGTATTTTCTCTAATTATTAGTAGACATGGTTAGCAAGGTTGTTGTTGTTGAAATTGATGAGCACATGATTCATATATGGCTTTGGAGTTATTCGGTGAGAGACTTGGATCTTCTGGAGAGCCTAATGATATGGATGGATGTATATGGTAAGTTTATACATATGGATAGATTCTATTTTGTGAGTCTATGATGATGCAAATATTTTATTTGCATATGGATGTCTATGAGCATGGTTTAGATGCCTTGAGCATGAGTAGGGGATGTTTGTATTTCCTCTTGTTACTAGGTTACTCATTGATAGATATGTTATCTATGGATGGTTGTCTTAGACATGCTAGTTTTTTATGCAAGGTTGGATTTGTAGAATACAATATTTGGATTCTTTGAGTTGTGAAAGTGTTGTGGAGTAATTAACCACGGGTTACATGTAGAACTCATTTGGGATGTCTTGACCTAGGATCTTGTTTTGCTTATGCATATTCCAGTTTGACTTATCTTTGGTCAGTTACATTGGTGGTTACATGGAGAAGTAGATAGATGGTTAGAGAACATGGTTGGTGGATATAGTTGTGATAGAAGCTCAGTATTTCAGTTTGAGTGGGAGCTCTTGCAGTGTGTTAGTCATCTGGTGGCTTGGTTGCATGACCGACTTGGTATTATGATTTAGTGAGAGCTTGATGTATGGATAACTCAGTTATCATGGATCAAAAGTAGTTTCGTGTGGGTCTATGGTAAGTCATGAGTTTGTTATCTTCTTGGTTTTAGAAGATGGTTTAATCTTCCTAATTTCATTTGAGAGAATTGTTGATATAAATAATAGATGGTCTTCATGGTATGTAGAGGATGGTGATGTACAATTATAGTACATGTTCAACAATTTATCTCCAAGTGGGATATTTTTAGGATTGTGGAGCTAAATTACTTCATAGTTAACATGATTTACACCTTTTTGGATTACTCAATAACCATCTCGGTCAAAGGGTAACCGACACGGCAGTCAAGCATTAGGGTAATCGACGATAGTTAGGGTAACCTGCACCGATTACCTATGTGTGAAAGTTTAAATTTAACTCACATGAATTAGATCTAAATTTAGTATTAAAGTAACTCTATTGATTGTAATTGCATGGCTCAGTGCACTAAGTTTGTATATGCCTATATAAGCATAAAAGATAGGGTTAGAAGGTGAATGAAGAGAAGGATTGAGTTAGATCCTTGATTCTCCTATATTGAGAGGATGAATAAGAAGAGAAAGAAAGAATAGGTTACATGAAGACAAAGCTTCCATGGAGAGAAGTTGGACAGAAGGAAATAACATGTACATTTATGACATGTACATCTCAATGGTGAGAAGAGGGTAACATATTCTACTTGTGTATTTACTTTGTATTGTTATTATCTTATTGTAATGGCTTGTATAGTATGTAAAGAACATAGAGTTTCTTCTTGTAGATCCACATGTTGGTGAGATATTATATTGTAGATCTATGAGATCATGATGTATTTTTGATCCATGTAGATCTAGTCTTATATTAGATCCATAGGTTGTTGTGAGATCTTATATTCATAGATCCATGAGATCATGTTGTATTATTGATCCATGTAGATCTAGATATTACAGAGGAGGTTTTCTTCATGTTTGCAAAGGTTGATGTAGTGATGGAGAGACAAAATTACTTCTTGGTGCACATATATGGTTGCACATTGGTAGACCCATGATAGAGGTCTTGTTTGTAGATTCACATGAGATATTGGTTTCACAATGGGAGATGTAGTAGTTATTAGTATGTGAGATCTAGTGGGGGTTTGGAGACATGGTTGTAGTGCACTCATGGAGATCTGTTTAGAGATCTGGAGGAGAGGAGATACTCTTGGAGAGATGTATTGTAATCTTGTATTGAAGATTTAGTTTGTACTCTTGTTATATTATATATATGAGATCTCTATCTTTGGTGGACGTAGCCCACATTTGGTGAAACATGGTACATGTTGTGTTATGTGTGTGTACTTTTGTGTGATTTGGATGATTATTGTTTATACTTTCATTGTTGTAGATTTTGGGGAATTGTTTAGATCCTGTGTGAATGATTTTGTTTGTTATTAAATCATAGCACTATTCCACAGTCTCCCCTCTGAATTCCCAATACAAAGCATCTATCTAGCATCCACTCAAGGGACACGGGACTAGATACTATGCATACATAACATAGAAAGGGAATTTCATTATTGCATCCACACATTTTACTACACTACTATATTCTAGCTACAACCCACTATCAAGTGCACTTGCACAAGGGCATCCTAGGGAACAATTTCTAGACACACTCACTAAAACTGTATGGAATCTAAGATGTAGTGCAACACTTAGTCATAATTTCACTCTTGGGGTGACCATTGGGGTTAGTCTGAATCCCCATATTGCATCTTTATTTTTAGGTTTGATGTGGTTTGTGGGTTTTGCAGGTAAACTTCTATTTTGCATGTTACAAGTACCTTTCGAAATTCATTGTGCAAATACCAAGAGATCAAATAGGAATATTTGTGACAATTATGAGACACAATAAAGATCAATTTCGACTATTTGTGTAGTCATGGGCACCTAGTAAAATCTTCTCTAGATTCCCGACACCCTTTTCCTTTTGTGGGTGCCCATGTCCATGTCGTTTGTGAGCTCTAAAATTTATCTTGAGTATTTACAACACTATTCATCTCCTATTCAATAGTTTTCCCGATCGAATGCTTCCAGATCGGCATAAATCAATAAATTCATTCTTTCTATATCACTTTCTTAGGGTTTCATACTTGTTTATTGTCTTGCATCATATTATACCGATCACATGTATATCATTGTTTACATCATTACTACTCTTAAATTAGTGTTTAATAGATCTTTTTTTGTTAAATCACTAACAAAACTCTTGTTTGAATTTTGAGTTGAGTGTATACATAATTTCACCCTTATGATGGAGGAAGAGTATCATTGGGAAGAATTGAATAGTTATGGAACTTGAAATGGTATCAGAGATTGTATAAAATTGAAGTTATCCTCTTAGACTTATGCTTAACAATGTCTAAACATTCATGTCAAACAACAAGAAATAAATGGTAAGTTGGTTTTAATTTGTTTATATAACCTTATATGGATATATTAACACTATGTGTCAACCCTTGGATCTAACATCTCCTACAATAATCATTGACTAACTTGTCAAGACCGTATTTAAGTTTTATCCCAATAGATAGGTGAATGGAATCAACACAATACTCCATATATAAGTATCAAAACAAAATAATATGAGTATTGTTATATTTAATTAAATGATTTATTTTAGAAAAATACAATGGTTAATTATTTTAAGCAAACTAAAAATAATAATGTAACCATATACATGTTTTAAGTAAGATGACTTGGTTATAATCTATTAATAATTCTTCTCAAAATCTCATAATATTCAATGCATTCAATGCTAATAAATTAAGTGAAACTCTAATAGTGAATGGAAAATAACGATATTTAATTTCAAATATGAAAGTCCATCGATAGTATTGAATACATGCCACTAACGTTGAAAATAATCAACTAATTATTTATACATATAAGCACATCACTATTTTGGAGGATGGACTGGTTGGATTTAAATATAACTTGAAGAGTAAATGGAAAGGGGATCAAAAAATTAATTCTATAAGGCAATCCTTTAATATGAAACATGGGTTATTTTTGGTCAATCTGCTATCTTCATGGGTGGAAGCTAAATTTTCACTCGTGAAGGACCTTCTTGCTCACATATCCCATGTGGGTTGATTTTCCTTTTGTCAACTTCACCGTGATGTAGGAGAATCAACTTGTATAGTCACTTCGAGTTTTCCTTAAGTTTTTTTGTGTATTTTTTATGTCTTAGGGATTCAAAAAAATTTAATGAAGGAGTAATGTTTCCAAGATTACGGTGGTTTTGGAGTTTTCCTTCCAAAATTGGATATTTGAATTTTCAAGTTAAAATTGAAGGTTTGAGAGTCTTAAGTCATTTATGAGTATGACAAGTGGCATTAGGGTATAAGGGAGTGTATGACATGTATTCAAATGCTTTGAAAATTTTAAAATAGTCATATTTATCCCCAACGTAGGATTAATTTGGGATAAGGATGCTTTGAGTAACTTTAGGGTTGTCATAAGCATATTTAGCAAGTTTATTGAGTTGTTAAGATATACTTCTTTAGATGATGAGTTATTTCTTAATATCTAAGATTCCATTAATGTTTGATAAGCTTAAATCCATGAAAATGAGAACCCCAACATGGGAGGATAGATATATAATCCCAAATCAGTAAAAATAGGGAAAATAGTAGAGGAAGGGTGTAAGTAGAGACATGTTCTTGAGAAGGAAGATTGTAATTCAATGATTTTTTAAAAATGAGTAACATTGCAATAGATAGCTCAACATGGAAGCAACAAAAATCTTATCAAACAACTCGACATGGAAATAGGTAGAGAGCCCAAATATGGAAGCAAGCGAGAGAGCTTGTGGGTGTCGAGAGCTTTTCAAAAATAGATGAAGGAACCATTGCGTGAAGCTTGATCCTGAATAGAAGCAAGAGTCTCCATGGCTGAAAATAATGGATTGAGTGATGGAAAGTGCACATGGGAGGTTCAAATTTTCCCTAATGGGGTGTTTTGTAGGGATTCTGCATAATATTGACCAAGTTAGAGGCCAGATTAGGAAGAAATGGAAGATCTTGGGGCAAGTCAATAATTTTTTTCGTTGTCTGAAAAAAGCTTCCTATTTTTATTCTCCCTCAAAAAATATCTTGTTAATGTTGTGCGGGGTGGTGGACTGTGGTTTTATGTAAGAACCACTCTCTCCATTGTTATATGGAAACCAAGTTTAAAAACCCACATCCCGACTGCTTGTCTTGTCTGGGTAAGGCTCTGTGGGCTACCCATGGAATTCTCAGAAGTGGATGTCTTGGATGGAATAGATAAAACAACTGGGGATTTGATTGCTTTGGACCCAACCACAACAACTAGGTCTAGATTCATTGTAGCTAGGATGTGTATTAATGTCTCTATTGGGTCTTATCCTCTAGAAGTCATAACCTTGGAGTCTAGAGATGGGATCTTTGAAGCAAAATATCATTTATGAAGAATCACACTTTTGATGATCATGACTTTATATTATGGGCATGATTATGGACTTTATTATAGTATGATGTTAGATGTTAGATCATGGATTATTGTTGACCTTGATTCAGTTATGATGCATGATGATTATTAGAGACATTTTGGATATTGATGTGATATACTATTTGACATGGTTATATTATGGATGTTGTTCGGACATGTGATATTTGAATATTGTGAGTAGACCTAGAAATGGAAATTATTTGATGATGATATAATTGTTGAGTAAAATTGCAAATGATCTTGTTGGTTTCTTGGATGTTGTTGTGATTCATATATCTAGATGATTTTAGAATTTTAATTATATTATTTTGGATGTTCTGATATGGCCACGAGACCGAAGGAGGTATTTGTGTTTTGCAGGTTAAAATATCACAACAAACATCGGGGATTGGAGACCAACCACATTGGAATTCTAGATGAATTCAACAAGGTCACCATGGCAACTTGTATTGTTTGTGTGTGGTTGTTTTGTTAGGGGTTCCCATGGGGGATCACCTTTAAATGTGACCAAGGGGTTATGTGTATTTATTTATTGGTTCCTTTGTTTATGTTTGCATGTGTTTATTTTGTGGTGCATTGACCCTTTCATTATTTATTAAATGATGTGTAATATTGTGAGTAATCATGTTGTTAAGTTAATTAATTAAAATATGTCATAAGAAAGTAATTAATAGAGTTGTTGGTCTT
This sequence comes from Taxus wallichiana var. yunnanensis, assembly GCA_018340775.1. Classification (NCBI taxonomy): domain Eukaryota; kingdom Viridiplantae; phylum Streptophyta; class Pinopsida; order Cupressales; family Taxaceae; genus Taxus; species Taxus wallichiana. Next base: position 434,610,302 of record CM031241.1, on the reverse strand, counting down.
GAATTAAAGTGTTGTAAGAGATGTGTAAGTGATGTGTAAGTTAACTTTTGAGTGTGAAACACTCCACCTTCTTGAAATTCAAATTTGTCCTTGGAGGCTGATTTTGGAGGCTTGTGGGACAAGTTAAACTTGTCCCATACCTCTTAAATTTATTTACCAACCATACCTATGGTTGGAGAGTTGAATTTAGACTTTTATAATGCTTTTTGAGAAGACAAATTGTAAGTTTTTATTGCACTTTTCTTACATGGTTTAATTTCAGTCCTTTGGGGTGTGGGTTGGATTTGAGTATGTAAGTAAACTGTCATATTATTCACCCACCTTTTTATTATGCATTGGAGAATGAAGTTGACTTTTGGGTTGGGGTTGAGGATGTGTGATGTGGCATCCTACATGGATCCACCTCATCCTCTTCTTTTCCCTCTTCTATAAAATTTGAATTGCTTGCCTTGTTTTGGGTTGCTTCACTTTTGGAAACTCTTTTGGGGTGAATTCTTTGTTGTTTTGGAGCTCTTTCTTGGAGAAGTTTTTAAAAGATTGTTGCATGCTTGTGCTTGGATGATTTGGATTGCTTGCATTGGGATAAAGCTTGTTGTTTTGGAACTTGGAACAACTCCATCATGGAGAGGTAGGAGCTTGGCTCTTGTAATGCTTCTCTTTTATTTATGAAATTGTTATTGTTGTGAATGTTTTGGTATGTTTGTGGGATGTTGGGTAGATGGCCTAGGTATGGTGTAGGAGAAGACTATGGGGTTCATTTTGTGGGAGGCACAAGTGTTTTGGGGAGGTATAAGTGTGGAGGGAGTTGGGATTTGGGTTCCACCTTACAAAGAAATAGCTTGCATTTCTTTACTCATTATGGGGTGCCATAAGAGGTTGGGAGGCATAAGGAAATGTGAGGAATAAGGGGTACTTGGGGAGGCATAAGGGCATGTCAGGGCTTTGATATACTATGTTTTGGTGGTTTGAAATCAGGTGGTGATACTCATTTCCCCTTTGGGAGGCATAAGTAGCATCCCCATAGTTTCTTGCTCCTTTGGCTTGCTGGATGAAGCCTTAGTGTTGTTTTTCATGCTTTAAAGTAGTTGCAAACTACATTCTATTTGGACTGTGTTTTAAATGTGAAATTTGCATGTGTGTTTGTGGAAGCTTGTTGTTGCCATGAGTTGAATCACATCTTCCATTGCTTTGTGGTTGGGGCTCGGGGCCAATGAAGAAGGATGGCTTCTCCTTGTCATTGGATGTCTTGGTTGGGTGGAGAGCATTTCCTTTCCCTGCTCTTGTTGTGATCAAAATTGGAAGAATGATAAATCTACATGTTGTTGTTCTGGAGCAAAGGAAAATGAAATAAAATAGTTGACAGTCCCTTGTTGAGATAAATCTTATTGTAACCTTCCCACTTGAAGTGGATGAACTTGTATATGTTTTGTAATGGAAATATGTTGTATTGAATATGAAAGTTGTAAGATTGAAATGTGAAAGAGATATACTTCATTTCATTCTTTTTTGAAAGAAAGAATTGTATTTTGTATGATGAATTTGAAGAATGAAAGAAAGAAGTTGTAAGTTGTCTTTTGGGAATCAATAAATGATTGTATTACCTTTCTCAAATTGCATTTTGGTATTGAATCTGATCATTTAAATGTATTTGAAATCTCTGTTTGAAAGGAAGAAATGTGTGTGAGGAAAACACAGAGCTCTGTCTTTTGAAAGGTGTAAAATTTGAAATCAGAATTGCATTTTGGTTTTGAATAGTTTGATTTGAATCAACTAAATGTATTAGATTGGAATTGGAATGTATTCTAATACTTGGAAGTAGAAAATGGCAAATAGACCCTTTAAAACTTGATCTTTGTTTTGTATTTTTTTAAAAAAACAAATACTTATCCAAAAATGCACAGTTCGAATCTGCAACAATGAAATAACAAATTAAATGATTAATTTGAATAGTATGCCCTAAATGAATTCAATTGGACAAAACACTTAAGGAATTTCTTAGAAAACTTAGCAAAATCGGGCTCAAACCATTTCATTGTCGTTTTGTTGTCAAAGTTGTAAATTTTCAAATTGGAACTCAATCAAACAAAATTACCTTCCAAATCCATCCTAAATCCATCTAAGAACAATTCCCCATGCCTATTTGACTTGTTGAGAGAGAAAGAAGATCAAATTGAGTAAAATTTTATAAGTCAAAATTTGCCAGTTTGCCTTTTTAAAGCCTGCAGATCATTTTCATGAAATTTACCCCTTAAACATTATCAAAATGAAAATTTTAATGATTTCTTATGCAAAGAGGACATCGAGAGATTTCCAGAAAGTCCTCATTTTCTAAAAAACGAGTTCCCAATCAAAAGTTATGGCCTCCTAAAGTTTCCCTTCATTTGGCTTCAAAAATAATTCTAACTGTCAAAAAAAAAAAAACTTAGCGCTTTCGAAAAAAAAATTTGGGAAAATTTTCTAAGTTTTCTCCATGGCCCTTCCGCCGTCCACAACCATTCAAAGTGCTTCCACATGGCATCACGGGCATCGGAGGAGGAGCGGGTCCCTTAAAAAAAAACTTAGCGCTTCGGAAAAATTTTGGGAAAATTTTCTAAGTTTTCTCCGCAGCCCCGTTGGCCCACTAACCAATTAGGTGTTGCCACATGGCATCATGGGGCATCGGCGGAGGAGCGATCCCTTAAAAACTTAGCACTTCAAAAAAAAAGAAATTTTTGGGAAAATTTTTCTAAGTTCTCTCGCTTCGCCCGTCGACCCGCGCAACCAATGGATGGTTGACACGTGGCACCTTGGGCGTCGGCGGGGCGCGGATCATTTTGATCCCTTAGCGCTTTTTGAAAAAAGGATAAAAGTCTAAAATTCTCCGGTTGGCCCTAACTTTCCACCAGAGTTGGGAAATGCCGACACGTGTCCTTTCGGCTCACGGGCGCGCGAGGAGGCAAATCACGCTTTTGTCCCAAAAAGGGAAAAAGTGCTAAAGTTCTTCCCGCTCTCGCTCGGCCACGCATGGGAAAAATTTACTTCCCCACCCCACCGGTCCACATTCCTCCTCTAGGTAAAAATTCTCTCAAAGTCCGCAGCCCGCACATGGGAAAATTTTCTCCCTAGGCCCATAGACCCGCTCTTGGGAAAATTTCCTCCCAAGGTCCGCCTCGGCCCATATCTTGAGAAATATGAGGAGTTAGGAGGACTTCTTTATATCACCGGAAAGGTGAGGAAATTTCCTATCTAATGGGAATGTTTTGGGAAGTTTTGAGTGTGTTAATTTTGAGAAAAATCAGGTTGAATATTTTAATCCTATTAGAGAGTGGTATAGTGAGAAATTACCCTCTTAACCTAATTGATTAATCTAACCCTAAGTTTGGACCTTGTGATCTTTTATAATTGTCGTATTAATAAAAATATAAGCTATTAATAATATTTGGCTAGATTGTTGCTAGAAAAGGAGGTGAAGAAGGTCAGGGTGAGTGTCGAAAGAAAATTCCACGTTCTTTATGTCACCCCCAAGAGTGATTATGAGTCGTGGTACTAATGCAAAAACTAGGCGTCTTTTGTCTTCTATTTTAGTCAAGGTTTCTTCGTGGTTTTATTTTGGTTTTCGCCGTCTCCTGGACTAGATGTATCAGAAGTTTGTATTTTGGTATTTTTTGTTCCTTGGAATTTTCATTGCTTTATCTAAATGGTAGATCCTTATATGTAACAAGGTAAGGACCCGACAAAACCCTCCTTTACCAACTATCAAAAAAATATATAGAATTTCCTTCAGGATATTGTTCATTTATCCATTAAACATGTTATAAGAATCAGATTGAGAAGTATTTTGTGAAAGGTTATGATGAGTATCATCCTAAACTTACTTTGCATGTCGAGAGCAGACTAATAAGACCTGAGAAACAAGGGGTTTTCAAACTATAATTAAAGATTCAAGTTATACCAAAGATTATATAAGGATTGTTTCATAGTAAATGTGGATTAAGGTATGTGTTTCATGATTTAAAATTATGTGGTAAGACCTTTTTATCTTGAAAAGTTAAGTTACAGGGTTTGAAAATACAAAAAAAAGAGAGGCATTTGTAGAGGTCCGAATCACACTAGTTTCGCATCGCTTTGGTACTAGTTTGGATTTTTAATGATTGAGGAAGATCTATGGAGTTTATTTACATAATTTCCAATCATTAATTACCCTTAAAATCTTTAAAATTAATTATATTCATTAATTTAAGATCTTAGCTTTGTATATAGTTAAAAAAATTGATCTAGGGAATGACTTGAAAGTCGAGGTCACATCTTGAGATTGCGCTAATATAAAATTATGAAACTTTACGTGTAGGTGTACCTTTGAGTCACAAATCCAATAGTGTATGAATTAAAGCTAAAATCCTATATAATCTATTTTCAAGCATTTGAAGATGATTAAAAAAGTAAAATCAATTGATTTAAGTTCAAGAACATGTGTAAAGATGGATTTAACCTCCTAGATGAGTGGAGGATATATAATAAATTTTTTTATCAATCTGAAATAACCGTGCATCAAGTTAGGTGCACAAATTCTTAGGCTTAGTTTCCAAGGACTAAGGGGTATCCATTCCCAAATTCGCCTCTGGGGCACGATCCCGCCTCATCCCTTATTAACAATATCTCCCACTTCGGTTAGCGAGAATTGAAACTCCGGTGGCTCATTAAGAGCCAACATCTTCACCATTGAGTCAAACGTTATTCGATAGGATATATAATAATTGAATATCATGCATTGAAATCCAATTAGTCCTATTAGGCCTTAAACCCTCAAAACCCTATTTTGACATTAAGTGGATTTAAGCTTTCAAAAGAAGTTTTGACATTGATTCACCTTATTCATGTTATTAAAATCATAATCAAGTGATTTAAAATTTGGAATTAGTGTAAGAGCAAGGAAACTCAGTTGTGGGATTATAAGCCCTTAAGTAGTTGCCCTTATGACAAGTTAGCTAGAACCTCTTATCATCACACTCTTAGAATCTTTCTTCATGAATTAGCTAGTCAGTTGTGCAATTTTCTCTAGTGTAAACATGATAAGGACAAATTCTCAAGTCCCCGGAAACCATCCTAGAACTTGTATTGAAATGGATATTTATGAATAGCTGCCCAATTCAATTCTACTTTTGGCTTACGGTTCTCTCAACTTAAACTTGTTGTTTGCCTAAACAAGACCTATGCATGTTTCTACTACCAAAGCTTAATATTTTACCACCGTATGATTTAAGAAAAAGTGAATAACTTTATAATCATTTTAAATTAATACTTCGGAGTAGTATTTTTCTACAAATCATGTGGAATAAGGAAAATTAGTGGTAAATTTAACTTTGTGTTGCTTTAAAATTTTAATTGTATATAGATTTTATGTTTTAAGAAATTTAGGAATTTGTGTAACTACGTAATTAACTTATTTCATTTAAATATAGATAATAGATATATATAGATTTATTTAAAAATAAATAAATTAAAAGGTTTGCATATGTAGAAAATTATTAAAAAAATTCAAATGTTAAGATGTTATAAATGTCAAATAATATTTAAAGTAATGTTTTAAGTGATACCAAATGGGATTGGTAAATTTAAAATCTCCTATCAATTAACTTATTCTTCCTCTCCTTTATATTTTTGAGAGTTATTTAGTGACTTAGCGATTGTCTTTTCGGCTACTTTATTAGACTCGCAACACTATCGACTCACTAAATGTTAAACCCTTATGTAAAGTGATTGTAAATCATCCTATATCAAGTTCAGTAATTATGTGCCATTATCACTTAAACTTATTGTAAAGGTTTTTGACAATAAATGTAAGCTTTTCTTGTCATCAGTTATAGAAAACACAACTTGAGTTAGGTGTTTAGTTTAGATAGCATATTTTGTTGTGAAACATTATTTTAGTATAGGGGTCATGATATAACCGCATAAGTACAAGGTATGACAACACCCTGTTACTATTTCATTATCACATGTAACTATAGCTTTATAGCTTATTGGATATTTTTGTTATTGAAGACGCTTTCTCGACTTACAAAATAGACCAGTAGAATAAATGTTTTGGAGCGCCTAGGTAGTACTCACCCACCTACCGTGCATGTTTTTAAAATGATTATAGTATAACTTTTAACACATTCAATTGAAGGTATAAAGGCAATAAAATAAATACAATTACATAATAAGAATAATTAAATGCATTTACATAGGAGAAATAATTATATTATGAAACTTACTATTGAAAATTATTTGTTTTGTGAAGAAAATAAGAACGTTAGAAACTAAATACCTTTTTTATTGGCTATACATTGTAGGAAGAGGTTATTTTCATATGCAAATGAAATGCCCGTCACAAACATTCATTTGAAATTTAGTAGAAAAACATTATTAAATATTAATATATATTATTTAAATACAATTATACTTTCTAAATATAAAATCAATTCAAGCATCTTCAAAGCCAATCAATTCCAAAATAGTAATACAATTAAGAATATTATATTGACTATGAAACAAATTTAGTAATATTAATATTATATATTACTCTTACAATGTCTTAAACACAACCCAAAGATAGTATTATTAAAATACTCCCCCTTCGAGTAAACCGAAATATTTTTCTTTCTCCTTTTATATTTCTTCCTTTTATTCTTCCTCCTTCTATTCTTTTTTATATTCATTATTTGTCCATATTTTTGTCTTTGAAGATGTTTCTTTTGGGAAATGTTTCGTATACGAGTGTAATGATTAGTAGAAAATTCGCTCCATTTGTTAAATTTGAATGTTATTCCTAAATTTCACGATTCACCTTTAATGATAATCCAATATTTCATCCCGTCCTATGGACCTTCACCTACTCTTTGGACACCGAATTATCGTCCTATCTTTCATGTCTAATGAATTTAATATATATATATATATATATATATATAATGAATGGTGGACAATTAATATTTAAAACTAGTTGATGTGATCCAACCCTACCCGGAAAGATTGACTTGAGAAAACTATTTTGGCGCTCTTGGCCATTCTCGCACCCTAGGCAACTATCTAGGTTACCACTTCCTATCAAGGGCACTTCATACTAGGGTAACCTATAGGACCACTTCCAATAGATTACCTAGTGTATGAAGTGCCCTTGAAATAGACGATAGGGCACTCCGAATTTCTAGCAATGCAAACATCTTCAACATAATAATAACTATATAAATTGTAACAAAATATATATCTGGCCCTTGTTTTTCGAAGTGCCTTTCAACCTATGTAGAAGTCTATATCTACCGCACATTTCAATTACAATCGATTATGCTATATTACTAAGATATTTCAAGTACATTCATTTCTCCATCCAAACCGTATTTGCCAAATTGTCATTGATTAAAACCGTATTTACGAAGATGTAGTGCCAAATTTCTGGGTAGTTAGTACATTTGCTAGCAAGAAACCACTTTTCGCACTACATCGCACACGTTTTTATGTTTTTCCTGAAGTTTTGAAAAACAAGCGTGTAACGACAAAAACGTGATCGTCGAATCATGCAGTAGCGAAGATTGGTAGATCGACGGCAAATTCAAAATTTCGCAGCCACAATGATACGAACGACTGACAATCGTGCTTCAAATAATTGCATTTCTGCGCATAAAAATGTGCTAGCAGCTAGAAAAACATTTGGGAATGAAAATGGAAATGGAATCGGGTTCCATATATTTCGATGGTTCTCCTTTCTCAGAATGAACAGAGATGGATCTGCGCAACGCCTTCGCGGGACGGACGAGGTGCCCCCGAGCCTACCCATGGAGAAGTGGCCTCCAAAGACGTAATGTTCGATCATAACACAGGGTTTTATGTGCGCGTGTATCTTCCTCACGGCCTGGAGGAGGAGAGTCACAGAGTTCCTGTTGTTGTATACTTTCACGGTGGGGGTTTCTGCGTCGAATCCGCCGCCTCCCCACTTTATCACAATTATGCGAAATTTCTGGCTAAAGAGGCCAACGTCATCTGCGTGTCGGTGAATTACAGAAGAGCACCGGAACACCGCCTCCCTGCAGCTTACGACGACTGCTTCAGCGTGCTCCAATGGCTGGAAACGGGACTCGATCCCTGGATCGAATCCCATGCGGATCTCGCCGCGTGCTTCTTGGCGGGTGACAGTGCAGGAGGCAACATCGTGCACCATGTGGGAACTCACCACAAAAAATGGGAGCGCCTGAGTGTGGTGGGGGCATTCTGGTTCACCCCTTCTTTGGTGGACAAGAAATAATTGGGCGTGAAGGGAATCCTGAAAATGAGGGATTGTCTAAATTCTTTGATGATACTTGGAAGATGGTCCTGCCAGAGGGAGCCAATAAAGATCACCCCTTCTCCAACCCTCTTTCTCCCACTTCTCCGAGCCTCTCCAGTCTTGTGTATTCCAGGATTCTTGTGTTTGTTGCAGAAAGAGATCTTCTAAAAGATAGAGGCGTCTGGTATTATGAGGAGCTGAAGAAGGCAGGCAAAGATGCCCAGTTGATTGAAACAGCAGTTGAAAACCATGTTTTTCATCTGCTCAATCCCGACTCAGAGAAAGCGACGTTAATGATGAGACAAATCTGTCATTTTATAAGTTAATATGATAACTTCAGCAATTGCACCCAGGGGAGCAATGGTCACGCCGATAGAGGTAAGCGATCATGGTGGAAGAGAGCGGAGTGTCGGTTGCCATTGTTTTCGCTCTTTAATATTTGATTTACTATTCATGAGTGTATATCTATGAATGCATGGAACAAATTCTCTTTTTGATGCATTACAACAATATATAGAGATGGCATCAATTCTTCCAGTAGACCTAATTGATTTATAGTTTCCCAGGAACTAAGATTTACTGCAATGAAGGATGTAAATCAATAATCTTTTCTCCAATGCCATGCTTTTTAGTACTATTCTATTTTCTAAGTGGTCTTGTAGAATGGAAAGAACGAAGCACCTTTGAAACTTTTCATTATTATTTTTCTCATGTTGGAAGTGCAAACCCTATAATACAGTATTAATGCTTCTAGTTTATGCTACTATATTCATATGTTATCCATTGAAACACATTTGTGCTAATATCCCTTTTACATTATGAAAATGAAGTTTATCATATTTGTTTAGAGTTTTGCACAAAATTGACCCTTGAATTTCTATGAAACATGTTCACAAAGTACTAAACATATAGTTCTGTGAAATAAAACATTAATACTTATTGAGAGTGTGTAGGCTCGTCTCTATTTGTAGTCAAGGGTGTTTTAACCCATCTATTTCAAGCGTATGATCATCACTTGTCACAATTTTAAATTTACCCAAATTTTTTTCCTTTAGTAGATTTAGTTTTTTAATTTTCTCGCCTAAAAGTTGTAATTCCAAAGTCAAAAAGATACAAGGATTAAACTTTAATAAAATAAAGATAATGTTTTAATAGTAAGAAGAAAAGAAACGAATTGGAACAAACAAATTATAATGCTTCCAACAATTAATATAGTTTCTCTAATAGAGGCGACTTGTATTATGAGGCAATCGAAAAAGGAAGGCAAAGATGTTGAGTTGATTGAAACAATAGATGAAGAACATGTTTTTCATTTGCTCAATCCCGATTGAGAGAAAATGACAATAATGATGAGACAAATATGTCATTCTATATATGTTAATATAATAAATATATTGTAATGAATGAATCTATATGAAATACATCAACACATATCAATTTAGAGTTTATAGTTTAGATTTTTATATAATTTCATTAAATTCTTTATTGATTTGTGGTAAATGGAATCCGTTTAGTTGTACCATTACGTCATTCTTGAAATAAATGTATCTATATATGAAATACCGCATCAAAACATATCAATTTTAAGGTTCTTAGCTTAGATTTTTCACATACCACATTAATTAATAACTTCATTAAATTCTCTATTGATTTTCCATTGATTTGTGGCAAACAAAATCAGTTTAGTCGCACCATTATGCCATTCTTGAAAAAAAAATCCAATAAAAGGGCCCAAACATTACTATATGGCTAAGCTATTTCTATATTTTAATCAACTTCTCAAAAAGGAGACGAAAAATACAAAAAAATATTTAAGTGACAATCCAACGTAAGTCACATTTATGGATATAATGTCACGTGACGGTCAAATCGAAGTCAAATTTAATGTCAAGAATAAAAGTGAACAACTCATTCCATTACAACCTTGGTGCCATTGTAGGAATGCTTCTTGATGTAAATTGTATAAAGTAGATATTTATAGTCATAACTATTTTTAAAAAATTGTTAGCGAGAAAATTTTTCGATGGGAAAAATTGATGGATTTCCACTAATGCTCGTGGACTAGGTCCTTCAAGCTTGAATGGGGCAGCTCCATTATTGTATGTGAAATAAAAAAGTAAATATGGTTTTGGCCTAGAGGACGAAGATTCAACATGCACACTCCACCGCACTGCGGAAAATGCTTATAATCTTGTGCGAAGGAAGAATTTGCTAGGTAGGTCATGGGGAAGTGGGAGCGATAAATTACGAGAGGGATTAATATTGCAAGTATAAAATTTCATATTCTTGCAAAGGTTAATTAGAAATATCACATGCATAATTTGAGAAGAATATAAACTTTACTAATAATACCAAGATATAATAAACCATGAACATAAAGTTTCATTTATTCACTCATCCAAAAATTCAAAAGTCCTTTATTTATTAACATTCTCAAAAAGTTGTACAATGCAAGGGAAAGAGGAAAACATAGAGAGAAATAGAATAACTTGTTATCTTTTTCTTATTCTTGGTAGTTATCTACTTAAAACTTAAAAAATTGACAACCCTTAAGAATGGGGAAGTCATTACAATATATAGACTTAGAAAAGACTCTTAAACTATATAGAAAATATTTTTTTAAAAATTATATTATAAGAATTATTTTTGAAACAAATTCAATAAATTAAGTATTATTAATAGAAAAAGGTCGCATACATTGGAATATAAGGGATAAAAGATTATGCATGAACAAGTATGGATAATTGAATCCACCCAACAAATGGTCCTATGAAAAAAATTGTGTCGGTTGAGCTTTGAGTTTTTATTGTTTTTTATGACATTATGTCACCTGAGATTCAAATTTTTATTATTTTTACAATATCGAGGTTTTTAAGTACATGATGTTTAATCTAACAAATAAGAATGTATGGAAAGTTGGAATTTAAATAGTAGCATGCCCCACACCTATTCCATGACTCAATTTGTTTCGGGCCCAATAATATTTTCCATCTACACTCCACTTTATTTACATGGATGTGTAAGTAACACCACTATGAGGGCCTCCTCTCCTATAAATCGACATTTGCCAAGTTCCAAAAATATTTATTTAAGTGAAGGAATATATTCTATAATAAGGAATAAAGGATCATTCTCCCACTTAATCCAAATAAGTATGAAATAATAGTAACCAACTATATGGAGTTAGGAAAACCGATTGTTATAGTATGGACTAATAAATAAATACAAATAAATATTGTAGCTCTTCTAAATCTTAAGTATGAAGGGATGGACGAGGCATGTATGGATACGTATTGCCATATACATCTATAACATAGACATTGTCTATGCACATTTAGAGAAAAGATCAGCTACATACCCATTAGGGCTAGAAATTAATGGACAAAAGAGGTTGGTTTTGTGATTTTAATCATATATGACTAGTAAAAATTTAATTAGAAAATTGAATAATTTTACAAATATTCCCACAGTAAACATATGTGTTATTTGTGAAAATATAAAACTTATTTCATCGTAAAATAACCATAAAAATTGTATATTAAAATTTGGAATCTACAACAACTTGAAAGGTCTAACCATCAACAAATTTTGATTTGAATGAAAACGATAATTTTAAACTCTATCCATGTTCCCTATGGTTAAATAAAAAATTATAAGCCATAAATAATCGCCATATTAAATTAAATTTAATGTATGATAAAATTTGCACCACATTCACAAAAGGCCAATCAACCATTTATAATACAATCAACTAGGCAACGTTCAAAAATTGGTAAGAAAAAACCATTTTGTGTGAGTTATTTTCATACAATATGTACATGTCATGGTCATCAATGCAAACATTATTCACAGACGAGATGCTATCAAAGACATTTGGGTTCATAACCACCTCTTAGCCTACTATGTTATGTGTTTTGTATCATGTTTGAATCCTCATGTAGATAATGAAAATGTATTTGATATATGACCATGCATCAATTAAAACCATAGTGGTTGCTTTTCACTTTCGGTTCGAGAGACATGAGTGTTTGTCCAACTATGTAAACTCCTTCAATATAGTTCAATTATGATTTCATGCAATAAAATTACAATTGTGAATGTTGTAATTACAATTGATTTTTTTGCTACAAAACATGCAGAGTTGATAGAGAGATTATGTGTAGAGGACTATAATTGAAGGTTTCGGATGCAAATAAGGCCATCTTTAGACGAAAATGAGGAAACTTTTGACCCATGAAATGTATAATCGAAATGTCAAAGGGGATTCACCAGAGAGGTCAAGAATGAGGGAGAGAATGTATGGGAGAGAAAATGGGTGGAGAAAAGGGGGCAAGGGAGGAAATGAGATAGGGTAGGGAAAGTGGAATGAGAAAGAAAAGTGAAACTATGCTCTCCACCACATGATATTTTTTGTCATCACAACATATGGGTGAAGGGTTTTGTGTAATTTTGAAAGGAACATACTTCAGATATATCTTAAAATTATAGATTTGGTCAAATAATACTACCAAATCTAATAGTTTTTACAATATCACGCCTATATGATATACATTATTTGTCTATTGAACTTTTTTTTACGAATTCAAGATCATCTATATGATTACCTTTAATTTGGTAAGTAAGGTGAAGACATGAATGGATAATTAGAAATAACATGATGGAATTTAAAGACATACATGCTACATACCTATTATACACCTCGTGTTGTTCCCTCCTAAATACTAACTGCTATATATGCTCCACTTTATAATTGTGATCTCGTTCCCAATAGGGATTCGTATAATTATGTATAATTTGTTAGGAAATTCAAATACATGAACAAGAAATTAGAAAAATATGATGTAAATTGAATACATACATTCCCCACACCTATTTCATAGCTTATATTGTTACCTTTCAAATAATACATGTTATATGTGATCCACTTCATACTTTTGATCTCGTCGCACTAGGATATGGGTGAGGAATGAAAATAATTTTTAAGTAATCTCGTTTAACAGCTTGATGTTGAGCATGAAAAATGACTAAGTCCTTAACATAGGTTAGCATGCATGTAAGACATTATAGAAGAAAGGTGCAGGAGGAATCACGCTCGAGGATGATAGGGTTTGTGCGTAGAGGAAGAACAAGTCAGCGCACAATGGATAAGGACTTGGCCAAATTTTGAATAGAAAGCTAAATATAGACTTGGAGTGCTCATCAAGAAAGTTTTTAAGATAAGAGATTCATGAATCAAACAAAGGATATTTTGGGCAGATGGAAGAACAATCGACATGCATAGTGTCAAAATATTAATAGGATCTAAACTAGGAGTTAACTCAAGAAGATCTATTATTAGAGAGCTTGCATGCTTTTGTACTTAGCTTGTACTCGACACATGGCTATTATTAGCATGTAGCCTATTTTGAGAGGTTCATAGGTAGTGAAGGGAAATTCCCCACACTTGTATATATGTATTGATTTGCATGGTTTGGGATCACCACTTTTGTAATAAAGTTATGCTATTAGATTATGTGTGCGCATGACACATGGTGACATTCTTATGTATGTGACAACTTATGTGTTTTACAATAATTAATATAATGTATCTTTTTGGGTGGATATTGATTGTAAAACACATATGTGAATGGATATTTTATTATAAAGTTAATCTTAGTTCTTATTTAATTGTTCTTGCGTGATATGTTTGATTAATCGGTTAACTCGGTTAATTGGTTAACTATTATATATCGATAATATCTTCTTAGTCATGTTAATTACTTGAACAAGATGACATAAAAGAGGACCTAGTACCATTGCGCGCTTTGGGTGAGTGCTCAAGGTGCGGGTTGAGTGATGTGCTAGTGCACCTTGGGATCTTTTAGGTAAAATCTAGGCTACATTTTGGTTCCGTTTAGGACCTCTTTTTCAGTTGTTTGGTAGGATATTGCATGATGAAGATGTATCGGTTGACCTTGGCCAGTATTGAAGAGTGGTTAGATGATTTGGAGGAAGAGTATGCTTGCATATTTAACACTTGACTGAATTTAATACACACATGTGGGTTGAACAAAATTTATATGATGTGATGTACGAGATGTTCTTCACTATATTTCCTATAGAGCTATACAGTGGTTGGTTTCTTACGCGTCGAAGAGAAATTGGAGGTTTCTCACATTTGTTTGGACGTAAAAATAATTTCAGCCTTGTATGATGTAGATTTGGCTTGAACACGCATTGTAGATCATTGGTTCTAAGGTGTTACGAATAGCTATATTCTTGAATGCGTTGTTTCTACTTACTCAAGTTTAGAGATTATTGATTTCCAATTCATGTGCTAGATCGGAGGATTGTATTTTATTGACAATTAAAATCTTGATTGTGACCCTATCTTTGAAGGAGAAACCTATGGCTAGATAAACCCCACCATGCGTGGGGGTAGGAGAAGGTGTGGTGAAATATGTCAGATCTAGAGGAAGAAAGATAAAGATAAGAAAGGTGACTTAAGTTTAATGAAGAGCATGAAAGAGATTTGACAAAGCAACATGAAATTGTAGAAAGAATGGTGTTACGGAGAGAGATGGTTCATGAAGGATTCGGAGCTCACATAGAAGACGTGGAGCTAGATCATTTATAACTCCCCCATTTGGGAAAGCATGATAGAGAACCCTCTTCATTTTCGGATGAAGGGCCTTCTGAAGAAATATTGACGACCGTGGGTGCACATCTGATCTTACTTAGTGACCTAGCCCTTGCGCTTGGTTTTCTAGTTTCTACAACAGTTATCAGTAAGCAAGCTAGTGTGGTAAGTAGAGTGAAAATAGATAGAGTTAGTTTGCAAACAAATTAGGAGTTAATCATGTAGTTTATTCATCTATAGCAATTCAATCATCATCTATGTTATTTGGAAGTCCCGTTGGAGGTATGATTTTTGGCTTGTCATCAAGACAAAAACATGTGTGCGTAGAATGTTGGTGTTATGTCCGGAAGTAGTACAACTTCACAGACTGTTGGAGTTTATCTTAGCACAATTGTTGGAACACAAGGCAATGCATCCTTTTGTCCTTTTCATAATACATTAGGGGGATCATGAAGATCAAGTGGCTCGGGATCTAGTGGATCCGGGTGAGGAGTAAACACGGAGGAAATACATGTTCTCGAATCTAGTGGGCACGATCTACTCCAACCCCAAAAACTTTCTATTGATATTTCTCTTCAACTTCCGTAATACGAGAGGGATAGAAGATGTAGTTGAGCATGTGCATATGTGTGAGATACTATGGCATGCAAAGGGATTACAACCTTAGAGTGGAAGGCAAGCTAATTTGCAACTACATTCCAAGGGCGCACACATGGTATAAGAAATTTCATCGAAACAAGACTTGTGGAGATTATATGGTGCTGCAAGATGATTTCTTGAAAGAGTTTTATATCCCTAAATTTGAGCAAAAGAGCATCGGTCATGAAACACATCAGGTCGGGTATGACTCGAAAGTGTTCAAGAGTATGATGCACATTTCAAAACTCTTTTATAAAAGTTGTCTTATGACATACACCGAATCCAAACATGATAATTGGTTCGTTAGATGACCGACCTTGCCTCTTAGAAGGGAAATTTCACACAATACATATAAATATCTCGCACGAATCCCTTGAAGCAACTCTATGCACTGAGGTAGTTGGGAGTGTAGACATAGGAATGAGTCCATTTTTGGATGCTCGGTTGCAACAATGAAAAAATAATTGGAGAAATTGTCATGACTAACTCAGCGCATGAGACGCGCGCTTGTGGTATTTGGTGCATAAATTATGAAGTAAAAGGTCATATGAAAGATATTTGTCCTCATAAACCGTTGTACTCCATATTTGTAGATTGTGAGATTTTTTTCACTTGGATCATGATTCAAGTAGGTGCCCATTATTACAACGTGCGATAAGGAAGAATGTGTCTTTTTACTATAATATTTATAGGTATACCACTCATGATATTGAGAATTATAGGTTGATTGATCAGATTCATGATGTCATTGATATTGGTGTACGCCGACTAGTGTAGCAAATACACACTTCTTGATGTTTAAGGAGATGCTCAACTCACAAAATATTTCAAACATAATCCTTAAGTTATCGCAGTGATTATTTATGAGCCCATAGGCTATCTAATCATCTAGATATACTTGCAAGAATTTATGTATAAAGTCCTGGAATGCCCGCACAACAATGTGAAAAAACAATGCTAGTGCATTCTTTAATCCAAAGGGCATAACCGTGTATGCAAAACTTCCCCACTATGTGGTGAAATTTGTCTTCTCTTGATCCTCTTTATCTATCCTCGCTTTGATGATATCCAAAAACCCATCGGTGAAAGAATATATCTCTCACCCCGCAATGCCTTCTAATATTTCTTCAAAGTAAAGGTGCGGGAAAGGGATCAATTACACATGCAACTCCCTCGTAATCTACACAAATTCTGATTATGTCATCTTTCTTTATACTAATCACCACATGGATAACCCACTCTAACTCCTCCATCGGCTCAATGATTCCAAAATTTAGCATCTTGTTAATTTCTTCTTTCACCTTGATGCACAAGTTAGGACTCATCCTGTAAAGCCTCTTCCTAATATGGCACACACCTTCCTTTAGCTTTATTCTCATTTCACCTAAAGATTCATGTACCCCTTAAAATTATAATAGCCCTTAGGAAAAAGTATTGTAAGTTGTGCAACAACTTAATTATCTTAAAGAACCTCGAGTGAGACCAATAATATCCAATTATGGAATCCTTAGGTTCACATTCCGAATAGAGAGAAAATTTCCCATAAGAAAAAATAGAGCACATTGGAATTCCTAATTATCATAGGGATGCACGTAGTAGGGGTGGTGATGGTTGTCGGAAAATGACAAGGTGTCAAGGAAGATGGTGATAATAAGACAATGCCATAGGAAGAAATCCATTTACATGAATGAACATGTAGAGAAACATGCGGTAGGAAGAGGTCATAGAACAACTTGGAATAAGACACAATAGTTTATGTACTTCGAGTTGAGAGCGCATGTAATGAGGTCTATGTACGGTGTAGTTTTACGTGCCTAAAGGTTACGGAGGTTACGTGAGATTGGGCCCACAAATGAAACATACTTGGAAAAGAAGAATTTATTGTGGCGGTATGGTAGTAGGTGGCATGGTCATTAATGTAGTAAAAAGAGAAATACTATAAATAGGGATTCGGGGTAAGTTATTTTTACCTTGCAATAACTTGTGAGAAAGATCTTGCAAACTAGGGCATCCTTGTAAGTTGGTGTGAAAAATCATGTGCAAAGTGCAAGATTTGTGAACCAGATTGGAACGAAGAACATGGGAGTGCGTAGAGTGGGGTTTTCCAAGAATTTCTACGTATGTTTAAACACCATCTTGTGAAATAAAAGGTTCTTTGGCTAGGGTTTGAAGAACTAGGGCACGAGTTGTAGAGTTGTGCAGAGTAGGGTTTCAATTTTGAGGCATTGTAAGAAGAAAGCACAAGGTACAAGTAATCGAGTACTTGACCAAAGTAGAATGACACCAAGGAGAGGAACAACCTGTTTCACTAAATAAAAAGGGCAAGGGTAAACCAATTGTGTCGACAAGTTTCAATAAGGAATGGTATTTGGTGATGCAATACCCATATCGGGTATTGATGGGAATAGAGTGGGTGTCCCATGTGCATAAAATGGTTATAATTTATTATAACCATCGACTAATTTAAAAGATAAGGATTTGACATTATATTTGGTGTAAGCAACAGGAAGACTATTTCCGAGGACAAAAACACTTTTTGTGTGGGGTAACATTGAGCATGAAAATGAGTAAGTCCCAGCAAGAGGTTACCACGCGCGGAAGACATTATAGAAGAAATTCACTAGAGGAATCCACGCGAGGATGATAGGATTTGTGCACGATGCAGAAACAAGGTGGCACGTAATGGATGAGGACTTGGCCAAATTTCGAATGGAAATCTAAATATTTGGATTGATGATCAAGCAAGGCTTTCAAGATAAGAGGATCATGCGGATCAAGTAAAGGCTATTTTGGGAAAATTGAAGACCAATCGACATGCATAGTGTCAAGTTTTAATAAGATTTGAACTAGGAGTTAACTCAAGTACATATATTGTTAGAGATCTTGCATAATTTTTGTACTTAGCTTGTAGCGGCACATGGCTATTATTAGTATGTAGCTAATTTTTGAGAGGTTCATGGGGGTAAAGGCCAAGTCCCCACACCTATATATATATGTATTGTATTGCACGGTTTGGTATCACCACTTTTGTAATAGAGTTGTGCTACTAGATTATGTGCGCGCATGAAACATGGTGAAATTCTTATGTATGAGACAACTTCTGTGTTTTACAGTAATTAATATAATGGATTGTTGTGACTAGATATTGGTTGTAAGCATGTCTCTTACTGGTTATTGCATGGTGAACTTAATCTTGATACTTGTATATGCCATTTTTACACATCCGAAGACCTATATCTAGTTATATTTTGAAATATATTTGATTATATGTTATGAATCTAAGATATTTATACAATCATGCTAACTTCTAGAACAAGATGACATAAAAGAGGAACTTGGTACCCTTGTGCACTTTGGGTGAGCACTCAGTTCAGGATGAGTGATGTTCCTGCATGCCTTGGGTTATTGGTGGTAAAATCTAGGCTACATTTTGGTTCCATTGCTAATAATCTCCAATTATCTTGTTTTAGATTGATGATGTCATTGATACTAGTTTACATCAGACTAATGCTTCAAATAATTCTAAGGAACAAGGAGAGCATCATGAGCATAATCACAATGAAAGGCACTTTGATGGAGGCCAAGGTAGAGGTCAAGGATACCATGGATAATTCAGAGGTCGAGGTCATGGCGGTGGAAGAAGTGAATTTCCATGAGGAACATGTTATACATGCAGATCCCCTGATCATTATAGGAGCAAATTCCCTCATAATACTATTTGTTCTTTTTGTGGAAAGAATCATAATTATGAAGAATGTCCAGACGTATATGAACAATTGAGTAAGAAAAATAAGTAGGAAAAAGGTGCAGAATGGTTAGAGTATAATGTGTTGTGGAAGATCAGTGGATGTCAAAGTTAGTGCTTGATCCGGAATTGATACCTATGAAGATCATGACATGCACTGAGGTTGCGCGCACTAGGGAAGTTCCAAAGTAGAAGCATGTTATCACAAAGGAGGAGGTACTACATGCTAAGTATCTAGACCCTATGCATCAGAAGGATGTCTATCAAGAGACCATGGAGGTAATTAGGAATTTGTAGGGTGATATACAATGTTTGAAAGAAAAGTCATAGAAGTTATAGTAGAAGACTGTGAGTGAGCTCCATCGACGGATTTTGATTATGTAAGGGAAGTTTGTAAGATGTTAAGACAAGAGAACATCATTCCTTTGTTGGGAAATGGTTGAAGGAAATACCCTATGCACTAGAATTGAGCGCGAAAGATTGATTTTACATGTTAATCTTCCTCCTCATAGTCCGTATTATGAAAAGGAGGTCACTTTGAATGTTGTTGTTGACGGTTGGATTTTGAGTAATGTTTTGATTTACACAGGGTAGAAGAAAATCTACACACTTTGGATGCGTGGATTCGATGGGCAAACCACCATCAGAGCCATCTTCAAATGTGTTACTTATGAGAAACATGACTAAAGCCATACCTATTTGAGTTTTGAAGGACGTCATCTATTACTATATAAGGGGCCACATTTATCGGGAATTTGAATTCTTTGCACTTACGAGAGGCTAAAAATTTCAAGCACTAATTGGTCGCCCTTGGTGCTATGAAAATAACGTTGACCTGCTTTTTAATAAGGGATATATAAGTTTTGAGAACAAGGAAGAGGGATTCATCATTCTTTTGGAGATGGAAAATATACACCATATGTCGAGCCTTTGATGGAATAATATTTAAACATAATTTATGTGCGCACATTAGAGACATCCAGAAGTTTTGAGCCATTGAAGGAGGGACTTCTCCAATGGGATGATGCACAATCCATGATTGATATTAATAGTGTTGCATGTGAAAATTGGGGACATTCCACTTATGAAATTGGTGGGAGTGAATTGAGAAGTGCAATTACACATGTAAGTAGGACGACGATGTGTTAGGCATTTAGGGAAACAACCAGTACTAAGGTACACTTTGGTGAAGGAAATCTTAAGTATTCCCATGCGCTATGGAAGCTAAATGGATAGATCGAGTGGAAAGAAGGAATATTCTAGTTTATAATATTTGTGGGACAACAATGTGATGGTGGATGCTTCACAGGATAACATTTTGGAGTGATGAGACATGAGAATAACCTTCTCTGCAAGATTTATCTAGAGCAATAGGTTTGCTCATCACGCGTGAATTTCATGGTAATGATCTTGTTTAACACCACGTTCAAGTGTGAGAGACTGCGGATAGATGGGCATGAAGCTTAACCACCATCACTATGGGTGTAAAAGTTCTACTATACCTTATACGAGTTTGCACGCGCATAGTATGTCTCTCATCGATTTGAACAGAGAAACATGGAATTGGAAATAATTAATGTAAGTATGATACATACCTTTGAATATTTTCATCTAAACCTCTAGTGAAAGAGGCATTTACATGTTATGAAACACTGACTATGGGAGATATTACAAAGGTTGAGGAACTTATTCAAGAGTTACTAGGTAAGTCGGACTTGGAGGCGCTCTTTGAAGAAGAAGAGACAAATCCATAGCAGCTTGGGTGAGCCTGCCTAGAAAGGGAAAATGGTAAGATGTTCTATGTCTTTAATGATGAAGAATTTGAGAACCCGGATGTTGAGAATATTGAGGATACACACGAGGTATTAAACAGTACAAATGAGAATGCACATGTGTATCATGGTCCATGAAAACAAAAAGAAGGTCAACATTAGGCCAAATGTTGAACCTATTAACTAGAGCGGGGTGAGCATATTCTTGGGGCACACATGATATTATAGGAAGTTCATTAAAGGTTATGCCAAGATCGTTGTGCCCTTAGAGGAATTATTAAAAGGAAAGGAAATTTCTATTAGGGTGAGGTGTAACATCGCGTGTTTAAGACACTGAAGGAAAGGCTTACTACAACGCCTATTTTGTGCTTTCCTTAGTGGACAAAACCTTTCCATGTGCATGTGGATGCCTCTGACATGTCCATTAGCACAATATTATCCTATCCTGGAGAATGGTTTGTTGATCATCCTATTTTCTTTGCAAGCAGGAAGTTAACTCCAGCATAATGCAATTACACTACAACAGAGCATGAGGCCTTGTCCATGATCTACGCACTTGCATAATTTCAACAATACTTGTTGGTGACACCTTTTATTTTCTATATAGATCATATGACATTGAAGTACTTGGTGAACAAGCCCTTCTTACAGGGGCACATATACCATTGGAGTATGTTATTTTAGGAATTTGACTTCACATTGGTGGTTAAGTCAGGTAAGAGTAATTATGGACCAGATCATTTATCAAGGATTAACTCGGATGAGGATGCACAAGCATTAAGGACACAATATCAGATACATATCTATTCAGATTGAAGTGTGCACCCTCTGACTTAGAAGACATTTTTTCTTTTTGAGAATGGGTGTGGCGCCTGATGGGATGAAAGATTTGGAAAAGAAAAACTTTTATCTATGTCGTGCCTTACATGTTGATCAATGGAGACTTATAAAACTAGGTCAGGATGAATTTTTTCACGTCATTGTGTACTTGAGCATAAGTGTGAAACCATTTTGGAAGGAGCTCGTGGGGGAATTATAGGTGGATAATTATGCAAGAGATGCCATCAGTGCGCAAGATTTTATTAGTAGGCCTTTGGTAGGAAACATTGTATAAGTATTGCAAAGAATATTGTAAGGCATGTCACCATTTTTAGCGCTTGGAAAATCTAAGCATAGAGATGAGATTGCTTTAAGGCCTATTGCTAGTACAGAACCTTTTTAAAAGTGGTCAATTGACTTTGTGGGTCCTATTTCCCTATCCGCACACAAAACTAGATCACATTACATCATAGCTTGTACAAATTATCTTACACGGTGGCGGGCGGCCACAAAGGATTACATGATAGTTATAACAATGAGTTTCTGGGAGAACATTATCAGGAGGTATGGATTCCCTTTGAGTTTGACAAGTGATATGGGTACTCATTTCCTTAATGAGACCATCAAGATACTATTGGCAGAATTTATGGTAGCACACCATAAAACCACTCCCTATCAACCTCAAGAAAATGGTATTGTTGAGGCCTTCAACAAGATATTGAGCCATACTTTAACTACAATTTTTGATGTTGGAAGGAAAGACTGGGATGATAAAGTCTATGTTGTAGTTTGGGCATACATGAGAGCCTACAAGAGGTTGAATAAGGCCACACCTTTCAGTTGGTGTTCGGCACAGAGGCTATTCTACCTGTGGAATTCATGTTACCTTCTCTACGTATTGCGCGCATAGAGGTTTGGTTGATGAGAAAGCACTTGAAGAGCACATTGATAAACTGATGTAGTTGGATGAAAGGCGTGTTATAGCCATGATGGATTCAGAAGAAAGAAAAGGCTAGGTAGAAGGCATGGCATGATAAACATATTAAGGATAATAAGCTTGAAGTTGGACATATAGTTCTTCTTTATGACTCAAAGTTCTTGCACCACCTTGGAAAGATTAAAGTGCATTGGTTGGGACCGTATGTTATAACTTACATACTTGATTTAGGTGCTTTCCAGTTAGAGGCATGGATGGAACACGGTTTCCCAATTATTTCAATAGGAGTAGCTTAATGCCATAGTATAAATTAGCCTTCTTGGTGTCTGTAATAAGGAAATATTGCCATTATATTAGGTTTCCTTAATGCAATTCCCTTATATGTGTTTCCTTTCATTATTGTTATTTTTTGTCAATTTAGTTTAGTGTTTTGTGTAATAAGCATGTTTACACGCCAAAAGCTAATTACTATCTAAGTATTTTCATCCGCAGAGGACCGTGCATACCCTTAATGTGGGGTAGAGAGTACAATTTCCTAGAAGAAACAAGAGCATGCATTGAAGTCTAAGTACCATACGGACACGTGTAGCAGGGGTGGTGATGGTTGTCATAAAATGACAAGGTGTTAGGGAATATGGTGATAATAGGATGATGCCATAGGAAGAAATCCACGTACACAAGAAATGAACTCGCAGAAGCAACACGAGGTAGCAAAGCAGAGGGGATAACTACTTGGAATGAGACACAATGGTTGATGTACTTCAGTGTTGAGCAGCACGTAAGGAGGTCTACGGATAGTGTAGTTTTTTGTGCCATAGAAGGTTGTGAGGCTACGCGTGATTTGATGTACGTATGAAATGCACTTGGAAAATCTAGAATTTATTGAGTAATACGGTGGTAGGTGGCTGGTCATTAATGTAATAAAAAGTGAAATACTATAAATAGGGAGTCGGGTGAGTTATTTTTACCTTGCGATAACTTGTGACAAAATATTGCGATCTAGGGAATCCTTACAAATTGGTGAGAAAAATTGTGTGTGAAGTGTAGGATTTGTGAACCAAGTTATAATGAAGAACATGGGTGTGCACAAAGTGGGATTTTACAAGAATTTATGCATGTGTTTTAACACCATCTTGTGAAAGAAAAGGTTCTCTGGTTAGGGTTTGAAGAACTAGGGAACAAATTACAAAGTTACACATGAGTATGGTTTCAAGATTGAGGCATTATAAGAAGAAATCACAAGGTAGAAGTAATCGAGTACTTGTCCAAAGGAGAATGACACCAAGGAGAGGAACAACCATTTAACCAAAGAAGAAGGGAAAAGACAAACCAATTGCATCGATAAGTTTCAATGAGGAATGGTATTAGAGATGCAATATCCAAATGGGGTATTGATGGGAATGGAGTGGGTGGCCTATGTGCACAAAATGGTTATAAGTTATTATAACCATCAGAGTGATTTAATAGAGAAGGATATGACATTGGAGGTTGTGTGACCAAAAGGGATGATTATTTTGAGGATGAATAATAATTTTAGTGTGGGGTAATGTTGAGCATGTAAAATGACTAAGTCTAAAAAAGAGGTTAGCGCACGTGGGAAGACATTGTAAAAGAAAGGGGCAGGAGGAATCATGCGCAAGGATGAAAGAGTTTTCACAGAGAGGCGAACACGGTGGCACACAATGGATCAAAAATTGGCAAAATTTTGAATGGAAAGATAAATATAGACTTGGAGTGCTAATCAAGCAAGGTTTTGAAACTAAGAGACTTGCGGATCAAGAAAAGGTTATTTTTTGAAAATTGAAGACCAATCAGACATGCATACTATCAAGCTATTAATAAGATTTGAACTAGGAGTTAACTGAAGTAGATCTATTGTTTATAGAGCTTGCATACTTTTTGTACTTAGCTTGTAGTGGCACATGTCTATTATTAGCATGTAGCCTATTTTTGAGAGGTGCATGGGCGGTGAAGGGAAAGTCCCCACACTTATTTATAGGTATTGATTTACATGGTTTGGGATAATGAATTTTATTAATAGAGTTATACTTGTTTCACCTCAAAGTACGCGATAAAACAAATAAAGGGTAATGTACGTAGGAGGAATTCCTGTGATTATGTACACGAAATAAGGTGTTGTGCGCATTGTAGAATTTGATCGATACCGAATGTGAGAGCTTCCCTTTTGCTAGGAGGAAAGACTTGTTTAAGAACACAATAAGACCACAAGAGAACATTAAACAAAAAGATTCAGAGGACTGCCTAGCGATGGCTAGAACTAGGAAGCATGATGCTTCCTCGAATGGCTATCAACCCTTTGTTTAAATCAAATTAATGAAAATAAATGCGAGAAATAGAGGCCATATTTCTAAAATTTGATTTAGGTATCTCTAAATGTTATCAACACACTAGATTAAGAAAATTATTGAAGTACAAACTAATCTAGCATTAGGTAAGGTATGTTTCGGTTGGGAAAGGTCAGTGAGGTGTTACGTAAGGTTTGGGTGAAGTTTGGTTATGTTCTAGGTTGTTTGGTGAAAGTTATAAGCTCGTTGTTCTAGGAAAAATTACTACAATCACAGAGACTGGTATTGGTTAGGTGACCAATGCCAATATTGAAAAAATGATCGACACTAATTGGGTGACCAATGTCAGTAGGGGCAATATGGTAAGAATTTTAAAAATAGTTGTTTTCAATCTCTTTGTGGCTGCACAGAGAGTTGAGAGATCTCAAGAAGGATGGTATGATTTATACGAAGACTCAACAAGGGTGATAGAGGCACTAGGATGGGAAAAATGGGTTGGTAAATGGATGGTGAAGGGTTGGTATTTAGAAGAGAGAGAGTCGGATAATAGAAATGAATAAAAGACTTAAGATCAAAAACCGAACTAACAAATAAGAGTGAGTTACTTATCTGAGAACTTGTAGATCTAAAGGTGGTGGTGGTTGATGAGCGTTCGGAGATGAAACGGGGTTGTGTCGAAAGTGCCACAAAAATGAAGCTATGTGTGCTCTGCTTTGGTGATCCAAGGCTATGGAGGAAGAGATTGGTTGTTGGTGAAGACCTAATGTGCTTTGGTTCATCATTAGGTAGCTTGAGTGCTTGAGAGTTTGAATGCCAAATCTTGAGTGAATCAATGAATCCCAGAACCTGAGGAAAAAAAGTTAGAAACTCATATTTAAGGTAACCGATGTGGTTAGGGAACTGGCACTAGCCGAGGGATAACCAATGTTAGTTAAGGAGAATTGGTCAAATTTTCCAAAAATAGGGTTTCTCCCAAATTTGGCATGGTCTTTGGCTTAGTCCGGTTCTGGAGTGTTGAATGGCATAAATTAGAGCGTGGAATTAGTTAGAGGATAAATAGGTCATGGATAATTAGGGTTGGAAAGAGTCCTAGTTGGTTAGGATAAGTGGAGACTTAGTCGAGGGTAATTAATGAACTTGGAATAGGTCTAGGGTGAGGTGGAGGGGTGAGGTATATAATTAATTTAATTTTGGTTAATTAAATTAATAAGAATGTGTGCAAGGGGTCGTGGTTAGGTGTAATGTGGAATTAATTAATCGAAGGTGTTTGAAAGGGTGTGACCCAAATTTGGGTGTCTATATTTTCCCCTTTTTGTCGTGTAACTTGTATTGATAAGTGACATTGTCAAAAAAAGGAGTGGTTGCCCCAAGTATGGGTGAGATGATCCCCGGTATGGGTGGAGATGATCCCCCTCAAACCCAAAATTGATGAAGTAATAGGCTGAATCGGTGAGGGTTTGATAAAATGGTAGGTGATGAAATATAAGGTAGGGTACATGAGCGAGAAATGGTGATTTTGGGTGTAGGTAATAGGTGGGGGCATTCAAACGCATGCACATGTGTAAAATGTGACAAGGCACTACATTGAAGAGCTCAAAAACTCCACATTATCAAAGGTCGATAGTTTATCCAAACAAGGTTGATGTGGTTCAAGTATCCAAGGTATAAAATACAGTCCTTAAAACAAAATGAGGTGAGGTGTAGGAAAGGGAATTAGGTGGGTTTCAAAGCACTAATAATTTTGGGTTAGTCAAGATAAACATCACAACATTAGGTAAGGAAGGTTCGGTAGGCTAAACAACACAAGTAGCGTCATCATATGGTATTGGAGTAGGTGAATTTGAGTGTCAAATGGGCGGGTGTGGGTTTGGGTTTATAGGTGAGGTCATGGTAAGGTCGTAGGTAGGGCCTAGGTATAGGAAAAATATGCCCCAAAGTACACTATAGTCAAGGGTTAGATAAAAAGGCTATTAGGTGAGCCTATAGGGTTGGGGTAAGGATTTGGTTGCAAGAAAATGATCTCATGAACCAAAATTTTGGGTAAGTAAGGTATAATTGGGTTGACAAGGTGACCGATACCGGTTAGGGGAACCGGTGGTGAGATTACCGATATCGTCTCGTTAGGGCATGATATTGACGTTAGTCATTTTG
The DNA here is from genome assembly GCA_018340775.1 of Taxus wallichiana var. yunnanensis. Classification (NCBI taxonomy): domain Eukaryota; kingdom Viridiplantae; phylum Streptophyta; class Pinopsida; order Cupressales; family Taxaceae; genus Taxus; species Taxus wallichiana. The sequence goes on along the minus strand of CM031241.1, from coordinate 434,583,033 downwards.
ATTTGGGGATAAAAATAAAAATACGCATTGAAAAGGTTTCATTTGTGCTTTTCTATATTTGGAAAATGACATAGAGCATTTGGGTTATTGACTTGGGAGAAAAGGACAAAGGTACTATCTAGGCTGAGTTAGAGAGAGTTGAGTGGACCCCCATGATATTTTGGAGTGACGAGATTGGTTGATAGCTAAGGAGGGTGAGTAAGCCATGACAAGGCAGGAGAGGGTGTTGGAGGTCCTCCAATGTAGAGACCAAACATCCCACCATGAAGATGATGTCGAGTAGAGGTAGGAGTCAATCCCCATTTGTGTTTTTGATTAAAACTAAAGTGGAAAATTGAAAAATGTGGATTTTGAATTTGATTTTGAAATTTGGGTAGAAAATGGCTAAATTGGGTATGGGGAGGGGAAAATGTTAGTTAAATAGGTGGTAAAAGGAATGAAGGTGTAATTTAGGGGTTTTGGGTAGGTATTTTATTTTATTTTAACTTTTTGTAAAATGGGGTGTCGATGTTCAGCCCTAGGGCCGAACCAAAGACCAACGTCAATCAAGGTTCGGCCAATGTCGGTAGGCTTTCCGACATTGGCGGGTAAAAGGTGATTCTTATGTACCGGTCTAAGGGATCGATGTCGATCAATGTAAAAAGTGACAAAATGGTAAAAATTTGAATCTAAGGAAGGGAGAAAGGTAAGGAAGGTAAGGGGGTAGGCATAAGGGGAAGTTCAAGTGGCAAGTAGGTGGTGTGGGGATGGGTAATTGGGTAAACTTAATTAAGAAGATAAGTCAATAGTTTAAAAATAGGCGCGGGGTGGGTGGAGTGATTTAGATAAAATAGGAGAAAGAGGGAAATATATGAAATAGGTAAATCGTATCTAGTGAGGCTAGTTAGAAGTGAGTTCAATTAACAAGTTGGGTGAAAATTGGTAGACTAGTAAAGGCGTAAGTAGGTGTTGAGTTTGGTCGGGTCGGGTAGACCATCGAAAAGAGTCAATTGACTAACATGGTTGATTGGCAATGATGTAGGTGAGGTAACAAATTATGATGTGAGATAGGGTGCCACCTTTATTGGTACATATGTAGCCTAGTGTTATAGATGAAGAGTGGAGGAATATACAGGATTTTGGGCTTTGTGTAGTGAGGCAATACCGACAAATTATCCGAGATCACAACTTGATGGTTGCTCTCATCGATAGATGGGATTCAACGACCAATACTTTTCATTTACCTACCGTGAGATGACTATTATTTAGAGGATGTTTATAGGATTTTGTGGCTACCAATTATTGGGGAGCCAGTATATCATATTTCTTAGAGGCGCGTCTGAGCCCATAGTTTTGGTGTTTGGAGAGGTGATGGGTGACTTGAGATATCATAGTGCAAGCATCAGCTACGAGATATGTATGTTGCATATTCTCAAGAGACCAGATTGGCAGATGCGATGATGGTGGAAATTGGTAGTTTTTCTTTCCATGACTTAGAGGTGGGAGATATCCTCGGGATTTGATGGGAGTTTTATAGGATATGATTGAGGAGAGGATATGTTTTGCATTGGCTCCAATGTACCTGGTACAACCGTAGAGAGAGTTATGGGAATATTAGAGGATTAGGTGGTTCAGTGTATGTTGCACTTATCTACTTCACTATTGGGCATATGAGCACATAGTATGTGTGCACCCACATGGACTCCCATGATAGGATTAGTACTCGAGATTTGTCAAAGTGGGATACAAAAGGTGGGTGCCAGTAGGGGCACATCCATGAGTGGAGGAGGCATCACGAGATGTGGCATACTATCATTGAATTTTAGAGGGGATGTATGCGTTAGATATTTTATGGTGACTGTATGTTGATTTTCCATACTCATAGAGGTATGGAAGAGGAGCTAACAAGGATGTAATTGGTCAGGTGTATACTAGGACAACACCCGGGAGAGCATGAGATGATACCAGTGGACCGGGTTAGGCAAAGCATTTTGGGGCATGCGGTAGGATGTGCCTCCACCATTTCCACATTACCACAAGGATGATGTGTAGATACCATTGTCTCCACCATACCCAATATATCCCACAAGGCAAGGAGGAGAAGGTGGTAGATAGACGATTGATGATGTGGGCACCATAGACGATGATACAGGTGCTAGTGGATAACCCAACTATAGGCAACACCACCTAGAGGTCGGAAACCAAACTTAGCCACCGTGTGATAGTGGAGAGGGACATGATATAGGGAGTGGTGGCTAGTTTACAGGGCGGGTGGTAGGGATTCAAGCCTAGGTAGTGATATTATAGGGTCATCTAGTATAAGCATAGACACAGGTGACCACCCCACGGGACAATTAACACAGCCTGGTAGGAGAGGGGGACAGTTGTAGGGAGGATCATGCAGCTCATGTGACTACATTACGGATGCAAGTGGCCACATTACAGGGGTAGTTAGCTCGAGGCTTATGTAGGGGATGGGGGCGGGTTTTATGGTTGCATATACATGTTGTTGTACACATGTGCAGGCATAGTCACTTTACAGGGGCTGGTTGGCATAGACACGAGCATAGTGCGAGCACATGCACCACTAGATCGGATATAGAGCCAACCTCTACAGCATCGGAGATGTGGTCCCATATTACAGAAACATCGGGACATAGACCACGGAGTACAGGATGGGCCATTACTACTGGAATAGGGTCCACAACGGGCCATTACACCACCGTAGAGTTTATATCCATGGTTAGTTATAGAAATTCGTGTTGGAGGCTAGGTATTACTAGGACTGCTTGATGGAGGCTAGTATTTCTTATGTGTCATATGGTGAGTATAGATCACAATATGCTGCTAGAGAGAGGAATAGGACACGTGCTCATAGTTCCATAGTTCAAAGGGTCGTCATCCTCATAGACAGGGTCATGGAGAGGTGACGAGTTCACACTACAGAGGTAAAGTGAGGGTACTAGAGAGTGCAGCATATGATATGGAGATGATATTTTTTTTTATTTTTGATACATATACCAGCCTGTGTGCCAAATATGTGAGATGTGTATGAGAGTTTTGAGATACTTGTGTTTATATCTATATATTTAGTGTATTGATATATAAACATTATGATGTATAGATGGATGATGATTTTTATAGATGTTATGTTATTTCATTTCCATTGTACGGTTATCATGGAAAGCAAATGTAGGAATGGTTTGATTTCATTTCCAAGTTAATGATTTTATGGAAACTAGGTGATTAGTATGGTTGGTTTAATTTCCAAGTTAATGATTTTATGGAAACTAGGTGATTAGGCATGGTTGAGTCAATGTTGTGAATGATTGGTTGAATTTCCATTGTATTGATGTCATGGAAAGTAGATGTAGGCATGTTTTGGTTTGATTTTCAAATTAATGATTTTCTGAAACTAAGTGATTTAAGCATGGTTTATTTGAATTTACTAGTTAATGATTTTATGGAAAATAGGTGATTTAGGCATGTTTTGAGTTTATATTGTTTGTGAATGATTGATTTTCAATTTTATGGATTTTAAGGAAATCAAATGTAGGCATGGTTTGATGTAATTTCCAAGGTATTAATGTTATGGAAATATAACATGATGATGTATGGTTTAGTTTTGAGTTAACTTTCCAAATTATTGTTCTTATGGAAAATAAATAAGTGTTTGTTAGTTGGGGGAAATGATGATTGGTAATAAAGAGTGGCCCAACTAACCTCAAAGGGCCCCATGCCCTAAGAGTGCTGCCTATATAGCCCTTACTAAAGGGGCCTTAGGCCGATGTAGTTCTCCCTTAAACTAGGGAAGAATGAGATTGGATTCGGTAAGTTGAGTGGGTAGGTTGGATAGGTAAGGTGATTAGATAGGTACGTTGGTTTGGTAAGGCATGTTTGAAAATATGTAAAAGTCGAATGTTGAGTAGGTAATAGGTAAGGTGAATTAGGTGTAGGCATAGATGAAGGTGTTATGGGTTATTTAGTTTCAGTGATCCCATCTTGTCGAAGAAACAACAAGTAGGTAAAGGTGAAATGAAAATAAGCGAAATGATCCTTAGTTGGAAAAGACCATAACTGTTATCCTTAAACTTATTGAACTTAAGTCCTTGGGTACATTACATGAGTGATAGGTCTATAGGTGAAAGAAGTTGCGTGATCACAATGTGTAAAATACATGCTTCATCCCTTGAGTTGGTTTAGAATATAATAAATAGAAGGTAGTGTGGAAAATTTTGTTAAGCGTAATATTTTTGTGAGACAACATGCCCCTTCTGCAAGATACCCAAAACCAGAATAGGCAAGTCCATGACCAAAAGTTATGTACTTTTCTTTGAATTTTTATTTTTTTTATCCTATATAGACTGATCGATGCGAGAAGTATATAATGGGATAAATAAGTTCTCCTTGAGGTCTTCTTAAAGCTCATCAATGCGGAAGCTTCATAATTATTTTTATTTGATAGATATAGGTTAGTCTTCTTTTTGGATAGACTAAATGCAATGAATGGATAACTTTTTATAGTTGTCCTTCGAGGGAGAAGTCTACTTATAACAACAAGAGAAAGAGATAGATGTCCTTTTGAGGGATTCATCTATTTGCAAGAAGTTTGACTTAAGGAGTAGAGTTTTTATTATCCCATATATTTGTTCTTTTTATTTTTGAACTTGAAGTCATGGACAAGACTATAAAGGAGTATAGGCCTCTTTTATGAGGAAAAACCATATCACGAAAAGGTTAGCTATGAAAGAGGGGTTTTAAGTAACCAATGACCATGTTTTTTACATCCTTAAAAATGAAAAAAAGTATCCATGAGAATCATGCGATGAGTAGAGCCATGATAATCATTTTTAAGACAAGGCTGAATGATGAAAGATAGTCACACAATTCTAGTTTAGTCATTGGTCCTTAAAATAGATATGTGGAAGAAGAGGGTCACTCAAGGGATGAGCATATAAATGACATAAAGTGATGTAGTAATTTATTCAATAATATAATAGTTGAAGATGTAAGGCATTAAGGGGTTTAGGTTTAGGTTTACCTTCAGTGAAGATAAACGATAAGTTCCTGATCCATAGGCATGGGTAACAATGTAGGGTCCAAACCAATTAGGAGAAAAATTTCCCCATTTTATTTTCTCTACTTTGGTTACGTGTTGATTTTCTTTTAGGAAAAGATCACCGATCTTGAAAGTGCATTCATGGACACATTTTTCATAAGCACGTTTGATACATTTTTAGTAGATTTGAATATGGTCTAGAGCATTTAAACGACATTTTCTAAAAGCTCAAGTTGTTCCAAACACTCTTGGAAAAAGTCATCATTGTTGAGCATATCTTTAAGTGAGATACAAAGAGACAAAATTTAGATTTCAAGAGGTAGGAAAACATTTGTACCATAAACCAAAGAGAAAGGTGTAGCATTGGTAGATGTATGGATGCTATTACGGTAAGCCCATAAGGTGAAAGGAATGTGCGTGTGTCAATCCTTTCCAATTTCATAAGAATTTTGTTTAGGGTTTTGTTGGAATATTTGGCTTGGCCATTTGTTTATGGGTAATAGGGTGATGAGAAAATGAGTTAAATACCAAAGTTATCACATAGTTTGTGGAGGTTTTTTTTTTATTATTTTCCATTGTCAGTGATGAGGCGATGAGAAAACAAAAATGAAAAATTATGTGGTGGTTGATGAATTCACATATTTTATCAGCTTTAGTTGAAATGAGAGGGATGGCTTCTACCCATTTAGTGTAATATTCGGTTGCGGTGATGATCCGTTGATGACGTTGAGAAGAATGAGGGTTAATCTCTCCGATGAGATTCAAACCCCATTGAGAGAAGGGCCAAAATTCTCTAGCAACTTGTAAGGTGTGACTAGGATTGTGATGAAGGTTAACATGGTGCTGGCACTTCACACAACATTTGACATATTCACAACAAATCAAGGTTAAGGGTTGGCCAATAATAGCCAGGTGAAGGATACGTTTAGGCAACAATGTGACCACTAAATTTCCACTAAAAATTCCATCATGGATTTCCTTTGTGGTGTACGGGATTTTAGAACTAGTGAGGCATCGTAGGAGGATACCATCAAAGCCACATTTGTAGAGAAGACCCCCATGATGACATAATGGGATAATTTTTGGAGAAGGGCTCTCGGACATTGCATGAGTGAAGTATGATGGTAGAATTGAAAGGGAAAGGTAGTCGGAATACTTCTTATACCAAATGCGTCACGTGGTTGGTTTTGATACATCGCACAAAATTTACACCATGGGTAATATAAGAGGGTGACTACAATCATTGTATTATGACAAATATTTTTAGTCGATTCGGAAGGTGAGGAAGGTATTTGGGTAGCAAGGAAAGACATGGTATCCATGAATTTATTAGTGGATCGTGGAGTGGTTTTAAGGTTGTAGTGATCAAAGGTAGTCAAAATTATGTCAACATGATGTTTGTAATTTTTCGAATCTCGTTCACAACACCGATAAAACCATTGACTTGTTTCAACTAGTTGAGAGTCACCAAAGATATTAATGGATTTAACATATAAGGAAATGGTAGTTTAAAGACCTAACATGAGTGCTTTGTATTCGAAAATGTTGTTGGTGTAGTCAAGTCAAGTTTGAAAGATAGAGACATAGGTTCTCCATCAAGAGGAATGAGAATGATGTTTGTGCCACCCCCACGTTGGAATTTTAAACCATCAAAGAATAATGTCATTTGGTAAATGATAGATTCATCAGTAAAATCATCGAGAGAAAGGGTAGTAATAGATTCTTTAAGGAAATCAAAGTTGGAAGATTTATATCTAGGAAACGGCATCTGCATCTGAATGTTTGTCCTTTGATAGAATTTTTATGAGTAAATTCTAGGTCTAGGTATAAGATGAGCATGAGCCAACATGACGTGCATTGGTTTTGGTAAGTTTTAGCATACATATAATGTAAAGGTTTGGTTGTAGTGACAATGAAGGTTTTATGGTTAAGTAGGTAGTGGAAAATTTTGGTGGCCACGAAGACTAAGGCTAGGAAAATATTTTCAACGTGAGTGTATATGGTCTCGTAGTCTAAAAGCGTATGGATTATGTAATAAAATTCTTGCTCCCTATGTTGCTCATCAGTGAGTGAGTGAGAATGGAATCAAGGAATGGCCAGATGTGGCAAAATATAAAGGTAGAAAGGCTTGTCATCTTGAGGTGGGATGAGCATAGGTGGTGAAGAAGATATTTCTTCAAAGGCTTTGTGCTTTGTGGCTCATCATTCTAATTGAAGGAAACATATTTTTAAGAAGATGATGAAAGGGTGACATCAATCAAAAATTTGGGAAATAAAACTTTGAATGGATTATAATTTTCCTTACAAACTAAGAAGTTGTCGAAGGTTGGTATGTGGATGCATCTCGAGAATCTCCTTGATTTTGGTAGGATCAACTTCGATTCCCTGTGAAAGAGATGATGAAACCAAGGATTTTCCAGAGAGAACAACAAAAACACACTTCTTTGGTTGAAGGTGAACATAGTATTTAATGAGGTGATCAAAGATGATTTTAAGAACTAAGAGATGCTCTGCACGACTTTTGGACTTACCAAGAAGGTTGTCAACATAATATTCCAATATTTCATGCATGATGTCATGGAAGATATAAGTCATAACGCGTTGATAAGTGGCACCAGATTTTTTCAAGCCAAAGGGCATGACACATAATGTAAGGTAACCTAAGGAGTGATGAAGGTTATTTTATGTTGGTATTCGACATGAGTAATATTTGGTTATAACCCGAGAACCCATCCATGAGAGATAACATCTCATGGCCGGCTATAAGATCAACAAGTTGGTCTATGTTAGGTAAAGGAAAGTCATCCTTAGGACATGCCGGGGTTGAGGTCATGAAATCCTGGAGATGCAGAGTCCCCTTGTCTCTTTAGTGATAGGGATGATGTTAGAAATCCATTGGGGATAGTCAATGGGTAAGATGAAGGAAACAAAAAAGGTGTTGGAGTTATTTAACAATAAGGGTAATGTGTGGATGATATTTTTGCATCTTCTATTTCACATGTTTGGCATTAGGATTGGTGACAATATTGTGGACCACAATATTAGGATCAATACCGGGCATATCTCGTATAAGACCAAGAAAAATCATGTTATGATCGTAGAGGAAAGTGGTGAGGGCTTCTTATTCGAAAAATCTAAAGATTGTCCTATCTTTAAAATTTTGGGGTCATCCTGAGTGTGAATGTTGATCTCTATGGTTGATTCATTCAACATGGTTTATGTCTCAGATGGTAATGACCTATGAATGTAGGAATTTTCTCGTACTTAGGTAAGTGAGAAGGGAATCATCATCCCGACATTGTACAATATTGATAGAAGGTGTGTCATCATCTAAAATGTCAAGATAAATAATAGGAATGGATGAATGAGCCTCACCATCACGATGATAAGTCGAGGTCCCAAAGAAACAATGTTCACAAAAAAATTTAGGCGGGATGGATTCTGGATCCATAGACTCCATGGGTGAAGGTGGGGTGAAAGTAAAAGATGGTGTATATGATGACATAATAGGTTATGAAGGTGTAGAAGGTTGATCGTCCTCGATGAGGTTGATTAGAGCCTTCTTAGGACTATGTATTTCAACAAATCCAATACCATGGTGGTCTTTGTGTTTGTGGGTGGTACAAGGTATGACCATGTGATGACCTTGTTTGTAAATACCAAAGCCAAAGTCCTTTCAAACACAATGATAAATAAAGGTATGGGGAAGAGGAGGTTGGTGAGGTAGAAGAAATTAGATGAAAAAGGTCTTGTTTATGAAGGTGGTTCAGAGAATAAGAAGAAATATAAAATCACCCGAATGTTAGGTTGGTATGAAGATAGGAAGGATCATATAGAAAAACCTCTCCTATACAATTATCATAGTATGGATGTTGATGAAGGTTTTCATACTCTTGTGGAGTTTAGAATGTGTTAATGTTATACAGTGATATTCCCCAGTAAGGAATTGAAAAACACCTTCCAAAGGGTCAAGTTGGTACTTGGGTGGCACAAATAGATGAACTATCCTTGGATGTTGCAACAACTGTGGGAATTGATGGGATGGTTGTAGAGGATGTGGTGGTATCTAAGTGGTAGATGAGGTTGCGATAGAGGATTAAGTAAAATCTTGGTGGTAGTAGCCGACCTATAGATATTAGGCGAAATGGTATTATATGAGGGAGTGGTAATAGTATATGAATTAGTAGTGGTATTATATAAAGTGACAACTTAGGTGGATGCCTTAACTATAATAATGACATTGTTTGGTCTATACAACATGTTACAAGTTTTGAAGGGTGAAGGATCTGCCTAAATGGTGTAAGGATGTCCCTCGTGCTCAAATTTGATGCAACGGTGAAGGGTCAAAGGAACACACCCCATGGCATGAATCCGTGGTCAGCCAAGAAACATGTTGTATTAGAATTCCCCTTCGAGAACATAGAACAATTCAAGAATAGTACAAGGACCCACATGGATGTGGAGGATGATGGTGTTGAGAGTAGTAGTTATGGAATCGTTGAAGGAACACAACATAATTGGGTTATTATCCATGTAATTGGATGGTATGCATATTTGTTCATATGCATGGGAGGAAATGATGTTAATTCTCACACCTCCATCGATCATAACATATCAGATGCGAGTATCATTGATGTAGATGAAGATGAAGAGGGTGAGATCGGGATCTTCTAAGTGGTGAGGAAAAATCTCTGAGTTAGTGAAACTAATGGCATAAATTTTATGAGTGGCAGTGGAAATAGATGTTTTAGGTGCAAGTGGTAAGAGAAGTCACATGATGAGGGGTGAAAATGGTAGTGATGGGTGAAGGGTCATTTGGTAACACCTCAATAGTTTTCAAGATCTCAATGAGGGCCTGCCGAAGAAGATTCGAGAGGTTTGGATTAGGTAATAAAAAGAAAATTTTAAAGGAGATTGATGTAGTTGTTTGATCATGGTACGATGTGTGATGCCATCAGAAATCGGATAGGTTAGCCCACATGGTTACCCTAGTGGTAGGTGCAGATGGAATGGTAGGTGCAGTGCGTAGATGTGTTGTCTGACTTTTTATTTTCCTTTGTCTTTCTATGCTCAAGTGGAAACTCAAACAATATTGATCTCGAGGAAAAGAGGGATATGTTTCGTGAAAGGTATAACAACACGAGGACAAAAACCTAGTGTGGGATAAGAGCCTTATGAAATGAGTATAGTGCACTTACATTCATAGCGATTTTGGCTAGCTCTCTAATCTGGACCATATTGATCTCAAAGATCGAGGAGGGAAAAATGATTGGGAAGATGTTGGTGAGGTTCGTTGGATGGTTATGCATTTAGCTCATGCAAAAAGTGGGAGAAGGGGGAATTAAATCCTCCTCTCGTAGGTCATCTACATTTAAGAATTTGTCTAGAGGACAAAGCTCAATGTTTTTCAAGTGCAAAGTTGAATGAGAAATTTTTAAGAGCCTTACAACCCTCGACATCATGTCCTGAGAACGATGATAATGAAAAATTCTAGTATCGTCAAACCCTTCTCGTTTAGGTTTGAGCGGGTCATAAGGCTTAACGAGAGGCAATGTGATGAGAGGGTTTCTAGAAACCTAGCAAGAAGGAAATTAACATAGGATCCTACCAATGGATCACAATGTGAAGTCAGAGTGGGTTTGGGTGAAGGAACGGGTGATGGCCATGAGAGAGGTGGTGATGGAGGTGGTGAAGGTATGGATACCTTTTCGGTAGGTAGCAAAAGGATTTATTTATGTTTTTGGTTTTAGCTACTTCTTCATGGGTAAAGATGCGGTGGGGTGCGTGAGGTAGAAGGGGACGTATAAGATGAAGGTAATCTAAAAATCCATGGTGAAATTGGTGGTTTTAGAAATGACTCTACAACAAACTGGGATGATGTATGCAAAAATGGTAACAAAGATGAAGGTTTGGGTGCATGATGAAAATGTAATGAAGGTAAAGGCATGGGTGTTGGCTGAAGATTTGCTAAAGGAAAAGGTGTGGGTGTGGGATGAATATATGATGGATTTAGAGGCATAGGTATAGGCTACCGCATTTGGGATTTCCTTTAGTGAAGAGGTAAAGGTGTGGGTGTGGGTTGTAGCACCTTGGATTTGACCAAGGTATAAGGGTGTGGACCTGAAATGAAAGGTAGGGGTGAAGATGAAGGAGAAGGCATGGGAGAAATTGGGGTACAAGGTAGAAGATATTTTTCTTTCTTTTTAGGCATGGGTGTTGGCTTCGTGATGGTTGGTGACTTAGAAGTCGGGTTTAGTTTGACTATGGGATGTAGTAGACTAGGTGTGGGATGGACCCCCAATGTAGTGGTGGGTTTAGTGGAAGGTGAAGGTTTTGATGGTGATGAATATTTAGGTGCAGGTGAAGGTTGAGGTAAAGGCAAGGCTGATGAAGAAGAAACGGGTATGACTGGTTTAGGTTTCATGGTTTTAGATGACTGGAGTACTTTCGGATAGATGGTGGAGGTATCTATCAACAACATTTACATTTGAGTGAGATCTTTGGGAGTCACGAGGCACCTCCAAAGCGTGGTGTGGTTGACACACTCCAACTAGTCTATTAAACACAAAAATTTCTTTGGCTTAGAAAGTGAGGAACAAGTTGTGATGCTCTGTCAAAAATATGAGTTAAGAAACACAGGGAAGGTTTCTTCCTCATCTTGAGTTAGTAAGAGTGATGCAATAAGATAAACAAGATCTTGGAAGACCCTTGGTGAAGCATCACTTAAAGGAAGAAGAGATAATAATGTCTTCTCAATGGGGCGAGGAGATGGAAAAACATATGATATAGACTTTTCTTCAGAAGAAATTTTGATAGGGTCATCCCCCTTTTGGATTGAGGAGCAAGTGAAATGGGTTCCTCCTTGGGTAGAGGCATAGACAAGATAGTTTTGATGGTAGGTGAATATGTAGATCTAGTAGGTTCCTCTACGGTAGAGGAACCGATGTGATATGCTCGAGAGTGAGTAAAAACATAGATGAGGTAAGCTCTTCTATAGATAAAGGGTTAGATGTGAGGGGCTCCTCCATGGGTAGAGGAGTAGAAATAATAGGCTCCTCTCGTGGATAGGAAGCTCACGAAGGATTTCATATATAGAGGGGATGAGAGGTAACTAGGCGTAAAGAGCGGGTATAGTTTCAAAGACGACGTGGACCGGATGAACATTGGTGTCGATGGTCTCACCTGCTTGGTTTGATGAATGATTGTGGTTTGGGAAAGGTTTTTAAAGATATGCAAGTTTTGGTTTTCTGGTGCATTAGGATTGTCAAGGACAAGATCTCCATTATCTAACATCTCTTGGACAATATTCTTAAATGTTTTACAGTTTCCATCACTATGGCCCCTAACGTGATGGTAGTTGCAATAGTCATTTTCTTTATACCATGCGAGTAAAGGATGAGAAGGATCAAAACTAATATGTGGTTTGATCGGTGGAAGGATAATAACTCCCACCTTCAACAAATTTTCCAACACATAGGAGTAAGGTTCTCCTATGGGATTATAATGTCTTTGTTCATACTTATATGAGAAATTGTGAATAAGAGAAATATTAGAAGAATGTTTTGGTTGGTTTGATGGATGAGATGGGCTAGCTTTTAGGACCACCACGTTGGCATATTCCTTCACCTTGGAATGATTGTTTGAATGATTATTTTGTGGTTTGGAAGAAGAAGAAGAGTCATTTGTCTCAATGGAGAGATCTTATTGCGCGGCTTAATTTTTCTTCTCTTCAAGGTCATGGATTTATAGCTTTGAAGCCATGGTGAATGCTTCAAATCAAATGTTGTAATGTTTGGACTCAAGAGTTGGAGAGATGTGCCTGACACAAGCCCTAGTGAACAACTCTATCATCTCAGTTCGCGAAAGTTGAAAGGCAAGCTGATTAATGAGGCTATGCAAACATGCAATGAAGTCTATGATAGAATCATCCTCATATTGACAGAGGGAATCAAGATCAATCATGGTAACTTTCTTTGTGATGTTTATGTAAAATTGATCGATGAAATCCTGGGCCAATTGATTGAAGGAGGAAATTGAATTCCTAGGTAAGGTGTTTTACCAATCTAAAGAAGGTCCTAACAAGGACAAGGGAAAGTCCTAAGAAGCAATGCATCATCATGGACAATTAGATAACATACTTTTTTAAACGATCGCAAATTCTATTCCGGATATTCCTCGCTATTAAATCGATTAAACTTTGGTATTTCCCAATGTGAAGGGTATGGATGAATGGGTATAGAAGGATGAATAGGCTCATTACAAATTTCGCCAGTAAGTCAAGGTATTGCAAGAGCCGAAACAAATGCTTCAAGAGTCTCCATCTTGTCCATCATCATTTTGATCAAATCCATGGTATGATTTAATTGAGGCACACCTCCCGCGGTATAAGGAGGTTGGTACGATGAGTAGGACATAGGTGGCACACCAAGATATATGGAGGTTCCGAGTAAGTGAACTATGGAGGGGGCATATAAGCAACAACAGATGATGATGGCATATACCCCGAACGAGAGGTGTAGTTGATAGGTGGTGGTTGAGATAGAGTATAAGTGGGAGGGATCTGTTTCAAAACCCTTATTATCCCATTTCACCCCCTTGTGAAATTAGGAAATGATGAATCTTATATCATGATAGTGGTATAGATCCGCTTATAATAGAAAAAACAACAAATCGGTAATTTGTCAAAGCAACCTCCCAACATCTCCGTAGCTCGGTGTACCGAGAAATCCCAAAACTTCCATATAGCGTCTAAAGGAGTTATACATTTCATATGCATTTTTTTAGCTCTTTGAATAATTCATTTAGCCAATCTAGAAGGGGTGAGCTTTGTTGGTTACCATCGAGTTGTTTCAAATATAGTAGCGATGGATGTTGATAGCTCGAACCATATACATGAGCAATTCAATGTTGTAAGAGGGCAGACTGGTGCATGTGGGTGAACCAATTTTCAAATGGCCAACAAGTCATTCATAGAATGCTCCCAAGCCCGCAGCTGAGCCACATTAGCGAATTAAGCTGATTGAAGGCAGTCCTTTGCAATCCAAGCTAAAGTTTTGAGAATCAAGTTACATTGAGGAGGTGCCAAATCTCAAAGGTTCAAAAGGATCCGTCGAGTTAAGCCATAGCTCGGTCGAGCCATGGAGTAACCTCATCTTGCCCTGGCCATATAGATCGAGCTCCTGCAGCATTGAGACCAGGCCGGCTATCACCGATAAAGTGCGAACTATGCAAAAACCTAGACCGAACTCGTGTAATGCAATAACAAGCCAAGTGCACAATCCAGGCCAAGCATTTTCGTTGTTGGCCGAGCCGAGAAACGTTATCTCCTCGGGTCATCGAGTTCAATGTTGGCGAGTTCATGAGAAACAATGCAAAGTAGAGAGAGCTCCATCATCGAGCCTTAAGTCACCACCGAACTATTGCAATGGGGAGGAGCTCAAGCCCTTGGATCAATCGAGTAAACACGAAGAAGATTAAACAAACATTATAGGTGAGCCACATTTAGAGATCGACGTTGAAGGAAACACGATGGCAACCTCAATTTTTTGGTTTGTACAAGGTTTGGAAACTGAATTCAAATTGGCATATGGCAGGACCCAAAAATAGTCAATAGACGTGTAAGATGCGATGACCAAGTTGGGAACATAGAACAACCATTTTAGCCAAATCGAGAAGGGAGAACCGTCGTGGCCCAGGACATTCATGTTTTAAATGGCCGAGTTGCCCGCAGTAAGTTTTGTGGCCGAGGTAGAAATGTTATGCCCGAGTGGCCCGGGAAAGTAGGGACGGTCGTGCACTCAAAGGCTGAAATGGCCAAATAAATGCATGTGGGTGTATCGGGTCAGGGTGTCCTGCGCCACATGGGACATTTGGGATGAGAGGGGGTGACTTTGCTGACGGGAAAAGAGATGCGGTAAATTCCGGAGTTAGTGGCGCACATGGCCCGATCAACGCAATGCTCCCAGCAAGCTATGTAGACGTGAAGAGGTATGTGGAATTTGTTAGTCGCTCGATGCAGGAGGAAGAGACAAAAACGGCTCGGGTCATGATGAACCGAGTTCACCGCAGGGAACTCAATCTTACAATATGTTGGGCTCAATATTTAATATCAAGGCGTCGAGCTGGAGAAACATAAAGGGTCATCGTGCAGATAGAATGTGCCCGGTGCATCCAGTTGGCCCAACGTGGAAGAAGAAGACCAAGGTGGGGTGGTGAATTAGGGTTGAACCCGAGGTATGAAACAAGTAATGCCAACTCGGCACACATACAAATAAGCTCGGTATATTAAAGTATGGGCTCGGTCATGTGGGTTGATGAAACAATATGGTGCCAAACGGACATGTAGGAGATAGGTCGGAGGTATAAGGGGTCGAGGCATGGCCCACCAATACAAAGTGTAAGGCTCGATGCAATGAGTGGGTGGGGAACAAACAGTTGGATTTTTGAGGTGGAATGGTCTGTAATACAAAGGAAGAGCCATCTCGACGAGCTATATATCGATCTGGGTATATTCAGTCCCAAACAATAAAACATTAAAATCTCCCCAAGCAAGGTGGGTCCCACCATTTCAAAATGCCAAATCATTTCAAATGATGATGTGAAACTATGGAAAGGAGAAGAAATAATTAAAATGGATTTTCCCAAACAAGAATTTAATTGCCAATTCCATGAAGGACAAGAAATCCTGTGCAACTCAAAACAACTACGTGCACTCATAATGATATAATTGGAGCAATTCTCAATAGATTTTCACAAAATTGGTGTCGTTGGAATCGTGGCTCGATTACGACACATCAAAACTAAGAAATGAAGAAATTAATGAATTTTTGATTATGCGTTTTTAAGGAAAATGAGCCTAATTATGTTTGGTTATTGAGAAGTGGTTGGAAGATCATTCAATAGGCATGGGAATCATTGTTTCACCGCTACAAATTATGGGACACTCGATATTGTTTTTGTAGGTCCAAAATCACCAACCAAACCTCATTTATCATGACTTGTAATTGGTTGAAAAGTGGATTTTGGGATTTGCATCCCCTCTCTCTCTCTCTTCCAAAATTCTATAAATTGAGTGCTAAGATCATTATAAAGGATGATAGTTTTTGATTTTGTAGAAAAACTTTTGTCATAATCGAGCAACACACTCTAATCAATTCTACTGATCCAAGGTATGTTGTGGTTCCAATTTACTTTTTATTTGTGAAGACAACGTGCCATAGGCCTTTGTTTAGCATTTTTTTATCATGGTGATTTTTTCATAATGTTTATATGAAGGCAAACATGTTAAGATATATTTTTGATCTTAAAGGAATGTGTCTCTTAATCTGGATTCTTGCAATTTTACATAAAATTCAAACACACAATTCCATTCAAGGTATGATTTAATAATTGTTCTCTAACATCCCAAAAACACACAAGGGAAATTTGGATCATACAATTTCTTTTAAAAAACGAATGTTCCCTGTTCACATATTTACAATATGGAACACACATTCAATGCCATTCAATCTCATAATCTCATAACACATTCTATATGCTGCTGTAAATGACTCGATGAACTGCCGATCTTCCATTTTCATGGCTCGGAGTTTCAACGATCCTTCATTTCATGACTCGGCAACAACCGATCCTTCATGTACATGACTCGGCAACAACCGATCCTTCATGTTTGTTTATGCATAGTATATTTTATATACTTGTTCTCATAACCTTCCCTGGTTATCGAAGTGATCCATTTAAGAAGCCTATCTGAATATCTGTTACTGATATTCATCTGACATCCTGCATCTTAAATTAAGTGATAAGGACAACGCAACCAGCAATTGCGATACTTTGGCCAAAGATTTTCACATGCTTTGCATGATCATATTCCTGAATGTGATACACATCTACGAATACGTCCTTCACTTCACTTCACCATTATCTAGAATGGTCTTTCTGGTTCCTACCACCCTCATCGTTTAAGTTCCGTTTTAAACTTTCGATTCCAGCCAATAATATGAGCGGGTATAGGAAGGCACTCCAGGTAACTAAAGATACGCAGACATACGGTGTCGTTACCCCACGACTCCGTGTGTCTGATTATCTTTAGTATACCGGAGTCACTCTGTATACCAAATCATACCCTAACTCCACCCCAGCTAAAATCTACACTTTCAGCCTATGTATTCTCAATGTTTTAATTCGGGAGGGCATTGCTATATGTCAGCTGCAACATTGTGTCGTCATGAAGACCCCGTCTTCATGAAGACACCTTGCTGTAGCTGGCGTATGCCAATGTCCTGCAGAATTCCTCCCATCGAGAATTCACATCCTGCTCAAGTGACTTAGCTACGAGTTATTAGTTTAAGCAATTTTCAGCATCCACGCTGATCCCTTGATCCTCGTTTCCGTTGCAGTTGTATATAACTAAGAGGGACTAAACTGTCCATTAGTTCGTTATGTATCGTCTCCTTCGTATCGAAGGGCTACATTTCCTTACTTGGTTAATTTCTTAATCATTAGATTAAGCAGTCCGTACCGACGGACATAATAAGTTTAACCTATTAAACTTAACCAAGATGTTTCCAACTGCAACTAATTTCAGAATATTAAATTATTAGACGTCATTCAAACGAGGTCTAATCCTTGAGAAATGAATTCATTTATTTCCCTTCAACGTTATATAGTTAAGGATCATTAGTTATGGATATATGTATCCAATAACCTTTATTCTGAATTTTATCAAACGGGATCATTAATGAGGTTCGAAAACGAAGTTCAAATACTCCCAGTTTAAATTGATATTCCTTAGCTCCTAAGCTAATCCTGAATACCCTCTGATTATAAAATCATATTCTTCTTAATCCTTTTTAATGTCAATTCAAAATTCATCTTTACCCAAGTATGAATTAATTGCATTGTTCAACTTAAAGGTTGTATTTAAGTAAGAATAAATATCAGTTTCAATTCAACATCCATCCAAGGATAATGAAACAATTCCAAATCAAGAAATAACATCATATTTCCAATTTAAACAACAATATCAAACTGATATAATTATTGAAAATATCACACTTGTAATTGTATTCAATATTTCAAGTCATAATTTGTACATTTGCCAATCCAGCTGATTGGGTATAGTTTATACAAAGCATCCATACAACTCATGGACAGAAGAATATATTTTCTTCTTTCACAATTCCTCAAGGAGGAATAAAAGCAACAGTTACAATTTAATTTACATCTAATCAAGAGGCATCAGAAAACAGCCAAGTCTTCATTCTAATCAAATTCCATCTGCAAAATGAATTGCACGGTCGATTCAATGAATGAATGAGCACATTAAGCACTTATCCTTAAAATAAGATGCTTCAACTAACTGTTTCAATAAAAGAACCCTGCTTTTATGAAACGACAGCAAAACATCAATCTAGAAAGTCACAAAAGAGAAATCAGCATAACAACTGAACTATCAAAAACATCATCACAATCAGCCAAGGGACTGCTGTCCCGTTTCCACATAATCATTGCAAGTATCAATTTACAATATTTGTAAAGTTAGGAATACAAGTAGCTTGCTGCCTATATAGCATACAGTTATCCTTTTCACGCCTTTCATTAATAACAAATGCAAAGGATGAAACTAACTGAATATAAATCCATTACTTTCCTTTCCGTTCATGAAGCATGTTAATTTTAAGGCATTCAAGTACAAACAAGAAAGCGAACAGCAATGCATATAGTAGCTCTCATCTAAGCACTATAATTTTCTTCATTCACGAATTCCGAGTTCCTAACCGAACGAAAGAAGAAAGATCATTTTCCTAAAACATTAATTCATATCTCTATTTCTTTCCACATGACTGTCCTAACAAAGGGAATCCAAACGAAAGACAAATCAAAATAACGATTCAGTGAAACTTACAAAATCCACTCGGAATTCACTTTACGCGGCAGAATAATTTCATTTATTTCCGGTTCATATGAATGCCAAACAGGTTAGTAAGACATTATATTTATCGTGGAGCAAACCATATCAATATGTATACTAGGTATTTGCTATACTAGAAGATTCCCTACTTCTTACACTGTATAGCTAACCAACAACAATTTTGCAACCACACGAGTATGTATATTCATATAATCTTTTATACCTCTGAACACATATAGTTCTTAATAACAAGTTGTACATTGTTGTTACCTACAGCAAGATCGAGGCATATGCACAGTAAACTCCAATGTTACTTTCAGAGTTCCAAATAGCAAAAAAAAGAGAAGAATTCATTCTCTACTATTTCATTAAGAACAATCATTGTTTTGAATGAAGTAAAAACATTCAATCACGTTTTTCTAAGCAAGACAACTCAACTCGAGACAGGATAACGTGCGTAAGCGTTCTCATTGATAAGCATCTCACATAGCCATTACAGATACAATCCAACAAGCTACATGATGAACATTCCAGCCACATTTGCATTCTCAAGATAGTAAAAACAAAATAATATCAGAAGGTCAAACTTCGACTGCTAGACGCAATGGGATCAACCTTCGTTACAGCAAGAAGAATTTATAATCATTCATTGCACAGAATACAAAACTAGTTTATAATTGCGTCAATAATCTGATTAAGAAGACCGAACAGTATCAAGAAAACACAACGAATCCATCTTATCTACACCGTAAGAAGAGTCATATTTCATTAAGGAGTTCAGAAGGAAAAACTATTCCTTTTTCCAACTCTCACGAACATTCATATAAAATTTTAATGTCCATTCCTTTAAAATACAAGATACCATTTCTTCATAATCCGAAATAGCAAGGGGAGAGAGAAATCTTATCCCTTTTAAGCAAGAAAGAAAATGAACAGCCAAACGTGTCATCCTTTCTTTTCCCAAGACCATTCGTGTGCTTATAAAGAAAACAATGTTGTATTCATAATAATCAACACAGCAGAGAGAGAAAAAGAATTTATTTCCTTTTCAAAAGAAGTTTCAGTATAGAACGACCTTAAACTTCTCATACACCCTGTACCATCATATCACGAAAGACCATATGACAAGAGCATTATCATAGTGGTGAAAACAACCATCTGATCTCCGGTTCGGGATATAAAACTCTAAACAGTGAATACCCATTCCATGAAGCTCAAAAGAAATGATATTCTTTTTAATTCCAAACAACATGACAACAAAAAAAGATCTCATTTCCTTGATGAAACTTGATGCAGAAACAAGCCAAGCCGTTCACCTTTGCCTTCACCATTTTATCTCAAAAGTTCATGTGACAAAGACAATCACACAACAATAAAACAATTCGCACTACCGCACTTCTGTTCCTATAAAACATCTATTTCATACACCATACGTCACAAACCCGCACGTCGAAGAAGTGTTTCCAACCAATCAATTACAAGGACGGATTAACCACAACAGCAAAGGGGACGACTGTACCCCGTTATTTCCAAAAATGACAGCAAGAAAGGAAGGAAACCCAAATCATAGCAACAAAACACGACTGTAATTCCATTTTTCTCTTCACAGTAATAGCAGTTCCAAGCACAACATCAAGGAGAATGATTACACTATAAGGAATAGTTTATACAGCCTGTCCATTCCATACCACATGTACAGAGGAAGAAAATGTTTATTTCTTTCTACAACACTTTATCAACAACCACAACGGTAATTCCTATTCCAACCAAATTTAAGCAACCACAATTCAAGGCCGAGCAACCAAAGCCGTTTCTTATCATTTTCCAAGAAAAAGAAGGCAAGAATCAACAAATCCATTTCCAAATCAACTCAAAAACAATCAAGCAATCCCAACCCAAGAGCAGGGTTGTTTTAATGAAACATTTAAATCAAGCAAAGATTTTAAAGAGAAGGGCTTAACATGCCTGTTATCTCTTTTCCAGAACTCGAAGAAAGCTTCGTTTTGCCGCGTTTTTCTTCCACAATGGCAACACAATATTCCCAGCACTTTCTTCCTTCTTCTTGGCTGATCAACAGCCTCAAAACTTCCAAGAAAATGTCAAATGCAAGAGCTGGTTCGACTAAACCAGACCAAGAAACCAAATGCAGAGCAATTTTGCAAAAAGCTCGAATCAACAAAAATGAGAATCAAAATTTCCTCATGCTGCTTCCAAGGCAAGCTGGTCGCGAGGACCAAAACCATTAATGCAATAAAGGCTTGCCTTTCTCCTTATTTTCCACGCCACCTCCACTTGGGTTGGCAAGTCTCCAATTTTAAATTTTTCCATGCAAATGAACTTAGCCAAGCTTCCAAATGGATACCTCCATCTCCTACTGCCCCCAAAACGGCGCTGCCCACGTATGGGCTTTTAAATTAATGCTAATGAATACTCCCCTCCATCCTTATCCTCTCCTTCCAAGGGTCTGCGCGCCCTTTTTAGATTAGGATTAGTTTAGGTGGCATGTGTGTTCAACCTAGGCCTTAGTTTAGTCTTAGGTTTTTATTTTCCCCTTTTTTTTTTTAATTTAAAAAAAAAAAAATCCACTTAGGATTAGTAATGTAGGATGCATGTTAGGACTTAGGATTAGTTTAGGTTTTAATTCATACTAACCACTAACACTAACATCTTCCTTTCCAGCCCCTTACTAACACCCACGTTAACGCAGAGCAGGACGTTCCGTCCCTCCGATTACATGCCAAGGCCACCCGTGTCCAGGCGTTTCTCGCCCCACAAGGTCCCGAATTCGACAGTACAGGGTTCAAAAATCGAACCCCTGTCGTTGGCATCTACGTGCTAGCTGTTCACACCTGTAATCAGGCGCTGCACGTTTATAATAATCCTAGTCCAGTTCAAGTGTGAATTTACATAGAAAACACAAGAGGACCTCAGCATACTTGGATCAATGGAATTGATTCAGGGTATGCTGTCAATCAGCACAAGAGCAAGCAATTATACGACAATCTGTCGTCACATCAGCAAACACACAAGTACAGTGTTCGCTGTCCCATGCAATAAATCATAGTATGCAAGAATCCAAATTAGCAACACATTCTCTTAAGATCAAAACATATCTTAACATGTTTGCTTTCATTCCAAGAACCATAACAGTATGTAAAACATTCACCAAGTTAGCATACAAAAATCAGAGTGTTACATTCTTCCCTCCTTAAAGAATCATCGTCCCGATGATCAGATTTACAAATCAAGGAGTTCATAGAACAAAATTCAGTTATTGTTCTTTCATTCATAAGTTCATACCAAAAATAGATTCTCTCTTAAAAACAACGTTTTAAGACAACTGTACAATAGACTAATAATTGTCTAAATTTGGTAAAATTTTCAGTTCTCTGAATTTCATATTCAGTTAAACAGATGTGGAAAAGTAGATCTCATTTCTTCGAGATTCTCCCAAGTTGCACTTTCTTCGCTGAACTGGTCCCACTGGACCTTACATTGGTTCACTTCGCGATTTCTCAAGTACAACTGGCGAGTTCCCAACACTCGAATGGGCTTAACCACGATTATTCCTGGGTCTTGGACCTGCAAGGAATTCCAATTTAGCACATGTGATAAATCTGTCACGTATTTCTTAAGCAAAGAAATATGAAAAACATCATGCATTTGAGACAAAGCAGGAGGTAATGCTAGACGATAAGCTACAGGGTTGATTATTTCAATAATTTCAAAAGGTCCCACGTAACGTGGTGACAACTTGGCAGCCTTGCCAAAAGTTATGGAGCTCTTTTTCGGCTTCACCCGAAGAAAGACCTTCTCTCCAAGTTTATAATGCCTGTCAACCCGCTTCAAGTCTGCATAGCTCTTCTGCCTATTGGCAGCCTCCTTTAGATGTTCCCGAATCATTTTGATTTGCTGTTCCATTTCCATAAGGATTTCTGGCCCAATTACCTCTCTGTCCTCAACGCTGTCCCAGCTGACAGGGGTTCTGCATTTTCTTCCATACAATGCTTCAAAGGGCGCCATTTTTAAAGAGGCATGATAGGTGTTATTGTAAGCAAATTCTACCAGCGGAAGGTATTCCTCCCATTTATACTGCTGGTCCATGCAATACATCCTCAGCATGTCCTCTAAAACTTGATTAACTCTCTCAGTCTGTCCATCCGTTTCTGGATGATATGCAGAACTGAAGTTTAATTTAGTTCCCAAGGCTGCATTAAGCGTTTGCCAAAACCTTGATGTCATCCTCGGATCTCTGTCCGATATGATTAATTCCGGTATTCCATGCAACCTGAAGATTTCATGCACAAATCTTCTTGCTAAAACTGGTGCATCGTCCTTCAAATTACCAGCAATGAAGTGTGCCACTTTGGTCAATTTGTCGACTACAACCAGGATAATGTCATGTTTATTTCTTGACATAGGCAATCCTTGAACGAAATCCATCGTTATCACTTGCCACTTATACTGCGGAATGCTGTGGGGATACAATAATCCAGAAGGGTGCATATGTTCCGCTTTAACACGCTGACATTCCAAGCAGTGTGTTACAAACTCTACCACATCCTTTTTCATTCCCTTCCAAAAATATTGCTGCTTAAGATCAGCAAGCATTTTTGTGATGCCAGGGTGTCCAGAAAAAGGTGAATTATGGAATTCAGTGAGCAATTTCCCTCTTAAGTCATTTGCCACAGGTACATATACCCTGTCTTCGAACCTCAGAACTCCTTCGTTATCAAAACGAAATCCCTTATACCTGCTGTCCTGCGGGTCTGCAGCAAGTGCTGATTTGACTTGCTGAAAATAGGAATCTGATTCTAAGGCATCTTTTACCTCATTCTTAAACTGAGTTCTTAACGTTATAAGAGCAGAGATATGCTTCCTTCGACTCAGAGCATCTGCTACTCTATTTTCCTTGCCCTTAATGTAGCTTATATCAAAATCATATTGAGACAGAAATTCTAACCATCTTCGTTGCCTTGCATTCAGATTTGGCTGAGTAAAAATATACTTCAGCCCCAGATGGTCTGTTTTTAATTCAAAGGGCTTGCCAAGAAGGTAATGCCTCCATATTTGAAGCGCATGTACTATGGCAGCGAGCTCAAGATCGTGTGGAGCATAGTTCTGTTCATGTAACTTAAGCTTTCTGCTTTCATAAGCGATAACATGGTTATTCTGTAACAAAATACCCCCAAGGCCTTCTCCTGAGGCGTCCGTTACAACCATAAAATCTCCATTTGGATCAGGTACAGTCAAAATAGGTGCTGTAGTTAACTGCTCCTTTAACTTTTTAAAGGCAGATTCACATTTGTCTGTCCAGACAAATTTCTTTTCTTTCTTCTGCAACGAAGTGATTGGGGCAGCAATTTTTGAAAAGTCCTTAACGAACTTTCTATAATATCCAGCCAAGCCCATGAAGCTCCTTACTTCGTGCACGTTCTTAGGCGCAGGCCACTCAGTTATAGCTGTGATCTTTGAAGGGTCAACAGCTATCCCGTCTTTGCTTATAACGTGTCCCAAATAATGCACCTCTGCATCATAAAAGGAACATTTGGACAGTTTGCCATACAACTTCCTCTTTCTTAAGATTTCTAGCACTATCCTGAGATGTTCTTGGTGCTCTTCGACATTTTTAGAGTATATAAGAATGTCGTCTAAGAATACAAGCACAAACTTGTCTAAGTATTCTTGAAAAATGTTATTCATTAGATTCATGAAGGCGGCAGGTGCATTAGTCAGCCCAAAAGGCAACACCGTGAACTCATAGTGCCCATACCTCGTTCTAAAAGCTGTTTTATGAATATCTTCCTCTTTTATTCTCAGCTGATGGTACCCTGACCGCAGATCTATTTTTGAATAGACTGATGCTCCTCGCATCTGATCAAACAGATCATCGATTCTTGGAAGTGGGTATCGATTTTTAATGGTTGCTTTATTCAGCATTCTGTAATCAATGCACAGCCTCAAGGTGCCATCCTTTTTCTTTACAAAGATTACCGGCGCTCCCCAAGGTGAGACGCTCGGTCTGATCAGCCCCTTAGTCAGAAGTTCTTGTAACTGAGCCTTCAGTTCTACCAGCTCAATGGTAGTCATTCTATAAGGTGCCTTAGATATGGGTTCCGTTCCTGGTTTGATCTCTATAGCGAAGTCAAACTCACGTTTGGGCGGAAGACCCGGCAATTCCTCCGGAAACACATCACGAAAATCCCTCAACAATGGATACTTTTCCATGAAATCATTATCTTCCATTTCATTTTCTGTCATTTTTACCGCATACAAAGTGCAGCCTCTGTTTTTAGCCCTCTTTAGTTGCATAGCCGTCAGTTTCCTAACTGCAACTTCCCGTTTTACACCTTGAATGATTGCTGCTTTCTGCAGGTCATCAAGGCAACAGATTTGTTTTTCATAACAGTCAACCTTTGCCTTATGTTCAGCCAACCAGTTAACTCCAATAATGATATCATATGATCCTAGAGGAGTGACATACAAGTCAACTTCGGTGGAGAACCCAGGCAGGTCAAGAATTGCCCCAAAAAGGCACATTTCAACTGTGTGGACAACATTATTCCCATAATGCACTGTCCATGTTTTATCCATTCTTGCAGCCTTTCTTTTTAATTTCATAGCAAGTTCAGTAGAAATAAAACATTCTGTAGCTCCAGTATCAAAAAGTACAACTACAGGTTTACCGAATAGCTTACCAGTAACTTCTATGGGCGTCACTTGCTTTTCAGCTTGTCGGTTAGACACTGCAGCATGTATCCTATGCTGCTGTCCGCGATCATCCTTCTTCAGAGGACAGTGATTCGCATAGTGGTCCTTTCCACAGTTGAAGCATCCTCCAGCTGGCCCTTTTCTAGGTTCAAATTTATTACCAGCCTTAAAGTTATCGTTCTGGCTTCCATAGGACTTCTGTCCAATGCCATTAACTTTTGGAAAGCTATTCCGCACACTATTTACAGGTCTGTTCATCACAGGTTTCTTGTTGTTATCTACAACAATTTTATTTTTCACACCAAACCTTTTCCAAGGTCCCCTTTTTGGTGCAAGAGACGAAGAAGGATTGGGAATCTTCTTCCTTATCTCTTCCCTGTGAGCAGAGATTGCTCTCAATTTTTGTTCCTGTCTGATTGCCTTTTCGACAACTCCATCCATGGTGGTTGGGCCGTGGACATCCACTTCGCCACCAATGATGGGATTCAGTCCCATTATGAATTTCCGTATTCTGAACTTCTCGTCAGCTTGGTACTGCGGCACATACTTAAGGAGTTTAGTAAACCCTTCCCAGTATTCCGTCACCGACAGCCTTCCTTGCGACCAGTTCTGAAATTCAGTCATTTTCCTATCAAAATAGAGTTGAGGCAGCCATCTTTGCCTAAAATAACCCTTAAATTGATCCCAAGTTATGTCTGATTCGACAATATTCAGCTCAACCTTACGGTTGTCCCACCAGGATGATGCTTCATGAGAAAGCTGATATGCTCCCCATATCGCTTTAGTCTCTTCGGAGAAGTTTCTTATTGCAAAGTATTTCTCCATTTCACTGAGCCAGTTCTCAGCTCCGTCCCCAAGAGTTGTTCCATCAAACTTTGGAGGACTTATTCTCTTTATATCATTCGTAAGTTCAGCTGCTAATCTTGCCCTTTTATTTTCAGGGGGATTAGGAGCAATTACGTTATTATCATCAACACCCGGATTCCCTCCGTTGATGTTGTCCACAGGAGGCAGCTGATCATTTATTTCAGCTTCATTCCCCTCCTCTTCATTGCCCATTGACTGCTGTTCCAGTACAGTCAAACGATCCCTCGTATCAAGTAGGGCAGCAAGGATTTCATCCAGCTTTTGGGCAGTTGCTGCTTCTCCACCCTGCAACGGGTTATTCGCAGCATTCCCTCTTGTCCTGACCATTTTCTGTTCAATAAGAAAATGTAAACTTTATTAATAACGTGGACTCATTAGGTCCAAGAGCTGCAACCTTCAGCTCTGATACCAAGATGTAACATCCCCATTTTAAAACACCAGAACAAGGGAAATTTTTTTTTTTTTTTTATATATAACGTTCTCTGTTATGAATTATAAAATTCAAACACACGTTCAAGATTTAATAATTGTTCTCTGCCCAAACCACACAGTTTGGATCATACAATTTCTTTTAAAAACGAATGTTCCCTGTTCACATATTTACAATATGGAACACACATTCAATGCCATTCAATCTCATAACAGATTCTATATGCTGCTGTAAATGACTCGATGAACTGCCGATCTTCCATTTTCATGGCTCGGAGTTTCAACGATCCTTCATTTCATGACTCGGCAACAACCGATCCTTCATGTACATGACTCGGCAACAACCGATCCTTCATGTTTGTTTATGCATAGTATATTTTATATACTTGTTCTCATAACCTTCCCCGGTTATCGAAGTGATCCATTTAAGAAGCCTATCTGAATATCTGTTACTGATATTCATCTGACATCCTGCATCTTAAATTAAGTGATAAGGACAACGCAACCAGCAATTGCGATACTTTGGCCAAAGATTTTCACATGCTTTGCATGATCATATTCCTGAATGTGATACACATCTACGGAATACGTCCTTCACTTCACTTCACCTGTTATCTAGAATGGTCTTTCCTGGTTCCTACCAGTCCTCATCGTTTAAGTTCCGTTTTAAACTTTCGATTCCAGCCAGTAATATGAGCGGGTATAGGAAGGCACTCCTGGTAACTAAAGATACGCAGACATACGGTGTCGTTACCCCACGACTCCGTGTGTCTGATTATCTTTAGTATACCGGAGTCACTCTGTATACCAAATCATACCCTAACTCCACCCCACTAAAATCTACACTTTCAAAGATATGTATTCTCAATGTTTTAATTCGGGAGGGCATTGCTATATATGTCATTTTGCAACATTGTGTCGTCATGAAGACCCCGTCTTCATGAAGACACCTTGCTGTAGCGGGCGTATGCCAATGTCCTGCAGAATTCCTCCCATCGAGAATTCACATCCTGCTCAAGTGACTTAGCTACGAGTTATTAGTTTAAGCAATTTTCAACATCCACGCTGATCCCTTGATCCTCGTTTCCGTTGCAGTTGTATATAACTAAGAGGGACTAAACTGTCCATTAGTTCGTTATGTATCGTCTCCTTCGTATCGAAGGGCTACATTTCCTTACTTGGTTTATTTCTTAATCATTAGATTAAGCGATCCTGCAAAGCGGACATAATAAGTTTAACCTATTAACTTAACCAAGATGTTTCCAACTATGAACTAATTTGAGAATATTAAATTATTAGACGTCATTCAAACGAGGTCTAATCCTTGAGAAATGAATTCATTTATTTCCCTTCAACGTTATATAGTTAAGGATCATTAGTTATGGATATATGTATCCAATAACCTTTATTCTGAATTTTATCAAACGGGATCATTAATGAGGTTCGAAAACGAAGTTCAAATACTCCCAGTTTAAATTGATATTCCTTAGCTCCTAAGCTAATCCTGAATACCCTCTGATTATAAAATCATATTCTTCTTAATCCTTTTTAATGTCAATTCAAAATTCATCTTTACCCAAGTATGAATTAATTGCATTGTTCAACTTAAAGGTTGTATTTAAGTAAGAATAAATATCAGTTTCAATTCAACATCCATCCAAGGATAATGAAACAATTCCAAATCAGGAAATAACACCATATTTCCAATTTAAACAACAATATCAAACTGATATAATTATTGAAAATATCACACTTGTAACTGTATTCAATATTTCAAGTCATAATTTGTACATTTGCCAATCCAGCTGATTGGGTATAGTTTATACAAAGCATCCATACAACTCATGGACAGAAGAATATATTTTCTTCGTTCACAATTCCTCAAAGAGGAATAAAAGCAACAGTTACAATTTAATTTACATCTAATCAAGAGGCATCAGAAAACAGCCAAGTCTTCATTCTAATCAAATTCCATCTGCAAAATGAATTGCACGGGTCAGTTCAATGAACTGAGCACATTAAGCACTTATCCTTAAAATAAGATGCTTCAACTAACTGTTTCAATAAAAGAACCCTGCTTTTATGAAACGACAGAAAACATCAATCTAGAAAGTCACAAAAGAGAAATCAGCATAACAACTGAACTATCAAAAACATCATCACAATCAGCCAAGGGACTGCTGTCCCGTTTCCACATAATCATTGCAAGTATCAATTTACAATATTTGTAAAGTTAGGAATACAAGTAGCTTGCTGCCTATATAGCATACAGTTATCCTTTCCACGCCTTTCATTAATAACAAATGCAAAGGATGAAACTAACTGAATATAAATCCATTACTTTCCTTTCCGTTCATGAAGCATGTTAATTTTAAGGCATTCAAGTACAACAAGAAAGCGAACAACAATGCATATAGTAGCTCTCATCTTAAGCACTATAATTTTCTTCATTCACGAATTCCAGGTTCCTAACCGGACGAAAGAAGAAAGATCATTTTCCTAAAACATTAATTCATATCTCTATTTCTTTCCACATGACCGTCCTAACAGTGGAATCCAAACGAAAGACAAATCAAAATAACAGATTCAGTGAAACTTACAAAATCCACTCGGAATTCACTTTACGCAGCAAATAATTTCATTTATTTCCAGTTCATATGAATGCCAAACAGGTTAGTAAGACATTATATTTATCGTGGAGCAAACCATATCAATATGTATATTAGGTATTTGCTATACTAGAAGATTCCCTACTTCTTACACTGTATAGCTAACCAACAACAATTTTGCAACCACACGAGTATGTATATTCATATAATCTTTTATACCTCTGAACACATATAGTTCTTAATAACAAGTTGTACATTGCTGTTACCTACAGCAAGATCGAGGCATATGCACAGTAAACTCCAATGTTACTTTCAGAGTTCCAAATAGCAAAAAAAAGAGAGAATTCATTCTCTACTATTTCATTAAGAACAATCATTGTTTTCAGAATGAAGTAAAAACATTCAATCACGTTTTTCTAAGCAAGACAACTCAACTCAGACAGATAACAGCGTAAACGTTCTCATTGATAAGCATCTCACATAGCCAGTACAGCTGCAATCCAACAAGCTACAGCAATGAACATTCCAGCCACATTTGCATTCTCAAGATAGTAAAAACAAAATAATATCAGAAGGTCAAACTTCGACTGCTAGACGCAATGGGATCAACCTTCGTTACAGCAAGAAGAATTTATAATCATTCATTGCACAGAATACAAAACTAGTTTATAATTGCGTCAATAATCTGATTAAGAAGACCGAACAGTATCAAGAAAACACAACGAATCCATCTTATCTACACCGTAAGAAGAGTCATATTTCATTAAGGAGTTCAGAAGGAAAAACTATTCCTTTTTCCAACTCTCACGAACATTCATATAAAATTTTAATGTCCATTCCTTTAAAATACAAGATACCATTTCTTCATAATCCGAAATAGCAAGGGGAGAGAGAAATCTTATCCCTTTTAAGCAAGAAAGAAAATGAACAGCCAAACGTGTCATCCTTTCTTTTCCCAAGACCATTCGTGTGCTTATAAAGAAAACAATGTTGTATTCATAATAATCAACACAGCAGAGAGAGAAAAGAAATTATTTCCTTTTCAAAAGAAGTTTCAGTATAAAACGACCTTAAACTTCTCATACATCCTGTACCATCATATCACGAAAGACCATATGACAAGAGCATTATCATAGTGGTGAAAACAACCATACAGTCTACCGGTTCAGGATATAAAACTCTAAACAGTGAATACCCATTCCATGAAGCTCAAAAGAAATGATATTCTTTTTAATTCCAAACAGCATACAGCAACAAAAGATCTCATTTCCTTCAATGAAACTTCAGTACAGAAACAAGCCAAGCCGTTCACACTGCCTTCACCATTTTATCTCAAAAGTTCATGTGACAAAGACAATCACACAACAATAAAACAATTCGCACTGCCTGTACTGTTCCTATAAAACATCTATTTCATACACCATACTGTCAACAAACCCGCACGTCGAAGAAGTGTTTCCAACCAATCAATTACAAGGACGGATTAACCACAACAGCAAAGGGGACGACTGTACCCCGTTATTTCCAAAAATGACAGCAAGAAAGGAAGGAAACCCAAATCATAGCAACAAAACACGACTGTAATTCCATTTTTCTCTTCACAGGTAATAGCAGTTCCAAGCACAACATCAAGGAGAACGATTACACTATAAGGAATAGTTTATACAGCCTGTCCATTCCATACCACATGTACAGAGGAAGAAAATGTTTATTTCTTTCTCTGACAACATCACAAGAACCACAACGGTAATTCCTATTCCAACCAAATTTAAGCAACCACAATTCAAGGCCGAGCAACCAAAGCCGTTTCTTATCATTTTCCAAGAAAAAGAAGGCAAGAATCAACAAATCCATTTCCAAATCAACTCAAAAACAATCAAGCAATCCCAACCCAAGAGCAGGGTTGTTTTAATGAAACATTTAAATCAAGCAAAGATTTTAAAGAGAAGGGCTTAACATGCCTGTTATCTCTTTTCCAGAACTCGAAGAAAGCTTCGTTTTGCCGCGTTTTTCTTCCACAACGGCAACACAATATTCCCAGCACTTTCTTCCTTCTTCTTGGCTGATCAACAGCCTCAAAACTTCCAAGAAAATGTCAAATGCAAGAGCTGGTTCGACTAAACCAGACCAAGAAACCAAATGCAGAGCAATTTTGCAAAAAGCTCGAATCAACAAAAATGAGAATCAAAATTTCCTCACGCTGCTTCCAAGGCAAGCTGGTCGCGAGGACCAAAAACCTTTAATGCAATAAAGGCTTGCCTTTCTCCTCATTTTCCACGCCACCGCCACTTGGGTTGGCAAGTCTCCAATTTTAAATTTTTCCATGCAAATGAGCTTAGCCAAGCTTCCAAACGGATACCTCCATCTCCTACCTGTCCCGCCAAAACTGGCGCCGTCCACGTATGGACTTTTCAATTAATGCCAATGAATACTCCCCTCCATCCTTATCCTCTCCTTCCAAGTGCTGCGCCCTTTTAGATTAGGATTAGTCTAGGTTGCATAAAGTGTTCAACCTAGGCCTTAGTTTAGCCTTAGGTTTTATTTTCCCCTTTTTTTTTTAAAAAAAAAAAATCCACTTAGGATTAGTAATAATGTAGGATGCATGTTAGGACTTAGGATTAGTTTAGGTTTTAATTCATACTAACCACTAACACTAACATCTTCCTTTCCAAACCCTTACTAACACCCACGTTAACGCAGAGCGGGGCGTTCCGTCCTCCGATTACATGCCAAGGCCACCGTGTCCAGGGCGTTTCTCGAACCCCACAAGGTCCCGAATTGACAGTCACGGGGTTCAAAAATCGAACTGGTTCAAAATCGAACCCCCACCTCGTACTGGCATCTATTGTGCTAGCTCATTCACACCTGTAAGCAATTATATGACAATGCATGCATCAACGTTTATAATAATCCTAGTCAAGAATTCAAGTGTGAATTTCATAGAAAAACACAAGAGGACCTCGGCATACTTGGATCAGTGTGGAATTGATTTCGGGGTATGTATCTTGTAGATGCAACGAAAAAGGTTCGATTCTCGAACCATACAACTGTAAATGCGACCTATAAAGCGATAAAGGCCTAGATGCGGGTCACTCAACAAACACACAAGTACATGCATGTTATTTGTCCCATGCAAGGACTAAATCATAATATGCAAGAATCCAAATTAACCCTAACACATTCTCTTAAGATCAAAACATATCTTAACAAGTCCTATGTGGAACTGGAAAGGATAAGGCAATGAAAAAGGAAAAGCCTTTAATGCATTTAATTTTCTTGGTCTTCGCGACCAGCCCGCCTTGGAAAGAGTATGGAGGAAATTTTGTTGATTCATTGTGTTTGTTCGGGTTTTGGAAGTTGCTTTGCATTTGGTTTTCATGGTTCTGTCGAACTAGTTGTGTTTGATTGTTATCTCCATTTCTTTGGAAATCGAAGGCTATTTACGAGCTCAGTAGAGGAAGGTGATTTTACTCGGGAAGCTTGTTCTGCGCCGTGGAAGGAAATAACTCCTGTGGCGCGGTTTTCTTCGAGCTTCAAGGAAGAATATCGAGGCATGTTAAGCCCTTCTCTTTAAATCGCTTGCTTTTCTTAAACGTCTCATTAAAACAACCTGCTCTTTTTTGATGAAGGGGTTTTGGGTTTATTCGATTTCTTTGTCATGTTTGAAATGATTAAGGTAGATTCGTTTGTTTCTTTGTTGCGATTTGAACTGTCTTTACTTGATATTGAATTGAAAATACAAACCATGTTGTGTTGATTTGTTCGAAAGCGTGGGGAATTTGTTCTTATGTTATGATATTGTGCTCTTGTGTGAGTTGTTTGACATTGTTTCTTTACTGAATTTTTTAAAGGAAACGAGTTCCTCTTCCTTCTGTTGTTTTAGATTCTGAAGGAAATGGTAATTGGGTTTTAATGAGCATTATGGGCTCGGTTTGATGGAAGTGTTAGTAGTATTCGAGTCTTTGTGCTTTTCTTTTGTAAAAATGAACAAATACGACTTGGGTATTCGTGGGAGTTGGAGAAAGTAATCTGTTTTTCTTATGAAATTATAAATGATTATGTTTTCTCCTTGCTGTGATGGAAAGTTGATTCTATTGTGTTTTGTGGTTGCGGTTTGATCTTCTGATTCGAACTGTCTTCGTGAAAATGAACTTGGCTTTGAATTTCTGTGCAAATGAATGAAAAACATGGGAATTAGCTTGTTGTTTGAGACTGTTTTGACTGTACCTTGCTTGTGCATCTAATACCCTATGTGGGTTTGCCTTGATAAAGGTATTATTATATGAATATTGCATTTCTAGGTTATGTACATCATTGTGAAATAGAAGAATGGGATTTCGGGTTGAAATGTTTGTTGATAAGGAACTCGAACTAGATATTTCCTTAAAAATGGCATATTGAATGAAAATGGTACAAGCTGTGTGAGTTTGTTTGACATTGTTGAACAATCATTCTACAGTCAATATGGGTTTCAACTGTCATTATAAAACAAACACGACTTAGGTGTTCTTATTACATTTTGAAGAAAATGATTGTTTCTTTACTAAAATTATAAGGAAACGAGTTCTTCTTCTTTCTGTTGTTTTAGATTTTGAAAGAAATGGTAATTGGGGATCCATTGAGCATTTTGGATTCGGCTTGATGGAAGTGACAGTGATATTTAGATTGTTTCTGAGTCTTTGTGTTTTCCTGTACAAACGGAAGATTTAAATGTTTCGTGTGATCTCTGATTTTGCATTGTCATTCAAAAAATGAACTCGACTTGAGTGATTCTTGTTGTGTTTGAAGAAAATGGATGTTTTCTTATTGAAATAGTTAAAGGAATGAATTTTTCTCTTTTGTTGTTTGAGTTCTGGAAATAGCAGCAATAAACCTGTATAAATACGGGTTGGACTTGCTGTAGGTTATAGCAAAGTGCAAATTATTATTTATGAACTGTGTGCGTTCATAGGTATAGAAAGTCATGTGAATATTTGATAAAGCGACTGTATAACTGTTCATTTGGTTATAATACAGTGAATGAAGTATGAATTCTTCTAGTACAGTAAGAGCATAGTATGCTTCTTTATATTGCTTGCTCTATGATGGATACGATGTTTTACCTACTTGTTTTTGGTATTCGTATGTGCCTGC
Organism: Taxus wallichiana var. yunnanensis; assembly: GCA_018340775.1. Taxonomy (NCBI): domain Eukaryota; kingdom Viridiplantae; phylum Streptophyta; class Pinopsida; order Cupressales; family Taxaceae; genus Taxus; species Taxus wallichiana. The sequence continues at coordinate 434,548,334 of CM031241.1, read as the reverse complement.
TTGAAAGGAAGTATTGATATGGATGATAAATTCTTCCTTGTTTTTATTTAAAGCTGAATAGGAATGGATTTATTCCTTGCTGTTGGAAAGTGAATTCTGAATGGATTTTGTAAGTTTCACTCTGAACTGTTATCTTTGATTGATGTCTCGTTTGGATTTAACTTTCAGTACAGTCATGAGGAAAGGAATAGGAGTGAGGATGGATAACTTGGAATAATGGTCATTTCTTCTCTTATACAGTTAGAAATCTGTAATCGTTATGGAACGAATTTTGTATTGCTTTGGTTTAAGCATCTACATTTTATTGCTGTTTGCTTTTCTCATCTGTATTTGATTACTTGAAATCAAATGAGTTGCATGGACTGAAAGGAAGGTAAATTGGTTTATGTTTTCAGTCAAATTTTATCCTTTGCATTTATTACTAATGTAAGGGAATGGAATGGATAGCAGTTATGTTATAACAGCAGTATGCTTACTTGTATTCCTAGTTCTTACAAATGATGTAATCTGGAACTGTTGAAGGAAATTACTTTTTGTAATGATTATTTAGGAAAGAGGACAGCAATCCTTTGATTGATTGGGATGGTAATTAGATGTTTCAGTTGTCATGCTGTTCATTCTTTTTATACTTAATTATGGATTGATGTTCATATTAACGTTTCATAAAAGCAGGGTTCTTTTATTGAGATAGTTAATTAGAAGCACCTCATTTTAATGACAAGTGCTTAATATGCTCAGTTCAATGAACTAACCCGTGCAAGTAATTTTGCAGATGGAACTTGAGTAAAATGAAGACATGGTTGTTTTCTGATACTTCTTTTGATTGACTGAAGATGGATTGTATTTGATAGTTATTATTCCTCTACGAGGAATTGAGAAAAGAAGAAATTACATTCTTCTATCTTATGAGTTGTAACGTTGTTTAATATAAACAAAGTCCAGTCATTTGGACTGGAAAATGTATGGATTATGAAATGGATTGATGAATACAAATACAAGTGTGATATTTTAATGACTATATCAGTTTGATATTGTTGATTAAGTTGGGAATATAATGTTATCTCTTGATTTGGAATTATTCAATTGTCCTTGGATGGATTTAAAAGGAATTGACATCTATTCTTACCTAAATGCAACTTTTACGTTGAAATGTGCAATTAGTTCATACTTGGGTTAAGATGAATTTTTAATTGACACTAAAAGGGATTTAGGAAGAACATGATTTCTTAATTGAAAGGTATTCGGGATTAGCTTGAAAGCTAAGGAATATCAAATAACTTAGGAGCAGCCGAACCTCGTATTCGGACTCCGTTAATAGCCTCGAATGTTAAATTCAGAAAGTAAGGATATGGAAAAAATATATTCAGGTTGACAGACCTTAACTATGTAAGGTTATGGAGAATAAATGAATAAATTCATTAAGAATTAGACCTCGTTTTAATGATGTCTAATAAGCTAGAATTCTAAATTTGTTTTCAGTTGTGGAAAACTTGGTTAAGTTTAATAGGTTAAACTTATTAAGTCTATCGGTAATGGGATGCTTAATCCAAGGATTAAGAAAAGAACCAAGTAGAGAAAATGCAACCCTTCGGTATGAAGGAGATGATGCATAGTAAGCTAGAAGACGGATTTAGTCTCTCTTAGCTACATACAATCAGAATAAGAACGAGGATAAAGGATCGGCGTGGGCTGCTTGAAAGTTGATCTTAAATATTAAGATCATAACCAAATCACTTGAGTTGGATGTGTACTCTCGATGTGAGGATTCCGTAGGACATTCACATACACCAGCTTCACTACAAGATTTCTTCATGAAGGCGGGGCCTTCATGACGACACAATGTTATAGCTGACATATTACAATGCCCTCCCGAATTAAATCATCAAGATTACATAAGCTGAATATTAAGTTCTTGGCTAGGGATAGGAGTATGATCACGTATACGGAGTGACTCCGGAGGACTAAAGATAACTAGACACACGGAGTCGTCTAGGGACGACACCGTATGTCTGCGTATCTTTAGTTACCATGAGTAACTTCCTATACTCGTTCATATTGCTAGTTGGAGTTAGAGTTTGACCTTAAATTGGAAGGACTGGTAGGGACCAGGAAAGACCATTCTAGATAATAGATGAAGTGAGGTGAAGGACGTATTTCGTTGGTGTGTATCACATCCAGGAATATGATCATGCAAAGCATGTGAAAATCTTTGGCCAAAGTATCGCAAGTGTTGGTTGCGTTGTCCTAATCACCTAATTTAAGATGCAGGATGTCAAATGAATATCAGTAACAGATATTCAGATAGGCTTCTTAAATGGATCACTTCGATAACCGGAAACGGTAAGAGAACCTTGTATATATATTATACTATGCATGAATGAACATGAAGGATCGGTAAGTTGCCGAGTCATGAAATGAGAGATCGTTGAAACTCCGAGCCATGAAAATGGGAGATCGGTAGTTCTTCGAGTCATTTACAGCAGCATATAGAATTTGTTATATGATTGAATGGCACTGAATGTGTGTTCCATATTACAAATATGTGAACAGAGAACATTAGTTTTAAAAGGAAATTGTGTGTTCCAAACTGCATTGTTTGGGCAAAGAACAATTATTAAAACTTGAACGTGTGTTTGAATTATATAATTCATAACAGAGAACGTTATATATATAAAAAAATTCCCTTGTTCTAGTATCTTAAAATGGGGATGTTACATCTTGGTATCAGAGCTGAAGGTTGCAGCTCTTGGACCTAATGAGTCCACAATATTAATAAGGTTTACATTTTCTTATTGAATAGAAAATGGTCAGAACAAGAGGGAATGCCGCGAACAACCCATTACTGGGTGAAGAATCAGCTACGGCTCAAAAGCTAGATGAAATCCTTGCTGCCCTACTAGATACGAGACATCATTTGACTGTTTACGGAACATCGATCGAATGGGAAATGAAGAGGAGGAAGAAGAAGCTGATATAAATTATCAGCCACCTCCTGTGGACAACACCAATGGAGGGAATCCGGGTGTTGATAATAATAATGTGAATGCTCCTAATCATCTTGAAAATAAAAGGGCAAGATTAGTAGCTGAACTTACAAATGACATAAAGAGAATAAGTCCTCCAAAGTTTGATGGAACAACTCTTGGGGACGGAGCTGAGAATTGGCTCAGTGAAATGGAGAAATACTTTGCAATAAGAAATTTCTCCGAGAGCCCAAAGTGATATGGGGAGCATATCAGCTTTCTCATGAAGCATCATCATGGTGGGACAACCGTAAGGTTGAGTTGAATATTGTCGAATCAGACATAACTTGGGATCAATTTAAGGGTTATTTTAGGCAACGATGGCTGCCTCAACTCTATTTTGATAGGAAAATGACTAAATTTCAGAACTGGTCGCAAGAGAAGGCCGACAATGATAGAATACTGGGAAGGGTTTACTAAACTCCTTAAGTATGTGTCGCAGTACCAAGCTGACGAGAAGTTCAGAATATGGAAATTCATAATGGGACTAAATCCCATCATTGGTGGTGAAGTGGATGTCCACGGCCCAACCACCATGGAAGGAGTTGTCGAAAAGGCAATTAGACAAGAACAAAAATTGAGAGCAATTTCTGCTCATAGGGAAGAGATAAGGAAGAAGATTCCCAATTCTTCTTCATCTCTTGCACCAAAAAGGGGGCCTTGGAAATGGTTTGGTGTGAAAAACAAAATTTTTGTGGATAACAACAAGAAATCAGTGATGAACAAACCTATAAATAGTGGGTGGAACAACTTCAAAAAATTTAGTGGCAATGGACGAAGTCCTATGGAAGCCGAAATGATAACTTCAAAGTCAGGTAACAAATTTGAGCCTAGGAAAGGGCCAGTTGGAGGATGCTTGAACTATGGAAAGGACCACTACGAATCACTTGTCCTCTAAAGAAGGATGATCGCAATCGCCAGACATAGGATACATCTTTGCGGTGGCTATGATGTTTGAAAAGTAAGTTACGCCTATAGAAGTTCCGAGTAAGTTATTCGGTACACCAGCAGTCATACTTTTTGATACTTTGGAGCTACTGAATGCTTTATTTCTACTAAACTTGCAATGATATTGAAAAGAAAGGCTGAACGAATGGATAAAACATGGACAATGCATTATGGGAATAATGCTGCCCATACAGTCAAAATGTGCCTTTTTGGGGCAATTCTTGACTTTCCCAGTTTCTCCACCGAAGTTGACCTGTATGTCACTCCTTTAGGATCATATGATATCATTATTGGAGTTAACTGGTTGGTAGAACATAAGGCAAAAGTCGACTATTATGAAAAAAAAATTGTTGTTTTGATGACCTGCAGAAAGCAGCAGTCATTCAAGGTGTAAAACGTGAAGTTGCAGTTAGGAAACTGATAGCTATGCAACTAAAAAGGGCTAAAAATAGAGGTTGCACCTTGTATGCAGTAAAAATGATAGAAAATGCTAAGGAAGATAATGATTTCATGGAAAGATATCCATTGTTAAGGGGTTTCAGTGATGTGTTTCCAGAGGAATTGCCAGGTCTTCCACCCAAACGAGAGTTTGACTTTGCAATAGAAATCAAACCGGGAACTGAACCCATATCTAAGGCACCTTATAGAATGACCACCATCGAGTTGGTAGAGCTAAAGGCTCGGTTCACAGAACTTTTGACTAAGGGGCTGATAAGACCGAGCATCTCACCTTGGGGAGCGCCGGTAATTTTTGTAAAGAAAAAGGATGGCACATTGAGGCTGTGCATTGATTACAGAATGTTGAACAAGGAAACTATTAAAAATCGATACCCACTTCCTAGGATTGATGATGCATTTCGATCGAATGCGAGAGCATCAGTCTATTCAAAAATAGATCTTCGATCCGGTATCATTAAATGAGAATAAAGGAAGAAGATGTTCATAAAACAGCTTTTAGAACAAGGTACGGGCATTATGAGTTCACGGTGTTACCTTTTGGGTTGACCAATGCACTGTCGCCTTCATGAATCTAATGAACAATATTTCTCAAGAATACTTAGACAAGTTTGTGCTTGTATTCTTAGACGACATTCTTATATACTCTAAAAATTTCGAAGAGCACCAAGAACATCTAAGGATAGTGCTAGAAATTTTAAGAAAGAGGAAGTTATATGGTAAACCTGTCTAAATGTTCCTTTTATGATGCGAGAGGTGCATTATTTGGGACATGTTATAAGCAAGAATGGAATAGTTGTAGACCCTTCAAAGATCACATCTATAACCGAATGGCTGCGCTAAGAACGTGCATGAAGTGAGGATCTTCATGGGCTTGGTAGGATATTATCAAAATTTTGTTAAGGACTTTTCAAAAATTGCTGCCCCAATCACTTCACTACAAAAGAAGGATAAGAAATTTTTCTGGACAGACAAATGTGAATCTGCCTTTAAAAATTTTAAGGAACAATTAACTACAGCACCTATTTTAACTGTACCGGACCCAAATGGAAATTTTATGGTTGTAACGAATGCATCGGGAGAAGGCCTTGGAGGTATTCACATTACAGAATAACCATGTCATAGCTTATGAAAGCAGAAAGCTTAAGTTACATGAACAGAATTATGCTCCACACGGCCTAGAGCTCACTACCATTGTTCATGCACTTCAAATGTGGAGGCATTCTCTTTTAGGCAAGCCTTTTGAGTTAAAAACAGACCATCTGGGGTTGAAGTATATTTTTACTCAGCCAAATTTGAATGCAAGGCGAAGATGGTTAGAATTTATGTCTCAGTATGATTTTGATATAAACTACATCAAAGGCAAGGAAAATAGAGTGGCAGATGCTCTGAGTCGAAGGAAGCATATCTCTGCTCTTATAACGTTAAGAACTCAGTTTAAGGATGAGGTGAAAGATGCCTTGGAATCGAGATCTTTATTTCAAAGAAGTCAAAACAACTTTGACTTGCGAGATCCAAAGGATGTCGGTATAAAGGATTTCACCTCGACAATGAAGGAATTCGATGTTCGAAAATAGGTATATATACCTTTGGCAAATGACTTAAGAAGGAAATTGTTAACTGAATTTCATAATTCACCTTTTTCTGGACACCCTGGCATTACGAAAATGCTTGCTGATCTTAAGCAGCAATACTTCTGGAAGGGAATGAAAAAGGATGTGGTGGAATTTGTAACACCGCTTGCTTAGAATGTCAGCGTGTTAAGGCGGAACATATGCATCCCACTGATTATTGTATCCCCACAGCATTCCGCAGTACAAATGGCAAGTGATAACGATGGATTTCGTTCAAGGATTGCCTATGTCAAGAAATAAACATGATATTATCCTGGTTGTCATCGACAAATTGACCAAAGTGGCACACTTCATTGCTGGTAATTTGAAAGACGATGCACCAGTGTTAGCAAGAAGATTTGTACATGAAATTTTCAGATTGCATGGAATACCCGAATTAATCATATCGGACAGAGATCCAAGGATGACATCAAGGTTTTGGCAAACGCTTAATGTGGCCTTGGGAACTAAATTAAACTTCAGCTCTGCATATCATCCGGAGACGGATGGACAGACCGAGAGAGTTAATCAAGTTTTAGAGGACATGTTAAGGATGTATTGCATGGAACAACAAAAGATAAATGGGAGGAATACCTTCCGCTAGTAGAATTTGCCTACAATAATACATACCATGCCTCTTTAAAAATGGCGCCCTTTGAAGCATTGTATGGAAGAAAATGTAGAACCCCTGTCAGTTGGGACAGCGTAGAGGACAGAGAGGTAATTGGGCCAGAAATCCTTACGAGAATGGAACAATGAAATCAAAATGATTTGGGAACATCTTAAGGATGCTTTTAGGCAAAAGAAAGTTATGCGAGACTTAAAGTGGGTTGAGAGGAATTATAAACCTGGGAGAGAATTTATTTCTTCTGGTGAAGCCGAACAAGAGCTCAATAACTTTTGGCAAGGCTGCCAAGTTGTCGCCACGATACGTGGGACCTTTTGAAATTGTTGAAATAATCAACCCTGTAGCTTATCGTCTAGCATTACCTCTTGCTTTATCTCAAATGCATGATGTTTTTCATATTTCTTTGCTTAAGAAATACGTAACAGATTTATCACATGTGCTGAATTGGAATTCCTTGCAGGTCCAAGACCCAGGAATAATCATGGTTAAGCCCATTCGAGTGCTGGGAACTCGCCAGTTGTACTTAAGAAATCACAAAGTGAATCAATGTAAGGTCCAATGGGACCAGTTCAGTGAAGAAAGTGCAACTTGGGAAAATCTTGAAGAAATGAGATCTGCTTTTCCATACTTGTTTGATCGAAATTGAAATTCAAAAAACTGATAATTCTACCAAATTTAGACAATTATTAGTCTATTTTACAGTTGTCTTAAAACACTGTTTTTAAGAGTGAATCTGTTTTTGGTATGAACTTATGAATGGAAGGACAATAACTGAACTTTGTCCTAGAAACTCCTTGATTTGGTTAATTTGATCATCGGGACGATGATTCTTTAAGAAGGGAGGAATGTAACGCCCTGATTTTTGTAAGTTATCATGGTGATTATTTTTCATAATGTTGTAACTACTGAAATGAAGGCAAACATGTTAAGATATATTTTTGATCTTAAAGGAATGTGTTGCTAATCTGGATTCTTGCATACTGTAATTTGTTTACATGGGACAATAGTTATTATTTCTTGTATGTTTGCGATCGACAACAGATTGTCGTATGCTTGTTGAACTCTATTCGTTGATTGACAGCACACCTTGAATCAATTCCATTGATCCAAGGTATGTTGTGGTCTTCTTGTGATCGCTTTGTTGATTTACTTTTAAACCAGACTGAAGGTTGATATAAGTGTTGTAGCACCTGATTTCAGGTATGAATAGTTGGCACGTAGATGCCAACGGAAAAGGTTTGATTCTTGAACCATACACTGTTGTAACGCCAGACCCCGTAAGGCGATAAAGGCCTGGATGCGGGTGGCTCAGGTATGTGGAACGTGGGACGAAACGTCCTGCATAGCGCTGAATTTGGATGTCAGTCGGAAGGACTTGATTGGAAATTGATTAATTAAGTGCTAAGGGGATTAGACCCTAATCTAACCCTAAGTTCTACCTTATATCCTAATTACTATCCTAAGTGGATTTTTAAATTCTATAATGGTAAAAATAAATCTAAGTCCTATTAACCTATGACCTAGATTTGGACACTATTATAAATCCTAAACTAATCCTAACCTAAGGAAGGGGACGCACAGACCCATGGGGAATGGAAAGGATAAGGATGGAAGGAAATTTAATAAGGCAATGAATGTAGTCCTTGCGTGGACAGCACCAAGTTTGGCGGGAACAGGAAAAAGTTAGAGGTATTCAGTTAGTCATGAGACTAAACTTGGTTTTCATGCAAAATTTGAATTTGGCAATTCGCCAACCCGAGTCGCGATGGCATGAGGAAATAGGAAAAAGGCAGAGCCTTTAATGCATTTAATTTTCTTGGTCTTCGCGACCAGCCCGCCTTGGAAAGAGTATGGAGGAAATTTTGTTGATTCATTGTGTTTGTTCGGGTTTTTGGAAGTTGCTTTGCATTTGGTTTTTCATGGTTCTGTTGAACCAGTTGTGTTTGATTGTTATCTCTATTTCTTTGGAAATCGAAGGCTATTTCTGAGCCTATAGAGGAAGGTGATTGTTTGGGAAGCTTGTTCTGTCGCCGTGGAAGGAAATAACTCCTGTAGGCGCGGTTTTCTTCGAGCTTCAAGGAAGAATATCAGGCATGTTAAGCCCTTCTCTTTAAACTGCTTGCTTTTCTTAAACGTCTCATTAAAACAACCCTGCTCTTTTGATGAAGGGGGTTTTGGGTTTATTCGATTTTTCTGTCATGTTTGAAATGATTCTGGGTAGAGTCGTTTGTCTTGCTTGTTGCGATTTGAACTATCTTTGCTTCAGTATTGAATTGAAAATACAGCCATGTTGTGTTGATTTGTTTGAAAGCGAAAGTGGGGAATTCGTTCTTATGTTATGATATTGTGCCTGTTGTGCGAGTTGATTGACATTGTTTCTTTACTGAATTTTTTTAAAGGAAACGAGTTCCTCTTCCTTCTGCTTTGTTTTAGATTTTGAAGAAATGGTAATTGGGTTTTATTGAGCATTATGGGCTCGGTTTGATGGAAGTGTTAGTAGTATTCGAGTGATATGCTTTTCTTTTGTAAAAATGGATGAATACGACTTGGGTATTCATGGGAGTTGGAGAAAGTAACTGCTTTTTCTTCGAAATTATAAATGATTATGTTTTCTCCTTACCTTTGTGATGCAAAGTTGATTTTATTGTGTTTTTGGTTGCGGTTTGGTCTTCTCGATTCGATCTGTCTTCGTGAAAACAAACTTGGCTTTGAATTTCTGTGTAAATGAATGAAAAACATGGGAATTAGCTTGCTGTTTGAGAAATTTCTCGATGTACCTTGCTTGTGCATCTAATACCCTATGCGGGTTTGCCTTGATAAAGGTATTATTATATGAATATTGCATTTAAGGTTCTGTACATCATTTTGAAATAGAAGAATGGGATTTCGGGTTGAAATGTTTGCTGATAAGGAACTCAAACTGGATATTTCCTTACAAATGGCATATTGAATGAAAATGGTACAAGTTTGTGTGAGTTTGTTTGACATTGTTGAACAATCATTCTACCACAATATGGGTTTGAGTGTCATTATAAAACAAACACGACTTGGGTGTTCTTATTACATTTTGAAGAAAATGATTGTTTCTTTATCAAATTATAAGAAACAAGTTCTTCTTCTTTCTCGGTTTTTTAGATTTTGAAAGAAATGGTAATTGGGGATCCATTGAGCATTTTGGATTCGACTTGATGGAAGTGACAATGATATTTAGATTGTTTCTGAGTCTTTGTGTTTTTCTCATAAAAACGGAAGATTGAAATGTTTCGTGTGATCTCTGATTTTGCACTGTCATTCAAAAATGAACTCGACTTGAGTGATTCTTGTTGTGTTTGAAGAAAATGGGTGTTTTCTTATTGAAATAATTACAGGAATGAATTTTTCTCTTCTCTTTGTTTGAGTTCTGGAAATAGCAACAATAGAGCTTTACTGTACAATACGGGTTGACTTCTTTGTAGGTTATAGCAAAAGTGCAAATTATTATTTATGAACTGTGTGCGTTCATAGGTATAGAAAGTCGTGTGAATATTTGATAAAGTGACTGTATAACTGTTCATTTGGTTATAATACAGTGAAAGAAGTATGAATTCTTCTAGTACAGTAAGAGCATAGTATGCATTCTTTACATTGTTTGCTCTATGATGGATACGATGCTTTACCTACTTGTTTTTGGTATTCATATGTGCTCAAGTTGAAAGGAAGTATTGATATGGATGATAAATTCTTCCTTGTTTTTATTTAAAGTTGAATAGGAATAGATTTATTCCTTCTTTTGGAAAGTGAATTTCAATGGATTTTGTAAGTTTCACTCTGAATCGTTATCTTTGATTGATGTTTCGTTTGGATTTAACTTTCAGTACCAAAGTCATGAGGAAAGGAATAGGAGTGAGGATGGATAACTTGGAATAATGGTCATTTCTTCTCTTATACAGTTAGAAATCTGTAATCGTTATGGAACGAATTTTGTATTGCTTTGGTTTAAGCATCTACATTTTATTGCTGTTTGCTTTTCTCATCTGTATTTGATTACTTGAAATCAAATGAGTTGCATGGACTGAAAGGAAGGTAAATTGGTTTATGTTTTCAATCAAATTTTATCCTTTGCATTTATTACTAATGTAAGGGAATGGAATGGATAGCAATTGCTTATGTTATAACAACGAAGATGCTTACTTGTATTCCTAGTTCTTACAAATGATGTAATCTGAACTGTTGAAGGAAATTACTTTTTGTAATGATTATTTAGGAAAGAGGACAGCAATCCTTTGACTGATTGGGATGGTAATTAGATGTTTCAGTTGTTATGTTGTTCATTCTTTTTTATACTTAATTCTGGATTGATGTTCATATTAACGTTTCATAAAAGCAGGGTTCTTTTATTGAGACAGTTAATTAAAAGCACCTCATTTTAATGACAAGTGCTTAATATGCTCAGTTCAATGAACTGACCCATGCAAGTAATTTTGCAGATGGAACTTGAGTAAAACGAAGACATGGTTGTTTTTTGATACTTCTTTTGATTGACTGAAGATGGATTGTATTTGATACTTATTATTCCTCTACGAGGAATTGAGAAAAGAAGAAATTATATTCTTCTATCTTATGAGTTGTAACGTTGTTTAATATAAACAAAGTCTAGTCATTTGACTCGGAAAATGTATGGATTATGAAATGGATTGATGAATACAAATACAAGTGTGATATTTTAATGATCGTATCAATTTGATATTGTTGATTAAGTTGGGAATATAATGTTATCTCTTAATTTGGAATTATTCAATTGTCCTTGGATGGATTTAAAAGGAATCGAGATCTATTCTTACCTAAATGCAACTTTTACGTTGAAATGTGCAATTAGTTCATACTTGGGTTAAGATGAATTTTTAATTGACACTAAAAGGGATTTAGGAAGAACATGATTTCTTAATTGAAAGGTATTCGGGATTAGCTTGAAAGCTAAGGAATATCAAATAACTTAGGAGCAACCGAACCTCGTATTCGACTCAGTTAATAGCCTCGAATGTTAAATTCATAAAGTAAGGATATGGAAAAAATATATCCAGTATGTGCATGACCTTAACTATGTAAGGTTATGGAGAATAAATGAATAAATTCATTAAGAATTAGACCTCGTTTTAATGATGTCTAATAAGTGGAATTCTCAATTTGTTATTAGTTGTGGAAAACTTGGTTAAGTTTAATAGGTTAAACTTATTAAGTCTATCGATAATGGGCTGCTTAATCCAAGGATTAAGAAAAGAACCAAGTAGAGAAAATGCAACCCTTCTGATTTAAGGAGAAGATGCTTGTAAGCTAAAAGACATATTTAGGCTCTCTTAGCTACATACAACTGTAACAAGAATGAGGATAAAGGATCAACATGGTTGCTGAAAGTTGATCTTAAATATTAAGATCATATCCAAATCACTTGAGCTGGATGTGTACTCTCATGGGAGGATTCCGTAGGACATTGACATACGCCAGCTACAAAGAGGTGTCTTCATGAAGGCGGGGCCTTCATGACGACACAATGTTATAGCTGACATATTACAATGCCCTCCCGAATTAAATCATCAAGATTACATAAGCTGAATATTAAGATCTTGGTTGGGGATAGGAGTATGATCACGTATATGGAGTGACTCCGGAGGACTAAAGATAACTAGACACATGGAGTCGTTTAGGAACGACATCGTATGTCTGCGTATCTTTAGTTACCATGAGTACCTTCCTATACTCGTTCATATTGCTAGTTGGAGTTAGAGTTTGACCTTAAATTGGAAGGACTGGTAGGGACCAGGAAAGACCATTCTAGATAACAGACGAAGTGAGGTGAAGGACGTATTCCATTGGTGTGTATCACATCCAGGAATATGATCATGTAAAGCATGTGAAAATCTTTGGCCAAAGTATCGCAAGTGCTGGTTGCGTTGTCCTAATCACCTAATTTAAGATGCAGGATGTCAGATGAATATCGTATGAATGATATTCGAGATAGGCTTCTTAAATGGATCACTTCGATAACCGAAAATGGTAAGAGAACCTTGTATATATATTATACTATGCATGAATGAACATGAAGGATCGGTAAGTTTCCGTGTCATGAAATGAGAGATCGTTGAAACTCCGAGCCATAAAAGTGGGAGATCGGTAGTTCTTCGAGTCATTTACAATGCAAGCATATGGAATCATTATATGATTGAATGGCACCTGCATGTGTGTTCCATATTGCAAATATGTGAATAGAGAACATTAGTTTTAAAAGGAAATTGTGTGTTCCAAACTCGCATTGTTTGGGCGAGAGAACAATTATTAAAACTTGAACGTGTGTTTGAATTATATAATTCATAACAGAGAACGTTATATTAAAAAAAAAAATTCCCTTGTTCTAGTATCTTACAATGGGGATGTTACATTTGTAGTGGGACTCCTTTCATGTTGATCCGGACATTTAATTTGTAATAGATTGAACTATGCTTATTATGAAGCAATAAATACAAGTTGTGGATGTATTTTTCCTTCTTGTGTTTGTTGCGTTTCTTCTCACCTATTCAACCTTATTGCAGATCTATTGTGTCTATTTTATTCCCTTGCAAGTTTCATTATCATTGTGTATGCATGGAAATGTATTGTGAATGTTGTTATTAGACCATAGAGAACTTTTATCACCTTCTCTACTCTGCATTTTCCTTTCATTTTCACATATTGGGGATTATTCTCTTACCCTTATTTTGGTGCATCACCTCTATAGTGTAGTTTTCCTTCATTTGCATGTTATTTATCTCTCCTTGGTCCCTTGGAAATTATAGGATAGAGATACTCAGTAGCTTCATTTCAATAGAGTTAGTTTGCACTAGAGTATGAAGAAGAACCATCTTTCTCTGGAGGTCTATCTCAAGTAGCAAGTCCCACACTTGGAGATAGTACCCATGTTACCCAATCATACTATGAGCTCAAGCACACACACTTGTGTAAATCAGAGGTGCTATGATCCGGTGATAACAGCTTCTAACTCGCTCGGTGGGAGAAAGAAGTTTCCTTTTGATTACAACAAGAATAATGTGCACTTTTTGTAAAATTATCGCTTGTAAGAAGCTTTGAAATTACACATCCGTGAATCTAAAAGGGAATAATTCACTGGTTTTAGCATCCCAAGCTTGTCAAATTTATGAGAAGGATACAAATAAGGTCAAGAATAAGAGAAGAAGGTGTTTTTTAATATATGCGGATATCTTCAGGTAGAGGAAGAAGGGGAAGAAAATCTCAAAGGTATCCATCTCCACTAAATAGAACACTATTAACACCCCACTTGGTAGACCTTTCATTCAATCAACCAAAGTTCTTAGACCAATTATAATGGCACATCTAAAACAAAAACCACCACAAGAGCCACCAAATCCCTATGTCAACTTCATGGGAAGTATCCCACTTTCTCTTAATGCACAAAATCCAATTCCAGTTGCAACATTGAAGAACATTCCATATTTCACTGGAGAAAACCATACAACTCTGATTGACCACATTCAAGACATTGCAAATGTCTATGCTATACATGAGGTTAATGAAATGGATGTGGCTATTAAATTATTGGCTTCTTCTTTCAAAGGCAAGGCTTTACAATGGTTTAGAAGCTTGACAACGGGATCAATTCAAAATTGGGATCAGTTGTGCACAACTCTTTATGGTCAATTTGGAGAGAAGGCAGACAACTTGTCTCTGTTAGAATAGCTAACCACAATCAAGAGAGCACCAAATAAGCAGATGGCTGATTTCAACTTCAAGTTTCGAAGGACATGGGATAGCATTCTAATTTTTGTGAGGCCAATAGCTGAAGGTGTTTTTCTATACTTCCTAAAATATCTAAATTTTGATATTGCAATGATGATACAATCCATGGGAGGTACAAATTTACCCGCAACTTATAATATTGTTATTAGAGCTGAAAATTGTCTGATTCAAGCTGGTAAACTTGCACCTAGGACACCCATACCTCTTTATCTAGAATTAAGAAGTCCAATCACTAGCCAAGCACCTACATTAGCTCCCATTCCTACCCCAAAAATTAGAGTCTTGGTGAAGCCTCTACCTCATCTTCTAGTACCTAAAATGAGCTCCAAGAAGTCATGAAATAGTTGCAAAACTTAGGTAATGAGTTGGTGATGATTAAGAGGCAACAATCTCAAAATTTCAAGTCATATCAGCCTCAAACCCAACCCAATAGACCTCTGTATCAGCCTAATAATCCACCTTCTCAAGCTACAAATCAGAACCAAGTGAAACCTCTTGCTAATAGGCCATTTAAGCCTTACAATCCCAATATTCTATCCATGTCTAGAGTCATGGTACAATAAAAAATAACATAACTCAAGATTATGACTGGTGTTTCCCATGAAATCAACCCCATAACTAGTCAATGTGTTTTAACAGTGCCTTAAGTCAAGATCTTATGGTGACAACAACAAGTGTGGAACAATAGACAAACCAAGAAGAAAATCAGCAGTAGGAAGCCACCCAATAGGCACCTCCGAATGAGACCACACTTGTCAATTGGCAAGTTGAAGATTTTTGTGGTATAAATTAGGTCCCTTCTCAAAGTGTGGCAGCCAATACATGATCTAAGAAGAGGAATATTGGAGAGGGAAAATCATCTAATTCAAATGATTCACAACCCTCTATTACTCCACAAGGTGTTAGCAATCAAAATGTAGTCTTGAATGTGTAAAGTCAGCCCAAACCACCTTCTAGACCAGCTCAAGCACCAATTGTAACAACCCATGTGCAAGAGAAGACTATGCAAGGTAAAGGGAAACAGAAAGATAGCTCATCCCCATTCAATATTCTTGAGAAAATGAAGAAAATGAATGTGAACATTTCAATGTGGGATTCATTAGCTATCCTGGGCCAAAGAGATCTATTGCAAGATACCATGGCAAATTGGTCCGCATCAAATCAATCATCCAAAGATCAAGACAAGGTACTCACAAATGCAACTCAATAGGGAGGAATCAAGGAGGTCAACAAGGTAAAAGCATAAAACCTCCCCATTCTACATATCTCTAATTGTTGGAAACAATCTTGTACACAATTGCATGATTGATTCGAGAGCAAGCAACTTTGTCATGCCGAAAAAATAACTCGATCAGTCGGTTTTAATATGAAGTCATTTCTAGAGGTGTGGTGCAATTGGATGGGACAATGGTAACAACAGTTGGAGTAATCAAAGGATTGAGCCTCACATTGCATGCATGTCCCAATGTGACCATCTTGTAAGATGTATTAGTCATAGACTTACCACCACTCTTTGCATTATGTTTGTCAAGAGACTTCACCACTAAAATTAGAGGTTATTTGTCTATTGATTGGTCACACATGTTATTTAGAACAAGATATGGAGCCAAGGCCAAAATAAGGTCGAACCAATTGCAAACTTTCATATTGAGCCTCATACACCAAATCCAATCAATGCAAATTGTTTAACATTTGATCAAGAATATTTCCCAAGCACTTATGAAGCGATACCAAAGTCGGAAGAATTCCAAACTTAACTCTTGATGATTGGGAAAACAAAAGGCATTCTTTTGACCCTTACAAGGAAATGGAATAAGAAGAATTAGGGGTCTATTGAATTCATGAAGACAATTAACCACTTCCTAATATCACCAAGTTGTTTACTAAAGATGATAATCATGCATGGAAACTTTTCTTTGAGCGTAGAAAGGTGCTTTGGAGGAAGAGCCATGCTTGTTTCACCAAAATGTACAAAAAATATTACTCAACTTTCTATTTTCAGTTTTCTTGTTCAAACAACACAACTAATTATGAAGCCTTGATTCACGGATTGCATTGGGAAAGAAAGAGAGGTATTAAGAAATTACAAGTCTTTGGGGATAGTGAGAGGATTGTGAACCAAGTAAAAGGAAAAAATACTGATAAGAATGATCTTTTGAAGAATTACAAGAATTGGGTATGGGCCCTTATTGAATACTTTAAATCTTTTAACATCAATTCCATCCTGAGAAAGAAGAATGAGGTAATAGACAGACTTACAACAATCTGGGCATCATTGGATATAGTGGAAAGTATTAAAAGTGAGCAAAACTAGCCTCATATCAAAGTGGTCGTGAGACCAACTGTCCTGGAATACAATACAATTTGGAAAGTATTTGAAAGTGATCAACAAATCATCAATTTTATATAATAATAATTTAATTTCTTTGGTAGAAACCAGATAAGTTGGAGCATCAATATGGTGACCAAGTGGTGCAGTGAGAACTAACAAATTACCAAAGGGCCTTGTGACTCTAGAATCTATCTTCAATCCTATGATCAATTCCGAAAGAGAAGGAAAACATTCAGGTGAAGGGTGAATATTTAGAGCCTATTTCAGTAGGTAAAGGCAAGATGTTGCAGATCGACAAGTAAGTACTTAATAAGAGAAATATGATTTTCTTCAACTATTCTAAGAGTTTCCTAATGTATTTTCCTGGAACTATAAAATTTAAGAGGTTTCAATATAAAAATAGCTCAACATATTATTGAACTAGATCCGTAATCCAAACCCATCAAAGCAAAAGCAAAGACCAAAGTGAATCCTCATATTGAACCTCTCATGAGGAAAGAGTTGAATAAGTTGATTGAATCAAGATCATCTTCCTATCAAACATTCAAGTTGGGTTGCAAACCTTGTTCTAGTGAGAAAAGATAAACGAATAAATTAGATTGTGTGTAGACTTCCATGATCTAAATAGAGCATCACTTAAAGATCATTATCCACTTCCATCAATGGATAAAATCCTACAAGTGGTAGTTGTTTCCAAAAGGTTTTCATTGCTAGATGATACTCAAGATATAACAAATGATGGTGAAGGAAGAAGATCAGTTCAAGACAACCTTCACCAAAAAATGGGGAACATAATCTTACAAGAAAAACCATTTGGACTATCAAATGTTGGAGCAAAATTTTAGCGAGAAATGGATATGTCATTCAAGGGGCTAATCAACAAGATAGTGATCATTTACCTTGATGATATCATTGTCTTCTCAAATAATGCAACAGACCACCCTTTCACCTTAGGAAAGTATTTCAAAGATGTAGAAGATTCAAAGTGTCTTTGAATCCGAAAAAATGTGTATTTTTGGCACACAAAGGAAAATTGGTGGGCCATATTGTTTCAAAAGAAGGATTCAGAATCGATCCTGAAAGAGTTGAAGTTATCAAAAATTTCCCATTTCCAAGTCATAAGAAATATCTCCAAAGCTTCTTGGGAAGGATAAATTTTTTCTGCAAAATTTGTGCCTAATTTTTCCACTCTTGTGAAGCCATTAAAAATGATGTTGAATAAGAGTCTTGCATTCAAGTGGAAAGCAGAAGGAAGAGAAAGTTTTGAGGCTATCAAGCATGCAATATCACAAGCTCCAACTCTTATCAACCCAAATTTCTCCGAGGACTTCATGTTATATGGTTTTGGAGGATCGGATACAATTTTAGCTATTTTGGTATAGTTGAATAAGGAAGGTTTGAATAAACCATAGCATTCTTCAATAAAATCCTAGAACATTACGAAGTGAAGCATTATTTCATCAAAAATCATTATCTTTCTATTATTAGGATCTTGAAGAATTTTAGACACTTGATCTCGAATAATAAGATCCAACTATTAGTGTCACATGCCGGAGTAAAAGACTTTCTCTTGAACAAAGATATAAATGATAAAATGGCAGGTGATCACTCGGGTAATGGAATATGATATTGAAATCAAAGTGACCAAGTTGGTTTGTGGAAAAGGTCTTTGTGAGCATCTAGCTTCCTAGAAACATGTTGAGTCATAAAGTGAAGAAGAGGTTGTCCTGGTGTTGTAGAATGATCAAGAACAACCAGCTAATGGTGCACCCATCCCATGTTGGTCTCAAGACATGGTGCATTATCTCCAAATGGGTTTGTGCCCTCTATAATGGAGCAAATAAAAGAGAACATATTCAGATTGCAATCCATTCCATATGTGCTCATTGATGGCATCTTGTTCAAGAAGGATGTGAATGGAGTATTATTGAGGTGTGTCCCAACAAATCAAACTAAGAAGGTATTGCATGAGTTCCATGATGGAGAAGCGGGAGGCCACTTTTCTCCATGAGTAACAACTCTCAAAATCATGAAGGTTGGTTACTATTGGCCTATAGTGTTCAGTGATTGTTATTCATGGATCAAGAAATGTAAAAGGTGTGTGTTTTTAACAAGAAAGGAAAGGTTAGTAGCACTTCCCCTTCATCGTATAATTTGAGATCAACCATTCATGCAATGCGGATTGGACTTCATTGGATTTATCAATCTAAATTCAAGTCAAGGCCACAAGTGGATACTAACGACAATAGACTATTTCACCAAGTGGACTGGAGCAGTGGTACTAAAGGAGGAAAATGAATCCAACATCTTGGATTTCTATGAGGGGATAGTCAAGGTTTGGAATTCCTGCCACCATCATTTCATACAATGCAGTGGAATTCCTTGGCATGAAAATCATTGAATGGGATGTCAGAATGGTATTTATCTCAACACTTCTTCAAACTATTACCCCTAGGGAAATGGCCAAGCATATTCCACAAACAATAACTTGCTAAGAATCATAAGAATAACTCTTGATTAAAATCAGAGAACATGGCACAAAATCCTCAAATCATCTCCATGGGATAATATAATTATACCCAAGAGGTCCACATGAAGCCCTCCCTACAAACTTGTATATGTGAAAGAAGCATTATTGCCTATATCACTTGAGTTGTAAGTATAAGAGCTCATGAAGCAACTGAAACTAGCTAAATTTGAATTCATGGAAATCAGGTATGCAAAACTGATGGAACTAGAAGAAACAAGGGAGCACACAATGAAAACCATGGATAAAGATCAAGCATTAATCAAGAGAAGCTTTGACAAGAAATCTAAATACTGGACATTCAAAACAGGAGACTCGGTGCTGAAGTGGGATATTGATCATGCAAAATCAGGAAAGCATTCCAATTTCAATGCCATATGGAGTGGTCCATATGTGATCATCGAATGCAAGAGTAGAAATTCTTTCCGACTGACCAAGTTGAATGGTGAAAAGCTACAGATTCCAATCAATGGAATCAATCTCAAACATTGCTACTAGAAGGAAGAATTTCTCACCCTTGTACATATTAGTATAGGATTTTCAATTCCTCCAAGTGCTTATGCACATTGTTGTTTTTCTAGAATAGGTTTTAATTTCCCTAAGTGATGGTGCACATGTTCTATTGCTTCTAGTGTATTCTTTGTATATAGTTCATCATGCTTCGGAAGAAAAGTTGTGGTAGAGAAGCTCATAGTTGCTTGCAACAATTGTAAATTTAAATTCAAAATAATCCAGGGCAACTAAAATCAGGTCAAGGAATTTGTATTGGGGGCAGGTTTGATATTGTAGTAGATAATAGCCCTCAGTGATCACTCAACCTTCAGCGAGTGTGTAAGAAAAAAATATCACTCATTGTGCATATCTCCAAGGTTTAACAACAAGATTTCAAGCCTATAGCCCAAGCCAAAATCATATCCAGTTAAAGAATCCTGTAGAAAAGAATGGAACTTTCAGAAGAAGAAAGAAAGAGGAACTTAATAGAGTTCCATGATGTCCAAACTGAAATATGATCATCCTTCAACATCCATAGAATGCAACTGTTGCAAGAATGTGTGAAATTCAAGTTTAAAATAATTTTCTACTCTCACAAATCTTGATTTCAATATTTTCTTATGAAAATTGAGAATGTGGAAAGTGGAAGGTCAGTTCCACAAGAAACCATAAACATTTCAAGTGTTACAGGGATCAAGTTTCGAGTTTAGATCAGTTCAGGATAATTATGCAAATTTCATGCCCAACGGATTGCTACATGCAGTTGATCATGCTCCATTTAGCAAGCAAGTGGCCCCGTGATTTGCCAAAATTATTATCCCATTTCATCCCCTTGTGAAATTGGGAAATGATCAAACTTGTATCATGACAATGGTAGGGATCCTCTTATAAGAGAAAAATGGAAAATTTGGTAATTTGTCTAAGCATCCTCCCAACATCTCCATGGCTCTGGTATACCTTGAGAAATCCCAAAAGTTCCATAAAGATTCTAAAGGAGGTATACATTTCATATGAAAAATTTAAGCTATTTGAATAACTCATCGAGCCAATCTAGAAGGGATGAGCTCTACTCTTGGTTACCACCGAGTTGTTTCATCTATAGCAACAAGCATGATTTTGATAGCTCGAACCATATACATGAGAAATTGAATGTTGTAAGAGGGAAGACTAATGCATGTGGGTGAACCAAGCTTTCAAATGGACAAGTTTTTCATAGAATGCTCCCAAGCACATATCCGAGACACATTAGTGAATTAATCCAATTGAGGGTAGTCCTTTGCAATCCAAGCTAAAGTTTTGAGAATCATGTTACATTGAGGAGGTGTCATATCTCAAAAGAGTCGTAAGGGTCTATCAAGCTAAGCCATAGCTTGGTTGAGCCATGGAGTAACCCCATCTTACCCCGGCTATATAGATCGTGTTCTTACAACATTGAGAATAAGTCGGCTATCACCGATAAAGCACAAAATATGCAAAAGACTTGGACCTAACTCGTGTAATGTAAGAAAATACCAAGAGCACAATCTAGGACAAGCATTTCGTTGTTGGCCGAACTAAGAAACATTGATCCTTAGGTTATATAGTTCAATGTCAAAAGTGGAGTTCATGAGAAATAATGCAAAGCAGAGGGAGCTCCATCATCAAGCCTTAAGTCACCACTCGAACTATCTTGAATGGGGAGGATCTGGAGCCCCCGGATCAAACTAGTAAATGTGAAGAATATTAAACTAACATTATAGGTGATCCACATTTGGAGATCGACATTGAAGGAAACATAATGAAAACCTCAAGTGTTTGGTTTGCACATGGTTTGGAGACCGAGTTTGAATTGGTCTATAGTGGGATAGGATCACTCAACCAAAATATAGTGAAGAGATGTATAAGACCATGGCAACCAAGTTAGGAATGTAGAATGACCATTTCAATCGAATCAAGAAGGAAGAGACCTCGTGGCACGGGACATTCATGATTGAAATGTCCAATTTACCCGCAAGATGTTTTATGGCCGAGGCGGAAAAGTGAGGCTCAAATAGCTTGAGAAAATAGGGATGGTCATGCACTCAAATTCTATAATGGCTACATAGATGCATGCGGGTGTATCGGGTCGGGGTGTCCCAAGCCAGACATGCAGATGAGAGGCGATGAGAGGGGATGACTTCTCTGATGGGAAAAGAGATGCAAGAAAATCAGGAGTCAGTGGCCCGCATGGCCCGATCTACATGATGGTCCCAACAAGCTATTTGGATATGGAGAGGTATGTAGACACTACTACTCACTCGATGCAAGAGGAAGAGACAAAAATGGATCGGGCCATGATCAACCAAGTTCACCACATGGCACTCAAACCTGTAACACATTGTGTTCAAAGTGCAATATCAAGGCACTAAGATGGAGAAACATAAAGGGTCGATATGTAGATAGAATGGGCCATGTGCATCCAATTGGCTCAATGTGGAGAAGAAGAAGAAAAAGGTGGGTGGTGAATTAGGGTGAACCCACGGTATTAAACAAATAATGCCAACTAAGCATACATACAAATAAGCTCGGTGTATTAAAGGATGGCTCATCCATGTAAGTTGATGAAATATTATGGCGACAAATGGACATGTAAAGCAGAGATAGGTCAAAGGAATTAGGGGTCAAGGCATTTCCCACCAATAGAAAGTGTAAGGCCCGATGCAATGAGTAGGTAGGGAACCAATAGTTGGAATACTAAGGTTTAATGGTTTGCAATACAAAGGAAGATCCAGCTTGGCAAATTATATATCGAGCTAGCTATATTTAGTGTCAAACAATAAAACATTAAAGTCTCCCCAAAGAAGGTGGTTCCCACCATTTAAAATTCCAAATCAATTCAAATGATGATGTGAAACTATGGAAAGGATAATAATTAATTAAAATGGATTTTCCCAAACAAGAATTTAATTTCTAATTCGATGAAGGACGAGAAGGCCTGCTGCAACTCAAAATAGCTACTTATGCTCGAAGGCCATAACAGGAGAAATTCTCAATGGATTTTTACAAAATTGGTGTCGTTGGAATCGTGGCTCGATCCCGACACACAATAACCAAGAAATGAAGAAATTGATGAAGTTTTGATGGTTATTTTTAAGGAAAATGAGCCCAGTTCTGTTTGTTTGTTGAGAAGTGGTTGGAGGAGCATTCAATAGGCATGGGGAATCATTCTTTCACTATTGCAAGTTATGGGACACTTTGAGATTGCTTTTGCAGGTCCAAAATCACCAACCACCCTCATTTATTATGACTTGTAATTGGTTGAAAAGTGGATTTCAGGATTTGCATCCCCCTCTCTCTCTCTCTTCCAAAATTCTATAAATTGGAGTGTTGATCTCATTTAAAGGAGGATAGTTTTGAGTAGAAAAACTCTGTCATTTTGGTTTTGTGAAACCAATGTGCTACAAGCACCTTTGTAGTGGACTCCTTGCATGGTGATCTAGGCCTTTACTTTGTAATAGCTTGAACTGTGCATATTATGAAGCAATAAATACGATTTGTGGATGTATTTTCCCTTGTTATGTTTGTTACATTTCTTCTTTCCTCGTCATACTTATTGCAAATTTATTATGTCTATTCTATGCCCTTGTAGGTTTCATTATCATTGTGTATCCATGGAAATGTACTATAAGTGTTGTTATTAGACTTTGTATAACTATTATCACCCTCTTTAATCTACATTTTCCTTTCATTTTCACATATTGGGGGATTATTCTCTTACCCTTATTTTGGTGCATCACCTTTTAGTGTAGTTTTCATTCATTTGCATGTTATTTCTCTCTCCATGGTCCCTTAGAAATTGTAGGATAGAGATAGTCAGTTGCTTCATTTTAGTAGAGTTAGTTTTCACTAGAGTAGGAAGAAGAACCAGATTTCTCTGGAGGTCTATCTCAAGTGGCAATTCCCACACTTGGAGATAGTACCCATGTTACCCAGTCACACCATGAGCTCAAGCACACACACTTGTGAAAATTGGAGGATGTTTAGATTCGGTTATAACAACTCTCATAGTGATAGGTGGAAAAGTAGCAGGTATAAACTTAACCCGACTCTAAAAAGGGGTCTACGCAATCGGGAGGTTACGACGTAATAGAGACTGGTGACGTGGGGATCCCTACACTAAGATCTAAAAATGATGGTTAGGTGGACGTTGTAGGGGTGATGAATTTCAAAGCTATGATAGATGTTATAGGTAATGACGGATACCAAAGATGTAGGGTCAATCTGAGAAATGATGGGTGATGAGGTTGGAGCGGGTAACACTACACTTATACTTGGTTGATATAGAAGTGGGGGTGAGAATAGGAGGAATGGAGGCGGGCATTCCATGCAGGGCTACCCTAATAAATCATGGGTGGTAGAATGAGCTAGGTAATAGTGTAGGGAGATGGTATTATGATTGAGGAATTTTTGAATTCCTCATCACATATAGGTAAAATGGGAGGAGCGTTGGGGTCCATGGGTCAAGAGATCGAAGGTGGTGATGGACTATGTGGTAGTGGCTAACGATTGACGTGAAATACTAGGGTGTTAACTTGTTTGCAAGTCAAAACCATGTGAATAGTGGTAAGACAGATGGTCCGATCTCTCGCAACTTGTGTAAAAACAAAGAAAAAGAAGACATAAGAAATCTAGAAAATGAAAATTGGTCATTGTTTTGACAAAAAAATCAAAACACATAGACCGACATCGGTAGGGTAACGTATGTTGGTAGAATGAGGTAATCGATGCCGGTCCACCGGACCGATGTTGGTTCTTGAGAATAAATGAAATATTTAGAAATCTGGAGATGAAGAGTATAAATCGAATGAACCTAAACTCGCTAATGGTAACAGAGACTCATAAATGTGTAAAATGAAAGATACAAATCACAAAAAGTGAGAGGATATGAATTGAATAATATTTTGGGAAAATAACCAAAACAATAGGGAACCGATCTTTGGTCATCCAATCTGTTGCCGGTATGAGGAGGTAACCAATGCCATTCGCTAGACTAATGTCGATTACTATGAAATCTGAGAAGATGATGTAGTTTTGAATTTTAAGTAATTAAGTCAAAATAAAACACCAACTCGTAAATGGAGTATTGCAATGATGATTCCTAACACACCCGAATGAACCAAAATACACCAGTTATAATGGTGGGGGATGAAGGAAAATAAAAATAAGAAGAAATAATTTCACTCCTCAAAACACAATTTAACATTCAAAATCTAACAAAACACGTCAATCATATGCTTCATATTTTAATGTTATGTGGCTTATGCCATTTAAAATTGACTATGAATAGAGTACCATTTTTGGTCAATGAGGGTACCGTATAAGAAGTCTATGGTTGTTTTTAGGTATGTTTTGGCTAAGTGTCCCCAAAATATACTTCACATTACGTGAGGTGTAACTCTAATATGAAGAATGCCTAGAATATCACCGGATCCGGGGCCAATCTAATCGTTAATCATTGACGACAACTACCAAGAACAAAGATGTTTAAGAAATGTGTAAATTTTTTTAGTGATTTAGATAGGGGTGTGTGTGTACAAAGGGTGAACAATGATTAACTCCCGCCAACCATCAACTAGTCATGACCTCACGTATATAGATTTTGAATAAATTTAGGTGAACTAATGCAACAATCGAGATGAGATGCACAGATTTTAAGCCCAAATTAACAATGAAATTTGATGAAGCAAATGAGGAATAGGAAAAGAGAGTTCTCTTTCACTAAAATGTAGGTGCAAAAGAAAGAAATAAGAATTCTTTTTAAAGACCAAATGACGAATTTCCTATATAAAAATAGTAGAAGAGAAGATTTACCAGATAGAAATTTAAGGTGAACTTTTCCAAAAAGAAAGAAACACATAAATATTCCCTAAAATAAAGGCAAAGAACCCAAAAGATAGGTTCTCACCTAAGGCGTGCAAAATTTTTCACCTCAAAGTATGTGATAAAAAAGATAAAGGGTAATGGGCGTAGGAGGAATGCCTATGATTATGTAGACGGAAGAAGGTGTTGCATGTATTATAGAATTTGATCGGACTAATGTGAGAGCTTCCTTTGGCTAGGAGGAATGACCTCTATAAGAACATAACAAGACCACAAGAGAACATTAAATAACAATAGTCATAGGACTCGCTAGCGATGGTTAGAATTAGGAAGCTTGATGCTTCCTTTAATGGCTATCAACCCTCTTTTTAAATCAAATTAATGAAAATAAATGGAAGAAATATAGGCCCTATTGTGAATACTTTGATTCAGTGTCTCAAAACATTATCAACACACTAGATTAAGAAAAATATTGAAGTAAAAATTAATCTAGCATTAGGAAAGGTATGGTTCTAGTTGGGAAAGGTCACTAAGGTGTTAGGTAAGGTCTGGGTGAAGTTTGGTTACGTTTTGGGTTGTTTGGTGAAATTTATAAGCTTATTGTTCTAGGAAAAATTACCAATCACAGAGACCGGTATTGGTAAGGAAACCAATGCCAAGATTAGAAAATGACCGACGCCTTAGGTTAGGTGACCGGTTTCGGTAGTGGAAATATGGTCATAATATTAAAAATAGCTATTTTGGATCTCTATGTGGTTGCATAGATATTTGAGAGATCTCAGGGAGGATGGTATGATTTATACGAAGACTCAACAAAGGTGATAGAGGCACTAGAATGGGAAAAATGGTTTAGGTTGGTCAAATGGATGGTAGACAAGTGAAGGGTGGTATTCAGGATAGAGGAGATTTGGATAATAGAACTGAACAAAATACTTAAGATCAAAAATTGGAATTAACAAATAAGAGTGAGATACTTGTCTCGAACCTATAGATCCGAAGGTGGTGGTGTTTGATGAGCATTTGGAGATGAAATGAGGTTGTGTCTAGTGCTATGGCAACAGAGACCGTGTGCTCGCTTATGGGCTATCCAAGGCTATGGAGGAAGAGATTGGATATTAGTGAGGACTTGGTGTGGTCTCGTTTTCATCGTAGCTTGAGTGCTCAAGAGTTAAAATCACAAAGCTTGAGTGAATCAATGAATCCTAGGAACTGAAAAAGATGTAGAAAATCCTATTTAAGGTAACTCACGACGGTTACATTTAACCGGTGCCGACCGAGGATAACTAGCGTTTGTTAAGGATAATTGGTCAAATTTTCCAAAAATAGGGTTTCTCTCCCAAATTTGGCATGGTCTTTGGCTTAGTCCAGGTCTAGAGTGTTGAATGGCGTAAATTAGAGTGTGGAATTAGTTAGAAGATTAATAGGTCATGAATAGTTAGGGTTGGAAAGAGTCCCTAGTTGGTTAGGATAAGTGGAGACTTAGTCTAGGGTAATTAATGAACTTAGAATAGGTCTAGGGTGAGGTGGAGATGTGAGGTGGTTTAAATGAGGTGGAGGGGTGAGGTAGATAATTAATTAATTTTGGTTAATTAAATTAATAAGAATGTGTGTAAGGGTCGTGGTTAGGTGTAATGTGGAATTAATTAATCGAATGTGGTTGAAAGGGGTGTGACCCGATTTGGGTGTCTACAATGATGTTGGATTATGTTAAATGAATCGACAATCGAAATCAATATTAACACTCAGGATGACCCGCACATTCTAAAGATAGGAAAATATTTAGATGTTGTTGAGCATGAAGATTTTACTTCTTTTCTATGGGATCATAGCAATGCTTGTTCTTGGTCCTATGTTTATATGCCTAGTATTTACCCAAACATTGTGATCCACAATATTTTCACTATTCCTAAAGCTAAACCCGTAAAAGAGAAGCCTCGCAAAAATGCATGTACGCATTGACCTTCTCAAGTCAAAGAATAACTTTAGTGCCTTCTCTCGGTTTCCTTCATCTTACCCAATATTATCCCAATGGATCTCTAACATCGTTCCTTTCAGAAAAGCGATAGGAGGACTTTGCATTTGCATGGATTTCCGTAACCTTAACTTAGCTTGCCCCAAAGATGAATTTTCTCTACCTAGTAATGATGAACTAGTTGATCTTACCATCGGCCATGAGATGCTATCACTCATGGATAGTTTCTTGGGTTATAACCAAATATTTCTCACCCCGAAAGATCAACACAAAAATGCCTTCATCACTCCTTCAGGGACCTTTTGCTATCGATTCATGCCCTTTGGCCTTAAAAACATTGGTGCTACATATCAGTGGGATATGAATTATATCTTCCATGACATCATACATCGTATATTGGAAGATTATGTAGATGACCTGTTTTGACCTTAAAAATACTTTTGAACAATATTTCTTATTTTTTGTATGAGATACCTAAATCATTTTGATTCCAATAAGATCATTATTTCATGTTTATTTTGAATAGAATTAATACTTTGGTATATAAAAAGTGGATTGACACCTATTCGGGAAGTATCATGCTTTGCGATCTAGCTCCTACTAGAAGTCCACTCATTGTTTTGTTTAACTCTATATGGTGGTATTGTTTTGTATTTCACAGGTAGTTCCTCCTAGCCAAAAGGTAGCTCTTGTAATAAACTTGAATCAAGAAATCGAACGCGCACACAACCTTCAACCGACATCACAACAAGTATTCCTCCTTAGCCTACTACCTCTTATTTGTTTCATTAATTTGCTAATAATCCTATGAAATAGTGGTTGAAAGGGGTGTGAACCAAATTTGGGTGTCTACAATGTTGTTGTATTTGTGTGCGCATGCCACATGGTGACATTATTTTGTATGTGATAGCTTCTACGCTTTACAATAATTAATGTGATGGATATTTGTGGGTGGATATAGATTGTAAACACAAATGTGAATTGTTGTTGTATGATAAAGTTAATCTTGGTTCTTATTTAATTTTTCTTGCATATGGTTGAGATCTAGATCTGGTTTATGCAATGCAATATAATTGGTTAACTATTATGTATCGGGAATATTTGCTTAGTCATATTAATTTCTTGAATAAGATAACATAAAAGAGGGACTTGGTACCCTTGCGCACTTCAGGTGAGTGCTCATTTTAGGCTGAGTGATGTGCTAGTGTGCCTTGGGCTCTTTTGGGTAAAATCTAGGCTACTGATTGATCATGTGAATGACATTCTATGCGATTATATTTTTCTTTTTTATAGCTTCAAGGCCATCTTTTAGATGACATTTAATTTGGAAGTTAATATGAAGACATGAATGGATAGTTGGGAAAACATGGTGGAAACTAAATAGCTATATGTCGTGCACTTATTCCACAATGCATATTATTCTCTCCAAAATAATATCTATCCTAAATAATAAAAAAATTTATCTATGCTCCACTTTATAATTTCGATCTCATTTGCACTAGGGATGTGGGAAATGAACAAACAATCATTGATAATTAAGCTCTTCCAATGGTTGATCATATGAGTGACATTATTTATTGATT
The DNA here is from genome assembly GCA_018340775.1 of Taxus wallichiana var. yunnanensis. NCBI lineage: Eukaryota > Viridiplantae > Streptophyta > Pinopsida > Cupressales > Taxaceae > Taxus > Taxus wallichiana. The sequence continues at coordinate 434,519,137 of CM031241.1, read as the reverse complement.
GAATTTTGTTTTTTACGGGTACAGTTCTAGGTCACATATTGGATGACGTTCAATTTGGAACATAATATGAAGACAAGATAGGAGAATTATAAATAAGATGATAAAAATTAAATACATGCATTCCCTACACATAATCCACAACTTAGATTGTTCTGTCTAAATAACATTTGTTATCTATACTCCACTTAATAATTTTGAGATCTCATTCACAAATTGTATGATAAACTATATATATTATATACTATATGTGATAAATTATATTATAAACTATACACACATATATACTTGCACTATATATTAAAAACCATATATATAGATATTATAAATTATATATCATAATTGAAAGTAATCTTAGGAACAATCATTTTCTAGTGGAAAACTATTTCTTGGACCTGCGTAGTAATTACGCCGAAAGCATTTGCACAATTAGTATCGCCTTATCTATCTGACAATACATAATCCATATCAAAAGTTTTAGATCGATTTTATACATGGTTGTTGATCAAATAAATCATGACTGTCCATATCATTTCCTCTTTTGTTTGTACAAGGGATGAAACTTTTTAATTTTGCGCTGGATAGATTGGTCATTTTTGTTACGAACTTGATTTCATTTTGCAATAATATGGATCTGGATTGTCATCATCATTTGCAATGAGAAATAGGAAGGTTGGCCTTAGGGTGATATTGTGTGTGAGACTGTTTGGTAGGATATGTAGCGTGAAACATTTTGCGGTACAGACATGAAAGAACTCAAAGTTATTTATGCTTGTGAATCTTAGAAAAACATTTTACAACTTTCAAATCATCGAAAAATAAGAAACCATGCCCAAAGTTTCCACGTGAAGACCCACATGTTTGGGAAAAGGTGCTCCTTGAATCTGAGATCGATCATCTTCTTCGCATGTCCTCTGTCAACGAGGTCATTATGAGTATCAGGAGATCACGACTTTGAATCCCCAATATACAGACAAAGAGACGTTGGAGAAAGATATGAGTTAAAGAGGCAATTGTGTTACGGGTCATCGGTTGGAGTTAAAGAGGCAGTTGTATTTTGTAGTATTTACGGGAATAATGTGCATGTCTAATAAGTGTTATGTCAATTTCGAAACTTATTCAAATTCACACAAATGACCGTAACCATCACGCATAAATGTGGTAGGGCTTACGATATCACCAATGAAAAAAATGAAAAAATTAATTTTTTTATTAAATTTGTGATTGGTTTAAACCGTAGGCCCTATTATGTTTGTGTGCGCTGGATAAAGATTGTCAATTTACACATGCCTAAAAATAACAGTTTAAAGGCAATGTTTCCTTAAAACATCTTCCTGGATTTGACGTACATAAAGATTTTACAACTTATAGGATCTCATGAATACTCAAGTTTTTTAGGCGGAAACTCGTGAGGTTTTTCATGCAATCACTTTGAAACTTGAAGTTAGTTGTCGAGTTGAATGAGGGTGGAGTTTTACATTTTTTCCCCATTCCACTTTCCCTGCCACTTGCACACTAGTTCACCCTCAAACCATGTCTTCTTCGACCCTTTTTCTCTCTCATTGTTTTCTCCTCCAATTTGATTTCTTCAATAGATTTCCTTCAATATTTCTATCCTAAATTTCACATATGATTACTAGTACATTAAACTAACCAAATGCACACTTCAACACATTAAATCCCACCTCCTTCCAATCATTGTTAGAACATGTAATTATGAACCGGAGTTAACAATATAATCTTTTCACTTTATCATATAAGTATAAACACTTTTAAGTGAACTATATAAACATGCATTAACTTATAAATATTATCATGCATTTTTAGGTTCCAAATATCACAACGAAATTTGATTAAACATTTATCAAGGACCGCCACTAAGTCAAGGAAATTTATTTGACTTATGAAGTTTACTCAAATCAAATGTCATTTAACTCCCAATTTGTCCGAGAGCACTTGAAATCACAAAATTTCTAAAATAAATCTTTTTAATTTGTTACTCCACTAGTAATCATACACAGAGTGCACGATGGAAACACCAAAGGAGATGGGGCGAAGATTTGAAAATTGAGGAGGCAAAAAGAGGGAGAGGATGAGGGGCAATTAAAAGGGGTTTGAGAGAGGGGAGAGGATGAGGGACGATTAAAAAGGGGTTTGAGGGAGGGGAAAGACATTGTGGTTCACTATATCATCTATATCTTGAATGCATAATTCACATGAGTGTGAATTACATTTAAAGGGGACACCAAAAAAATGGGGAAAATCCAAAATGTTTAGAAGTAAAAATAATTTATGAAAGGAATCCAACCAAATCTACAAGAACAAAACATCAAAATTTTCATCACAATTGTGTTATTTTTTCAAATGGTTTTTATCCCGCTTCATCCTAACTAATCTCTTTGTCTCGCAGCTTGTTGTATTTACCACCCGCCTTTTCCTCCATTATCATTGCGCTGCATTTTTACACTTCATTTACTCACTTTGCAAAGCAAAGGTCGCGATATTTTAGCCTTGTGATTTTCTTTTCGACATTGTTATGTGAAATGTTGTCACATAGAATAGGGTTTGAACCCCAAAACAACTTTTGTTGATTCGAAAGAGTAGCTCGCACCATTGATCCCTATTGTTGTTGCCATCACGCCAAACAATTCAAAGTATTGAAAAGAAATATGTAGTGCTTATATCCATTGTATTCCATCATGTTTTTAGTATTAAATAGGGTAGAGAGAGTATGGTATCAAAGAAAGTACATGCTTACCTATTCTTAGCCAAAACCCCGGACCGACCACAATTAACATTAACCATGTATGACATGATTGTGATAAATTACAATTTGTTTATCATAATCACGCAATTATGTATTACTCATATTTTATTTATAATTCATATTCTAAACTATGAATTATTTATTGTAAACAATTATATCTACAAGAAAATAACAAAAGTACAATGTTATATTTATTTTTCAAAGAGTTATAAATACTATAATGAACTTAGGATAATTTTATGATTATAAATCTTAATTTTAATAGAAATCGATGCTGCAAATAATGGCTTGTGTCCTAACCCTAACCAGGTTGTTGGTGACAACGATGGTAGGATAAGAATACTGGTGGTTATTAGAAGTAATTATGCTAATGGCGACGGTAGCTTGTACCTTTGGGGGATGCATTTTCAAACACCTAACATACCATGGGAAGGGATCAATAGGGAAAGCAGGGTGCCCTAGTCAGGTTGCATCACCTCCCGAGAATGGTAAAGGGATTTAGCATTCACCGGCGGTAGAAAAACCTCAATCACCGCAAGCAACCAACATTGAGCATGTTCGACATGATTTGCAGAATAGAGAAAGTCATTTAGATTTCCTCCATTTACATGCAATCTATTATAGGCCAAATATAACTACAAAATACATGAAGCGGGTTCAATTATCTCTGTCAGGATACATGCACACAGGCTTGGAGTACGTAAATGGGATCGAAGACGTGGATCACCGCTTGTTTATCAAAAGGAAACATGTCAAAGGGCCATGTAGCAATGTCGAGCATTTTTTAACCAACAAATTTCAATGCATGTATAAAACCATGTATGCACCCTTGATTTTCTGATATGCGTACACATTCTAAGTGTGTATAAGCCTTCGAGTAATTACTAATTAGAATCATGAATATCCCCGTGTGCACTTTTGAATACCTTTTTAGTGAAGTAGTCACGATTTTCTAATAGATATAAAAACAAAAGAAAATTGATCATGACCTATATGGTCGTGGCCATAGATATGAAATAGGGAGGGGCTAGGTGGCCATGGATATCCCCACCCCTCCCACTTTGACATGAAAACACTCCTAAATCGATGTTGAACATTATGTGGATCTCTCGTCGTTTCATCCTAGAGTTATTGTGCGTACATAAAAATTCCAATCACCTTGATGTGCATCGTGGATGACCATGATTAAATTGAGGTCATTCATACGGCTTGCGAGGTGGCTGGTCGAGATTGTCGTGCATCGGTATAGCCGTCATATGCTCTTTGGGTTTCTACCAATGCAAACGCCTTCATTGTAATAAATATAATTAGACATTTGGATACTCTTAAGAGTTTTGACAGGATGGTGTTTAATGTTTTTGAATAATGTAATATTTAATATTTATTTATTTTATCACCATCCTATTGGTGAATACTTGAATGAAACATAATTGGTTGTTTGGTCCACATGAATTTCACATTATGTTGTTGTGAGATGAACCCACTTCCTAGCCCAACCAAACCAAACCAAATTGCATCTTTTGCAAGTTTGATTTCATTCTTAAAACAAAACTCTAATTTGTAATATATGCTTTTATTTAAGCCTTGTGTCAAGCATGGGAGGATTTGTGAGAAATATAGTCAAGGAACAACGAATCAATAATATGGAAATCCATGACTCTAATAATGATGGGTGAAATGATATTTCGAGGAATAAACATAACAAGCTAGCTAAAAGGTATGTGGGGAAAACAAAAAGTATGAGAGATACAAACATATTTTTGGATTGAATCAATGAAGTTTCCTCATAAATTTATTAAAATATAAAAACACGTAATTCACAACTTCGAGGGGATTCATTTTTGATGTCTAAGGTTTAAATTTTTTCCTTAAATTATTTAATAAATAGGATTTTCAGGTCTCAAATTAATAAATTGCACAAGAGCGTCAATGGTTCTTTGTTGAGCTTGAGGCCTTTGACAGAGACCATGAATGGATTCCATAATTTCATTGATAATATCTAACCAAGGACATGGTCATTGGCTTACAATTTGTGAGTGATACTTTTACCATAGGATAAAAACAAATACCAAATATAATTATATGTATGTGTTGGTTTCATTGCACTAGCCAAAGGAGGGCATGGATGTACATGCTCTTTTTGCATTAAATCTAGTTAGTCATAGTTTTAATGATAAGATAAATATGTACATGATGTTTTTTTATCAAACTCTTGAAAGTGGACCCTATGCTTTGAAGTATATTGGTAATTGCATGCGATTAGTGCAATAGATATGTTTATAGAGAGGAGAAAATGATAAACATTAAAGGAGGAAGTGGGATAAACATTATAGATTATTAAATATATCTTAACAACTTCATACTTAAAAGGCCTAAATGGATTTGTAACCTTTTGGGATTATTATCATTACATTCTAAAAATGTAATGTAAGTGACACAAGAAAGATGATAATTTTAACTATTATAAAGAAAATATATGTGTTATACATAAAATCATAGGGGACATTAACTCCCAAGAAATAACCATTTAAAAAAATTCTATTTACACATTTAAATCTTCTCGTGTGTGTGTGTGTGTGTGTGTGTGTGTGTGTGTGTGTGTGCGTGTGTGTGTGTGTGTGTGTGTGTGTGTGTGTGTGTGTGTGTGTGTGTGTGTGTGTGTGTGTGTGTGTGTGTGTGTGTGTGTGTGTGTGTTTAATGTTTGCACATTAATTTATAGCTCTTCATAACTTTGTTTGATATAGAAATGAATTATTTTGTAAACTCTTTGTAAGCTAGGAATCACAAGGTCCATGCTAGTAAAGTCTAGTGTTGAATATCCATCTAGCTTACATATCAAATTGGTATAAGACAAGGTTATCCTTTTTTTCGTATAAGGTTTTTCTAAAACTTTCCATAATTTGTGTTGATTTTTGTTCTTGTGGTGTGTGGTTTGTGTGACTTTTGTTACATTTTAATGTAAAAATCAAGTGATTGTGGGAAGGGTGACTTAAATCAATTGAAAGAAGATATCTCCTCCAAGAAATATAAGAAATAAGTGAGAAGCATGACATGTCGTAATGTAAATTATACATATATGTTGGCGAAGAAAATTTTCGGGTGGACAAATTTGTGAATTCCTTGCCAACGCTCTGGGAATCTAAGTCCATCTACTTAACCGGTGCAGCTACTGTATATGCATACACATGAAAAGGTGGATTTATTTGGTGGCCTTTTGACTGGATCTAATAGGGGCACTCCACTGACCCTGCGGCAAAGCTAGCAATCTCTTTCTAGGGAATAATTTTTCTGAAGGTGGGAAAGGGAGTGAGAAATGAGATAGGGAAACTAATGTTGTAGGTAGGAAATTAGATTCCTGCACACATTAGTCAAAAACTTTAACACATGCATTTATGAGAAGAAACAACCCTACAAATGGAAACAAGACGAGATAAGATTGTGAACTCAAAGTTTCTAAAATATCCTCATCAAAGAGGCTAAAAAATCCTTCTTCTTGTATTGATGCTTAAACATGAGTTGTACATAATGTGGGAATGGAAGAAATTGGAGAATGGAGGAAAGTAGAAGAAAATGGCTATCTCCTTTGCTTTCTCTAAGTACAATGCACTCGTGAGTTTACAAGATCAATTGCCAACCCTATACAATGGCGTGAAGAAGCCATTAAATATCTTGCAAGAAATGGTTACAACTTCTTCTTTGTTAGCAAGAAATGGTTTACAATCTTTTTAGTCATTCACATCCATTCATATTCTTGATTCGCGAAGAAACACCAATGGCGGAAAAAACCAAACTTTTCATAATGCAAATTATTACACTTGTTTTGTAACTTTGAATTTGAATCGTTCATCTTGCCTTTAAACTTTAAACCAGAGCCATCCACGTGGGAGAAATTTACTAGAGTGGGCGTGGAGGATGCCTTTTGCATTTTGTGACTTTATAGAGATTTGGCATTTTTTACATTTTTGGTCCGCCTTCCACTTTTGATATGATCCTGACACGTGGCTTCACTTGAGTGGAGACAGAGTCGCGTTTAGTCACTTTTATAATTTTACCTTTTTTTAATGCGGGCTCAAAAACACAAATTACTCCACCGGCCTGCCTCCTTGCTTTGACCTTTGATGTGGGCTTAATATTTGACTTTTTCCTTGGCGTGGGCAAGGTTGTGGGTCACTTTATGATTTTTAGCCCTTTTTACAAAAAGGATCAAAACCTCAAAGTTCTCCACCGACCCGCTTCCCCGCTTTGACTTTCCAATGACGTGCTCAATATTTTACCTTTTCCTTTGTGTTTGGCGGGGTTGTGGGTCACTTTTAAACTTTAAGCCCCTTTAATGAAAAAGGATCAAATTCTCAAATCTCCCTGATGGCCCGCTTCCTTGCTTTGACTCTTTTTGATGTAGGTCAAAAACAAAATTGCTCCACCGGCCCACCTCCAATTAGATATGTCCACGTACCCATGGATAATGGGGCCAAAATTTGATGGGGAAGAAAATGCCCGTCATTCACAAATGTGGAAAAATGCAGAGAAGAAGAAAACTCCACCATTTCATGCTCAATTTTCAAATTTCTTTCGCAAACCAAGGGATTGAAAACAATACAAGGTTCGATGATCCATGGCCATAGAAAGATTGACAATTTCATTAAAATGAGGACAATAATAGAATTTTCACGCATTTAGACAGGGAAAAAAAATGTATCAAACCACATGAAACTTATCAGAGTTTAAACAACTTCAAAGCATGAATTTCTCTATCTTTTCAGACTTCCAACTTTACTTGAACACTTCTGGAGGGTGTGAGCTCAAAATTTTGAATTTGACTTTAAAAATGAGGGGGGGATTTTGAGGGCGACAACAACTGGCTCTAGCTTGGGGACATGACATGGAATGAGCATAGTGAAGACATGACATGGGAATCTAAAATCTCATTCTCTAGACCCTGTAATTTTTTTACCAATGCCTTATCCATTGGGCCTTGCAGAGTCATGTACAACCTATAACAAGAGATAAAGAAGAAGGAAACACACACACACATGAAAAGGATGAAAAGGAAACACACGACACACAACAGGAAGGGAAACACACCTAACAATCACCTATGGTACAAGGCGGGGGACAACCCACTTTCACTGATGATATAATTTCAAGTATTACCCGCTTCGAGGCAATTCCAGTGGTGTTCCATCCAATTATGAGAGAGGAAAAGTACGTTCTCACCACAAGCTCTTCATAAATTTGGAATGGGCCGAGCCATAATGAATCAAACTTTCCATGGCTGCCTTTTGGTTCTCTTCTCTTGTCCCATAACAAGATGAAGTCTCCAACTTTGAATTCTCTTTCCTTGGCCTTCTTATCAAAAATATTCTTTACTTTCAATTGGTGCTCCTTAATGCGATCCACCACTTGGAGTCTATTTCTTCCACTTCTCAAGAAAGAGGATCATGTTGTCAATGGAATCCTTGATTGACCATATTCTATTCCTCAGCAGACTTGAGAGTGACATCTCGATCATGAGAGGAATTTCTACTTCGACTCCATATAGTAGTTGGAATGGTGACATACCTATTGCTTTCTTGGGAGTGATCCTATCTACCCACAATGCGCATATAACCTTTTGTGTCAATTCCTTTGATTCTCATTTACAAGCTAACGGATAATGGTCACAACATTCTTGTTTCTTGATTCGGCCTATGTCTCATTTCCTTGTGGATAGTAGTCAGAAGAATGAGATAGGGAGATTTTGTAGCTATAACAAAAACTCGGTCATCTCTCTTGAAGAGAAATAGGTAGCATTATCTACTACAATCTTCTATGGCACTCAAAATGAACTATGATATTCTCCTTGATGAATTTGCATATTGTTTCAGTGTTGGCTTGTTTGGCTAGAATGGCTTCCACCCATTTGGTGAAGTAGTCTGTTTTGTGAGAACATAGGTGTGCCCTATGCTTGAGTGAGGGTTCAGAACACCAATGAAGTCCAGCCCCCACTATTGAAATGGTTCTTCAATAACCACATGCCTAAGTGGTAATGTAGCGAGTCATGGTCTTCCAACGAACTATTGGCATGCTTTGCATTTAGAAACCCAATCTTGAGTGTCTGTAAAGATGGTAGGCCAATAATACCTTCCTCGGAGGATCTTGTGTGCAAGTGACCATTGCTAAAAATTTCCACCACATGCTTGGTCATGGTATGCTTTAAACAACTTTTCTTGTTTCTCTTTATCTACGCACCTGAGGAAACAACCATCCAGGCCTCTTTTGTAAACCACATGATTCTAGATTACAAATTTAGTTTCCTTTAGCTTGAGTGTTCTCCTTTGATTGTAATCAAGATGGGGAGGGAATTCTCCATAAGTCAGGTAATAGGCAATATCAACATACCACTCATCAGTAGTGGTGACAAAGAGAACCCGTGGGTTGTCTTCTGAACAAGTTGACAAAGCACAATTTTATTTGTCATGTTGAACTTTGAGTGTTTCATCTTCAAAGAATCAACTTACACAAGCCATTTCCCCTTACCAAATGTGAGGGTTGAATCTCGAAGTCATATTCTTGAGTCTTTGCAATCCAATTTCCTCTTTTAGCTCTCGAGATCCTGTTGTGTCAAGATGGACTTGATTGCACTACCGAGGACCATCACCACCGTATGGGAATTGAGGATGTAAAACCTGAATTTTTTTACAACCTTGACCACTACATAGGCATGCTTCTCCAATTGGCTGTATTTTAGCTCATGCTTTTTCAAAGGACAACTCATGAAATCAATAGGTGCTTCCACACCTTCATCATTTTTCTAAACGAGAATGACAGAGAGTGTATGTTTTGATGCATAACAATACATGATGAATTCTTTGTTAAAATCTGGAGATACAAGAGTTGGAGCCTTGGTAATGGATTTCTTGATCTCTTTGAATGTTTCCTTCCCTTCATTGTTCCATTTGAAGTTTGTTTGTGGTTTCATCATGGAAGTGATGTGCTTCGTCAACTCAACAAACTCGGCACAAAATGACAAAGAAAGTTCACCTTTCTAAAGAATGAATGAAATCCTTTCTTGCTTGTGGATAGGGCTAATGCTTGAATGGATCTAATCCTCTCAGGATCAATGTGTGATCCATGTTTATTCACAATGTGCTCCAATAACTTGCCTTCTGTGACTCCAAAAATGCACTTTTTGGATTTAGTGATATGCCATGTTTCCTACACCTTGCAAGTACATGTTCCAAGTGATAGATATGATCTCCCCTCTTCTTTGAAAATACTGTGAGATCATCAAGATATATGAAAATGCAATGCTTTAGATCTTTGAAGGCCAAATCCATCACCCTTTGGAATGTAGCTCCTGCATTGATTAGGCCAAAAGGCATTTTGTTGTAGGAAAAAGTGCCCAAGGTGTTGTAAAGGTTGTCTTGGTGTGGTCCTCCTCTACCACTTTGATTTGATTATATCCTGAGAATCCATCAAGTAATGAAAGCATTTCAGATCTAGTGACTACTTGCAGGATATGGTCCATGATAGGAAGAGGATAATTGTCCTTTAGTGATGCCTAGTTTAGGTTGCGAAAATCTACACATATCCTTATTTCACCATTCTTCTTCCACACAGGACAATGTTAGCCACCCATGTTGAATGGTGGATGGGAAATATGATCCTTGCATTAAGCATCTTCATTACCTCCTCCTTGATGGTATCAACAATCTTTGGGTTGTATAACCTTTTTTTTATCTGCCTTCAAAGGGCTTAACACCCTACTTCAAAGGAATTGAGTGATGCATTTACTTTGGCTGGAAGGATTTGAGTTCATCATAAGAGTAGGCCAAGACATCTGAGTATTTCTTGAGTAATGCAACAAACCTTCTTTTTCTTCAGGTGAGCAACATTTTCCAATATTGACCATCCTTGGCTCCTCCGAGGTACCAATGTTTTCTTTATCAAAATCAACTGGGCACCGAGAAGATTGCTTTTCTTTCTCTTGAATGAATCTGTCATGTTTGTCAAATAGGTCTTCTAAAGAGACTAGGCCTTTGGGAATTTTATTCCCTTTCAATTTGATTACTCCCTCATCATCAATCCCTTCAATTCCTTCTTTCTCTTCTTTGGGGACTACTTCTCGGTGTGGATTTTCACCTCCTTTGAAGAAGAGATTATTGAAATTATCCCTTTGCTCTAAAAAGGCTAGAATTTGGTTATCATCATTGAAGACTTGCCAATGATTTGCATTGTCTAGTACACTAGGCTTGAATACCATTTCAATGGTCACCTTGTTTTTACCAAAAGAAGGACGAGGTGTCACTAGGGAGGTCTGACACTACAAGAGAATCATCATTTTCATTATGTTCCCTTGGAATAGCTTTAATGGAAAATGCATCAAAAGATTCAATGTAGTCCCACACTCTATTTCTATAATGCCGAGTCTTGGATTCTTCACCTGATATTGTTGGCGGACCTACTTTACTACAACCTCTGCATCACCTCGACATCTCATTTTCTTGATTCCCATGTCCTCTACTGCACTCATGCCTAAGAGTAGTGCTTCATACTCTGCAGTGTTATTTGTATTATCAAATTACAACTTGTAGGAAAATGGGTACAACTCATTGGAAGGAGAGTACAATACTACACCAGCTCCCGAGCCCACACTGGAATGACTACCATAAAATTCCATTGTCCAAATTTTATCTTCCTCTTCCTCCATGAGAAGTTACAAGTTCTCCTCTCTTTTTGATGTGAGGAAGTAGTTTCCTAGCCCACAATATTGAAAGAGAATGTTTGCTTTCAGATCATTAGACTTTCATACTGTGAACTTCATCTTTATTACTGGTAGCAACTTCTTCATCTCTCCTTTTACTGGGATAGTTAGCAGATGACCAATCCATTTTTATCTCTCCACCCAGGTCTCTGTAGAAAATCCTACTCAATAGCATACCAAAGGATGTTGGGATGTCTTCTACCAATATGGTTAGGAGCACCTTCTTGTCTAGAAAATCAACTAGTGCTACCTATGCATCTTTGATTCTTCCTACCAATGGCACTTGTTTGGATTCCATTGAGTAGTAGGTGTCATTTACCCAGGTCAAGGTGAGGCCTAGAGAATTTACAACTTTGGTTGGCATCACATTGTCTGAGGCTCCGGAATCTATGATACAATTATTTAGCTAGAAGCCTTTAATGAGGAGTGATAGGTAGAAAGGTTCAACCCTATTGGTTTTAGAGGCACTAAAGGCTAGCATGTTTTGGGAAGGTGGTGTGGATGGTATGGGTAGTAAGCCTTTAGAATTAGGACTCAAGGATATAGGTTACCACCACGAACTGCATTAATGAACTTGTCAAACTGGGTAGGGTGTGTTTATAGGTATTCTATTTCTGAGAGATGGACTTTGGTTTTGCTTGCATGTTCCACAAAGTCAAATGGGGTTATGGTGAGTGAGGAGGAGGTTCCGAAAATGGAGGCATATTTACATGGTAGAGGCTTTGCTACTTTAGGTGTTGAATTCTCCTTTTCAGTGTGTGATTGGCTTAGGAAGGGGGTGAGTGTGTAGCTTTTGATTGAACCTTAGATGTTTTTGCAGGAAAACACATTTAAAGGAGATTTTTCTTTAGTAAATTTTGAGCTAGGAGAAGAATTAGATGACTTACTTGGCATAGTAGCATTATCATCGACAACCAAAGTGAGTCTAGTTTTTCTTTGGCTGACTCCATAGAAGGTGGTAATGGTGATCCTTTGCTGATGATATTATTTTGTGTGACCTCTGGAGGAGAATCTTCTTTATTCTTCTTATCCTTTACCACAACCATTGAGGATGAAGCACCTTTCCTGGATTGTGCACAAGTGAAAACAACACATGAGAAACTTGAGCTTCTTCATCATCCTCATCTTCATCATCAACGTACTCAATTAGGCCATTGTGTATATCAACTTCCTCAACCTCAAGATATTTTTCATAGTCTTCCATATTTTCTTCTTTCAGCCATCAATTTTTGCTTCCTCCTCCATCTCTTTGGTGTCACAGATGGCATTGACTAGTGGTGCTTCAAGAGCAAGCCGATGAGGAGGTGGAGCAATCCTTGGCCTATCTAGGAGGGTTTGGTTTCCTTAAAGCATTCCGCATTGTGATCTGAGATAGTTGCTTCTTCAAGGCAACCAAGTCATTTTCCATTTTTTGGAACATCGGATCTGTGGTGACAGAGTTTGAATTCTGACCCTTTTGTTTCCCATTTGGGCCTTTCACTTTACCAGACAAGATTAGATCATCATTGGTTTCTATTGCATGGTCTTGAGCTTCCCTTAATGTTCTTGGTTGGGTTCTTCTAAGGAAGAAACCTACTTCTGATGGCAAGGCACTAATGAAGAATCTCTTCAAATTATTTTCAAGAGGCACCACATCTTCAAGGATTCTTCTTATCACTCTGTTATATCTTGCTATGAAGTCTCTCATTGACTCGAAGGTTTATTTTTCATTTTTACCAATTGGACCAAGATATCTTGATACTTAATTGTTTATAGGTATTCTATTTCTAAGAGTTGGACTTTGGTTTTGCTTGCATGTTCCATAAAGTCAAATGGGGTTATGGTGAGCGAGGAGGAGGTTCTAAAAATGGAGGCAGATTTACATGGTAGAGGCTTTGCTACTTTAGGTGTTGAATTCTCCTTTTTCGGAGTGTAGTAGTTGGCTTGGAATGGAGTGAGTGTGTAGCTTTTGATTGAACCTTAGATTTTTTTTGACTGCAGAAAAAATTTAAAGGAGAATTTTTCTTAGCAAATTTTGAGCTGGGAGAAGAATTAGATGACTTACTTGGCATAGTAGCATGATCCCTGACAACCAGTGAGTTTGGTTTTTCTTTGGCTGACTCCATAAAAGGTGGTAATGGTGATCCTCTATTGATGATTTTATTTTGTGTGACCTCTGGAGGAGAATCTTCTTTATTCTTCTTATCCTTTACCGCAACCATTGAGGATGAAGCACCTTTCCTGGATTGTGCACGAGTGAAAACAACACATGAGAAACTTGGAGCTTCTTCATCATCCTCATCTTCATCATCAACGTACTCAATTAGGCCATTGTGCATATCAACTTCCTCGACCTCAAGATATTTTTCATAGTCTTCCATATTTTCTTCTTTAGTTTCATCAATTTTTGCTTCCTCCTCCGGCTCTTTGGTGTCACAGATGGCATTGACTAGTGGTGCTTTAAGAGCAAGCCAATGAGGAGGTGGAGCAATCCTTGGCCTATCTGAAGGGTTTGGTTTCCTTAAAGCATTCTGCATTGTGATTTGAGATAGATTTCTTCTTCAAAGTAACCAAGTCATTTGCCATTTTTGGAACATCGGATCTCGGTGACAAAGTTTGAGTTCCCGACCCTTTTGTTTCCCATTTGGGCCATTCACTTTACCAGAAAAGATTAGATCATCATTGGTTTCTATTGCATGGTCTTGAGCTTCCCTTAATTTTCTTGGTTGGGTTCTTCTAAGGAAGAAACCTACTTCTGATGGAAAGGCACTGATGAAGAATATCTTCAAATTATTTTTAGGAGGCACCACATCTTCAGGGATTCTTCTTATCACTCTGTTATATCTTACTATGAAGTCTCTCATTGACTCGGAGGTTTATTTTTTCATTTTTACCAATTGGACCAAGAGATCTTGATAGTCTTCTATGGTCTTGAACCTATGTTCAAATGCACTTCTTATATCTTCCCAACAAGTGACAGGCCTTGGGGGTAGCATGTAGAACCATTTGGAAGCTTTCTCTTGAAGTGACTCCACAAAGAGTCGACTAACACATCTTCATCCTCAACACCCAACACACCACAAGAAGTGATAAATGTTGCTACATGCTCTTCAGGAGTTGAGAACCATCCCCTCTGAATTTTGGGAAGTTTTTTTCAAGCCTACGGAGCTCATGGAGTGTTTGAGCAAGAGCCGTGGACCGGTGTTTCATCTCCATGGTACATTAGGCCTACGGGCCTCACGATCATGATCCCCCATTTTATTTCTATTTCTAGCTTCCAACCTTGCTAAGGTTGCAGCTTTTATTGTTGCTCTTTCGTCTGCCTTGGCTTGAGGTCTCTCGATTTCTTCGACTTGAGCTCTTATTTATTTGTTGGATCTCACCTCTCTTTCTCTAACTTCTTCTTCGGTCTCCACGTCAGTGAAGTCTACAAGGTTCTCGTTGATGTATGGAAATTCCCGTCCAAAGGATTGGCAAAACTTAGGTTCCCAATGTGGCCGGTTATTTGAAAAGGAGGCTTATGGATTCTGAGTAGCTCTTGTCTCCTTTGAAGTTCCTCAAAAATGGGATCATTTTTTCCTCCTTGTCTCTCTGTTACCAAGTGTATCTTCTATCCGCCAGCTTGAAAATCTATGCTCTTCTTTGCGGTGCTGGAATTTGTCTTTGCCTCTCCAATTCAGCAACGCGTTCTTCTTCAAGGTCCAGAATTCTCGTGGCAATGAAGTAGTGATTGGCACTTTGTCTATTATGCCAGATAAGCTTCCCTCAAATATGAAGCAATGTCTTCTTGGATGTGGAAGAGCAATTCAAGTCTTTCAACAAGAGGGTTTCTAGAATAGCCATGATTTGAATCCATGTGGCTCATATAGCCATTCAAATTACATAATTTTTTCTCTTTTTTGAATTTTGAATTTTCTAACCTTGCATGTCACATTCAAGTGTAGATGCTTGTAAATCTACTGCCTTACGAAGGGTGCAAAAATCGCAATTAGAATAAATTTTTCAAGTGGACAAATTTGTTAATTCCTTTCCAATGCTTTGGGAATCTAAGTCCCTTTACTTAATGCGCAGTGCATTATCATATATGCATGCGCGTGAAAAGGTGGATTTCTATGGTGGCCTTTCGACCGGGGATCCAACAGGGGCACTCCACTGACCTCAGGCAAAGCTAGCAATCTCTTGCTAGGGAATACTTTGTTTAAAGGTGGGAAAGGGAGTGAGAAATGAGATAGGGAAACTAATGTTACAGGTAGGAAATCAGATTCCTACACACATTAGTCAGAAAATTTAACACATGCATTTATGAGAAGAAACAACCCTACAAATGGCAACAAGACGACATAAGATTGTGAACTCAAAGTTTCTAAAATGTCCTCATCAAAGAGGCTACAAAAATCCTTCTTCTTGTATTGATGCTTAAACAGAGTTTGTACATAATGTGGAATGTAAGAAATTAGAGAATGGAGGAAAGTAGAAGAAAATGGCCATATCCTTTGTTTTCTCTAAGTACAATGCACTCGTGAGTTTACACAATCAATTTCCAACCCTGTATAATGGCATGAAGAAGCCATTAAATATCTTGCAAAAATGGTTATAACTCTTATTTGTTAGCAAAAAACAATTTACAATCTTTTCATTCATTCACATCCGTTTTGATTTCTTGATTCACAAAGAAATGCCAATGGAGAAAAACCATACTTTTCATAATGCAACCATTACACTTGTTTTGTAAATTTAAATTTGAGCCATTCATCTTTCCTTTGAAACTTTAAACCGGATTCATCCACGTGGAGAAATTTACTAGAGTGGGTGTGGAGGATGCCCATTGCATTTTTGACTTTATAAAGATTTGGTATTTTTTACATTTTTGGTCCGCCTTCTTCGCTTTTGATATAAGCTTAGCACATGGCTTCGATTCAGTGGAGACAGAGTCACAGGTAACTTTTATAATTTTACCTTTTTTCAATGTGGGCTCAAAAACACAAATTGCTCCGCCGACCTGCCTCCCCGATTTGACCTTCGATGTGAGCTTAATATTTGAATTTTTCCTTGGCATTGGTTTGGTTGCAGTCACTTTATGAATTTTATCCCTTTTTACAAAAAGGCTCAAAACCTCAAAGTTCTCCACCGACCCGCTTCCCCACTTTGAATTTCCAACGGTGGGCTCAAGATTTGACTTTTTCCTTTGTGTTTGGCCTCATGGTCACTTTTAACTTTAATCCCCTTTAATGAAAAATGCTCAAATTATCAAATCTCCCCGATGTCCCGCTTCCCAGCTTTAACTCTTTAGATGTGAGCTCAAAATTACAATTTTCTCCACCGACCCACCTCCATTAGATATGTCCACATACCTATGGATAATGGGGCCAAAATTTGATGGAAGAAAACGTTCGTCATTCACGATCTAGAAAAATGTAGAGAAGAAGAAAACTCCACCATTTCACACCGATTTTTAAATTTCTTTCATGAACTAAGGGATTGAAAACAATACATGGTTTGATGATCCATGGCCATAGAAAGACTAAAAATTTCATTCAAATGGGGACAACAATAGAATTTTCACGCGTCCAAGATGGGAAATGGAAAATTTATCAAACCATGCAGATCGAGAGTTTAAAACAAATTCAAAGCATGAATTTCTCTATCTTTTAGACTTCCAACTTTAATTGAACACTTCGAGGGCATGAGCTCAAAATTTTGAATTTGACTTTAAAAATGAGGGGGGGGGGATTTTGAGGGCAACAACAATGAAAATATAAAGAACGGTTCCACAAGTTGGAGGAGGATGTTTCAAGTATTGATTTCTCATTAGATAAGTTAGATAGTTGGGGTACATATTGGAGAGTCTCATGCAAATTGTTTCATGTTTCAATGGAGGCACTTTGAAGCAAATGAGGAGGATGTTTCAAAACATGATAAGATCAAAGAAATGTCCCATGCCAACCAAGCTCCACCTCTTTTTAAGACTGAGGAAAATATTGAAATTCAATTGTATGATGGAGAGGTGAATGTAGAAAAGCTATACCATTGGCTACCTCAACCTAAGGTATAATTTGGGTTACATCAAATTAATGAATTTCATCAAATCTTAATTTCAAGGTTAAATATATCTAAACATGCATTAACTTGGTCGAGAGTTATGTCCGTTATTTTTTTATAAAGAATTTGTCATCCCTTGCAAGTGGGATAAATTTAAAGTTATGATTAAGAAATAATTCTATCCTATTTTCTATGAAGAGAAAAAATATATTGTTTGGAAATATCTTAGTCAAAAACAATGAAAGAGTGTGTAGGATTATTTATGCATATTTTGGAAGATGCTAATGTAAATGGGATAAGACACATTTTATCGTAACATCTTAATGAATTATGTTCGGGAATTGCATAATCACTTAAGGATGTTGATGTTGCTAGCTAATCCCAACGATCTCATTTAGGCTTGTTCTCAATATCATTACCTTAAGATGGATAATGATAAAGGTTCATTTACCTCTTTAGATTATGATAAGGAAGGTGAGTTAAATATTACTTATATTTCTAACAAAGAATGTGTAAAATATTATGGGAATAGTGGTGTGGATAGTCATAACCAATAGTCTTTGAAGGACATGAAAATTACACCAAGATCATAGAAATGGTGGAGATCGATCCAAAAATAAAATCATTCATCTTAGTTGGCACCTCGGTGTAAGGGGGTTAAAGGAGTCTCCAACAAAGCGTAGACCCAGGCATGCAAACATGGATTGAAGATACTTTCCTTGTTAAGTACAAGGTATGAATGCAATTTAGAAAAGGAAGACTCAAAGGTAAAACTAAGAGTTTAATCCTCTTAATGTATGTTATTAAACTGTATATGGATCCTCTTTATATAATATTATTCTATTTTGAATATTACAAGATTACATTTATTTTAAATCCTTCCATGTTCAACGTTGAATTAAAATAATTTTTTTCTCCTTATGGCTTAAAGGATTTGGATAAAGATGTTATGTTACAAAATGAAGAAAAGAGCATTAATAATAAGAGATAAATTAGATGGGAGTTTGAATGAAATAGAACTTCTACGAACATATAAATTTCATTTGATTAAGAGATGGGGTTATAGAATGACTTTAATGAAAGGATACACAATTGGATGTTTAAGTTCAATTAACTTTAAATTTTAAAAGGTAAATGTTAGAGTTAATATAAGAAACCTCCAAGAGAGAAACATATTTAGGGGAGGAAATTTCCTCACTTAATCATCTCTTGAAGCTTTTATGGACTTAAAAGCCTAAAATTGGAAGGTATGATCCAAAAATAGATCTCATATATGCCTAATTCATGTGATTTGTATTGTAAATAATTTGAAGATAAAGCTCTTATAAGTACCAATATAAACTACATGTTTGATGAAATATTTGGATTCCTCTTTGAAGAATACACACTTTTAAAAAGACACCCAATTTTGAGTACGTATGTAGAAGTTATGGACCTGGAATATTAAGGACATTTTTTTTGAAAAAAACAACTCTTAAGGATAGTGGTGGTTACGTAACTACCATGGTGGTTGCGTAATAGTCAATTATGGTTGCATAACTACCACAACTGTTTTGCAACAACCATTTTATGGAAGGGGGTGGTTTGTCATGCAAAAATGTAGTATTCCTTAAACATATGAATAAGAATCATCCAATTTCCAAAATGGTTTTTTTGTAGGTTCTCGTGGCAAGGGAATATTTGTAAGATTGTTAGGTATCAATTATCATGGAGTTTGGATTCCCGTTGTTATAAAAATTTGGAGACCTTTTTCATTGTTTCAAAATGATTTCATAGTAATGAGAGGTTGGTTCTTAAAGGTGTACTATTTTACTAAGGGTTAGCTATCTACTAAAGGAAAATGACTACATTTAGGCACTATTCTAGATCAAAACTACATAGGAAGGGTTGTATTCATTTTATTCTATCCACCATTTGTAACTTACATCTAGATATTGCCCACTACTTTGGCATCATTGGCACTAGGGCACCCTAAACACATGATTGTACACACTTGCACATAGAACTATATCGGTCTAGATGTAGTGCAATGCTTATTCATATCTCCATCAATTTGAAACTAAGGACAATCGACCCATTCATTTGCATCTTTATTTTTTATGGTTTGATGTTTTTGTGTGGGATTTTGTAGGAAATTCCTCATTCAATATCTATAGTGACATCTAAGAAGTTGGTGCGACATCCACACACCAAGAAGTGAATTACTCAAAATATCTAGTGACCCACTCAAACTCATGTTCCAAGATTTTTGCGAGCCAGTGCCCATGATGCAATCGGGCACCCACAGGAGCCCTAATATGCCCACAGGAACCCTATTCCAACCAAATCTTCATTTGTTTCAAGTTCTGGAGGCATTTTTCCATACTCTGTTCTACTTGTTTATCAACAAGTCTAGTTTTAGATCACTGTAAAGTTATTTTCAAGTTAGTACCTTTTCCCTCCCATTTTAATTATTCTATTTCACTATCATAATATCCAATAAATTAGTTGACATTAATACTCCAATTTATTTCAATTGTTGCATTGTTGTAATTGTTTATATTAATTCTAAAATTCATAATTTTAGTTAATCATTTTAGTGAACCCATACTTCAGAATATTTTTCCCTAAGATCTGCTTCAAACCCTAATGGCTAAAGATAGTTCATCTTCTTCTTGACCCATCATGTCTCATTTTAGTGTCAACCCTATCTATGATGAGGCTATCATCTTTGAGACCACGACTCTCTATAATAATCCCACTATGCCGATGATATTCAACAATAAATCTTAAATGGTAAAAATATGTACTATTAGAAACTCCCTATTAGCATTATCATTGTTGAGGACCCAGTATCCTTTACTCGTTATACACCATGCTATACGGCTACTAGTGATCCTCCTTCTGATCTTTCTAAGGAAATTCTAGATGATTCTCTTATCGATTACATGCTTGGTATTAACAACCACTCACATGTGCATATCGATTCTTCTTCTATCTAGATCACTACTATGGTTTCATCTCATGATTCTCCTACTAATATTTCTTCTCATGATACATCTCATACTAGCTTGCATACTCCTTCATATTATGTTGATGATCCTATTGATAACATCCTTAGCGATACTCTCATTTCTGAGTCTCTATTTGATGGTGATGAGGTGGTTGATATCCATGATTCACCTTCCTTTCATACCACCGAGTGTGAATCCCTATTCCATCACTACCTTCTCTTGATATTGCATCTAGCACTATGCATGAGTCACCTCCATCTATTACTTCTTCTTCTCCTACCATTTCATCTTCTCCTACATTGTTCTTTACATCTCCTCTTATCACTATTTCTCCATCGGTGGCTTCACCTCTTAGGGATATTTCTGATTCTAGTCCTACCACTTCTATGGGTATTCCATCTATATCATCTACTATAGTTTCTTTGGCACCCACTCCTAGTGTGATGTGGCATCAAAATATCCTTTATCTTCTCTTGAAGTTCTTATGGTCACTCAAATGGCAAGTTATAACCTCTCAATACATTATTTCCATCTTCTACTAGTCCTTCATAGGATATCCTATCTCTCATGCATGTTATAGGTCAATTACAATCCCATGTTCAATCTCTCACTCTAGAAAATAGGGCTTACAATGCTTCTTTTAACAATAACTCATTACATGGTAATCATATTCCTAATAGGATTCATAACTATGCATTTCCTACGGACTTTATCATGCCTAAATTCACATGTTTTTATGGTATTGGTGTCCCTCATTCTCATCTTCTACATTACCGTATGGATATGGTTTCCTATTCTAATGATAGGTTATTGTTTAAGGCTTTCTCGACACGGTCTCACCGGTGAGGTGTTGAAATGTACACTCATCTTCCCTTTGGTTCCATTAGTACTTATTATGACATGGAGGATGTATTCCTCCATCATTTTATCATCAAAATGTCCCTAAACTTACTCATGACCTCCTACCTACTTTACACCCAAGGCTCATCGAGTCTATCATAGACTATTTCTTACAATTTAATGCCTGCAACTAATATTCTAACCCATTGATTTAAAGAAGCAATTCATTTTCTATCATGGTTTGAGTCATGCACTTAAGTAAAGATTACAATATGATACATGTGATTCATTCACTCTCTTGTGCTCAAAGGCACAGGACCTCAAATAAGATCTTCTCTCATCACATGTCATTGATCCTCCATCTATCTCTAAAGATTACTATTACATCATCTAGTGATCCTCCATTGACATCATTTGAGCATCATACACAATATCTATCTTGACCTAGCAAGAAAGCTCAACCTACTCCTTCACATTAACATACTTCTCCTCTTCCTCTCGTAGCAAACTACTTCTCCACCAATCAATCTATCTCGCATGAGCCATTACACTTCTCCATCACACTCAACCACATGATGTGATGTATGTTTTACTTAATGAATGTCTAATTCACTTACCCTCTAATCAACATCATCGAAACATTTCCTACAACATCAACATGCTCAACCCTATTGTAATTATCATCGCATCAATGGCCATAAGGATAATGATTGTTTTTCCCTTCGTGATAGATTGTGACAATTAGAGGATAAGGGCATTATTTCCTTTGGATCTTGCTCATGTGATTGGTCCATCTCTCCTTTACCTCATCAGTGCATTTATACCCATGTTGACTTGTCTCCTCCATCTATTAATAAGGTTATTTTGCATCAGCACCTCGGTCACACTCATACGTGCTCTCCACTGCATCCATATGCCACTACACTATCACATCCAACGTATCCACTCCATCTATCTCATATATCAAATCATGTTATTGTTTCACATCGGATGCCACCACCCACTACATTTTCCATCCCACCACAACTCCATATGACATTTAGTTCAATTTTTACACTCATGTTGTTTCCATCCCTCATACTTCCACTTCTTCGTTCCACCTTGGTCTTTGGTAGGTGATTAATATCACCTTACCTCCTAATGATGCACATGTGTTATTATGGTTATTACACAATTGTTGATGGTTTTAATCTAATAACCTTTCATCACATGATTTGTAGATTCATCTAGCACATTCAATCATTTCCCGATGACACACTCTTTCCTGCGTGACTCATTCTTGGCTACTGAGGGATCTTAGCTAGATGAACCTATCCATTCACATGCTAGGGGGGAATCACTAATCCCCCATCTCTTAGTTTCATCATACTAACATATTACGATCCCATTGCATTATCATTCATCATGACATGTTAGTTTTTTAATCATACATTATCTATTACACTAACCACGCATTACAAATTCCATTCAACAAACATTTCATATAACTCATCCCTCAAATTACATACGTTATCTATCATTATTCACATTATAAATTTTTTCTATCATTATCAACATTATAATGTGAGTCTTCATTAATACACAAGAATGACACATTAACAACAACAAACATTTGAGTCATATTGTGTCATCGATAAACAACGAAATAAAATCATCATATATCAATACCATCTAGCATATGTATATATATTGAATACCTCATCATTACTAAAAATATGTTATCACTTGGGGAAACTCCCCCACATCATATATAATAATACAAATCAAATATCATCATCACTTTCATTCTTGGGTACTGCGATAGCCTTATAACTATATGCCTTATCACTAACTATACATCGTTGTTCACGGCCTCAATACCTCTCAAAATTCCTCCGCAAAAGGTAATTTTTGTTGATTTCTCTGAAAATTAATGCTAAAATCCATGTATCATGAAAATACATCATGTGCTAAGGGACCACCACCCACCGCCTTTCTCATCTCATATAGTCTCCTCACGTGCCTCGTCCCTCTTTCCTAGAAAACACAAAGATACATGTCACCACCGATATGGCCACTGACTCAAATAAATGAGCATGCTTGCCCATGATATCATCCACACGTTCAAGTATCCTTTCACTAATTACATCAGTCGACACATTTAACGTCAATGTGTGGATGGATGTGTTTACTATTAGGGACCAATATACGTCACCTACAAAGCAAATAACACAAACGAATTAGATAACCATCGTTATGACATATGAAAACAAAAAGTGCACAAAAAAATATAAATACTCACACTCTGCTATAGATGGTGCTAAATTATCAAGGGCATGTGATTCCCTCTCTCCTCCTCCTCCATGTGCTAACCCCATTATGTTTTTAAAAATGGAAATAAGTGTACCCATCGATGTGTTGCCCATCATGTGTGATACTTCTTTTACACCTGCATCATATGTGTCTATCGGATCTATCACCACATCTACCTCATCTTCCCCAAGAGGTGCTAGCTTCTCTCTTATGGGCCTTGGTCTAGCTCCATCCCTCCTCGGTGCTCGATCACTTGCAACCCTACATGGCTCTGGGGCACCTTTGAGCCATGCCAAACTATCGTGTTACTCTCTCGCATGAAATATATCAACCGCTACTATAAATTTATCCTTCTATTTGTGCTAAAAATAGTCTCGCCCCATTTTCCCTTTGAAATCTATCAATTTACTGCCTCTGCTATATTTTCTCCCCCATGTTGTGCCTGAGAAGTATTTGCTTTCTTTTGTTTCCATAATTAATTTGTTCTTGGGTCAAGATCACATATGGGTCCATTTGTGCTTCCTTGTTTCTCTGTCCCTGTGAAAAGGTCTGTAATTTGGGTCTCCCATTCTCTGTTCATTCAAAACTCTTTCTTTCCCATTCTTTCCATTTTCCACAGTCGGGATTTGTTGCCCTTGTCATTTTTCCCCAAATACTTGATAAAAATGAATGGATGTAGCTCTAAGGAACGTATTTGAGCCTTGTAACATTTCTAAATCCTCTATCCTTGGAAAATTTTCATCTCCGGGCTCAAATGGTCATTTTTATGCATTTTATAGGCATTTCTCTCGATCAAATTTGCATCCTTACATCTACAAGGAACGTGGCCTCTTTTGGTTGGATGCGGCTCGGTGGGGTACTTCAAAATTTTATAAATCACCTCAACTTGAAAAATGGCCTACATGGAGGAACAACGCTCATTTGAAAGTTCACTTTGGGTTTGGCCTTAAAGTTACACCAGGAGGACACGTGGAGGTTTTTGCTTCTTTTCCTAGACTTAGACAAATTCTTATGCAGCTGGTACAGGTTGGCGGAATAGAGACATGTGGCGAGCCCGCACTCATTCAGGGTCTCTGCTTTGGGCACCATTATGAAATCACACCATGAAGACACGTGGAGGAACCGCACATGTTTAGAGACTGGCCCTTGAGTTTCATTTTAAAGAAGCACCAAGAGGACACTTGGAGGACTCCACTCACTTTGCATTTTTCTTGGACTTTTCAAGCAACCAAAAGAGATTGCCTCAGACTCTGACACATGATGCCTTTTGTTGAGCTTTAAGCCTTTAATTTTTTTTTTTCTGGGACATGTGGTGAGCCTCACGCTCTTTCGTGGTCTCAAATTTTGGGGACCATATCAAGATGCGCCATTGTGACACGAGGTAGTTTAAAAATTCAAAGGGACGGGAAGCGGACCATCGGGGGAAAATAGGAATTTATGCCTCTTATTCTCAAAAGGGTTAAAATACCAAAATGGCCCACACGCCCAATAAAATAAGGGTCAAAGCTTGCTCCAACAATGGCAGAGTGCGACTCTTGGGGAAACTTGTAAAAAAAAATTTTTGGGAAAAAGGAGTAAAAAGTAAAAAGGGAAGCGTGGTTCGATGGGACCCACCTTAGGACATGTGTCAAGCTCATTTCTCAAGGGTGGAGGCATGGAGAAAAATGTGAAAATTTTACTTTTTCCAAAAGTTGTAAAAGGAAAAAGAGAACCCGTAGACCCGCTCTAAAATTAAATCTTCCACGTGGACAACCCAAATTCAAAGTAAAGATCAACAATAGTTGTGAGTCTGAATCTGATTTTCCCCCCATTGAAAATGCTCCTATAAGTGTGAGTCTTTCATGATTTCTTGGTATTTCCTACATGCCAAATAGAGAGGAGAGTTAATTTTGATATCTAAGTTTGGTGGAGAAGATCTGGAGACGTCTTTCACCATTAAAATGGTCTAGCTCTTTGGGCTCGATGTGTTCTTCTGTTTTTCTTCTCCCATGCATGAAAGAACCAAATTTGATAGATTAGGGATGGAGGTGGTTAACGAATAGAAGGAAGAGTGTTCTACCAGATGAAGGAATTGAATGCTGAGATTTTCGAAGAGATCTACTCAATGAGCACTTGGAAAATTTTTGTAGATCTGATTCTGGGAATCACAATCGTGATCATGGCAAGTACTAGTGGCACTCAATATTTTTTTCTTTTGGGGGAAAAAGGATCAGCTATAAATGTTATAAATGGCAAAAATTTATCATGCAAATGGTTGGAGTGTGAAGGGTCAACTGATTTTCCTAATAGAAAGAAATTCTTGATACAACCCATCCTCCTTTGAGAAGCTTTTTGAGAAGCATGTATATCTCTTTTGTATTGAATTTGATCATGTCAAGGTGGTTGCGAGTGTACAACCATTGAAAAGCTCTGAGATTATTCTATAAAATTTCCCTGCTAATAAATTTAATCAAACTCGAGCTATTCTGTGTGGATCTTATGCAAAATGTGTGGCTTTACTTCTAGATGTCTGCAAATAGTTTTTCTTGTTCCTGTTGCAATCTTGTATCAAAATCTATCTCTCAATCACATAGGTCTCAATCCTTGTGATAGTTTAGTGGCATCTGTAATTTCATTTCTCATAAGATCTTTCATTTGGGAGTGAAATAAATGATTTAAAATCACTTTTCTCTCATTTGTTGATAGAGATTGTTTGTAAGCCTCTGGGTGTACCTCAATGTGTGATTGGGCTTAGATCTTGATGTTTTGTTAGGTTTTCCAACTAAATATTTCTTGTTAGAATCTCATATATTGTATGAAAAAGTGCTAATCTAGGCCTCCATTGAAGCACATGTTCTTGTTAAAGAAACATTTTAGCTGCTCTATGGCATTCTGTTGGTTTAGTCTTCCATTTTGTAAAAGTTCTCAAAGATTTGGTATAATCAACTTTATCTTGCTTCACCTCCCACCAAAATCCATCTAAAAACAACTCATCCTACCCATACTACCCCTATTTTTCATGTGTGTATACAAATGCATGAATTTTACTACCAAAGCATGCAGAAACAATCAAGATTCCAAATGTCTTTAGTAGCCTAAACCTTGCTTAGAGAATATCTCCACTATCTAGAGTGAAAACTAGTAAGAGTTAGATTTTGTTGCATTGATCATATTTTCTTTAAGGTCTCCTTAAAACTTCATTACGAATGATATCTCCATCTCCTTCATAAACAACAAGCTAAAAAAGGGTTCTCTTACCTTAGTTGAAAGGCACAACTTAAAATAGTGAGGATAGATCAAATCCTCTTGAGGGTTCTATCCATTTCTTCACATCCGAGTGATTAAGGGCCAGCTAGATCTCATCCATGGCTACAAAATGACTCATCATGATCTATCTGTCTCTAAGCTTCCTACTAAACTTGTGATGTTGCTCGAACTTTGAAGTAGAATCAATTTGGGTACCAACACCTTACTGGTGCCATTACCGGGGAACTTATTTGAGTTGTTGAGACAATTTTTGATTCACTACCAGTTCATATCTATTTATCCTATGAACAACACCTTATTGGCGCCATCATCGGGAATTTATTTGAGTTCGAGAAAATTTGTTGATTCACTATCGATTCATATCTATTTATCTCAAATCAACAACACCTTCCATGACACCATTACCGGGAAATAGTGGTTATAATTCACATTCAAGCCACCTGGTAAAACACTTCTTATATACTCCAAGTGTTGTGTGAAATTCTTTTAGTTCCTACATCTAGTGCACTAGCTTTCATTGACAAATCTGGGTAAAGAAAAGTCAGAGTCTTTCCATTTCCAATTTCTAGTGTTGACAACATTTGATAGATCATATTTAGTGCATCTTCACAACTAAGGTGGAAATCCTTAATGGTGACTCCCTGTTGATCTGATTCTTAATGAATACCAATGTCTTAACCTCTCGCAAGTGAGCCTTTGTTACTAACCTTTGCAAATCTATAAGGAAGAATATCTTTCTTTGCTAGGGACCCTATTAGGACATTATTTCTAGAGCTACTAAAAGTAGTATCAAAGGAAGAAAATCCTGGAGAGTTTATGGGGATCAACATACAAGAAGAGGGATCTCCATTGATGAAAGTGATCGGCCTATCATTGAAGACTACTATTCAAGTGCTTCTGAATCAGGTAGCCTCTTTGTGGAATTGAATTCTCCAACTAGAGAGGGGCCTTCATTTGATTTTGAAAATTTTTCTTCTCATTATAGCCCTTTCTTTTGAGAATTGATAGGGATTTCAAAAAACAAGGCCTTTAAGGGATATCCATTTTGAAAATTATACCCATGTGTTTCGACCCTCTGCCCTTTATCAATTTTCACCCCTCTAGGGTTACCTCCTCAAAACAACATGGCCCCTGCCCCACCTGGACCTCCATTTGTTGTAAATACCTTTGGACCTATAAATTTTGTAGGGATGGCTGGTTATCCAAATGCGGTTTCCTCAAGATGTAAGAAAATAATACCAAAGTTCCAAGGAAATAACGCTATAACTAGTGATCAACATATGAAGCTTTTTATCAGTATGATGTAAGACTTTGAGATTGAACATGAAGATGTATATATCAAGTTGTTTATCCATAATTTGGAAGAGGATGCAAGGGACTCGTATAAAGCTTTTACAGATAACTCTATTGATTCTTGTATTGATATGAGCAATGCATTTAAATTGTAGTATGGTGATAAACTAACCTAGGTTTCTTTTGATAGAATTTGAAAACATCAAAAAGAATCATAATGAGTCAGTACATGATTTCAACACAAGGTTTAACAATACCTTGAGGAGATTACTTGTTAGGATAAGGCCATGTGATGAATCATGTTTGATCAAATATTTAGATGCATTTGATAAAAAGGATGCTTACTATTTGAGGGACAAAAACCCTACTAATTTGAGGTAGGCCTTCACCATGGCTCTGCAAATAGAGAAAAACATCAAGGCATTTGGAAAGCCTCCAAAAAGGGAAGGTGTAAAACTAATTAACCTAGAAAAACCTCAAACAAGCAAGGATACTGATTTGGAAGAAGTTGTGAAGACTTTGGCAGGGGTTGTCAAAGAAATTTCCTACAAACTAGCCCAGGCTGAAAAGGGGATTGGGTAGAGCTCACAAGGTCAACACAAGTAGCAAGGCCAAGATAGGTTCACAAATCACTAAAATCGAGGATAGAGGAGAGGGACCTGTTGGATTTGGAAATAGGAAGCCCCAAGGTAGGGAAAAAGAATGGTGCCTAATCCTTTGGTTGTCAGAATTGATGTTGTGGAGGAGACAAATGCCAATGATTGGTGTGATAGATGTTTCATGCCCCATGCTCCATGTAAGGAATATCAATAACAAGAAGAATCTTATGATGACAATGATGATGATGTCTTCATGATGGGTTGCTCCACAAGCTCACAACAAGGGGAAAATTCAACTGAAGTGATAAGTGCTGGATCACGCTACCACTTTTTTGGACTACATTTATAGGGTACCTATTCTTCCTCCTCTCATACTTTATAAGTAGATATTGTACAAGCTTTTGAATTTCCCAATAATGAATTTGAATATTTAAGGGCTTTAATGATAAAGAAGTATGATGGAGGAATCCCATATGAGGAAGATAGATAGTTACTGATGAATGTTGTTGTTGCTCAAGAGAGGGAATATAACACAAGAAGTAAGGTTGTTAAAGGGACAGGGCCTCAAGCCAAGCCAAAATCTCCCTTACTTTCAAACATTCCTAAAGAGGCTCCTAAGAAAGATGCATTTTCCAAAAGCCTTGCAGTTCCAAACAAAAATTATACCCCTCCTCATGCCCAAGTTGTCAAAAATCTGTACCGCCTAGTGAGTGTGTTAGCTTTCCTTCCAATACTGCCTTGCCATCCAATGCTTTGCCAAAGAATGTCCCATATGACATTGCCCAAGTTTTAAGTCAAATCAATTTTTCTGTTCCAATTGTTGAGTTGCTTAGGATTCCTGAGCACAAGAAAAGAGCATTTGAATACTTGGGATTGAAAGAAGGGAAGATTGCCCCAAGAAAAATATAAACATTGTGGAGACTCCACCAGCCATAGAGGAATTAGAGGCACCACCAAAATCAAAAGAGCTAGATGAACCACCTAGGTTTATTTGGGAACATCCTTGGTAGATTCTCAGCTGAATGTGGACCCATTCTTCACTACCCTGATCATTAAGGATAGATTGTTGCACAACTGTATGTTTGATTCAAGGGCATCATGCAATGTTATGCCTCTGGAAGTTATGAATGAACTAAATATCAAAGTAATAGCTGCATATGGGAAGTGCACTACTATGGATTCCAGAGAGGTGCTAGTGGTGGGGTGTGTGAAGGGTCTAGTGGTGTAACTTGCAGCCTATCCAGGCAATAATTTAAAGCTTGATGTAGTTATTGTTGACTGCCCATCCAAGTGGGGTATGTTGTTATCTAGAAGGTGGGCTACAAGTATTGGTGGGAGTGTTTAAATGGATATGTCCTATGCCACCATCCCAGTTGAGGGTAGCCTTGTCAAGTTGTATGGGGAAAAGAAGATGTTGCATCTTATTAAAGATCCCAACAATGCATCCTATGAAGTATTGTACACAAATGTTGATGTTGATAACTTTGTGGGATTTGTTGATGGAAAGGAGCACAAGATTGAGGAATTCAGGTGTCTTGAATAAGTGGGCTCTCCTTGGACTCTATTGTTTGATGGAGCTTGCTCCAAGTTTGGGAATGGTGCTGGTGTTGTTCTGCTTTCTCCAGTCAGGAAAAAAATTATTTTTCCTTCAAACTCAACTTTGAGTGCACTAACAACACTGTTGAGTATGAGGCACTATTGTTGGGTTTAAGAATTGCTTGGAAATATGGTGTCAAAGACATCATTGTCAAAGGGGACTCAGAACTAATTGTAAAACAAGTCAGAAAATTGTATGCCATAAAAAATCAATGAATGAAACAATATAAACATGTAGTTTGGGATCTCATTGAGATGTTTGATTCATTCAACATTATGCATCATGATAGGAAGTTCAATGACTTGGAAGACAAGCTTGCAGTGTTGGGGTCTCATTTTGAAAATTGTGCAATATCCCCATATTGTGAATATGATGTTGAGGTGTTAACAAGACCAGCTATACCTGATAATGTTAAACATTGGCAAGTTTTTGATAATTATGCTCGGATCGAATATTTCTATAGAATAAGGCGAGAGTTTACGATCAAAGTATTGATTGGGAGCCAATGGTGTGCATAGCAAGATAAAAAAAAAAAAACCTTATTTGGCAAAGGCATCATCCAACTAAAGACTAATACCATTCTCAGAGGGTGGTTGCTCTTGAGTCCAATTTTGATAATGTTGATCACATTGTTAACAGATGCATGGCAGCCTCAAGGGATATTGAGGAGCATGACCTTGGCACAAAGGAGAAACCAAGGAAAATTTGGTTAGGCAACAATCTCAGTAGGGAGGAGAAGTAGTCATACATCTAATTGTTGAAAAAGTATCAGGATTGCATGGCATGGACCTATTCTAAACTAAAAGCATACAGAGAGGATCTATTTCAACATGAGATTCCCTTGGAGTCCAATGCAAAACCATTCAGGCATAAACAGAGGCCAATCAATCTACTCTTATCTCTTAAAATGCAAGAGGAACTGAAGAAGCTAAGAGATGGAGGGATTATTCAGCCCACAAGGTATTCTTCTTGGGTTGCAAAACCTAGTACCAATAAGAAGAAGAATGGTGATATCATGTTTGTGTGTAGATTTTAGGAATCTAAATAGAACATAAATGAAGGATAATTATCCTTTACCAAATATGGAAAACATGTTGCAATTAGTGATTGGTTCTAAATTACTCTCTACCCTAGATGGTTTCTCTGGTTATAACTAGGTTGTGGTGAAGGAATCAGAAAGGATCAAGAAAACCTTTACTACTCCTTGGGGGACATATGCATATGTTATGATGCCCTTTAAGTTTAATGAATGTTGAGCCACCTTTGAAAGAGCAATGGATGTTGTTTTTGCTAGTTACATCAATGAGTTTATTACGATTTATCAAGATGATGTAACTGTATATTCCAGGATGGCAAATGATCACTTGTTGCACTTGGAGAAGATGTTGATAAGATGTAGAGAATATTACATCTCACTCAATCCAATAAAGTGAGATTTTGGAGTGCAGAAGGAAAAGTTGCTTTGCCACATTGTGTCACAAGAGGGGGTGATGATTGATCCGAGAAAGGGTAGAGGCCATCAAAAAGTTCCAATTCCAAGAACCAAGAAGGCAATTCGAGTCTTTCTTTGTGCGAGATAAACTTCATCAAGAGATTTATATCAAACTTTGTTGAGTTGACCATTCCAATCACTTCCATGCTAAAGAAGGACCAGGTCATCAAATGGGACAGACTACCATCCAAGCTTTCAATGGGATCAAGGAGGCATTAAAGCATGCCCTTGTTTTAGCAGCTCCAGTTATAAGAAGCCATTTCAAATTATCTTTTTCTTGAGAGAACACTATTGCATCTATCTGTCTGCGAAAGATGATGAAGGGTCCGAGAGGCCAATTGCCTTTTTAGTAAGGCCTTACAGAGAGCTAAGTTTCAAATACACTATTATGGAGAAGCAAGCATTTTCCTTGGTAAAAGCAACAAAGGTTTTTAGACATTACATTCTAAGTTCTAAAGTGGTTGCTTATGTTATGTTTGTGGAGCCTATTTTCATGTTAGATTGTGGTACACCTTCTATGTGTTACACTCGGTTATTTTTACATGAAGGTCCCGGTCTGCTCTGCAATGAGTGGGTCGAGGGGAGTTCTTACAGGCGAAGCCCAAGAAAAATTTTCATGGGTGGTTTATTAACCCATGGGTAATGGGTAACCATTATGGGCTATTTTTGGGCCCATGGTTTTAAGACGCATTATTTTTAAAACCGCCTCTTTGGCTACCCATAGGTTTATGGGACGGTTTTGTTTTTCCCATTGTTTAATACCCATGGTTTTGTAAAAATTCCTGGCGATTTAAGCATAGCGATTGTCTATTTATATGGTCTTATGCATATGATAGATATACAAGCAAATGTATTTCAGATGTGTTTTGAATTCGGTGTGAATTCTCGTAGATTTTGTTGAGCATAGCTCAATGAACGGATCTGTATTGTATTGAGAGAGTGGAGGCTTGTAATAAAATCGAGCAAGTGATTCTTGGTGGACGTAGCCCAAATTGGGTGAACCACGTTAAATCTTGTCTCTCTGTGTTGTGTTATTTATTCTCGCACTTTTATTTGAGATCTCATAATATTTTCTACATATTATTTTCTCCCATTTGCGATTCCGTAAGAGATTATTCCACATATTTTATCTTTTATTTCCTAACACTTATGTTCCCCACACCATGGTAAAGGACATCTTATTAGAGATGGAAGTCTCAAGCAAAAGATGCGGGTGGGTGAACTAGTTGCAAGAATATGATATGGATATCCAAACCACGAGTTGGTGAGAGGTTTGGGATTGGCTAAGCTTATGGCTGAATGCAACTTACAAAACTATTAAGGTAAATGAGGTAGAAGAAGAAAGGGTAGGTGTTTTTGAAAGGTTGATGAGTTCTAAGTGGTACAAGGATGTGATTTTTTATCTCAGACACTTAATCTTATACGCCCCGAGTATTTGAGTAAGAACCAAAAAAGGGACCTTAAGTTGATTCCCAGAAATATTTCATTACTGATTATGGGTTAGCTTGGAAGAACTTTGAGGGAGTCCTCTTAAGGTGCATTATGAAGATGAATCCCCGGATAATTATTGATCTCCATGGAGGAGTTTGTGGGGGGCATTTTGCCGTAAGAGTCACAACACACAAGATATTGAGGGCTAGTTATTGGTGGCCAAATCTCTTCAAGGATATAACCTTGTTGGTTAGAAGATGTGAAAGTTGCCAATGCTTCTCTGGAAGACTAAAATCTTCAGGCTCCCTTCCTTTGCATCCTATATCAATTGAAGCCCCATTCAAGAAATGGGGAATGGATTTCATTGGTGAGATTTCACCCTTCAAGTGTTAGCCCTAAGTGGATTCTTGTAGCCACCGATTACTTTACCAAGTGGGTGGAGGCAATCTGCCACCAAAAAGCAACACACCAAATTGTCATATATTTTTGTTAAACCATATCATCTCGCAGGTTTGCGGTGTCACAAGATTGTTCTTGACAATGACATGAGATTTAGAGCTAAACCTTTGGTGGCAATGTGTAAAGAATATGGGATCAACTTGACATATGCCTCTAATTACAACCCCCAAGGAAATGGACAAGTTGATTCTAGTAATAAAAACTTGCTGAAGATTATCAGAAGAACCTTGGAGCTAAACAAGAGAAAGTGGGGTGAATAGTTGAAGTTTCCTATTTGGGCTGATAGAATCACTGTTAAAAGAGCCACTGGAAAGAGTCCATTTGAGTTGGTGAATGGAACTCGGGCCTTATTGCCCCTTCATATGCAACTATCCTCATATCAGTTCATTCAAAAACTGGAGGATCAATAAGTAAGTCCTTATGATGCTCGCATTAACCAAATTGTTGAACTTGATGAAGAGAGGAGGGCATCCCACCGAGGGCATGTAAAGTTCGAGAAATGCTAAAGAAGTTATTCCACAAGAAGGTTACCCCAAGAGATTTCAATGTTGGAGATCTTGTGCTACTATGGGATAGCAAGCATGAATGTAGGGAAAGTATGGAAAATTTGACTCACTTTGTGGATGGGCCCTTACTCTATTGATATCAGGATTGGTGAACATACCTTCTTCTTGAAGGATTTGTATGGTGAATTGCTTGAGCTACCTGTTAATGGTAGGAATTTGAAGCATTTCTTGGATTGATTCCCGAAACAAGGTAAAAATATTTTTATGTGTATAGCTACTTGTTTGTTTCCTATTTTTTGTGTTTCTTCTCATTCTAGTCCTTGGTGATTTGTTTTGTTGGTTTCTCTATTTTATTTTGGGAGATGGTTTTGTTTCTCTGCTCTGTGAGATGACTTCATTTCCCAATGGATATTTTTGGCACTTGGTCTACCATTGTTCTCATGGCACTCACGAGGAGTGCCCATCCCAAGTTAGCCAATGTTGGTGCTCAAAATAGTCTCGCCCCATTTTGCCTTTGAAAACTATCGTTTTACGGTCTCTACTATATTTTCTCCCCGTGTTGTGCTCGAAAGTTTCGCTTTCTAAATTGTTGCCATAATTAATTTGTTCCTGGGTCGAAGATCACGTAGGGGTCCATTTGTGCTCCTTGTTTCTCTGTCCCTCTAAAAGGTTTGTAATTTGGGTCTCCCATTCTTTGTTCATTCAAAAACTCAGGCTTTCCCATTCTTTCCATTTTCCACAATCGATTTGTTTCCCTTGTCATTTTTGCCCCAAATAATTGATAAAAAATGAATGGATGTAGCTCTAAGGAACGTATTTGAGCCTTATAATGTTTCTAAATCCTCTGATCCTTGGAAAAATTTCATCTTCGGGCTCAAATGGTCATTTTACGTAATTTACGGTTTGATGAGCATTTCTCCTAGTCAAATTTACATCCTTACATCTACAGGAAACATGGCCTCTTTTGGTTGGACGTGGCTTGGTGGGGTACTTCATAATTTTATAAATCACCTCAACTTGAAAACTGGCCTACATGGAGGAACGATGCTCATTTGAAAGTTCACTTTTGGGTTTGGCCTTGAAGTTGCGTCGGGAGGACACGTGGAGGTTTCCATTGCTTTTCCTGGACTTAGACAAATTCTTATATGCCCCAGTACATGGTTTGGTGGAACAGAGACACGTGGTGAACCCATGCTCATTTAGGGTCTCCGCTTTGGGCACCATTCTAAAATTATGCCATGAAGACACGTGGAGGAACCGCGCATGTTTGGAGACTAGCCCTTGAGTTTCATTTTAAAGAAGTGCCAAGAGGACACTTGGAGGCCTCTGCTCACTTTGCATTTTTCTTGGAATTTTCAAGTGGCCAAAAGAGATTGCCTCGACTCTAACACATGGCACCTTCTACTGAGCTTTAAGCCTTCAAACAAATTTTGTTGGGCAAGACATGGCGGCCTACGCTCTTCGGGGTCTTAAATTTTGGGGACCATCTCAAAATGTGTGCCATCAACGCGTGGCGGTTTGAAAAGTCAAAAGGGACCAGGGAATGGAGCGGACCATTAGAGGAAACTTGGAATTTTTGCCTCTTATTCTCAAAAGGGTTAAAATACCAATAATGGCCCATGAAGCCCAATAAAGGAAGGGTCAAAGCTTGCTCTAGTCAACGGCGAAGGTGTAGAATCTCGGGGAAACTTGGAAAAATTTCCTTTTGGGAAAAATGAGTTAAAGGTAAAAGGAAGCATGGTTCTAATGGGAACCAATTTAGGAAACATGTCAAGATCATTTCTCAAGGGTGGAGGCACGGAGGAAAATGTGAAAATTTTAATTTTTCCAAACATTGTAAAAGTAAAAAGAGAAACCGCAGACCCGCTCTAAAATTAAATCTTACACGTGGATGGCCCAAATTCAAAGTAAAGATCAACGACAATTGTGAGTCTAAATTTGATTTTCCCCCCATTTCTACTGAAACACTTCTAGAAGTGTGAGTCTTCATGATTTCTTGGTATTTTCTACACGCCAAACAAAGAGGAGAGTTAATTTTGATATCTAAGTTTGGTGGAGAAGATCTAGAGACATCTTTCACCATTAAAATGGTCTAGCTATTGGGCTCGATGTGATCTTCTGTTTTCTTCTCCCGTGCATGAAAGAACCATATTTGACAGATTAGGGATGGAGGTGGTTGGCGAATAGAAGGAAGAGTGTTCTACCAGATGAAGGAATTGAATGCTGAGATTTTCGAAGAGATCTGCCCCATGAGCACTGAAACTTTTTACAGATCTGATTCTGGGAATCGCGATCGTGATCATGGAAAGCACTGGTGGCACTCAATGTTTTTGTCTTTTGGGGAAAAGGGCTATGTTGTAAATGTTATAAATGGCACAAATTTATCATGCAAATGGTTGGAGTGTGAAGGGTTGGGACTGATTTTCCTAATAGAAAAAAGGCTTGATAGAGCCCATCCTCCTTTGAGAAGCTGTTTGAGAAGCCTGTATATCTATTTTGTATTGAATTTGATCATGTCAAGGTGGTTGCGAGTGTATAGCCATTGACAAGCTCTGATATTGTTCTAGAAACTTTCCCCTAATAAATTTAATCAAACTTGAGCTATTATGTGTGGATCTTATGCAAAATGTGTGGCTTTATACGGATTTATGTAAATAGTTTTTCTTGTTCCTGTTGCAATCTTGTATCAAAATCTGTCTCAATCCTTGTGATTGTTTAGTGGCATATGAAATTTCATTTCTTAGAAGAGATTTCATCTGGGAGTGAAATAAATGATTTAAAATCACTTTTCTCTCATCTGTTGACAAAGATTGTCTATAAGCCTCAGGGTGTACCTCGGCACGTGATTGGGCTCAAATCTTGATTTTTTTTGGGTTTTACAACTCAAGCCTTCATGTTAGAATCTCATAGATTGTATGAAAAAGTGCTAATCTATGCCTCCATTGAAGCACATGTTCTTGTTAAAGAAACATTTTTGATGCTCTGTGGCATTCTATTAGTTTAGTCTTCCATTTTGCAAAAGTTCTCAAATATTTGGTATAATCAAATTTATCCTACTTCACCCCCACCAAAATCCATCTAAAAACAACTCATCCTACCCATACTACCCTGTTTGTCATGTGTGTATAAAATTCACGCATTTTACTACCAAAGCATGTAGAAACAATCAAGATTCCAAATGTCTTTAGTAAGCCCAGAACCTTGCTTAGAGAATATCTCCACTATCTAGAGTAATGACAACTCATAAGAGTTAGATTTTGTTGCATTGACCATATTTTCTTCAAGGTCTCCTTAACAACTTCATTAGGAAGGATATCTCCATCTCCTCCATAAACAGCAGGATACAAAAGGGTTATCTTACCTTGGTTGAAAGGCACAACCTAAAATAGTGAGGATAGATCAAATCCTGTTGAGGGTGTTATCCATTTCTCCACATCTAGTGATTATGGGATAGTTAGATCCAATCCCCGCTCAAAAATGACTCATCCCGATCTATCTCGTCTCTAAGCTTCTTGTTAAACATGTGATGATGCTCGGACTTTGAAGGAGAATCAATTTGGGTACGAACACCTTCAACCACATAGTTTTATGAATACGTCGCACTCTGAACATCCTCGGGTTAGCCTCTATAGTTGCAGTATGGCCTCGGGCTCTAGTCTATCAATCAAATCCTGTAAGTATCTATGTCCATCTTATACCCACAAACATTAATCCACTTCCTCGCATATATATTTTCCTATCACATTCTCCTCATGGACCTCTAATTGGCCTAAACATGACTATATGCTCATATGACAATACATGTAATAGTGTGGTGGCTCTTATCCCTCCACCATGATCATCGTGAGTAAACATGTATAGATCCTTGTTTAGGTGGGCCAACACACATCATGCCCACACATATCTAGTGCTCTCCTCCTCTATCCACCGATATATATCATGCATCTTATACAAGATGCCTACACCCCCCCTCCCTCTCTTGTTATAGATGAAGCAATCACAACGGCAATGAAATTGCAAAGGAACACACGATATCAAGATAACATCCAAAATTCTATGCCCATAAAATACTATCTAGTAGCTCACATTTTTCTATCCAAATCCTCTAACAACATAACCTGTACCCTCTCCCCAACAACTGGTAATCACAATATATGATACACATCCTCCAAAGTAACTTTCATCTCACCCATAAGCAACCGAATGTACATGTATCCACACACCAACTCTCACATAATGCTTTCAACATAGGCATATTATGGGGTGCATCCACCATCTGTGCTATGTGCCACAGGACATCATGGTCCATAACATCCCATTCATCATCCGATAAGCCTAGTCCAAACAAAGTACTCAAATGATGACTCATGGAATTCCTTGAGTGAATATCCTTCTACACACCAAAAATGTGTAAAGATATTACTTGTATAAATCGAGAACATATACAAGTAGAATAACATGAGAGAACACCAAAATATAGATAAATGATGACAATATGCTCATATAATAGCTTTGCCACTTCGAGGGGGCAACCTCCAATACCACTTCGAGGGGTAACCTCCAAACCATACAATAACACTCCAATACTCAAATCCTCCTTAACTACTGACCTTCTAACCCCTATATATACCATTCTAACCTATGGCCAATCTTTGAGGCCGACCTCCTAAGCATAATAAATCATAAATGAATGATATAATAAGATAAGGGGATGTGTGCCACATGTCGGCATCTCCATCAACCCATATACATTATAATATTATATCCCAAGGTACATAGCAAAATGCCAAAAACACAAACGTTAGAACACTATACAAGTACAAATACACTCATATATCACATTACTATACACTAAGAAATCTCAATTACACTATTATAGATCAAATATACACATTCTGGACCATGACGACTAGATGCGGGATTGAGGAGCCCACGAGAAGGACACTAACGCCCAAGTATGGGCACTCCTATCTCAAAGATCACTAGTAAAAATATGATAAAACCAAGTATTACACACATTTTTTGAAAAAAACATTATACTTGCCAATTCCACTATAGTCCATGATGCGGCGACAATCGCCACCCTCGCATAGTCCCTTAAGAGCCACGATACCAAAATATCGTTCAACTTGACAAGTGACTACTCTGGACTCGTGGCACCTAGAGATGTCTCGTCCGATCCGACACCTCAATATGGACCCTCTCTGAATAGCCTCTCTTGGTTTTTTCCTTCCCAGATCGGTGCTCTCGCTGCCCTATTGTTTTCAAACGCTAAAATGTAAATAGTGCAGTTTGAGCCAGTGTAAGGTTGTCAAACGCTATATTTTGCAAACGGTGGGTTGTGGCACCAAACCCCGTGGCACCTAGAGACGTCTCATCTAATCCAACACCTTGGCATAGGGACCCTATATAATAGTCTCTCTTAGTTTTTTCCTTCCCGGATCGGTGCTCTCGCTGCCTATTCTTTCGCAAACGCGTGAAATAGTGCAATTTGAGCTAGTGTAAAGTCATCAAACGCTATATTTTACAAACAGGTGGGTGGTGGCACCTTGAACCGACCATGTTGACATGTCTAGGTGGCCAGGTGAATGCTAAAAGAGGTGGTGTTTCAAAGTGCGTTACAAGTTCGTTGCTTAGGGCTACTTCGTTCGTGCGTAGTCCCTTAATAGCCACGAGACTAAAATATTGTTCAACTTCACAGTGACTACTCGGACTCCGTGGCACCTAGAGATGTCTTGTCTAATCTAACACCTCAATGTAGGGACCCTCTACAATAGCCTCTCTCAATTTTTTCCTTCCCAGATCGGTGCTCTCGCTGCCCTATTGTTTATAAACGCGTGAAATAGTGCAGTTTGAGCCAATGTAAGGTTGTCAACGCTATATTTTACAAACGATGGGTCATGGCACCAAACCGAATGCACCAACACATTTGAGTGGCTGGGTGAACACTATAGGAGGTGTTGTTTCGGTGCGTGACAAGGTCGTTGCTTCCGGCTACTTCGTTCGGGCGTAGTCCCTTAAGAGCCCTGAGACCAAAATATCGTTCAACTTCGACAGGTGACTACTCGGACTCTATGGCACCTAGAGATGTCTCATCTAATCCAACACCT
The DNA here is from genome assembly GCA_018340775.1 of Taxus wallichiana var. yunnanensis. Taxonomy (NCBI): domain Eukaryota; kingdom Viridiplantae; phylum Streptophyta; class Pinopsida; order Cupressales; family Taxaceae; genus Taxus; species Taxus wallichiana. Next base: position 434,478,754 of record CM031241.1, on the reverse strand, counting down.
CAATGTAGGGACCCTCTATAATAGCCTCTCTCGGTTTTTTCCTTCTCATATCGGTGCTCTCGCTGCCCTATTGTTTGCAAAACACGTGAAATAGTGCAGTTTGAGCCAATGTAAGGTTGTCAAATGCTATATTTTGTAAACGGTGGGTCATGGCACCGAACCAATTATGTGTCGACACATCTGGGTTTCCATATAAACCCTAGAGGAGGTAGTTTTTGGTACACGACAAGGTCGTTGCTTAGAAGCTACTTCGTTGATCATAGTCCCTTAAGAGCCACCGAGACCAAAATATCATTCAACTTTGACGGGTGACTACTCAGACTCTATGGCACCTAGAGACATCTCGTCTAATTTGACACCTCAAAGCGTAAGGACCCTCTATAATATCCTCTCTTGGTTTTTTCCTTCCCAGATCGGTGCTCTCGCTGCTCTATTGTTTGCAAACGCGTGAAATAGTGCAGTTTGAGCTAGTGTAAGGTTGTCAAATGTTATATTTTGCAAACGGTGGGTCATGGCACTAAACCGAATGCACCGACATGTCTAGGTGGCCAGGTGAATGCTAGATGAGGTGTTGTTTTGGTGTGCGACAAGGTCATTGCTTTTGGGCTACTTCGTTTGGGTGTAGTCCCTTAAGAGCCCTGAGACCAAAATATCATTCAACTTCGACGGGTGACTACTCAAACTCCATGGCACCTAGAGACATCTCGTCTGATCTCGACACCTTAGCGTAGGGACCCTCTACAATAGCCTCTCTCGGTTTTTTCCTTCCCATATTGGTGCTCTCACTGCCCTATTGTTTGCAAACGTAAAATAGTGCAGTTTGAGCCAGTGTAAGGTTATCGACGCTATATTTTGCAAACGATGGGTCATGGCACCAAACCGGCTATGCCGAAACATCCAGGTAGCCAAGTGAATGCTAGATGAGGTGTTGTTTTGGTGTGCAACAAGGTTCGTTGCTTCCGGCTACTTCATTTGGGTGTAGTCCCTTAAGATCCATGAGACCAAAATATCGTTCAACTTCAATGGGTGACTATTCGGACTCGTGGCACCTAGAGATGTCTCGTCCGATCCAAAACCTCAAGCATAGGACCCTCTACAATAGGCTCTCTCGGTTTTTTCCTTCTCATATCGGTGCTCTTACGCCTTATTATTTGTAAACGCGTAAATAGTGCGGTTTAAGCCAATGTAAGGTTTTCAAACACTATATTTTGCAAACAAAGGGTTGTGGCACCAACTCCGATTATGCACACGCGTAGGTATGGTCTTGCAAACACTTGGGGAGGAGTCATTTTTGTTATGTTTGTGGAGCCTATTTTCATGTTAGAGTTTGGTACACCTTTCATGTGTTACACTCAGATATTTTTATAAGCGATCCACTCGCCCGGTGAGCGGGTCAAGGGGGTTCGGGGGGTGAAGCCCCTCGATGGGGGCTCAAGGGTGAAGCCCCAAAGCAAATTTTCATGGGTGGTTTATTAACCCATGGGTAATGGGTAACCGTTATGGGTTGTTTTTGGGCCCATGGTTTTTCGATACCCATTGTTTTGTAAAACCACCTCTTCGACTACCTATTGATGTACTTATAAATAGATGGACATACAATAGGATTTATATGAGTGTGTTTTGTGAAGGTGAATAGTGTGTGCAAATTCAAGTGTGAATTCGGGAGGGTTTGTTGAGCGCAGCTCCAAACAAGATCTGATTATTGTAATTATGAAGACTGTTGGCTTGTAATAAAATCTGAGCAAGTGTTCTTGGTGGATGTAACCCACATTGGGTGAACCACGTTAAATATTGTCTTCGTGTTGTGCATTTTTCATTTCTATAATTCTATTCATACTTCTTATTATTGCGATTCTAAGGAATTATTCTGCATTAGATATTATTAATTCCTAACAATTTTGGTTCTCTAAGCACTAGGTGCTTTTGGGCTACCTCCTCCAGAGCCAAGAACCCCCTCCACGGGTACATAAATCATTGTTAATTGCTTCTCTTTTCTTATAAAAAAATGAAAGCTTCTCTTAGCTTCGAGAATTTATAATTCTCTACTAACAGCAACCACGTGAAGGTAGAAGTTTTTCGCACCACTAACTTGAACATAAAAGTGTTAGTCAAAGATATTTATGTTTTAAATCAAAACCATACTAGATATATACAAAATACACAAATTTAAAATAAAATATATGAACTTAAATCTATCTAACTAACAAATTTATATATATCAAATAAATTATATATACCAGACATGAGAATTGTAAATTCATTCCAATGAACCATCAGGATCGGATCTACTCTGAATAGCGGACAAGATTGCTTCATGATCTGACTCTTGAACCTTCCAAAGAATCTTGTTATTAGGCCTTCCTCAATATCTATACAACTGAATATTTGTCACTAGAACTAGATGTAAATATAAGAGTATTTTCTGTGTGTCTCAAAGTCTTCAAACACCCAAACAGAGGAGTTTTTTAATGGATACCATCAAAGCCAAGTTCTAGTAACTACCACTAACCCTGTAGGATACTCAATATCTTCACCATCTATAATAGGAGAAGTCAACTTATTTCTTTCCTCGATGCAATGACATAAGAAATAGTTTGTTCCTTCTTCATTGTCTTCTGTCACAATAACTACAAACACATGTCCTACAAAAAACAAAGGTTGAACAACTCAAATTTAAATTACATATTAAAATTTCAATGGACATAACTCAATACAAAAATTAAATAAATAACCATAAATACCTTGTCGCACCAAAATCAAAAATTTCATCAAAGTCCTTGGATGTTGCAACTTCATCTGCAGAAACAAGTCATAATTCTTGTGGAGGTTGATAACTAGGAAGCGGAGTTAGAGGCCTACAAATCCATCCATCCACCCATTCTTGTGAATCACACTCAGCAGTGACAAATTTGATACAAGATGCACAAAACATGCCAACTTTCTTGTCCATGTGGCCCACAAAGTAGCGTCTAAGCTACAAAATGAGTGCATATCACTTTGGACCCATGAGTTTCATAATAATCCTCATAGTTAACAATTTGTTGTTCCTCTATCAACCAAATATGTCATGTGAAGTCGTGGGAATTTTCTTGAGAACCTCGTGGCCATGTTGTCATACACCATTCCACTATGCTCTTTGCATCTTTTAATTTAGCACCATCTTTGTACTTTAACTCTTCTCTTGTAAGATCTCTTTTCACACATGCCCATGCACACCATCATGCTCTCATTTTCCATGTCCATCCTCAGTGAAACTCCAAATATGTTGCACACCCATCTTGACATGCATTTTGCTCATCCAATAAAACATTCATGCATTCTTAAACTGAGACATGTAATTATCTAACCATATATAATGTTGTTTGAAGTGGATGTCCCTATCAGACAAGTTTCCATAAAATAACCGGAAACACCCTTGCACAAATTCGCAAACTTGAGTTCACTAATATAAAAGTGGTATTGAAAAAAATGATCATTCTTTATTTAGGAGAATGTAGAAATTTATAATGGTAACTTGTATAAGTTGTAATATTGCAAAACCTCATTTGTGGTTGCAATGTGTAATTCTCTGAAAATCGACCACTAAAACAATAGTACCGATAGGAAATGTGTCCTTTCATATCTTAAGCTGCTCATCCAACCATCGAGCTCTATGTGTATTCCTAGCATACTCATAAACAATTTCATCCTTAAATTTTCTCAAAAATTAGAAAACAAACATTTGTTCTCAGAACTAGCTCATACACCGTTTAGACTCTTTTCCATCTTTCAACTGGTATGCAACTGATTTATTTTATCAAACTCAACTAAATTATGTCCTATTGTACCTTCAATTTTCTCATGGATGTAACTTTCCAATTTAGGTAATCCGCCGCATGTACTACAACTTCCATCTAAACAATCCTGACTATAAAAAAATTGTCCAACTTTTTTTCACAAAATATAGTAGGAATGAAATCCTGGAAGATATTGGTGGAACTTGAACACCACATTCTAATAACATAATTTCAGAATGAAAAATAAAACGAATACGTAAAAATTTAGCATAATGCATCACAAATTCAACATGTTGCTGCCTAACAACAAGTGGTGCGATCGTGGTTGATTTTCACATAGAATGGTTTTAACATTTCAAAAAAACGCGTTGACTAATTTTAATTTCTAGATTCTCTTGTTCAAACTTATGAAAAATTGAGTTTGATTCATATCTAATAAATGATTTGGATGTGGTTCACGATTAGTAGAACCAACTCTCTCCATTTGATAACATCTCTTGTATTAGGTGAAACTCTAGTGTTATCATGCCAAAATTAAATAACTTCTCTTATAGCATCGTAATTATTTTTTTTTCCTTACGCGGTGCTCTAGTAGAAAATGCCCAAAAATCGGCGTTATTGAGTGATTGAAGGATATTACGTCTTTCAATTGCTTTCATTAGAGTTTTTTGATTAACTTGCAACATTCGACTTGTTTGCGTAATCAAACGTTTTTTTATTGATTCACTTACAACACTAGTAGCAAGTACATGACACACAATATTACTATCCCTAATGTGTCTCTTGACACCAACAGTGTGATATGCATCATGAAGGTTTTCAACAATTGTAGAGGTTTGACCATGTATATTAGATGTTGTCAATCATAAGGTGTTTAATGTAGGTCTCATTTTAATCAATTTCATCAAACTAACCAACAACTGACATCTTTGGGAATCATTTAAAATTTCAAAATGATTATCCCAAATTTCAGTGGCTTTTCTTCTGATTTGTCATTCAGAAAGTTTGTCAGACATTGGTTTCAAAAAAATTTCATCAATTTCAATAAAAAATTAGGTTTCTTACGTAAAATCCTAGGAGGTGTTTTTGTCAAATTTTGCCTATCTACAATTTCAACATGAATTTCCTTATTCACATTTTCATTGTCTCCTTCAATTTCAACATTTTCTACATCATGAGTATTTAATTCTTCTTCAACATTGACGGTAAAAACATCTTCATCACGAGTATTTAATTCAACTTCAACATTGATAGTAGAAACATTACCTGGTTCTTCATTGCTTACAATAGTTGGGGTTGAAGATGAACCTCTTCTTGATTCACGAAGATTCCACATTCGCTCAGCATTTTGAATTTTGTTGGCCTCTAATTCGTTTGGTGTTTTTTTACTTAATGACTTCCTTTTTGACTTTGTTTCTTATCTCCCATGATGTTTTTCTTCCGGTGATAAGAAAAATGTGCAGAAAAAGATAGAATTTCATAGTAATTCATATGGTAAGGTCAGAGAATAAAAATCACATGGTAATTCAGACATTAGGATGTGTGTAAATATGATTTATGAACCATGAGCACACTTTATAAACCGCGATCGTAGTTTATAAAGCGCGCTCGCGTTTTGTTAAAAAACCATGATCACGCTTTATAAACCATGATCATGAATCTATCTACCGAACCTAAGCCTCGGAAAATCTTTTTTTTTCCCAACCAAAGCTATGGAAGGTCATTATGAAGTGTAAAAGGTCAAAAAACCTCAAATTTTCTCTTCCAAAGACTTGAACCATGCTAAAAAACTGAAAACATTTCACAAAAATGGTGCCATCACATAGGGGAGATTGTTAGCTTTGTAGAAATATTGATTTTAAAGTGAATAGAATAAGATAAATATCATTTTATAATTTTTTATTAACAATAGGTTTTTAAGACATATTTTCCCGTGAATGTTCATGTCTACGTTTAAGATTGTAAATTTTGTTTCACTTATCAAAATGTGATAAAACTTATACCATCCCAAACGTGGACAAATTCTATACATGTTAAAAAAAAAAAAAATTATTTTGATATTTTTGATATAGTTATGGCAGGCAAACGAAAGCACTCCATTTTCTAAATATTTTCAAACCACTTTCATGGAAAAAATCATTAAAAAAATATATATTTCTCAAAAAAATATAAAATAAAATCCATCCCAAGATAGACAACTACATCTAACTTTTCACCAAATGAAAAAAAAAAGATTTTGTCATCCAAATCGCGGGCAAACGGACTACAATCTTATAAGTTTTTTTCAAAAATAAAACCAAGTCATATAATTTTAAGTGTTTAATATAGCTAAACTTGTCTATTTTTTAAAAAAAAAAAAGTATTTTAGAAACTAGATTCTAGATGCTACAATTCATATTTATATATATTTTTCTAATTTTGAATGCACTGTATTGCTAATAATCCCTACAAGTTGAGATTTCATTGTTTTTGCAATATGACATCCACGGATGACCCCATTTTTGTCCATCAACTTCCTGCACTTACCCAACTTACTAAACACTCTAGGCCAATAATATCTTACTTTCATGATTTTGAGTGTTGTGACTCTTGGAGCAAAATGGCCTCCAGCTACTTCAACATGAAATTCTTGTAGCACTCTCTCCACCTGATTTGTCCCAATGCATCTCAACAAAATACCATTGATGTCTCTTTTGAACAAGACACCATCAATAAGGACATATGGGATGGCCTGTAGCCTAAAATGCCTTCTTTTTGCTTTACTCATCCCATGAGGACATATACTTGTTTGAAGGAAGTGCACCATGTCTTGGGTTGAACAAGGAGCGGTATATCATCTCTCCCTTCTCCTTGATCATCTTGTAAGATAAGAACGACCTCTTTATCACTGTTTGTTTCATCTTGTAGAGAAGAGGCTAATTGCTCACACAAGCCCCTCCCATGGACCAGCTTGGTGACCCTGATCTCAATGTCATATTCCATGACACGAGTGATCCACCTTGCACGTTTCTCATTCAGGTCCTTGCTGAGGAGGAATTCTTTGACTCCTGCATGGGAGACCAATAGTTGGATTTTGTTGTTTGAAACCAAATTCTTAAACTTCTTCAGTCCCTTGATCACCGCCAAGACTTGCTTCTCAATGAAGGAATACCTCACCTCATAGTCCTCTAGACTCTGACTAAAGAAATCAATTGGTTGTTCTGAACTTTCTTTATTCTGCTGAACTAGGATTGCAAAGATAGTGTCACTGCCACCAAAGGCATATAATATGAAGTCCTTGGAAAAATATGGATTTACAAGAGTTAGGGCTTGTGATATGGCTTCTTTGACAGCTTCAAAGCTTTCCTTTCCTTCAGTTATCCATCTGAATGCTAAGATCTTCTTCAACATCAGTTTTATTGGCTTAACCAGAGTAACAAAGTTTGGGAAAAACCTTCGAACAAAGTTGATCTTCCCCAAGAATATTTGAAGATCCTTCTTGTGACTTGGCAATGGTAGTGCTCTTATTGCTTCAACTCTTTCTGGATCAATTTCCAGACCTTCCTTAGACACAATGTGGCCCAAAATCCTGCCCTCATGGGCCAAGAATATGCATTTTTAGGGTTCAAAGATACCCCAAATCTTCTACATCTTTGAAACACTTTCCTTAGATGAAAAAGGTGGTTTGTTGTGTTCTTGGAGAACACAGTGATATCATCTAGATAGATCAACACTATTTTGTTGATTAGCCCTTTGAATGCCATATCCATGGCTCTTTAGAAAGTAGCACCAACATTAGACAGTCCAAATGGACATTTTTTTGTATGCATAGGTGCCCCATTTGGTGGTGAAGGCAGTTTTGAACTGATCATCTTCTTTCACCATGATCTGATTGTATCCTGAGTAGCCATCCAAGAGATAAAATCTCTCTGACCCAGACACCACTTGCAAGATCTATTCCATTGAAGGGAGTGGGTAGTGATCTTTGAGGGAGGCTCTGTTCAAATCCCCTAAAGTCAACACATAACATGATTTCTTCATTTTTCTTTTGATGGGACAATATTTGCAACCCAACTTGAATGATTGATTGGGAATATGATACTTGCCTCTATTAGTTTATTCATCCTCCTTCTTCATCGTAGGCTCAATATGTGGGTCAAATGGTCTCGCTTCTACTTGATAGGGTGAGCAGGATAGGTTCCAATTCAATTGTGTGTTGTGCTAGTTTTGGATTGAACCCTCTTAGGTATTCATAACTCCAAGTAAACACATCAAGGAATTCTTGAAAAAGTTATATAAATTAATACCTTTCTTTCTCAATGGCCACCTTGCCAATTTTAAGTGTTTTGTCTTCTTCAAATGGTATTGACTCGAATCCTCTCCTTTGATTTGCATGTTAGCCTTCTCTTTTCTGAACTGATCATTAGGATTAAAAATGGATTCTAATGTCACTAAGCCTTTGGGAAGCTTGTTTGTATGCAACTTGTACTATCTGATTCCCATACTGCTACTCTAGTTTTCTCTAGTTTCTAGCTGATAATTTAGCTTCTTGTTGTAGAAATTTAATGATCTGCTGATCATTCTCAAACACCTGCTAACGCATGTATTATTATCTGGCACTATTGGCCTCACAACCACATGGATATGTGGTTGTTCTTTATCTCTTTTGATGTTGTCCACCACATCAAAGGCTGCTCCAACTGCTGCAAGTCTATCAACAACTTCATTTTCTTTTCTGGGTATGGACACAATGCTAAAGGCTTTGAAATCCTCCATGAGGTCCCATACTCTATTCTTATAGTTCTTGAGTAGGTCATTCTTGATAGCATTAAGTCCTCTAACTTGATTGGAAACCAATTCACTATCACCAAACACCGCAAATTCTTGATTCCTAGCTTTCTTGCCCAATGAAGACCTTGGACTAAAGCCTCATATTCAACAGCATTATTTGAGCAAGAAAACTGAAATCTAAAGGCTGAATAATACTTCATACCTTTGGGAGACACAATCATAGCTCCTCCTCCAGCTCCTTGTCTACTCCTTGAACCATCAAAGTATAAGAAGGCACCTTCATCAAGGGCTTTACTTATTGGAATTCTATCCCAAGTTCGTTGGAATCTAAGGTTGAATTCATCAACTATTCATTTGGACCTCTATTGATTGTTGTTAGCTGCTCCAATAAAGACAAGTTATCAACTTTTCCCCCAAATTGATTGTGAAGGGCCATGCACAACTGGTTCCAGCCTTCACGGATAAAGCCTCCCGCAAGACTCCCGAACCATTGTGAAGCCTTCCCTTTGAGTGAAGAGGTGAGCAACTTGATTGTACTATGTCCATTTCATGAATCTCATGGATTGTGAAAACATTTGCAATATCTTGGACATGATCACCCGGAGAAGTTTGGTTCTCCCTAGTGAAATATGGGATACTCTTTAATGTTGCAATAGGAACTAGATTTTGTGCATTCAAGGCAAGTGGACTACTGCCAGTGAAATTAACATAAGGATTTGGCTGAGCCATTTTGATTAGCCTAAGCACTCCTCTTGATTGAATGAATGGTCTGCCAAGAGGAGGTGTTGATAAAGCTCTTCTTGGTGGGGATAGAGACCTCTAGACTCTTCTTCTTCCTCTCCCTCTATCTGGGGATAAGTCTAAATAGAAAAATAGTCCCTTTTCTCTGGTTCTTGACCGTGTTTGTATTCTTCTCATGAACTTACTTGACTACTGAAAACAATAGATTTTTTTCTTTTGGAGTCACCAGATGTATAGTTTTAAAAACTTCTTAAAATCTAGAATCACAACAAGTGTACATCAATCCTTCTGTAATAAGATGGAGAATTCTTGTCCCACCGGGCATGCAAAAACTATTAGTGCAGAATCACAAACACCCCCAGATGAGCTCTAAAAGATCTACTTCTCTAAGGCAGATTCATTTGGTGTGATTGCATAACATGGAACTTTTCCTAAGGTGTGGGACCTTGTAAATTGGAAAATCTCTCCAGATTAAAGGTTGGTTCCTTATTCCTCTGTTCAGGTGCATATGTGAGGATTTTAAAGGATCTATTTCTCATATCTAGTCTAAACTTTCCAAGGGGACATGGATAAAAGAATACAGAAATGAGAAATAACTAAACTACTAGGTGATGCACCAAAGGAATGATGAACACTTAGTTTTCTTTCGACACGAACCAATAAAATGCATACCATAAACAAGCACAGATAGCTAGATCTATAATGAGAGACCGGATAGAAGCAAAAGAAACAAGAAGGATCTAAAATTGATCACAAATGCATTTTATTGCTCTATAGAAAGATACGATTCATTACGTAATAACTAAAAGGTGGAAATGTGTTACAATTTTAATGGAAGGCCTAAACCCCACAAATCCTTTGTTAGAAGGAGAAGGGATCCTACAAAACTAATAATATCCAACCCTTTACAATGAACCATGCATCTGTCTTTATAGATTCAACCTGAGAGAAGAAAGAGAGAGACAAAGAGAAGCGGGAAAACGTGGTCAAGGCTCAACCACTACTAATAATGCGTCTACTAAAATCTATATATCCATCTTTTTGCATCGATCCTTGGTTTGGCACCTTGAAGGAAGAGGAAATGGTGAAAATAGATCGAATCCGATCTGGTTATTGAGATTGATGATCCTACATTGAAATCTCAAAGACATTTCTCCATTTTACCTCTACCTAACTTCCCAAAAATTAAAGTTTCAGACTCCCATGGCGTAGAAGAGATCGAGATCTTTCCAACGGTGTCAGATTTGCAATATTTCAAGCCCTGGGTCGAAAGATATGCCCCTTTGAAGTTTGAATTGATTCCGTACAAATGAACGGGAAAAAAAATTGAAAAATGGGTCCCCCTTTTGGATTGGGACATGTGGCAGCTAGATTGGAACAAAATTTGGGCCCGCGGGTCTATAATTCACCTTTTATCCTCTTGGGTGAAAAAACGCAAAACTTAAAAAGTTCCCGCAGCCCCGAAGCTCCGCACGGACATGTGGCTCCTTTTGGTTGGATGGGAAAAATGCTCCCATTTTTACCTTTATGCCTTTTCGGTGAAAGGAAAATTTCACCTTTCCCCCGACTCCCCACCTTGGCTTTGACTCGGTCAAAATGCTTTGACTTTTCCCTAGGCGGATTTCCGGGCCATTTTGTAATTTTTACTCCCTTTTGAGGCAAAGGGCAAAAAATCAACTTTTTCCCTAACGCCCCACTTTCCTCTAGGGACACGTGTCATTATGCGCGCCGCTTGGGAACCTTTTCTCCATTTTACCTTTGAAACAACGCCCTTAAGACACTTGGTAGCCTCCGCCACCTATTTGTGCATTGACTATTCAACTAACTCTACCCCCCTTTGAGGTACACGTGGAGGCACCGCGCTTGTTTGCAAACCCGACCCAAAGTTTTCCTTTGGAGGAGCACCGAGTTGACACTTTTTGGCCTCCACTGATCTGGAATTTTCAACAGTCTTTCTTACTTTTAGACTTTGGGCTACGTGGTGAGCTTGTGCTCATTTGGGTCTCCACCTTTGGGCCAACTCTTGGAAATGCGCCAAGCTAACACTTGGCACTCTCTGCTTACACTTCTATACTTAGTTGATTTTGAGGCCCGCCCTGTCTACCTTTGACTCTGTTTGACCATTCGACCCTACCTCGTTCCACCCTGGGACATGTGGAAATGTGGCATGTATTTGATTCTCTTCTATTTAGATCCATCTTTGGAGAAGTTTCGTTAGGACACATGGTCTCTTCCACTGCCTCCTCCATACTTAGTCATTTTTGGGCCTTTTCTGGAAATTTGAGCTCGATGATGTCTAATCTTTGTTATTCATCTTCCTTCTTGCTTCTCGACCCTTTGTATCATCTTCCATGTTTGTCCACCCTATTATTTGATGGTTTTGCATGTCCAGCTTTGAGAATGGATTTAAAGCGAGAGACCTACATAGTCGTTTCCTTCACCCTTGCACTTAGCTGATTTTGAGGCCCACCCTGTCTACCTTTGACTCTATTTGACCATTCGACACTACCTCCGTTCCCCCCTGGGACACGTGGAAATGTGGCGCGTGTTTGAGTCTCTTCTATTTAGATCCATCTTTAGAGAAGTGTCGTTAGGACACATGGTCTCTTATGTCGCCTCCTCCATACTTAGTTATTTTTGGGCCTTTCCTAAACCATTTCGAGCCCGAGGACGTCGAATCTTCGTTATTCTTCTTCCTTCTTGCTTCTGGACCCTTTGTAGCATCTTCCATGTTTGTCCAACCCTACTTATTTGATGGTTATGCTACCGCTCTGTAACTTGAGAATGGATTTAAAGTGCAGAGACGGCCTAACATAGTCATTTCCTTCTGTATAGGATCCATTTCTCTTTCTTCATCTCTCGCCACTTCATTGTTGAATATTTTGCAACCAATTTGTAGGATTAAAATGAGTTCTCTTAGTTCCTTTTATGCGGGGTCGGGATTCTATCGAATATTTAGCTTGAGGCGAAATATGGATAACAAGTAACCTAAAGCTACATCTCGCATCCATATAGCTCCATCATAAGGAACAAAATGTTTGTTCATTTACATCACACTTCATAAAAGGGGATTCTATTATTTCCATACACACATTTTCTACATTATACATCTATTTATTTTCTCATTATTGTACAAAGTTTGATTGGCATAAGATCAACCTAGGGCACGATTGTCATACACACACCTAGAACTATATTGAGTCCGAGATGTAGTGTAATGCTCGCTTAGCAAAGTCCACCATTATGGCCACTAAGGAAAGTATGACATCTTCATATGCATATTTATTTTTTTAGGGTTTTGATGCTTTATTTGGGGTTTTACAGTTTCTACTTCATCTCTAATTTGTAGGGACATTCGACGCAATTCGGTGAAGTTAATGCGACAGAAGAATCTACATCCAAATATCTAATGATACCTCGGATGAGGGTTTTAGGCCATATCCATATATCGAGTGCCCATAGGCACCCTACTCTCTTTCCAGAGAACCTCAATATAGTTAGAGAACTCAAATATATACTTTCTTAGGCTTATGAGTGGTTGTTTCCTCCTCCTTTTACCTAGTTTTCTCTACGACATAGTCCCACATCTTCATCGAATCAGCTAAGGACTTCTTAACCTCTCTCTTGCATAGTAGGTTTCACATTTCTACTTAATTAGTTACTTGAGTCATTTCCTTCATTTATTTATTTTTAATTTATCGCTTTACGTAGTATCGGACTAGGCTAAGATATTTACATTTTAGTTTAATTAGTCTAGTATTGTATTTTTAGTAATTTTTCATTATTTTTGCACTCGATGTTTCTTACTCATTCAAAGTATTACAAATGCCATAAAATTAATATTTTTAGTAATTTTTTATTTATATACATCCATTTCCTTACATACTTTCTATTTTAGAAAGTCCACTTACATGTGTGGGGTCTATTTTACACCAATCCTTTTTCTTTGAATTTCAAAGTTTTATGTCCGCGATCTTTGTGAAAATGAAAAAACAAGTTTAGGGTTTATAATTGCTAGATTGCTGCTGTAAAAAAAATCCAAAGCATCAATGGATTTTCTTTGAAAGTATTCTCAAATGCATTTTAGAGAGGGATATTCTGACAAAGTTTAGTTGGAAATAGGTGCATGGTTGAGGAGATATAAGAAAAGCTTCATTTTCATGGATATGGATGACTGAATTATTTTTACATCATTTTTGGAAAAAATGAAAGTTCATCAAAGACCTTGACATGGGTAAAATCTACTAATTATTCGGAAATGAGAGAAATTTCAATTTATATGAGTTTCTCGACCTACTTAAGACCCAGGTTAGCTAAACGAGTTAGAAAATTTCACACAAAAGGGGTGAGGTCTAAATTTTATGTCCCCTCTATCCCCTTGGGGACAATTGGGATAGTAGAAGGAAAAAATTGAAGCTATGGAGTGTGAGGGGTTTAAACTGGGATTTGAGGGCTAAAAATGGGATTTAGTGGTGTTGAATGAGGTGTCATGGTGACCAGGATCTTAGTTAGGAAGAGAGGGGTCATGCTTATGTGTCCCTTCTATCCTCTTGGGGAAAATTGGGGTAATGGAGGTGAAACGTGTGACATGGGAGGAGAAGTGGGTTGTAAATGAGTTATGAGGGGTCAAACTGGTTCACATGAGGTTAAAAAGGGATGCTGAAGTGACCAAGGGACAAATGGGAAGAGAGAGATCACATTTTTTTATTTCCTTATGTTCCCTTTATCCCGTTATGGAAAACAATAGGAAAAAAGTGGGACATGAGGGTGAGGAATCATAAAGGAGGTAAGTGATGGAGTGAGCTAGTGCATCCTGGGGCATAAGTTGTAATTTTTAAGTGACGAGATGTTTTTTCTTGAGAAGGGGCTCACAATTTTGTGTCCCTTCTATCCCCTTGGGGACATTTTGGGAAAGGAGGTGAAAAATTACAACTTACCACTTTTCGAAAGTTATTTTTAACTCAACGTATCCAAATTAGGACACCGGGAGTTAGAATTATTCCTCAGAGCATGGGGAAGTATTTTGGGGTAAAATATTATATGATTTTGACTCCAAAATATTGATTTGATAAATGGAACCATTCTTGATACCCATTTTGGCATGAAATTGAAAATTTAAGGCCTATTTCATCCTTAAACGAGAGGGGGAAACTATAATTTTATGAGCCATCTTAGGAAACCTTTGGGTCTCACAATAATATTCCATATTTTAAATAATTCCAAGATATTTTTAGTTCCTATTTGTTTTCCTCCTAACTCCTTCTAGAACTCTATAATCATTGTTATAACATTCATTCACTACACCTAAGACCTGGTCTTACACACGTTGTTCTTGAATCATATTTTATTCCCAAAATTTCTTTAGACATCTTTAATACTCTAACATGAACCTCATATGATTTATATTTTCCTCAATGTTCTGAAGAATGTATACTAGTTGTAGAATGACAAAAAGGGCCTTTTTAAGCCTCTAGATGAACTTGTCTTTCATGGAACCTTAATGAGTTCAAGTGATAAAATTAATCACTCTTCCCTACACATGAGGTACACTTGAAAAAATCATTAAGAAATTCCTCTCATCCATTCGATATTAGAAATGGAGGCAGTTGCTAGAAGAGGGGCCCATTATGATAGGAAATTAGAATTTTCCATTATGGGATTAGTTTTCATGCTGAAAATTTCAATTTCAATTTTTTTATACCATTCATTTTACATAACAACATTACCTAAATCATCATCATATTCATAATTATTCTTTTTTATTTTGAGGTGAAATAATTGTAACTTTCACTAATTAAAGCATCCACTAATCATGGCCATCACATACCCTCCATAATGTCAAAATCAGTGAGATGGATCACTTTCTATGTCCGAGCATGGAGGGCTTCAAAATTCTTTGGTTGGTCGTGAAATGAGTGAACATGAGATAAGAGAAAACTCAATTTAGTAAACTAAAAGCCATTAAATAATTAAAATATTTAATACTTTCGTATCTCTTTTACATATGCTCATAACAATGATAGTAGTGGTAGAGGTATTGAGAGAGATAGTAAAGCACTCTCTCCATGGTAGGACTTGTTGGAGAAGCCAAAAATTTAACTCACACAGAATAATGTCAATGAGATCATCAAAACCATCAGCAATTTCATTAAAACAAATGGCTAGAAGATGTATAAGGTATGTTCACTTTTATTAAGGTAAATCAACATGAGATGGAAGCCAATTATCGTATCGTCAACAACAAAATCATAGATTTACACTTCCTAACCACCATGAATACTATGCTAAACAACTATACTTTACATATAATTATCTTCAATTGAATTCATTTCTAAGGTGTAAAATCAATCATGTATTCTTTTTTCTTCAAGTAAATAGCTCCAAGAATGCCATTGGGTGTTAATTAAGAAAAAATATAGTGTTCTCCCAAATTTGCACCCCTATAAATTCTCATTACCTATTCATATTCAAATTATAGGCTTGTGACATGCGAATAACCATCAAATTCAACCCCGGTAGGAGAGAAAGATAATGTGTAATTTGGCTCGGTTGAGTTGGAAAATGTCTGAGTTGGCAATCGTCACCCATCAAAGAATTGGCATAATTCAACAAGATGGATGCCCAAGTTGGATGCCTAGGTTGGATGGATAGGTTGACGGCTCATGGGTTGGATGTCTAGGTTGGATGGAAAAATTGGATGGCTAGGTTAGACACACCCGGGTTGGACACTTAGGTTGCACGCCTAGGATGGACTCCTTGTTGGTCGGCCAGAAGTGTGACACACGATAGTTTGATATTAAAGGCAACAAACATTCACCCAACTAGATTAGATGGTGTAAGGTCAGGAAGTCATCTGATCTCTATGGTTAGATGGAAGGCAAAGATAAACAATATGTTGGATGGCATCTAACCCTCCAGATTAGTCGGGTCACCACTTTGGTCAACCCGGTCATCATACAAAAAGGATAGTCGTGCCACAAGGTTAGTCGAGTGGCACGCCGGGTAATGATGTATGTGGACGCCCAACCCCTTTAGGTTGGATGTCTCATGGTTGGCGGATAAGATAGATATTCCTCCAATCCATGTTGAATGAGTCATACGGAAAATAGATTGACGACCCATGCACTGGTTGGACAATTAAGCAAGTTGGGTGGGTCACATGTCGATGGGTCATTTGTTGATAGGTGGATGTACATAGGTTGGGAGAATGGTCACCAATGCATTGGTGCAGATAGAATATGGGTGGTCATGTCCAACCCCCATTGATAGGTTGTAAAAAACTAGCCGCGAATGGATCAATTTTCGAGTTATACGACCTAGTGTGGTTAGACAACATCAAACCCAACCTTTTTGTATGGCACATGGTCTTGAAAATGAAGCAACTCAGGAGGGTGGTTCACAAATCATAGGTGGGGACATGCATGAAAATACAGTTCAGCCTACTTGTCAAACTATTTAATGTGACTTGACAGATAATTAATGCTTCATGTCGAGCATTTAAACATGAAAAGACAAATGCACAATACAACTAAAGTTATGAGCGGGGCATTAATTGTGGTGGTTGTGGTTGGTCAACCACATGTCAGGAATTTAATGTGAAAATTAGGGTTTCAATGGCTATAAATGTACTTGAACCCCTCATTTTTCAGGAGATTTTTGGAGAATTTGTAGAGCAACTTTGCCAAAAATTTTTTGTGAGTTGTAAAGCCTCAAATCCGGGCATTTTGTGAAGGATTATTTCCTCCTGCTTGCATTGTAATGGATTATGCACCATTTTAATCAATAAAATTGATGTTTTGTGGCCATTTTCACCCTTTCTTCATTTATATTGTGTTCTTTTTTGTTCGCATTATATTTGCAAGTCTAGTGCATGTCTTATCCTTTGCATGGCCCGGAGATGCCATTGTGTTCTATGAAAATGGAGACTTGAGTGTGGTTTTGGACTATGGTGCCTCTGTCTCGCCATCTCTTCCCTCATTTCAGTCATGTTCTCACTCACTAGGAAACTCTCCATCCATTTTCTTGGTGTTATCACTTCATTAGCTTAGGATTTACATTTTCTACATTTCTCTGTCTTCCCTGGTCCTTTGGAAGTCTAGGTTAGTTGTAGGGTAGTCACATTTTTCCTTTCTAGGAGTAGTGTTAGTATTATGGATAAGTAGAGGAACCAACCTTCTCTAGAGGATTATCTTAGTCACGTGGGTTCCACACCTTGAGACAGACCCATGTTATGCAAAAGTAGGGTTTTATAATGCACAAATCCTAGGTGCTACTTTTCTACACTAAGAGTTTTGGCACGCCTAGTGGGACACTTGAAGTTAAAGTTTTTATCTTTCAAGTGTTTATCCCATCACAATATCATTAGCCACCATTCAACCACACTAATAATTTTGGACCACCCAAAGTGGGACAGAGGTCATTTTCGGGTGTTTTATAGATCTTATCTTCATCTTTCATTATAAAGCAAGACCGGTGTGCTCTTGTTCGATTTGCATCCTTCGAGGTTTTGAAGAAGCACACTTGATGACTCCTAAGAAGATCTTAGTGGTGTTGTAGTCCAAGTTCCTCAATCATATGGGAAGGATCCAAACTCGGTCCAAAGCTAGAGAGGAAGGAATCTTTGAGTATTTGCAGTTGTCTCTAGGAAGAGAAAGGAGGGGAAGGCAAGTTCATAGGTCTCCATCTCCACCAAACAAGACCTTGTCTACACCTCCACCTAGTAGGCCATTTCACCAATCAAGTAGGGTCCTCGTGCCAATCATGATGGCACATATGCAACCATCGCAGGGCCACAAAACCCCTTTGTCAACTTCACATGCAATAGTCCACTAGCCCTAAATGCTCAAAATATAATTCCAAATTGCAACATATGAATAACATCCCCTATTTCACGTGAGAAATGTTAGGATAAAATTTATTATCCTAATATTTAATTATGCATAGTTGGATTATTTAATTAATTTTAAATAATTATATTGTTATATGGTTAATCAACCATATTTGTCTGTATTCAGATTGTTATATTGTTTTAAACAATATATTTGTCTTTATGTAATTTTGCTTCCCGGATGTTATTGGAAGCTTGTTTATTCTGGTTTTGGTTGCACCTGTGCAACTCATTTTCCCGGATGTATTTGGCTGTGCAATATCTATAAATATTGCAGCCCATCCTCTGTAATTTTTTACTGATTGAGATCAATAAAATCTACACAGGCTTCCGTCCCTGTTTCTCAATCAACATTTGGTACCAGAGCGAAATTCTGGCCCTGTGAAGGTGTGGAAGAGAGAGCAGCAGAGAGAGAGGAGATTGGAGACGTGTTTGCAGCATTTGAGAGCCTGTGCAGCCTCGTGCAAACTCCCAGCCCCATCCCTGCCTCCCCCACATCCGCCTGTTCCTTCCAGGTACTTGGAAGGCAAAAAAATTTTGCACTGGTGCACTCAGCACCAGGCAAAAATTGCTACAGGTATTGAAAATAATTAAAAAAAAAAAATTCCCAATAAGGGTTTTGTTTTACTGTATTTGGAGGTTGTTTTGCTTGTCTGTATATGTACCTGCAGTGATCAAGCATCAAACAGAGCAAAGAAAATAAAAAAAAAGAAGGAGGTGCCCTGCACAAAAAAAATATACAAGGGAAGGAAGAATAAGCAAACAGGAAGGAAGAACAAAGAAAATGTAGCCATGACAAAGGTGGCATGATAAAAAACGCGGCCACAAGGTAAAAAAAATGTTTTTTTGGAGCTAAAAAACCCCATTCTCCTCTCGCCCGCGCCCTTTGCTGTCCCATGCGCGGCTGTACAAGCAAACTCCATTAAAAAATGCGGCCCAACAATTAAAAACGCAGCCATAGGTAAAAAGCACGCCCTTTGCTGTCCCCCATGGCCTGTGCATGCAAACAGCAAGCAAATGAAGGCTTAGACTGTAAAAAACGTGGCCAAAAGGCAAACAACAGCAAAAAAATGTGCCATTTTTGTCTCCCACTACTGCTATAACAAAGAAAAACGTAAAACGCGCTCAAGAATCAAAAACACGGCCGTGCAGAAGAAACGCGGCCAAGGAAGGTTAAAAACGCGCCCCACAAACAAAAACGCAGTCCAAGCAAGAAAAAACGTGCCCAAACACAAAAAACGCGGCCTGCACTTGTAGATCAGTGCGTGGAAAGGAAAAAATGCGGCCATAGGCGAATACAAAGGCGTGGAAGTGAAAAGAAAAGCTCCAGATCCATTTTTTGGGCAAATACAACCCTAAAAACGCCCCTTCACCAGCATGCGCCACGTGGAGGCTCACCAAGTTGCATTTTTTTAAAGGTAAGTCAATTTATTTGTCAATAAATACAAATTGCTTCCTTTCATAGTCCAAGCGCCCCAAGTGGGCAAGTTGGTTAGTGCATGTGCCTTAGAAGTGAGAGGTTTGAGGATCAAATCCCACTAAAAACACTCAAAAACTCTCCTTTTGCATCTGGCGGATTTTTTGGTGGAACTGCTAAATTTAGCAGGCTTTTTTGAATTTAGTTACAACTAACTAAATTTAGCGGAGAAATCCCTAACTTAGGTAAAAAAATTTCTCCTATCTGGTCTGTTTTCTCATTCCAGACATTTTTTGCAAAAGGAGACCCACCTAAAAATTGCATTTTTAGCTTCTTTTTGCAATTTTTAGCATTTAGGGCTCAGAGGTCACCAGACCCCGAAACCGTAATTTTTGCTTTCATTCAAATTGTATTGATATTATACTAATTTGCAGTTGCCATACCAACCTGTAAAACTTTCAGAATCGCTTTCGTAACCGGTAGAATTGTAATTAAAAATAGTAAATTTGGTTCTCGAACACTCACGAGATCCTAGATCTCATTCGCAGCGCTCGATATATACAATGCCTCCGGGAAGCGCTTACGGGTAAAGTTTTCGCGACTACTACCGCACTTAATGCCTAATATAGCTGCAACAACGTCAGTCTGGCATCGTCCCTATAAATCGACGGGAGTAATAAGGTCACAAAGCACACACTATGAACCATCCCATCCGCTCGTGAACGATTGCAAGACATAAATCCGGACCGAGAAATTATCCGAGTATATAGCGGTTACGCCGCGTATGAGGATATTTCTTTGAGCCGTTGTCAATAATCGCATGCACCCATCGCAAGACTTGTCTCGTACCACGTATCAAATTCTTTTACGTCACTCTTTCACGTAACGCCGGGTATATAGAAAGGGCGAGCTTCTTCCACGCATCGATCGGGTATATTAGAAGGGCGCAGATATGAAAGGTTCGGTATATCGGACTCACGGTATATAGATCGGGAGACCTAATACCCGGAGTGATAAGAGCCAAACCTTGTCGCTGATCTCTCGCAAAATGGGCACCAATGCCCCCAAATTTTTCTTCCGATTCACAATTGCTCGTAGGAAGCAACTATGCTGCTTGGAAGACAAAAATCAAAACACGACTTGAGTTTGAAGAAATCGCTGTCAGGATCGGTACTCTAACCAGATCACCAATGGATGCAACACAACAACGACAATTTGATAGAGCAGATCAGAAAGCAAAGCTCATCATTTTGTTTGGAGTGTCCGACGATGTGCAAGCCCACATTCGAGATGCCACATCAGCAAAAGAAGCATGGGATAAGCTGAGCACAATATATGAGGCCAAGAACAAGAATGTCATACTCAATTTGCAGAGTCAGTTACATACATTGAAATTCAAACAGAATGAGAAAATTGAAGCCTTCCTAAGAAGAGTTGCAGAGTTGAGGGCTTCACTTCTAGCCCTAGGAGAAGAGGTCAAAGATGAGTCTCTCGTTCCCATTGTTCTGAGAGCTCTCCCTTCTTCTTACCGAATTTTTGTCACAACTCTAAACTTGTCAGATACGACAATTAGTTTTGACAAGTTAGTAAACCTACTGCAACAAGAGGAAGCAATGTACAACAAGGATGATGAAGAGGAGCAGGCACTGTCTTCACATCAAAAATGGAAAGGAAAAGGTAAAGGAAAACCTAAATCCTATCAGAAGTCCCCACATCAAAATCAGTATCATGGGGACAATCAACAGAAGAAGCGATGTCCCATTTGCAAAAGAGGACATGACTTGCAAGAATGTTGGTTTAACACATATAAGAAAGGTTCATCAAGCAATTCTGGACCACAACAACAACAAACTTACAAGGGACATTCAAACAATTATCATGGGCAGAAAAAGGGGAACTGGAAAAGAAGACCCCACCAAAGAAGGTAATATTTTTGAGCAACAAGAACAATCGACAATGAAGACTTCTTGTTCATCACTCGCTCAATCAAGTGAACCATCCACGCCATCTAGTGACGTCCGGTATGTTGATTCGGGAGCCACTCGACACATGACCGCCACGTAGACCGGTTTATTTCAATGAGGGATACGCCATCGAAAAATCATGTTTCGTTGGGAGATGATTCTTCATATACAGCTCAGGGGATTGGAAACATTTCTCTACCCCGGTTCACGTAAATGCAAACTATCGATGTTCTATATGTCCCTGGTCGACAAAGAATCTTCTTTCTACCACCAACTCCTAGATCACAACCCGAAAATTGACTTTGATAGTCAATCCGCAAGAAAATGTGTCCGATTCGAGATAAATCCAGAGGCTCGAAAATAATTGCAAAAGCCTCAAATGTGGGACGAATGTTTCAACTTGATTTCATTCACAAAAATGATCAAGCACTCGTGGCTAAAAACTCCACCTCTCACTCACTATCGAGATTTGGTCATGTAAGTTTCAAATATCTCGACACACTTCGGTGTAATATGGTACATGGGCTACCATCTCTTCGAAGGATACGAGATAAGTGTCCTCACTGCTAGAGGGAAACAACACAGAGTTTCATTCCAAACAAGTACTTTTCGAGCTCATGGTAAACTTGACTCGGTTCATACCGATCTCGTGTGGTCCGATGCAGCCAAGTCATTTAGGGTTCCAAAGAATTCATGCTCTGTGTTGACGACTATTCGCAAAATGTGGATTTTTGTCTTCGCAAGAAAAGTGAAGCCTTTGAAACGCTTCAAAAAGTTCAAAGTGGCAATGAGAAAGAAACTGGTCGTCACATCGTAACTCTCCGCCGAGATCGAGGGGGAATTCACCAAAGATGAGTTCGAGAGACTATCTACAAACTCACGGATTCATCGACAAATGCCTCCTCCACACACACCGCAGCAAAATGGTGTTGTCGAGAGAAGAAATCGTACTATCATGGAAATGGTGCGATGCATGATCGATGATTCCGACTTCTGCAAAGACATTTTGGGCGCGTAAAAGAAAAAAAGCAGGTATTTGTTAAACAAAGCGCCACAACTCGCTTCTTGATGGAATTACACCACAAGAAGCATGGTCAAAAGGAAACCATCCATTGCACACCTCGAGTATTCGGGCGCAAGCCAAAGCATGCACATACCCAAACAGTATGCAAAGAAATTGGACATGAAGTCACAAAATCTCATCTTCATTGGATACAGTGAAGAGACTCTTGGGTATAGATTGATGGATCCTAAGACCAGAAAAGTCTACACAAGCAGAGATGTTGAGTTTTTTTGAGAAGAAGGAGCGCAGACTCCTCCTCCGCACTCGCAAGATGTAGATTTTTCACCGCTTAAAAACTGAAGCTAATGTTCCCTCGTAAGATGAAAGTGATGATGGGGATGATGGTGTTGATCAGATAGAACCACGACCCATGGGAATAGTTCAGTGTATGCCTAAATGGTGTACAAGTACATTACAAGATGCAAGAATGGATGCTCCACCGGATACATCCGCCCCTGGACCACAGACTCACAGTAAAGCAAGAGAAGAAGTTAACTTTGCTTTGATGAGTAGAGTTATCAAACAGATTTGAGCCATCTACACCCAGAAGCCCTACAATCAAAAGCTTGGAAAGATGCCATGGATTCTCAATATCAATCGTGATGAAGAATAACACTTGGCATTTGTCGATCTTCCACCAGGAAGAAACCCATTGGTTGCAGAGATGGATATTCAAAACTAAGTACAAAGCAGATGGGACAAGGGACAAGTGTAAAGCAAGACTTGTAAAGAAAGGGGTACGCACGTAAAGAAGGCATTGACTATGAGGAGACATTTGCTCCCACAAACTAAGATCAAAATGATCAGATGATCTTTGCTCTAGCTTCCGCCGGTTTGATGGAAAGTTCACCAAATGGACGTAAAAGTGCCTTCCTGAATGGAGATTTGCAAGAAGAAGTCTACATGACTCGACCCGAGGGATATGTTGTACCGTCAAGAAGAAAAGGTATGCAAACTCGAAATCTCTCGTATGGCCTCAAACAGCACCCCGGGCATGGTACATCAAGATTGATGAGCATCTCGCACAACATGGATTTTTCAGAATCCATACGATCCCAATCTCTACCTCAAAAAGCAAGGGGGAGATGGTGATTGTTGTAGTTTATGTCGATGATCTAGTCATCACTGGCGCTTCAAAGAAGATGATTGATGAAACAAAGAAAGATCTTAAGCGATCATTCGACATGACATGATCTCGGGCTTATGCACTCACTGTCTTGGATCCGAAGTATGGCAAAGAGAATCACATATTTGTTTCTCGATGAAATATACCAAGACAACGCTCGAGAAGTTTAGGATGATGGATTGCACACCAATTGCTACACCAATGGAAAACAAATTACAGCTTATCTCGCTCGATCCATCTCCCGAGGTAAGTGCCACTCTCTATCGGGCACTGATTGGGAGTCTCATTTACTCGACCTACACTAGACCAGATATCACCTTTGCAGTTGAGCTATCTATCCAGGTTCATGCAGAAACCCAAAATTTGTCATCGAAAGTAGCAGAAACGCATTTTGAGATATCTCAAAGGATCATGGATCTGGTCTAGAATACAAGAAGAACGAAAACTTCTTCTTGACTGGATATTCGATTCGATCATGCAGTAACATTGATGATAGAAAATCCACTCGGATTTGTATTCTTTATGGATCTGGACCAATATCATGGGAAGTAAGAAACAACACTTTGCTTTCTCGCTCTTCCACAGGCTTGTGTATCGTTCTGCAGAGAAGTCAGTCTCAGAAGTGATTTGGCTACGTCGCATACTGGAAGGACTTGGAATACCACAGGACAAACCGACCACCATGTATGTTGACAATGAAGGTGTTCTCAAACTTGTTCGCAATCCAGTTTTTCACGAGAGAACAAAGCACATTGAAGTTCAAGTTCATTTCATACGCGAACATGTATTGAAGCACAACATCCAGCTTCAATTTTTTCCAACGGCTGAACAACGAGCAGATATTTTCACAAAGTCACTTGCACGTGACAAGTTCGAGTTGTTCAGAGCATTTCTCTCCTCATCTCTTCAGACAATGCACAATTAAGGGGGGGAATGTTAGGATAAAATTTATTATCCTAATATTTAATTATGCATAGTTGATTATTAAATATGGTTAATCAACCATATTTGTCTGTATTCAGATTGTTATATTGTTTTAAACAATATATTTGTCTTTATGTAATTTTGCTTCCCGGATGTTATTGGAAGCTTGTTTATTCTGGTTTTTGGTTGCACCTGTGCAACTCATTTTCTGGATGTATTTGGCTGTGCAATATCTATAAATATTGCAGCCCATCCTCTGTAATTTTTTACTGATTGAGATCAATAAAATCTACACAGGCTTCCGTCCCTGTTTCTCAATCAACAAGAAAATCATATAAACCTTGTTCATCACATCTAATAAATTTTAAATGTCCGTAATTCACAAGATTACTAAAATAGATGTTGTGATAAAATTATCGGCATCCTCCTTCAAGGGTAAATATTTGCAATGGTTCAAGAGTTTAACAACAGTTCTATCTAGAATTGGGACCACTTTTGCATGGCACTTTATAATCAATTCGGAGAAAAGGTGGATAACCTATCTTTATTAGAACATTTGATGACAATAAAGAGGGCTCCAATGATCAGATGGCCAATTTTAAATTTAGGTTCCAAAGGAAATTAGGACAAGATTCTAATGGCTATGATACCAACAGGTGGAGGGAGCATTCCTCTATTATTTGAAATCTCCGAACTTAGACATATTTGTGATGATCCATTCTATGGGAGGAGTGACTCAACTTGGAGAATATTCCACTACAATCCAAGGAGATAATTTTTTGATCCAGTCGAAAGCTTGCACACAAACCGCTTATGCCCTCTATACGTATATGGGGAATCTTGCCACCGGGACAGAACCCGAGCCGAATCTAATTCCAGCTCCTATAAATTAGGAAATGGTGAAGCTCCCACTTCTTATAACACATCCAAAGAGCTCCAGAGGTAATATGAAATAAATACAAAATTTGGGGAATGATTTAGTGACCATCAAGAGGCATAGGATCAAAATTATAGACCATACTAGCCTCAAGCTCATTCAAATAGGCCTCTGTATCATCCGAAAAATTCTTCAACTCAAGCTTGCAGGTCAAAAACAAGATTCAGTTGAACCCAAAAACTGCAGTGTCATGGTCATAATCAGGTCATGTTAAAGGAATAGGATCAGTTTAAAACATCTTTCACCACCATGTGGGGCATGTATGCCTACAAGAAGATGGCATGTGGACTTTCAAACAAGGAGAAACATTTTAGAGGGCTATGAACTTGAATTTCAATGGATTGTTGAACAAAATAGTGATGGTGTATCTAAACGATATCACTATAGTCTCCAAAAACACAACGGACCACATCTTCCATCTCATAAAGGTCTTTCAAAGGTGTAGAAGATTCGAGTATCTTTGAACCCAAAGAAATGCATATTTTTAGTTCACGAGGGAAATCTCGTAGGCCACATCATGTCAAAGGAGGGATTGACCATTGATCCGAAGAGAGTAGAAGCCATTCGAGCATTTTCGCTACCAAGCCACAAGAAGGCTCTCCAAAGCTTCTTGGGGAGAATCAAATTTGTTCAAAGATTTGTGCCATATTTTTCCACTCTCATCAAGTTGATAACTATGATGCTGAAAAAGACCATGGAATTCAGTGAAAATATAGGGAAAGGTGAGTTTTGAGGCCATCAAGAATGTTATATCCCAGGCCCCAACTCTCGTCAATCCAAACTTTTCCAAAGACTTCATGCTCTATGCCTTTGGAGGCTTAAACACCATCTCCACAATTATGGTGCGTAAAAAATAAGGAAGGATTTGAACAACCAATCACTTTCTTTAGTCGAAGACTAGAATATTATGAGGTGAGGTACTCCTTCATTGAAAAAAATGTTCTTGTTATTATTAGGAGTCTAAATAAGTTCAAGCACCTAGTCTCAAATAACAAAATTCAGCTACTAGTATCCCATGGGGGAGTCAAGGATTTCCTCTTAAACAAGGATTTGAATGAAAAACAGAATGTTGGATCACCCACGTAATGGAATATGATATTGATATTAAGGTCACTAAGTTAGTTATTGGTAAAGGACTATGTGAGAAATTGGCTTCTAGCCGACATGTGGAAACAAGTGATCAAGGAGAGGTTGTTTTATTATTACAAAAACTTTAAGAATATGATGCAAAAGATGTACCCACTCCTTTTTGGAATCGAGATATGGTGTGATTCCTTTGAATAGGGCTATGTCCTCTATAATTGAATAAAGTAAAGAGGAGATATTTTAGACTTCAATCCATTCCATATGTGCTTATTAATGGCGTTCTATTCAAAATGGACATAAATGGAGTTATTTTAAGGTGTATGGGAACATATCAAGTTGAAAGAATGCTACATAAATTTCATGATGAAGAGGCTAGAGTTCATTTCACCCCGTGAGTGAAAAATCTCAAAATAATGAAGGCGAGATACTATTCGACCAAGGTATTTGGTGATTGCTACACTTAGGTCAAGAGGTGTAAAAAGTGTGCATTCTTCATAGGCAAGGAGAAGTTAGCAACACTTCCTTTGTGTCCTATCTCAATCAAGCATCCTTTCATGCAATGGGGATTGGAATTCACTAGAGTCATCAATCCACATTCCATCCAAGGTCATAAATGGATTCTAACAAAGAACAAATTATTTCACCAAGTGGACCGAGGCGGTAACGCTCAAGGAGGAGAACGATTCTAGCATACTAGACTTATACAAAGGGATATTGACAAGGTTTGGTGTAATGTCCACCATCATATCAGAAAATAAATTTTTGTATTTTGATCTTGAAAATCACAAAATGGGTTGTTAGGAATGGGATTTATTTGAGCACCTCTTCAAACTATTACCCCTAAGGTAAGGGGGACAAAATCCAAAATAATAATTTGTTGAAGATCATCATGAGGAATTTGGATGAAAATCAAAGGATGTGGTACAAAATTTCAAATCATCCTTATGGGAGGACATAATAACACCAAAGAGATCAACATGCAATTCAACTTACAAGTTGGTCTATGAGAGAGAAGTAATTCTACCGATTTCATTGGAGCTACCAACATTGGAGATTTTGAAGCAGTTAGAGTTGTCCAAATTCAAGCCCATGGAAGCTAGGTATGTAGAACTCATGGAGCTTGAGAAAATACAAGAACATGTAATGCAGACCTTTGAAAATGATCAAGCCTTAATCAAGAGGCCATTTGAAATAAGGGCCAAAGAAAGAAATTTCCAAGAAGGAGAGCACATGCTAAAGTGGGATGCAGATCGAGAAAAATCGGGCAAGAAATCCAAATTTTATGCCATATGGAGTGGCCCCTACATGGTCACAAAATGAAAAAGTAGAAATGTTTTCCAACTATCCAAGTTGGACAGAGAAGAACTTTTGATTTTGGTCAACGAGATCTACCTCAAGCACTGTTATTGACAGGAAAATCCTCACCCTTGTACATACTAGTTTAGAATTTGTAATTCTTCCAAGTGTTTACGCAAACAAATCATTTCTCTATTACAGCTTTATGTTTTCTTTGAGATAAGTGCTTGTGCACAATCTACATGTTTCCTCTTGGAATGTGTATGATTTTGTATCTTTGTATATATTTTTGTCATGGTTTCTCTTGCACAATGCATTTCAGATGGCAATGTTGATGGTGAAAATCATATTTTGGGGAAACTTTCAAAGATACATCACTCAACACCAATCTCAGTACTTCAATATAATTCAAGGGAAATTTTTCAATTATTGTTCAAGTTATATACTGAATCCATTCCTTATGGATGTTTAGAGGAAGTTAGTCTCTCCATTTAGCAGGCAGATGTCCCCTGAAGGTCGTCAAACTGTTATCCCAAATTTTCACCCCTATAAATTTATATAACCTATTCATATTAGAGTATAGGATTGGGACATGTGGAAGCTCGTCAAATTTAACCTCGGTTAGGAGAGAAAGACAACATGTAATTTAGCTCGGTTGTCAGATCACCGTGAAAAATTTCCAAGTTGGTAGTTAAGCCCATCAAAGAATTGACAAAGTTCAATATCATGGACATCCAGGTTGGATGCCTCATGAGTTGGATGGATAGGTTAGATGTCTCATGGGTTAGATGGCTAGGTTAGATGGACAAGTTGGATGGATAGGTTGGACGCCTAGGTTGGACACCTAAGTTGATGGCTAGGTTGGATAACATGTTGGCCGCATGGGTTGGACACCTAGGTTAGGCGTCTGGGATGGACACCTCATTGGTCGGGTCGGTGGTTAGGCAAATGCTCATGCATGACAGCTTTGGTGGGTTTAGTATTTAAGGCAACATGAAGTCATCTAACCGGGTTGGACATCATAAGGTCGTGAAGCCATCTCGATCTCCATGGTTAGACAAAAGGTAGAGATAGATAGTATGTTGGATGACATCCAACCCCTCAAGATTGGTCGAGTCACCACTTTGGTCAACCGATCATCATATGAAAAGAGGATGGTTAGGTCACAAGGTTGGTCGGGTTTCTTGTTGGAATTTATGGATGACACCCAACCCCTTCAGTTGGACATCTCATGGTTGGGTGGATAAGATAGATGGTCATCCAACCCATGTTGGAAAATTCATATGACCGAGAAAGTTGGGTGGGTCACACTACTGATGGGTCATTTGTTTGATGTAAGCATATGGACATAGGTTGGATGAATGGTCACCGATGTAGTTGTGTAAAAATAAGATGGGTAGTTGTCCCACCCTAGGTTAGACAGTTGCGCAAGACAAACAACCATTGATGGATATGTTTTCGAGTTATACAACTCGGTGTGGTTAGACGGTGTCCAATCCAACTTTATTGGATGAACCACGGTCTCAAAACGAGGAAGCTTAGGAGGGGTGGTTCATGGATCATAGTTGGGGACATACATGAAAATACAATTCAACTACTTGTCAAACTATTTAATATGATTTGACAAATAATTAATGCTTCTTGTAAGGCATTTAAACATGAAAATATGGCTCAACAACTAAAGCTATGAGTAGGGAATTTATTACGGTGGTTACGGCTGGTCAACAACCTTTCAAGAATTCAATGTGAAAATTATGGGAAAATTAGGGTTTCAACGGCTATAAATGTAATCGAACCCTCATTTTTCAAAGAGACTTTTGGAGAATTTGTAGAGTAACTATGCAGAATTTTTCTGTGAGCTGAAACCTCAAATATAGGCATTTTGTGAAGGATTCTTTCCTCTTGCTTTCATTGTAATGGATCATGTACCATTTTAATCAATAAAATTGACATTTTGTGGCCATTTTCACCCTTCTTCAATTATATTGTGTTCTTTTTATTCCCATTATATTTTCGTGTATCTTGTACATGTCTTATCCTTTTCACGGACCTTGGATATGTTGTGTTATATGAAAATAGAGACTTGAGTGTGGTTTTAGACTATGGCACCTCTGTCTGCCCTCTCTTACCTCATTTCACCCCTATTTTCACTCACTAGGAAACTCTCCACCCCTTTTCTTAGTGTT
The DNA here is from genome assembly GCA_018340775.1 of Taxus wallichiana var. yunnanensis. NCBI lineage: Eukaryota > Viridiplantae > Streptophyta > Pinopsida > Cupressales > Taxaceae > Taxus > Taxus wallichiana. The sequence goes on along the minus strand of CM031241.1, from coordinate 434,448,581 downwards.
ATCACCCTCATTAGCTTAGGATTTACATTTTTTGCATTTCTCTCTCTTCTCGGTCCCTTGGAAGTCTAGGTTAGTTGTAGGGTAGTCACATTTTTCCTTTCTAGGAGTAGTGTTAGCATTAGGGATAGGTAGAGGAACCAACCTTCTCTGAGGCTTGTCTCAGTTACATAGGTACCACACCTCGAGACAAGCCCATGTTATGTAAAAGTAAGGTTTTTTAATGCACAAATCCTAGGGTGCTACTTTTGTGCACTAACATATAGATTAAACAAATCATCATTAAAATCTGCAATATTCACAAACCGATTATCCAAATATTCTAAGGATTCATCTATCATATCTTCCATATTCAATGTTACAACATAATAGTCAATGAAATTTTACAAGAAATATAGACCCAAGTTATACCAAGATAATATCAATACAATATGTAGAATCTTGAATATATGCAAATTATAATAAAACAATATTGGCACAGGTCATAATAAGTATAAAATTTTGAACAATATACATTGATGTTACATTATTAGATGTTACTAAAGGAATAGAATTTGAAACATGTGGCTTATTGTTGGAGGAATAACACTTGTAATATCATTACTTGCATTATTGATTCTTTTTGTATTAAATATTCTAACCACATTCATTCGTTGAAGATACATCCCTAGTCATGCTTTCCTATTTGCTTTCCACCGCACACTTTTGGTGCAATTTCTAGTTTATGATAAATCATCATTTAATATTTTTAAATAAAATATATATGTGAGTATTTCTATAAATATAATATTCTAAAATACCTTCAAATTGGTTTAAGGTCTCGATTATTAGCTAATATATATGAAAAGCATATCATCTAGGAGGTTTAAATAACCAAATCAATTAGTTAAAAGTATCAAACTAGTTAAAGTATGACAAGTTTGATTCAATTAGTCTTACTCAAAACTAATTAATTTTTCCGATTTAATGGAAATAATTACATGTATTGCAACATAATCTTAGACATGGAAAATCAACAATTCTCTAAAGCATTTACAATCTACAAGAATCGTATCAAGGAACCGATAAAGTCAAACTATTAATATTCCAAATCCTTATGAAATAATTTGAAAACATGTAAATGAAATATTTATTTATATTTGATAATTGTTGGCAAGAAAATTTTTGGGGGACAAATTGGTGGTTATCTTGACAACTCTCTCGGGAGTCAAAGTCCCTCTACTTAACCTGTAAGTCAATTGCATATGTGCATGCACGAGTAAAAGTGTGTTTTATCCTGGTAGCTTTTCAGTCGAGCATTTAATAGGGGCACTCCACCGACTTTGCAAAAATCTTACAGATATCTACAAGGGAGGAATTTACTAGGAAAGCGGGAAAGGGAGTGAGAAAGTTAGAAAAGAGAAACTAATGCTATAAGTAGAAAATCAGAGACTTACATACACCAAGAAGAAATTTCATTAATGCACTTGAATTTAGAAGAAAACAAATATGCATAACAACACCAAGACCAAATAGCATTTAATGAGCATAAAGTACCACTAAACTCCTCAGTCAAAAAAGGCTAAAACTCCTTCCTTATTGAAGCTCAAGAAGAAATTATCCATATCATAGAAATGGAAGACATTTTAGAGTATGGAAAATGGAAGAAATTCACTATCTCTTTTCTCTCTTCACAAGGATATCTCTCTCATGAATTCTCAAAAACATCTCCAAAATCTAAGAAGTTTAAGAATTTTTTATGAAGTTATCTAAAAGTAGTTCAAATGTGGAGCTTGTTATAATTTATAGAAGAGAAAGCAACTCTTCATCTTCCCAATGAATTTTCAAATACTTTAATTTGACTTTAGACTATTCATATTCCACTTGAATATTTAAGTCCCTTTTATAAAAGCAAGGCAACTTAACTATTACATCATATTTCTAAAGTAACTTAAAGTTATTTTTAAAAGTGAAAAACTGCAATGCAAAAATATAACATTGATGAGAGAGAGCATTGGGTGAGAAGAGAAGAGAGAGAGAGGAAGAAGAGGAAGAAGAAGAAGAGAGAAAGAGGAAGAATTATGTAGAAAGTGAGCCACTGTAATGGATTTAATCTCTCTCCTTGACTAGTTTCCACCTCACACTCCCGAGAAGGACTCTGTTCCTCCAAAATCCTTGTTGAAATGAGCTACCGCAGATTCTACTTTGTTGGCATGAGGAATGTGAATGCATCTCAAGGTCTTTATCCATCCATCATCCACACCATTGATATCTTTGTACTTCTCGAACCATGATGAATTTTTATATGAGATAAGTGCAATAGAGGCCCGAATATCCGAGGGGAATTAGAGGGTACCTTTAGTGAAGGAAATAGGATTGCCTACCTATTTCTTGACATGTTCTTCAAATGGACCAACTAACACATCAACAAATTGTGTCCTTTCCCATTGCAGTACTCCAAGTTTCTAATTTTTCCAATTTATACTATCCTACAACTTGTATGCTTGTTCCTCTTTTTCCTCTAGCTCTGTGATGGCCTGATTGATTTCCTCAAACCTTATTGCCAAGGCCCTTTCCCATACATGAGATAATTCTTCTAAAAGAGTTTCAAAATCTTCCTATCGATCAACTCTTGGTGATGAGTGTTGCTCATTTCATTTACTACTAGACCCAAAGGTTCCCAATAGTCCCTTTCTTTCTCCAAGTCCTCCTTGAGTTCTCGTGTCCTATTTGTTGTCACACACATGTAAGAAAAGATTTTAACCACTTCTTGGAGAACTGACTTCCCTTTTTCAAAAATTGAGTCAATCAATTCATTATTCACTTGCCCCTGCATTGTGAACTCGTGCATCCTCTTATGGACTATGAATTGAAGCTACTGACGGGTGAAACTTCCTCAATGGGGATTATCGTGGCATTAGGATCAAATAGATATTACACATAGAATGATATAGTTTTTACCTGCTCCTTTAGTTTATCAATATTCTTCTTATACTCCTTATTCCTTGCCACTTTACAAGCGGAAGATTGCTTGATACATGTGCAAATCCCCTTCATGAGTTATTGGTCCCAATTGGATTGTGCTCATCTCATAGTCAGTCAGTGTCATCTCATCTACTGGCTTGATTACCTTTGGCCGAGCTACTTCAATGTATTGATTACCCGTTTCCCCACTGTAGAACCATGAGGTTGTATGTGTGAGCTTTCTTGATATTTTTCTTTATCTAGTGAAACAATCGTTGATAGATCGGGGGCTCCACTTATTACACAGTGCGGGTGTCAAGAACTATCATTTATCGCATCAAGAGAATATTTCATCGATTCAAGATTGATGATAGGTGCACCAACCTGCATGTACCTATTCAAGAGGAGGAGGAAAATACTGAATGAGAGAGGTGTGGGTGTCAAACTAGAGGTGAGACCTCCTGTGATGGCTCAAAGACTAGATCTTGAACGATGTGTTCTTCATCCACTTATGTTTTGGCCACTGTATTTTCTTCCTACATTTCTTCGATCAAGTCTTCTTGTACACTAACTTTCTTTGGCATCTTCTCCTTAGGAGAAGCTTCTAATTATGTGGCCTTCCTTTTCAAAATTTCTCTAGAGTGTTTAGAATTGAAATCTATGAATTTTGAAGATGAATAGTGGGACACTTGTTTCGACTTGGGGAATTCCTCGTGATTGGATGATCATGGTTCTCTTCTTATGAAACCAATTTCTGGTTCTCCTTACCACTTTCTCAGTCTACTCCTTTATTTCTCCGATTCACAAACATAGTAGTTGGACTGGAGGAAAAGGGGACATCTTGACTTCTGCGTACTCAGTATCATACATTTTCGTCCCATCATCTTGCAAAATCTCTTCATACTAAGAGAACTTGAATTTTTTCATCTCATTAATTCTCATCCTCATATGATCCTTTTCACGCACTTCAAATTCATCAACACAATTGGCCAAGTAGTCCTCAAATTGTGGCTAATGTTGTAATTCTGAGATGTAGAAAGATTCAAGATCTTCTCGGATGTCGAAATTAGGCCTAGCAATGTAGGAATGTAAATTCAAATGAGCGAAAGCGGCCTCCAGATGAGATGTGTCATTTGAGATCTTACACGTGAATACCCCAAGAGAGATAGGAAATGAAATCAAATTTTTCCTCCTTCTAAGCATGTTATTCACTTGAATTATTTGTCTACAAAGCTCGAACAATAAAATTTTGTCACTAAGGTATTTGGGTAGCCTTAACAGAGCTTGGTCAAGCCAAAGAACTCGCAATTAGGAGGAGGTTGAGAATTGTATGAAGTAAGAGCCATAATTCTTGATCAAGATGTCACTTGTGATGGAATCCTAGCTTTCAAATCCCCTTCTAAGGTTCAGACCACATACATTATGAATGCATCATTCATGCAAGAAAAATTTCTATGGCTTTCCTCCATCACCAACTATGGAAATTTCTCTAACGTAGGCACCTTGGCGGAAATGTTTTACTTGAGAGACAATCCATTGAATGATTTGAGCTAGCGAGGAGATAGACCAAGTAAGAAGTCATGTGGAACTTCTTCATCATAGGGTACCAAGAGTAGTTACAAATGGAGATTATCCCTAATGATCTTCCCCCATTCAATCCTTTTCTTTCCTTCACATCCTTTGTCAAAGATGAAAAGTCACATCTAGTCTTGAAAGTCTCTTATGTTTTCTTCACCCATAACTCTTGTGAGTGATGGAATCTAAGTATCCTTCTCGAAACTCACACATAGGAAGGTTCTTGGGCATCCTTGAGGGATTTCTCCATGTTTCCAACCATGAACCAAGTATAACCCCTTACACATATGCATCCATCATTTCCCAATCAAGTAAGGTTTTGTCCTTTGAGATGATGAATTTGTTGGGTGATTTTAATATCTGTAGAGAAAGAGAGATAGTTCTAGGGCTGATGACCACCATATTTGTACCATTTTTAGATTAGATGGTTCATGTTTTAGGCTCATAGTGGTGAGAGAAAGCTAGGACCAACTCAAGACTTTGCAGAAAACACTAGGTGTCCTGCGATGGGAAACAAGCCACTGGTGAATATATGATCTTCAATCTTCTTTCGGTCCCTGAATGTCATGTGAGTTTTAAGGTCATTTAGGTCCATTTTAAAGACATCGCCATCTTCTATCTCATACTCACAGGAAAAGGGTTGTGCCATCTTCTATCCCGTCCACTTCTACTTCATGTTTTCCCTAGAAAGAGCAACTTACTATTTTTAGTAAGTATGAAAAAGAAATTTCCTCGAACCTCAACTCGATGTCATGACTCTATTTCCTCTTCTCTCGGTGTTCCTCTCACCTTTTAGATCAACTTTTAATTTTTGGCGAGTTCTCATGGGACTACTTACTATATTTAGTAAGTGCCAAAATTGGATCAAAATGTTAGTTTTGATTGAATTCTCGGCTTTATTGCATCTTCAATGTCTCTCGTCTCCTTTTCTAGTTCTTCTTTTGGTGACTTTCCCAAAATAGCAGCCCCATATGCACAAGATCTACTATTTTTAGAAAGTGATCTTCTAGAGGTGGTATTGACATGGAAAAAAATCAGATATGGTTTTTTTCCCAATATCACCCCTCTAAAATTTTATACTTACCCGCTCAATAGTTTAGGAGATTGTAAACTTTTAACTTTTTGACCCGGAAGTGCTTCTAGACATGGCAACCATTAATGGACCTTGAAAATTGTAGGTCTGGTTTTCTCCTCCGTTCAAAAAATAAATTAAAAATTTTGATAAGGATTTTTTCTTCTTGTGCTTCCATTAATATCTTGTTTCAATCCGACAAATAGGTTTGACGAGAAATCAAACTTTTTTCTTCATTAGGACGAAAAGAAGTTTTTTTCACTGTGAATGTTTTATGGCATGAGAGGAGGGTATTTGTTAGAGTAGGTATTTACCTTACCTCATGTTCACCTAGGTACTTTATTTACCTTTATTGTATTTATCCTCACCCACTTATGTGTGTGGATATTTCTTTTATCTTCTTTAGATATTATGAGATATTATCTAGTTGTTAGGTATAGTTCTTTCCGTGATCTATGGTATGACTAGTTCTTTCCTTAATCTATGGTATTGACTAGATCCTTGATGTCTAGTTCTCTCCTAAATCTATGGTCTTGACTAGTTCTTTGATGAATAGTTATTTCCTTGATTTATGGCTTGATCTACGACCTTGATCGGTTCTTAGATTGTTATTCCTTGCCTATTTAAGCAAGGCCCATTCTCAATGTATTGCATTGAGTTCCATAATAATATTTGATATTACTGCTCATTTGTTTACAAAGGTTTTATGTAAAGCTATTCTAGCAAATTGCTTTCATCTTATTGATCGTGGTGTTTAATTAGCATCTATTTTTTTTTTTTGGATTGGTACGATCTCAAGGTTATCGTTCCTTTCATGGTGTTGCTCATGATCCTCAAAAAGAGTCGAGCGAACAAAAAAGGAGCTCAGTCAATGTGTGATCTCAATGAAGTATCTACTCAAAACCAATGTCATGATGAGAATTTCACTTAACATGTGGAATGGAGGAAACAATACCACGTGAATGTCTACCAATGACTCCGCTACGAGACCCATAGTAACGAGATCATGTGATATCTCGAATGTATGTAGTGGTCTACTTCTCAAAAAGGCCATGCAAATAAGCAGAAAAGTAGGATACACAACATGTGGTACTATAATAGGCACATATGTGGAAGAGCGTGCAGTAACAAGCTTCACAGGTTTAGAAGCATCAAAAGTAGGTTTAGGCTCAAAGACTGGCAGATCAATGTCAGTGAGTGCAAGAGCAACAACTATAAGTGGACTAGGAGCATGGATATGGTTGTCCACAATATGATGGTGATGTTGTAGGCTAGCAAGTTTGTTCTGTAAGAAGTGTATTATTGTATCCTTATCATGAATGAGTGATTGTAGAAGATAATTTCACTTCTTGAGTGATCTATTTTCTTCCACAAATTTTACAATATCCTCTTGAAGTCCACATACTTCAGAGAAAAGCATATCATTCTTAGAATCCATGATAGGTACAAACTGCAACTCCCAGAAGTTTAGGACGTCGGGCTCAGCCAAAATTACGTCCACAATTGATTACAACACTCCTCCATATTTGGCACTTTATAATTATAGTACAAGTCTCAACATAAATATTTACAATGGAAAGAGCATGAAAAAATAAGCACTTTTTCAAAAACGACACTCAAAACCGAGTTACCGATCAAAAGTTACAAGTTTTTTTAATATTTTGCTCTATTATTAATTTTAGTTGCCACTAAAACAAAATAAATTGTTGTTGCCTTCACCACACAAATAAAATTAAAGGGGGCTGAAGCTAAGCACCTACTAGTAGGAATCACAAGCTTTAAGCCCTCATATGACCATACCATATGACCAAGGGCTAAGGATTTTAATGGGTGTTTGCACAACTTACTATTTTCGGATGCTTCTTGTTTTGAACATTTTTCTTTAAAGCAGTGTAGTGTATCTCTCTTGTTTATTAAGAGATTTTGTATCGTATTTTCGACACTTTTGTCATGTTGAGAGTATCTCTTATGGGGGATCTATTTTGGTGCATTCCAAAGTGTTAGTTTTTCAGTTGTTCAAGTAGTTGTTTTGGCAACTCATATAGATTTGTAGAATCACTCCACCCATTCAATAGTATGGGAGGGTGTGGTGTTGACTCGCTTCTTCTCGTGCTTTCGTGTCCTCGCCTTGTTACCTTGGCTTTTCTTGGATCGTGGCACACCTATTCAATGCAGCATTGATAGAATTATGTTTGGTGTTTCATTTTTGCACTTTCACATCACTCATTGTGGCTGATCTCCTCAGTATGGATCTATTCTAGTGAAACCTAGTGACAGCTTATTTTTTAGTTTTGTGATCGAGCAATGGATTCGAGACCACAAAGGCACACCAAACTTCTTCAAAGATTATACGAGTTTTTGAGCCAAGCTTCTTGGGATGCCTTGGAGCGGGTTTTTACTCTCTTCACTTTGTTATTACTGGGTTTGGGTACCTTGTGGTGTCCTTTTTCCCATATATTGTACATGAATAGCTCATCAAGCCTAGTTGTTTGGGACTCATACCGTGGACATGCCACTTCTATTTTGGTCCCTAGCTTCACTTGAGGGGGTTGTTAGGGTAGGTATTTACCTTAGCTCATGTTCACCTAGGTACTTTATTTACCTTTATCAGTATTTATCCTCACCCACTTATGTGTGTGGATCTTTCTTTTATCTTATTTAGATATTACGAGATATTATCTAGTTGTTAGGTATAGTTCTTTCCGTGATCTATGGTATGACTAGTTCTTTCCTTGATCTATGGTATTGACTAGATCCTTGATGTCTAGTTATCTCCTAAATCTATGGTCTTGACTAGTTCTTTGATGACTAGTTATTTCCTTGATTTATGGTTTGATCTACGACCTTGACCGCTTAGATTGTTATTCCTTGCCTATTTAAGCAAGGCCCATTCTCAATGTATCGCATTGATTTCCATAATAATATATGATATTGTTACTCATTTGTTTGCAAAGGTTTTATGTAAATTTATTCTCGTGAATTGCTTTCATCTTATTGATCGTGGTGTTTAATTAGCATCTCCAGTTCTTGGCTCGCACTTTGTCATCACCAATCCGCACTATGATAATTCTTCACCAGAACTCCTCGTGCTATGATTATTTACTAATGCACACCTTTAGTTTGGTGGATGTAATCTAGAAACACAACAACAAACATAACACAAGAATACCATCGACTATGATAAGATGGAATGATGACAAATCTGAAATATCAAAGTAAATTATAATATTAACATGAAATTGTTACAATCTCACCCATGAGGTACTTCAAGTGTTATTGACTTCACTTGCCTTTCACCAAGACTATGGGAGAAACTTTACAATTACACCTCTTGATGGCTTCTTCAACACACCTTTAAACTGATGGCTTCCTTTACACACTTCATACAATATTTCTCACTACTTCCTTCTATGCTAAATGAGGGGGTGGCCTCTTTATTTATAGAACTTCCAGTGCTTATCCATCTTATCTCTAAGATAGGATAAGAAATCCACTCCGACGAATCATATTCCATACCTTAACTCTTATCTGTACATGTAAGCTTATCTTTTAAGATAAGATAAACCTTATCATTTCACATGGGTTCCACATTTTTAGACATTTTACAAATAAAATACACAAAATATTTATGACCTCACTCATTGTCCTTATTACCAATATAATATTTCTAATTCCTAATCATGTAGACCCTACTTCTCTACTTACCCCAACTTTGACATTTTAACATTACCTGACCACTTACGATAACTATTTACTTTTTACACAACATTCCTATTGTACTTTTGACTATTACCGTACTATACATTATTGGCACATACATCGCAAAGAAATCGTATCTTCTATCGACGCTACTACTAATTATACTTAACAACATCCTATTCCTAATACATACATTAATGAAATAGAAATTACGGAGGAAAATTTTAGTGTCGACATCTTCCCCTTCCTAGCTTCTACTCCGTCCTTGGAGTAGACTATTCTGGTGCTTGGAAAATATTCAACTTGTCGTGGTTGACCCATTTCGTAATGGGAGTGCCATCCAATTCCTCCAGTTAGTACGTACCATTTTCATGCACAGCTGCTATTTTGTAGGGCCCCATCCATTTTGGAAGAAATTTTCTCTGCTTCTTTTTTTTGTATCTGAATCATATACTAGAACCAAGTCATTCACATGAAATGGAGACCACCGGATCTTTTGATCAAAGTATTCCTTCGCTTCATTTTCTTCTTATAGCTTGTATCCTTAGCTATTTCCTCATTTCCTCTAAAGAAATGAAGATGTACCAACCTTTCTTTTACTCAATCACTTTCATCCATTCTTTCATTTTCCATTACTCTAACCGTGGGAATATCAAACTCAATAGAAGAACTCGATCAATGCCATAAGCCAACCGAAATGGGGAGTATCTGTTGCTGACTTTGATGTTGCCCTATATGCCCACAATGCCGCATGAATCCTTTTATCCCATTTATGTACCGCAAGGCCGCATCTTTGCTAGAATTTGACACAACACAAAATTTGTTCGCTCCACCCGTCCATTTGTGCTTGGCTTGTATGTTGTTGCCTTCCCGTGCTTAATAGAAAACTTATTGACTAGGGCTTCTACCACCTCATTAATGAAGTGGCTTCCTTGATCTCACAATTTCTAATGGACAACCAAATCTGGTGACAATGCTTCATATATGAACCTCGCCACTTCATCCATGGAAGTTGTTTTCAATGGCCTAGCTTCAACCCACTTGGTTAAATAATGTGGCAACTACAATATACTTATTTTGGCGTGAGGTAGTCGAAGTGGACCTACAATGTCTATTCCCACTTTTCAAAGGGACCAAGTGGAAGAATAGGACATAATGGAGCTGATGAAGTCTTACTGTTACCATGTGTTTGAAAATATCACATGTCTTACAATAATTATAACAATCTTTAAAAAGAGTGGGCCAAAGATAACCTCGCATCCAAGATCCTTCGTGTTGTAAGTTGTCTGAGAAGTGCCCTCCACATGTACCATCAGGAATTCTTCTAAGCAGCTTCCTTCCTCGATCACGTCCAACCGCCTTCTTGACTGTCCATCGTGTCCTATTCAAAATAATACTCCATGCGTAATAGAATATGGACGATCGGCTTGAGTAATCTTTCTCTTAGTCTTTACATCGGCACCATCAGAAACTTGAATTCATTCAGATAATTCCAAATATCTATGTATTCACTAGGGATCATGTCAAGGGATAACAATGCCAGCATCGGGAAATCATCATCATCACAAGATGATCCTAAACCATCATAGGCTCGAGAGAGTGCATCTCGCATTGACATGCTTCTTTCCCGCCTATCTATAATATCAAATTCAAATTCTTGTAGCAAAATTATCCATCTTGCTATCCTCCCCGATGGGTTAGGCTTATTTACAATATATTTTAGAGCCTCGATGATCTCACACAACTAGAAATTTTTTCCCTAGCAAGTAATTTCTAAACTTCTTTACAAAAAAAATGATAGCTAGAGCCTCTTTTTCAGTTACAGTATAATTTACCTCAGCACTACTCATTTGTCTGCTCCCAAAGTAAATTGGATGTTCATTCCCATTTTCATCCTTTTGGCTCAAAGTACTTCCTAGTGCCGCATCCGAGGCATCAAGTACACAATGAATGGCTTGCTCCAACTGGATTCTTTAAAACAGGTGAAGACACCAGTGGCTTCCTTCAGCTTGTCCAAAAGCTTCATGCGCTTTTATTTCCCGGTTCATAAGTAACATCCTTCTTCAAGAATCAAGTTAGTGGTCATGTGCAATCTTTGAGAAATTCTTGATGAACCTTCTATAAGTAACCCACATGGCCTAAAAATGATCTCAACTTACTTCTATTCATAGAAATGGTAAATCTTTTGATTTTTGAAACTTTATCGTGATCAAGCACTAATACCATCTCTCGATACAACATGCCCTAACAAAACCTTTAGAACATCCAAAGACACACTTTGAGGGTTTAGTGAGGCTTGTGCTTCATCTAACCTTTGAAATGTTGTCTCCATCTCAAAGTGCAGTGGTCCAACTTGCTCCCATAGATGTAAAAATCATCCGTAAATACTCCGATGAAGGTCCCAATGTAGGGTTCAACACCCTATTCATCAAACGCTGGAATGTTGCCGAGCATTACACAACCCAAAAGGCATAACTCTATAAGCAAACGCTCCCCAAGGAGTGGTGAACGTGGTCTTCACCGATCTTTCTCTCTATACGAACTTGGTCAGAGCCGCTATATCCATTAGCAAAACTATAACACTCCCGCCGCTACTTCATCCAAGATCTGATCTCGAAATGGAAGAGGGTAATGATCCTTCTTTGTTGCCTTATTGAGCTTCCCGTAATCAACACAAATGCGTAGCTTCCCATTCTTTTTTATTGAGATCACAATGGGAGAAACCCATTCTCAATTCTCCACAAAGAAATATGAATCCCGCATCAAGCAACTTATCTATTTCTTCTTTTACAATCTTGGAAAAATTAGGATTCATTCTATATGGCATTTGCTTTATGGGCTTAAGACCATCTACCACTCAATAGAATGTTCTACCCAACTTACTTGACGGAGTTCCTTGTAATCAAAAGTGAATATGTGTATGTACCTTCGAAAGAGCCGGAGGTAGGATTCCTTCTCACTCTCCATCACAAAGATCACCAATCTTTATTTGTTGAGACGATCATCAACTTCTTCTTCGATAATTTTATGGGGTCATGAGTTGGTGTGACCGGAAGGATATCCATGACTCAAACATCAACCTCACTTTCTTCATCTTCGTGTCCACTTCACCGGTACTAGAGTAATCGTGAGGATGTCCAATCATCGCCATCACTTGAATCCACAGTTCTCGCTTTATGATGCCGAGGATCACGTTTATCTTCACCCTCTCTCTACCACGTCCAAGTGTCATGAAACCTTCATTCCAAAGAGTTTCTCGCATGAACTCTCCTTAGCCATGGTCTTCCCAAAGAACATTGGGTACGCAATAAGCACTCATTTTTCATCACCTAAAAGTCTACCACACATACAACACCCATAATGATATTGCCACATTTGAAACTACACCTTCTCGGTTTAGTTTTTCCTTTATTTAATGACCTTAACATAAGTGTCAAGGGCGATCAATTTTTAAACCCAACATATTCATTACAGTACTTGGGTCATTACATTAACTCATGCAGACACTCCATCAACTAAGACATCATGAATTGAAATACCATTACATAATACCTCACCAGTGGAGCATAGGGATCCGCCTCGCCTCCAAAACAGGGACCTCAACCTCCTTCCTTCGCCGAGCATTGAGTCCACTTCGCAACTCCCGCCTCTTCTCGAAAGACATAGCCAAGAGTTGACCATATGTAATATTTGTAGCCTTTTGGATAGATCTTCCAAGATGGAGTATGGTCCTTGCCTCGTGAAATCGTAAAATCCCGCACACCCAACTTTCTTCTCCTATGTTTCTTACTAGTTTCTCCTTTCATCTTCTTAGGATCATTTCCATCTTGATTATCTTTTTCTTTCTTTCTTTTTTGTTACAAACACATCTACTTCATTATTTCTGCTCTTATCTACTACATCAAAAGAATTCACAGTGTGCTTTTCCTTTATCATTATCTCCTTTACTGTATGTAGAAGCTCTATCCTGACAATTATACTTATAATGACCCTTTTATAACAACCATAACATACAACTTCGTAAATATTTCTTTTCGACCTCTATCTCCTCCCCGAGAACTAAATTCTTTTCCTCGAAGAAGATTAATAGTTAACTGACCCATCTTTTTGAGCAGATCTTCATACTCAGTAGATGTACTAGGAGAAATATTTGTGCTCACCGAGAGTGGTTGTGGATTCTGGACCAAAGGTGCTGGTGTAGGCTCTACTTTAGCAACAATTTCTTTGGGCTCCTCTTCCATGCTTTCTTCTTGCCTTCTTGCAATCTCCTTTGCTTGTTCAATGGTAGCTGGGCGGTCATACTTCACTCATTGTCTGATCTCTGGCTTCATCCCAAGAATGAAGTGCTTACATAGGAGATTATCCACGCCATTCATCAACCCATCCGCTAATCCTTCCTTCCGATCTAGGCATCGAGCTTCCTCCTTAGCTCTAGAACACGAGCATGATAATCCCTTATCTTCTCCTTCTCTCCTTGGGATAGCTTTGTGATATCGATCATGAGATCTCGCATATTTCTCGTTGTTCACCAAATTCTTCAAGAAAACTTTCGCTTAATAAATCCCATGAATTTTTCACATTATCACCTAGTGTTTCAAACCACCTAAGTGTCGAACCATCCAAAAAGGTAGGAAAAATTCAGTCCATTGTTCTCTTCTTATAAGGCCATTACAAATACAAGATCGTTAAACTCTTGAATGAAAGAAGAAGCATCTTCATTAGATTGAGCTGAAAAAATAGGAATCTTTCCCATTTTCAAAAGTAACCACCGTGAAATACCAACCCACAAGTACAATCAACAAGACTTATGTGCACAAATAATTAGAATCACTATACTAGAAAGTGACTTTACACCTTTCTACAAAGAAAATAGAAATGACCACTAAAACTATGGTAAAACTTGACTTATCATGTAAAAACTGACTTTACTCGTGGTAAACACTATTCACAAGTAAAAAGTGAAGTTATCATGCGTAAATACTATTCACTGGTAAAAAGTGACTTTACTGTGGGCAAATACTATTCACAAATAAAAATGACTTTACCATGGTAACTACTATTCATGGCAAAATGACTTTACCATGGTAACTACTATGCATAGTAAAAACAAGGTTACCCTCCAATTGATTTTTGACTAAGTGGGAATATCTCTCCATAAAATCCACCAACGAGGAATGGTCCCGAAGAACGGAACCAAAATGTCATCACCAATCCGGCACTATGATAATTCTTCACCGGGAACTCCTCGTGCTATGATTATTTACTAATGCACAACCTTTAGTTTGGTGGATGTAATCTGGAAACACAACAACAAACATAACACAAGAATACCATCGACTATGATAAGACTGAATGATGACAAATTTGAAATATCAAAGTAAATTATAATATTAACATGAAATTGTTACAATCTCACCCATGAGGTACTTCAAGTGTTATTGACTTCACTTGCCTTTCACCAAGACTATGGGAGAAACTTTACAATTACACCTCTTAATGGCTTCTTCAACACACCTTTAAACTGATGGCTTCCTTTACACACTTCATACAATATTTCTCACTACTTCCTTCTATGCTAAATGAGGGGGTGGCCTCTTTATTTATAAGAACTCCCAGGCTTATCCATCTTATCTATAAGATAGGATAAGAAATCCACTCTGACGAGTCATATTCCATACCTTAACTCTTATCTCGTACATGTAAGCTTATCTTTTAAGATAAGATAAACCTTATCATTTCACATGGGTTCCACATTTTAGACTTTTTACAAATAAAATACACAAAATATTTATGACCTCACTCCTTGTCCTTATTACCAATATAATATTTCTAATTCCTAATCATGTAGACCCTACTTCTCTACTTACCCCAACTTTGACATTTTAACATTACCGAACCACTTACGACAACTATTTACTTTTACCACAACATTCCTATTGTACTTTGACTATTTCCGTACTATACATTATTCCTAATACATACATCGATCGGGCAGGAAAATTTTAGTATCTTCTATCGGTTACGCTACTACTAATTATACTTAACAACATCCTATTCCTAATACATTTCTTCAAATTTTGATTTCATTAATGAAATATTCTAATTCCTTTGGGGATATGGATTGATATTTTTCAATTGAAGAGTGGTAGTAGAGAATTTGTAGAGAATTTTGTAGATATGGTTGTGCAGGGAATGTTAGAAGTTAGAAGTGGGAAATAGGTGAGGATTTTAAAATTTTGAAATAAAGATGAGATGGGAGATGGGTAAAGTGTCATGTCCCTGAAATCCCTCACCTCAAAGGGACATGAGGGACATAAAATTTCATAGCTATCAAGGTGATGACATGTGGCGGAGATCCAACAACAAGCAATGAAGGCTAAAAAATCAGCTTTAAAGCAACTAAGGCTATTTCCTTTGGAAGTCGGTCATATGGGTGACCGTAAGTCTTCCTTAGGGGGTGGTCACATTTTTCCATGTTTATGTCATTGAAATAAAAGGGATATGATAGACATAAAATTCCATGGCGCTCCTAGTGATGACACGTGGCAGAGGCCGAAAGGGTGAGGCTTTGAACTCCTGCAAGCACTTGTGGGCTAAACTAGCGATCCTGGAGGTCGCATAAAGGTCTAGAGGTCTTATGGGGGCTAGGATAATTTTTCCATGTGTTATGTCCCTGACCTTGAGGGATGTGAGGGACATAAAATCATTCTAGGCTCCTGGAGCTGACATGTGACCTCCTAAAATTTGACAAACTCCCAAACTCACTCCGAGAGGGCAACTTGAAATGACAATAACTTGAGCTCCGATGGATTTTTGTGATGAAATTATATATGATCTTGACTAGAAATGGCCTTTGGAATCGAATGGTGGAGGTTTCATGTCTTTATTCTTCCATTGTTCCTTGAAAAGTGGATATTTGATTTAGTACTCCACACCGTGCATGAGAAAACTGCTTGCAGACCCAATGCACTAAAGTGTTGTGAAAAAAATAATTTTAGAATATTTTAAGGCTTGGAATTATAATTCTGATGATGTTTTTTTTCTTCTAAATCCATCTGGAGCTCTCGGAATCACATTCTAAGCTCGGCGATGCTATTTTGGCATGTGCACTACCTAGGTCTGTGAACCCTAATTTTGGTGAAACTCCCCCAAACTCTCTAAATATTTCCTAAATTACTTCCATGATGTCCTAAGGCCTTTGACTCACCTCCGTGTGTAGTTTAGATTTTATTCTCCACTCCATGGGGTTGCTCCAGTCCTAGGAAGGTGAGTGATAGTCCTTCCCACAACTGCCTCAAGCTTGCAATTTTCAATGAACTCCTAAAATCACCTAGGTGGGTTGAATTGAATTTCCTAAATCACCCAAGAGAATGAATTAAAACCAATTTTGAGGTTACTGGACTCACTTTTTAGACCCTAAGTTCCTCAAAATGATAAAATGTGAAAAATTTGGTACAAGGGTATAATTGCCATGCTTGGAAATTGTCAATTTCCTTGTTACACATTTACATAACAACATCTAGATCTAGCTTGGGGACATGACATGGAATAAGTGTTGTGAAGACATGACATGGGGAATCCAAAATATCAACTTTAGACCATGTGATTCATTGACAAATGCCTTATCCATTAGGCCTTGCAGAGTCATGTTCAATTTATAAGAGAGGAAGATAGCGAATAAGGAAACAAACACACACACATACACAAAATGATAGAAAGGAAACACACAACACACAACAGGGAGGGAAACACACCCTAAAAAAAGGAAACACACCTAGCAATCACCTATGGTATAAGGTGGGAGACAACCTACTTTCACTGATTATACAATTTTAGGTCTTTCCCACTTCAAGGCAATTTCAGTGGCGTTCCATCCAAATATGAGAGTAGAAAAACATTCACGCTGCAATCTTCATGAACCTAGAATGGGCTAAGCCATAATGAATCAAAATTTCCATAGCTGCCTTTTGGTTCCCTTATCTTCTCCCATAGCAGGACAAGGTCTCCAACTTTGAATTCTCTCATTTTTGATTTCTTATCAAAGATATTTTGTACTTTCAATTGGTGTTCTTTGATACAGTCCACCACTGAGTCTATTTTACCTAGATTCTTAATAAATATGATCCTCTTGTCAATGGAATCCTTGTACTATCCATCTTCTATTTCCTGGAGTAACTTGAGAGCTGACATCTCAACCGTGATGGGAATTTCTACTTCGACTCCATATAGCATTTGGAATGGTGGCATACCTATTGCCTTCTTGGGAGTGATCTTGTCTTCCCACAATGCATCATACAACTTTTTGTTCCAATTCCTTTGGTTTTCATCTACGAGCTTATAGATGATGGTTACAATGTTCTTGTTGCTTGATTTGGCATGTCCATTTCCTTGTGGATAGTATTCTGATGAATGAGACAAAGAGATTTTGTAGCCATAGAAAAACTTAGTCAACTCCCTCAAAGAGAAATAGGTAGCATTGTCCACTAAAATATTTTGTGGCACTCTGAAACATACTATGATATTCTCTTTGATGAATTTGCATATTGTTTCGGTGTTGCTTTTTTGGCCTAATGAATTCCACCCATTTTGTGAAGTAGTTTGTTGTTGTGAGCACATAGGTGTGCCCCACACTTGAGTGAGGATTTAGAACACCGATGAAATATAGTCTCGACTATTTGAAATGGTTCTTCAATAACAACTAGCCTAAGTGGTAGTGTTGTAAGTTGTGGTATCCCAATGAATTGTTTACATGCTTCACATTTGGAAACCCATTCTTGAGTGTCTGCAAAGAGGGTGGGCCAATAATACCTTCCTTATAGGATCTTGTGTGTAGTGACCATTGTTGAGAAATGTCCACCACACACTTGGTCATGGTATGCTTTAAGAAATTTTTCTTATTGATCTTTGTCTACACATTTGAGGAAGCATCTATCAATACCCCTCTTGTAAAGTGTGTGGTTCCATATTACAAAATTTATTACCTTCATCTTGAGTGTTCTCCTTTGCTTGTAATCAATTTGAGAAGGGCATTCTTCATAAGTTAGATAATAAGCAATAGTAGCATACTACTCATCGCAGTAGTGTTACAAAAGCAGTAACTCGTGGATTGTTTTCGAAATAAGTTGAGTAAGCACAATTGTCTTCACCATGTTGAGCTTTGAGTGTTTCATCTTCAATAATCAACCTATCCAATCCATTTCCCCTTACCATATTGGATGGTAAGATCTCCAAATCATATTCTTGAGTTTTCACAATCTAATTTCCTCTTTTAGCTCTAGGATCTGTTGTGTCAAGATGGACTTGATTATACTATCGGGGACCATCAAAACTATATGAGAGTTGAGGATGTAAAACCTGAATTTTTCATAGCCTTGACCACTACATAGGCATGTTTCTACACTTGGCTGTAGTTTAGCTCATAATTTTTCAATGGGAAACTCATGAAATTAATAGGCACTTCCACACCTTCATCATTCTTCCGAACAAGAATGACAGAGATGGTATGTTTTGATGCATAATAATACATGATGAACTCTATTCTAAAGTCTAGAGACATGAGATTTGGAGCCTTGGAGATGGATTTTTTCTCTTTAAATTAGTCCTTCCCTTCATTGTCTGATTTGAAGTTTGATTGTGGTTTTATCATGGTGGTGATGTGCTTGGATAATTTAGAAAACTTAGAACAAAGCGATGAAGAAAGTTCACCTTTCTCAAGGAGTAGACTCCTTTCTTTCTTGTGGGTAGAGATAGTACTTGAATGGTTCGCACTCTCTCGGGATCAATGTGTGCTCCATGTTTGTTCACAATGTGCCCTAAAACTTGCCTTATGTGATTCCAAAAATGCAATTTTTCGGTTTAGTGATATGCCATGTTTTCTACATGTTACAAGTACATGTTCCAAGTAATGGATATGGTCTCCCCTCTTTTTCAAAAATACTATGAGATCATCAAGATATATGATGATAAAATGTTTTAAATATATGAATGCTAAATCCATCACTCTTTTAAATTTAGCTTTTGCATTTATCGGATGAAAGGCATTTTGTTGTATGCAAAAGTGCCCCAAGGCATTGTGAAGGTTGTCTTGGTGTGATCCTCCTCTGCCACTTTTATTTGATTGTACGCTGAGAATCCATCGAGCAATGAAAGCATTTTTGATTTGGTGATTACTTGCAAAATATGGTCTATGATAGGGAGAGGATATTTTCTTTCAACAATGCCTGGTTCAAGTTACGAAAATCTACACATATTCTTATTTCACCATTCTTCTTCCACACCGACACAATGTTGGCCACCCATGTTGAATGATGGATGGGAAAGATAATCCTTGCATTAAGAATCTTCATTACCTCCTCTTTGATGGTATCAAAAATCTTTGGGTTATATGGCCTTTGTTTTTTCCTGAATGGCTTGGCATCCTGCTTCAAGGGAATTGAGTGATGCATTTCCTTCGGTTGGAAGGATTTGAGTTCATCATAAGAGTAGGAGAAAACATCTGAATATTTCTTGAGTAATACAAAACCTTCTCTTCTCCTCGGGAAAACAACATTTTCTATTATTGACCATCCTTGATCCTCTCGGGTGCTGATGTTTTCCTTCTCAAAATCAGTTGAGAAGATTGTTTTACTTTCTCTTGAATGAATCTGTCATGTTTTTCAAAGACATCCTTTAGAGAAACTAGGCCTTTGGGAATCTTCTTTCCTTTTAATTTTATCACTCCTTATTCATCAATCCCTTCAATTCCTTCTTTCTCTTCTTTGGCTACCACTTCTCGGTGTGGATTCTCACTTCCTTCAAAGAAGAGATTATTAAAATTATCCCTTGTTCCAAGAATTCTAGAATCTGGTTACAATCATTGAAGACCTACCAATGATTTACATTATCTGTACACTAGGTCCTAATACCATTTCTATGGTCACTTTGTCCTTGCCAAGAGAAGAATGAGGTGTCACTAGGGAAGCGATATTTCAAGAGAATCAACATTTTCATTATTTTCTCATAGGGTAGTTTCAATGGAAAATGCATCAAAAGATTCAATGCAGTCCCATACTTTGTTTCTATAATGTCAGAGTCTTGGATTTTTACGTAATATTGTTGTCGAGACTTAATTTACTATCACTTCCACATCACCCCGGCATCTCAACTTCTTTATTCCCATATCTTCTACTCCACCCATGCTTAAGAGGAGAGATTCATACTTCACCGTGTTATTCATATTATCAAATTGTAGATTGTAGGCAAATGGGTACAATTCACTGATGGAGAGTACAACATGATGCTTGCTCCCAAACCTACACTTTGGAATGAATACCATTAAATTCTATCATCCAAAATTGATCTTCTTCTTCATCCATGAGAAGTGGAAAGTTCTCATCTTCTTCTG
This sequence comes from Taxus wallichiana var. yunnanensis, assembly GCA_018340775.1. Lineage (NCBI taxonomy): Eukaryota > Viridiplantae > Streptophyta > Pinopsida > Cupressales > Taxaceae > Taxus > Taxus wallichiana. The sequence continues at coordinate 434,427,912 of CM031241.1, read as the reverse complement.
ATGTGAGGAAGTAGTTTCCTAGTCATTGTCCCGAAATAGAATGTTTGCCTTTAGATCATTACAATTTCATATGGTGTACTTCATCTTCCTTACGTGAATTCTTTTTTCACCTTTCACTAGAATAGTTTTAGATGACCAATCCATTTTTATTCCTCCACCCAAGTCTTTGAAAACTATTAGGATTAGTAGCATGCCAAAGGATGATGGGATGTCAACCACCAAGATGGTTAAAAGCACCTTTTTATATGGAAAATCAGCTAATGCTACCTATGCATCTTTGATTCTTCCTACCAACAACACTTGTTTGGATTCCATTAAATAGCAGGTGTCTTTTTCCTTGAGTCAAGGTGAGGCCTAGATCATTTTCAAATTTGATGGGAATTACGTTATCTCGAGGTTCTAAAATCTATAATGTAATTATTAAGTTGGAAGCCTTTAATGAGGAGTGACAGGTAGAAAGGTTCAATCTTGTTGGTTTTGGAGGTACTAAGGGCTAGCATGTTTTGGGAAGGTGGTGTGGACGGTGTGGGAGTAAGCCTTTGAATTTGAGCCCGATGATATAGGATTACCACCACGGACTACATCAATGAACCTATCAAATTGATCAAGGTGTGTTTTTAGTGGTATTCTATCTCTATGAGTTGGACTTTAGTCTTGCTTGTGTGTTCCACAAATTCAATGGGGTTATGGTGGGAAAGGCGAGAGGTTCCACAAATGACAGAAGACTTACATGGAAAATGTTTTACTACTTTGGGGTTGGATTTTCCTTCACGAGTGCGTAATGGGTAGCTTGGAAGGAGATGGGTACGTAGGTTTTGATGGAACCTTAGATGTTTTTGTAGAAACAACATTTAAAGAAGAATTATTTTTAGCAATTTTTGAGCGGGGAGAAGGATTGGATGACTTACTTGGTATGGCAATATGATCCTTACTAACCAAAGTGGGTACAGTGTTTCTTTAGTTGACTCCATCAAAGGTGGTAGTGGTGATCCTCTACTGATGATTTTATTTTATGGAACCTCTACAGAAGAATATTCTTTCTTCTTCTTTTCCTTCACTACAGTCACTGAGGATGAGGCACCTTTCTTAGAGTGTGAGCAAGTGAAAACTGTGCATGAGAAGCTTTGAGCTTCTTCATCATCTTCATCATCAACGTACTTGATTAGGCCACTATGCGTATCACCATCAACTTCCTTAACCTCAAGATATTTTTCGTCATCACCCGCATCTTCTTCTTCAGGTTATTCTACTTCCACTTCCTTATTTGGTTCTTCGTTTCACATGCGACATTTATTAGTGGTGCTTCAAGAGTGATCAGATGAGGAGGTGGAGCAATCATTGGTCTATTGGGAGGATTTGGCTTCCTTGGAGTGTTCTGCATTGTGATTTAGGACAACTGTTTCTTAAAGGAAACCAAGTCATTTTCCATTTTTTGGAACATTGGGTCTGTGGTGGCTGAGCCTGAACTTTTGAATTTTTATTTTCCATTTGAGTCTTTCACTTTACCGGATAGGATCAAATCATCATCAATTTCTATTGTGAATTCATGAGCTTCCCTCAAAGTTCTTGGTTAGGATCTTCTGAAGAAGAAACCTACTTTTGATGGCAAGGCATTGATGAATAATCTTTTCAAATTATTTTCAGGAGGCACCACATCTTCATGTATTCTTCGTATCACTCTATTATATATTGATATGAAGTATCTCATTGATTCAAAGGTTTCTTTCTTCATTTGTACCAATTGGACCAAGATATCCTAATAGTCTTTTATGGTCTTGAACCTGTGTTCAAATGCACTTCTTATATCTTCCCAATAGGTGACAGACCTTAGGGGAAAAATGTAAAACCATTCAGCAACCTTTTCTTGAAGTGAATCCATAAATATCCATATTGACACATATTCATGTTCAACGCCTAACACACCACAAGAGGTGATAAATTTTTCTACATGTTCTTCAAGAAGTTTAGAACCATCCCATTTGAACTTTTGAAAAAAATCTTGAGCCTTTTGGTATCTCATGGAGAGGTTGAGCGAGGGAAAGTGGACCGGTGTTTCCACCCCATGGTACATTTGGCATGTGTTCTTCACGATCACGATGCCCCATTCTATGTTTGTTTATGGATTTCAACCTTGCTAAGGTTATAGTTTTTGTTGTTCTTTCTTCTGCTTCGGCTTGAATTCTTTCAATTTATTCAATTTGAGCTCTTATTTCTGCTTCCGCTCTTGCTTCTCTTTCTCTAGATTCTTCTTCGATCTCTACATGAATTAAATCTTCAAGGTTCTTGTTGATGTATGGAAATTCAATGTCCAAAGGATTGGAAACACTCGAGCTCCCAATGTGATTGGTTTCTTGATGAAAGGGAGACCTCTAGAATTCTGAGAAGTTCTTGTCTTCTTTGAAGTTCTTAAAAGTGTGATCGGTTTGTCCTCCTTGTCTTTGTTGTCGAGTGTATCTTCTATCCACCACTTGAAAATATATGCTCTTATTTGTGGTGTTAGAATTTGTCTTTACCTTTCCAATTCAAAGAACGCATTATTATTCGAGGTCAAGGACTCTTGTGGAAATGAAGTAGTGGTTGACACTTCACTTGTTATGCCAAATAGTCTCTCTCAAATCTTAATATATATCCTCTTGAATATGGAAGAGAAATTTAGGTATTTCAATAGGAGGATTTCCTAGAATAGCCATGGTTTGTATATATGAGGCTCGTATAGCTATCCAAATTCAAGAAATTTTCTTTTTTTCAAATTTTTAATTTTTGTGAATTTTTTTTATATTTCTAACCTTCTCTTTAAGGTGCAAATGCTACTAAATCTTCCCCATGGTGGGTGCCAAAAAATTTTGGTGAGAAATTATTTTGGGGCATAAATTGGTGGTTATCTTCACACAACACTGGGAGTATAAGTCCTCTCTACTTAACCCGTAGTTTTCCATATGTTCATACATGAGTAAAAAGTAGGTTTTATCCTAGTGGCCTTTTAGTCGGGGGATCAAACTAGGGCACTCCACTAACCTTGCGGAAAAATCTTGCAGATATCTACAAGGGAGAAATTTTCTAGGAAAGTGGGAAAGGGAGTGAGAAAGTTAGAAAAGAGAAACTAATGCTGCAAATAGAAAATTAGAGACTTGCATACACCATCCATAATTTCATTACATGCACTTGAAATTAGAAGAAAAAAATTTGCATAACAACAACAAGACCAAATAGTGTTTAATGAGCACAAAGTACCACTAAACTCCTCACCAAAGAAGGCTAAAATTCATTCTTCCTTTATCAAGCTAAAGCGTAAATTATACATAACATATAAATGGAAGACATTTTAGAGGAGGGAAAATGGAAGAAATTTCTATCTCTTTGCTCTCCTCAAAAGGATATCTCTTTCATGAATTCACAAAAATAGCTCCAAAATCTAAGATTTCTAAGAAGTTGTCTAAGAAGTAGTTCAAATGAGGAGATTGTTACAATTTATAGAAGAAAGAAAATCTTCCTCTTCACAATGAATTTTCAAATACTTTATTTTGACTTTAGATTGTTCATATTCCACTTGAATATTTAAGTCTCTTTTATAAAAGCAAGGTGACTTAAAAGTTTACATCATGTTTCTAAAGTCACTTAAAGTTATATTAAAAGTGTAAACCTCAACACAAAAATATAACATTCGATGAGAGAGAACGTTGGGTGAGAAGAGAAGAGAAAAAGAAAGAAGAAGAAGAAGAAGAAGAAGAGAGAAAGAGGAAAAATTATGCAGATGATTGAGTTGTTGCAGCGGGATTTGATCTCGCTCCCCGACCGGTTTCCACCTCATGCTCTCTGAGAAGGCCTCTCTCTGTCCCTCCAAGCTCCTAACTAAAATGAGCCACTACAGATTCTACTTTTTCGGCATGAGTAATGCAAATGTATTTCAAGGTCTCTATCGATCCATCTCGCCACACTCTTGATGTCTTTTCACTTGCCAAACCATGATGAATGTTTCTCTCGTGATAAGTGTAATAGAGGCTCAAATCTCTCGAGAGGAAGTCAAGGGTACCCTAATTGAAGTAAAATGGATTTCCTACCTATTTCTTGACATGTTCTTCAAATGGACTAATCAACTCATTAGTAGTTGTGTCCTCACCCATTGCAAGTACTCCAAGTTTCTAAGTTTTCCAATTTATACTATCCTGCAACTTGTATGTTTGTACTCTCTTCTCCTCCAGCTCCGTGATGGCCCGATTGATTTCCTTAAACCTTATCACAAGGTCCTTTCCCATACATGAGACAAGTCTTCTGAAGGAGTTTTAAAAATCTTCTTATCTATCAACTCTTGACAATGAGTATTGCTCATTTCATCTACTACTGGACCCAAAGGTTCCCAATAGTCCCTTTCTTTCTCCAAGTCCTCCTTGAGTGCATGTGTCCTATTTTCTATCGCACACATGTAATAAAATATTTTGACCTTCTTCGAGAATGGACTTCCTTTTTAAAAATTGAGTCAATCCATTCAATATTTACTCACCCCTGCATTGTGAACTCGTGTGTCCTCCTGATAAACTATGGACTGAAACTACTAACGGGCACAACTTCCTCAATGGGGATTTCCGTAGAATTAAGATCAACTAAATATTTCACATAGAATGATAGAGTTCATAACTACTCCTTTAGTTTATCAATATTCTTCGTGTACTCATTATTCCTCGTCACCATGTGAGCGTAAGATTGCGATAAATGTTAAAATCCCTTCATGAGTTTCAGTCCCAGGGCTTGGATTGTGCTCATCTCATATTTGGTCGGTGTCATATCATCTACTTGCTTGATTAGATTTAATCGATCTACTTCAATGGATTGATTACTCATTTCCCTGTTGTAGAATTATGAGGTCAGATGTATGTGTGAGATTTCTTGATCTTTTTTCTTTATCCAGTGAGACAATCGCTAATAGATCGTGGGGTTTCCTCTTGTTACATAGTGCGGGTGTCAAGAACTATCATTTCTTACATCTAAGGTAAAATTTCATCACATTCAAGATCGATGATAGGTGCACTAACTTCTCCCTATTAAGAGGAGGAGGCAAATCCTGAATGAGAGAGATATGGGTGTCAACAAGAGGTGAGACCTCCTCTAGATGGCTCAAAGACTAGATATGTAACCATGTGTTCTCTATTCACTTGTGTTTCAGCCACTAGATTTTCTTCCTACATTTCTATGATCAAGTCTTCTTCTACCATGACTTTCTTTGGCATCTTCTCATGAGGAGAAGCTTCCAATTCTATGGCCTTCCTTTTCGAACTTGCTCCAGTGTTTAGAATTGGAAGTCACCTCTACAAATTTTGAAGATGAATGATGGGAGGCTTGTTTCGACTTGGGGGAATTCCTCGTGACTGGATGATCATGGTTCTCTTCTTCTGAAACCAATTTCTCATTATCCTTACCACTTTCTCAATATTCTCCTTTATATCCCCTAATTCATGAACATACCATTTGACTAGAGGTAAAGGATACATATTGACTTTCATGTACTTAGGATCATACATCTCCATCCCATCATCATGCAAAATATCTCCATACCAAGAGAAATATAATTTCTTCATCTCATTGATTGTCATCCTCATATGATCCTTTTCACGCACTTCAAATTCATCAACTCAATTGGCCCACTAGTCCTCGACTTGTGGCTCATGTTACAATTATGGGACGTAGAAAGAATCAAAATATTTTTGGATGTTGAAATTAGGCCTGAAAATGTAGGAATACAAATTCAAATGAGAAAAAGCGGCCTCTAGATGAGATGCATCATTTGATCTCTTACACATGAATACCCCGAGAGAGATAGGAAATGTAACCAACTTATTCCTCCTACTTTTAAGCATATTCACTTGAATGATATGTCTACAGAGCTCAAACAATATAATTTGGTCACTAAGGTACTTGGGTAGCCTTAGAAAAGCTTGGTCGAAGCCACCAACTCACAGGTAGGAGAAGGTCAAGAATTTTATGAAGTAAGAGCCATACTTCTTGATCAAGGACACCACTTTTGATGACATCCTAGCTTCCAAATCCCCTTCTAAGCTTCAAACCACATACATTGTGAATGAATCATTCACACGAGTGAAATTTCTATGGCTTTCCTCCATCACCAACTATGGAATTTTCTCGAATGTAGGCACCTTGGCAACAATGTTTTACATGAAAGCCAATCCTTTGAATGATCTGTAGCTAGAGAGGAGATAGACCAAGTAATAAGTCATGTGGAAATTCTTCATCATGGGTACTGGAGCAGTTGTAAATGGATATTGTCACTGATGATCTTCCCCCAATCAATCCTTTTTCTTTCCTTCTGTCACCGTCAAGATGAAAAGGCCCATCCAGTATCTTGAAAGTCTCTTGTGTTTGCTTCACCCATAACTTTGCTAAAGAGAGTGATGGCATCTAAGTATCCTTCTTGAAAATCACACCTTAGAAGGTTCTTGGGCATCCTTGAGGGCTTTCTCCCTATTTTCAACCATGAACCAAGTGAAACCCCTTACACGTAGGCATCCATTGTTTCCCAATCATGCAAGGCTCTGTCCTTTGAGATGAAGACCATACTAGGTAGTGACCTTTGGTATGTGTAGAGAAAGTGATATGGTTCTAGGGATAATGACCACCATCATTGTACCATTTTCAGCTCAGATGGTTCATGTTTCAAGCTCATAGTAGTGGTCAGAAAGCTCTCCCAACTCAAGACTTTGTAAAATGATAAGGTTTATCATAGAAACTAGGTGTCATACGGTAGCGATAAGCCACCGGTGAATATTTGGTCTTCAATATTCTTTTAGTCCCTCGACTTCCATGGGAGTTCTAAGGTCATTTAGGTCCATGTTCAATACATCATCATTCTCTTCGTCTCATACTCAATCGTAGGTGAAGGGTTGTGGTCCAACTTAGTATTTACTGTCCCATCCACTTATGCTTCATGTTTTCCTTAGAAAGAGCAACGTACTATTTTTAGTAAGTATGAAAAAGCAAGTCCCTCGAACCTCAACTAGATGTTGCAACTCTGGATTACCTATTCTCCTAATGTTCCTCTCACATTCATGAATCAACTTTTTATATTTGGCAAGTATTTATGGGACCACTTACTATTTTTAGTAAGTGCTAAAATTGATCAAAATGCATCACAGTTAAGATGAATTCTCATATGTAGTGCATCTTCAATGTCTATGTCTCCTTCTGCAAGTTCTTCAGTTAGTGAATTTCCCAAAATAGTAGTCCCCTATGTAGAAGACCTACTATTTTTAGAAAGTGGGCTTCTGGAGGTTAGATTGACGTGGAACAAAGTTTTCCGATATGGGTTTTTTCCCAATATCGCCCCTCTGAAATTTTAGACCTACCCACTCAATAGTTTAGGAGATTTTAAACTTTTAATTTTTTTAAAATTGATCGCCCTTCAAGTGCTTCTAAACGACACGGGAAACCATTAATGGACCTCAAAAATTATAGTTATGGTTTTCTCCTCCATTTGTGAAAAAAATTATTATTTTGATATGGGTTTTTTCTTCTTGTGCTTCTCCACCTAAGTGAAAAATGTTTTGATATGATAGTCTATCCGATGAGAAATCAAACTTTTTTCTTCGTTAGGCTGGAAAGAAGATTTCTTCGCTATGAATGTTTTATGGCATGAGAGGAGTGTATAAAGGTATGTTTTTGATGGTTTTGGATAGAGTAATGAACATAAAAAAATGGTTCATCAATCCATGCATCTGTTTGCAATATTTCTCCAAATTTTGATTTCATGGCAATGGGGATTTCTACTATTCTTCTTCTCTGTTCTTCATTTCTTCTTCTTAGCTCGATGAAATCTTCTTCTGAGACCTACATATCACCATGGAAAAATGGATTTAAATTATTTTGTTGAGCTAGATTGAGATTTGGAAATGGTAGAGTGGTGGTAGTAATTTGCAGAGAAGTTTGCAGATATCATTGTGCACGGGAATGTTAGAAGTTATAAGCAGGAAACAAGCAACGATTTTAAAATTTTGAAATAAATATGAGATGGGAGATGGGTGAATTTTCAATTTCCCTTGACATCTCTCACCTCAAATGTACATGAGGGAAATCAAATTCCATGGCAAGCAAAGCGATAACACGTGGCGTAGATCCGACAACAGGGGTGAATGAATGAGGCTAAAAATAATCTTGAAAGCACTAAGAGGGCTGAAATCTGGTCATCTAGGTGACTACTAAGTATTCCATAGGGGCTGGGAACATTTTTCCATGCTTTCTGGTGATGACACATGGAATTGATCGATGTCCTAGCTTGAGGCTTTGAACTCCCATGCAAAATAAGCACCTTGGGGCTAAAGCGACGATCCTAAAGGTCGCATGAAGGTCCAAAGGTTTTATGGGGGCTAGGAAAATTTTACGTGTGTGATGTCCCTAACCTTGAGGGACGTGATGGACAAAAAAATCCCACAAGGATTCTTGAGATAACACGTGTCCTCCCAAAATTTGACTAACTCCCCTATTGAGTTTGACTCGCTCCAAGATGGCAACTTGAAATGGCGATAACTTGAGCTCTTGATGGACGTTTTTGAGAAAATAGTATATGATCCTAAGTGGAAATGGCATTTAGAATCCAATGGTGGATATCTCATGTATTGATCATTCCATTTGATCTCTGAAAAAGTTGATATTTGATTTCATACTCTACCTATGCATGAGAAAACTACTTATGAACCCAATGCTCAAAAGTGTTGTGAAAAAATTAATTTCACCATATTGTAGGGCTTGGAATTCTATTTCCAACCATGTTTTTTTTGTCTTCTAAATCCATCCGAGCTCCAGAATCACCTTCTAAGCTTAGCGGTTATTTTGGCCTGTGCACTGCCTAGGCCTATGAACCCTAATTTTGGTGAAACTACCCCAAACTCTCCAAATATTTCCTAAATCACTTCCATGATGTCCCAAGGCCTTTAACTCACCTCTGTGTCTAGTTTGTATTTTATGTTCCACTCCATGGGGTTGCTCTAGTCCTAGGGAGGTGAGTGATATCCCTTCCCATGCTACCTCCATTCATGAAGCTTGCAATTTTCAATGAACTCCTAAAATCACCTAGGGGAATGAATTAACACCAATTGGGAGGTTATTGGACTAACTGGGTAGACTCGAGGTGCCTTAGAATGATAAAATGTGAAAAATTTGAAAGGTATGTATGAGATGGGAGCCTTGAGGTGTAATTGTAAGTTTCCCCATACAAGGGTATAGTCATGCTATGCTCAAAAATTAACAATTTCCTTGTTGCACATGTGCATGACTACAATAATGAATTTTTACTCATGCAATAATTATAATAAATCGAGGTATCATGGAGACACCATATGATAAATAACTAGAATAAATGATATTAAGGAGGTATCCTACCATATTGGACCCTCTATTTTTTCTAGCTATTGAAGAATCAAGGTATGTCATTAACTACTTGTGTTGATGATATGATGGGATCATTACAAACTCACAAGAAAAAGGATAAATAGGAAAATAGAATCTCCCCGCCCGAGAACATGCATTAAAATAAAAATGTTAGCTAGCAATAAAAAATGCTTAAGATAAAGAGAAGGTTGTGAGAAGAGGTGTAAGAGCAACAAGAACATCCAACAATATCGATGAAGAAGAAATAATAAATATACCAATTTCTTTTCAAGCGCAAAAGGAAGAGGTAACAAACCTAACCATAATCATGCACACAATGAAGTTAATGGTGTGACGAATCTCATGTCCAATTTTATTGTTGCAATAAGTTTATTCATTATGAAATTTAGTGTAGAAAGAAAAAATTCATATATTCATATGAAAAATGATTTTTTTCCAAGACTAAATTAGGATAAAACATAACACTATAGTTCAAGATTTCTTGAAATGTCATTGTTTTTTTAAATTATGAAAAATATGGTTTCTAAATAGTGGTAATAAGAAACACATGAATGGAAACAATGAGATGTTTGCAAAGATAGATGAATATGTGAAATCCAAATTAAAATTGGGGGATGATAAACAAGTAGTTTTCATGGTTAAAGGGAGCATAAACATTAAAATATAAAGACTTGTTGGAACATCTTGAATAGTTTATCAATAAAGGCCCTATTTTTTTAAACACAAGGAGAAACATATTAAGATGAGACAAGGTTTGCCTAAAATCAGATTTAGGGTTGTAACACGACCAAAAAATTATTATTTAAATAATATTACTTGTTATTTAATTTATAATATCAAATTATTTATAATGGTTTCCATTAAAATGTTAGATAGAATAAAATTAATATTAATTTAAAAAATAACATACTCATCATTTTATCATGTAGTTAAAATTATCCACTAACTAAATCAATGATTCATTTAAAATAATAAAAATAATTAAATGATTATAAATTGACTATTACCTAGCTATACAATTATGATTAATAAGGCATGTTTTATTTAAACTTATTATTAGTTGAATAATACACTATTAAAGTTTTGAATTAATTAGAACACCTCACACATTTTCCCTAGCTCAAATAGGTTTAATATGATAATCTTAATTTTAGTTTTATTCCCTGAAAGCATTATTCCTTCTAAAATATCAATAAAAATATAATACAATATATCTTAGTGTATGGCTAAACTATATCCCTAGAATGGAGGTAATCTAATCCATTGATCATATGTAACCCTAAGGTTTCCCTAATTTCTCATTTTGAGAATTACAAAACCATATGAAAGCCTCCTTTTTCCCATTTGTAGCTTTAGCTATGGAGGAGGAGAGCATGGAGAGATGATCTCTCATGGATTCTTATTTAATGATTCACCATGGATGGATTCTTTAATACTTCATCCAAATGAATAAATATCTCCCTTTCTTTTAACTCATTTTATTTCATATCTATTTGAAATTCATTTATAAGATGTATTTATATAAATGCATGCCAAATCCTCCATTTTGAGGTAGAATATTATCTTTACATGTTTATTGTTTATTTAAAATTATTTGAATCCATTCATGAAGTTTAATTTTTGTCTCTAATAAATTTGGTCCATATTATTAGAAATAATCTAACACAATATTAAAAACAAAATATAAAATACTATATTAAATTAATCCAGGATAATATTTCATACAAAGAGTTCACAATATATAGGAGGATGTTCTCCTTAATATAAGGAGTCAACATCAATCCTCAACAACTCTCAATCCCACATATATCTCTCCATGAATCTCTCAAGCTTATCCCTAGGATCACTCACACTCCAAAATAGCTACATGAGTTGTTTATCACAACACACTCACACTAACTATATTATTAATATGAGTTATATAAACTCATTATTAATAATATTACAATATATTAATAATGTTACACAATATATTTGTAACATTCACTCCCCTATTGTTAACATTATTAATTCCCAATATACACTCCCCTAATGTTGACATGGGAGAAAAAAATCACACTTCCTTTTGCAGCTTGCCGCCCATGCGTGCTCATGATCTAGATGGTTTTATAGGACAACCAACAACCTCAACAAGGATGGTTTTACAGGAAAACCAACAACTTCAACAAGGATGGTTTTACAGGACAACCAACAACCCAAATATCATGATGTTGTTTTCCTTTGTGCTTTCATCTATCCACTATGTCTTTCCTTCAGGGAATTATGTAGGAAACACTGCTCACTAAATACAAATTGAAAAGAGGGAAAAATAAAAATGGAACATTGAGACCATGTTCTTGTTCCCCCCCTCAATGTGAAAATTTCACTTATTCAACATAAAATAGGAACTCTGAAATCATATTGCACACAACAAAATGCAATTATGAAATAAAACCAAACTAACACACACTTATCACCATAGATTCGTGTGGCCCCATCATTGGTGATTGACGAGAGGTCGCTAATTAACCTCCATCCTCTTATGCCTCCATCCTCCAGATAATGCACTCTTTACTTAATATAAGAAGTCTTCATCACTTTGTTGAGCATTTTTTTCCTCATTATCAGAGTGGGTAGACTTCATATCCCAATCACTTTCTTCGTCTCTATTTTTAGAAATGAAGGCTTTATCCTTTAATTTACCATCAAGTAAATTGTGTGCTATTTTCTTACAATACATAATACCATGTCTAGGAGCATTACGATAGTGACAAAGAAACATTCATGGACCTTGGGAGATTGATTTTGTTTAAAAGAAGGCTTGAATCTTCCTTTAGCATATGATTTGTTTCTACCATACATTGCATTTTCTTCTAGATCAATCTTCTTGGTTCTATTTTCTTCTTCTATCAGAGAAGAAATTAAATCCTCTAGACTCGATTTATTTTTCTCAAAGTGAAGACCATATTAGAATAGCTAGGAGGCATGCTATTAAGTAATACTACTTTTGCATCATCATCAAGCACATCAACTTCTATTCCAGCTAATTGATTTGAAATAGAATGAAACTTACTGATATGTTCCACCATATTTTCTCCTTCCTCCATTTTGAGTCAACAACTTTTTCTTGAGTGCCACTATTGTGCGCTCTCTACTTGTGACCCAAATAGTTTTCTCAATGTCGTCTAGATAAAATGTGATGTCTTTGTTAGATTTATGTGATGCAGTAGGCATCAGATAAACCTAGGACAATAATCACCATTATTTTTTGATTTTTTCTTTCCCATTTTGCTGCTTCATCTGCATCATGTGGTTTCTTTATCTTTCCTTCCAAAATATCCCATATATCTTTGTTGATCAGAAACAATTGAGTTCTAACCTTCCATGTATGGAAATCTTTTCCTTCAATTTTTCAATTTGATTCAACTTGTCCATGTCGCTTTAAAGAATTGGATGTCGGTTTCAATCAAAATGTGTCCGTAAGGCAATTTTTTTTTTTAACTTTTTTTTGACTCACATATTTTGACTAACTTTCACAATGACGAAACAATACAATGTCACAATTTGACTTTCTCAAGACTTTAATACTTCCTTTGTTGCTACCAAATACCCATGAATTTGTTTTTGAGAAAGAACAAAATGATGCACGGTTATGCGCAGATATGATCAATGCAAAGAGCTCAAAAAAACACACATTTTTTAAAAAAACATCTCAATTTGAGTTACCAACTGAAAGTTATGGCAACTAAAAATTTTAAATCCAACATCTTTCCGGACCCCTTTCCAAAATTGAATTTTTTTTTTGTGTTTTTTTTCACTGAATCCAAAAATGGCAAAAATGGATAAGAAGAGTTATAACTCACAATTTCCACGATTGGAGCTAAGATCAAATAGGAGTGAAACCGACATGATGAATGCCTTGATGTCAGACAACTTGCATCGTAGATCCGATGTTTATGTGCAGCGATGTATGTCTCCCTCCAAACCACCAATAATCAGGCACAAACTCGGTTGAACATAGATAAACACTTACATAAACAAATACACACTACAGGATGTGTAATCTAGAATAGAAAATTTGTGCATGAATATTGGTCACAAAGCTATTTCCACCAAGTTATAGTGTAGCTGATAGGACGTATACAGTCTAAACTACCTACGTGACTCCTTTGGAATGTCTCCCTTTACCAAGATCTCATGGTTAACCTACTCTGATACCAAATAATAAATTTGGTCCAAATTATTAGAAATAATCTAACATAATAATAAAAACAAAGAATATAAAATACTATATTAAATTCATCTAGGATAATATTTCATACAAATAGTTCATAATATATAGGAGGATGTTCTCCTTAATATAAGGATTCAATATCAATCCTCAACAACTCTCAATCCCACATATATCTCTCCATGAATCTCTCAAGCTTATCCCTAGGATCACTCACACTCCAAAATAGCTACGTGAGTTTTTTTATCACAACACACTCACACTAACTATATTATTAATATGAGTTATATAAACTCATTATTAATAATATTACAATATATTAATAATGTTACACAATATATTTGTAATAGTCGCATAGAAACAAAGGTTAATATATATACATATTTATACACTTGTGTGTGTATACACACTTGTAGGTTTAATGGTCTTTTAGAATTATGGTGCACGCAACCCAAATTTTCTAGGTTTGGAGCATTCCAAGACCTACGTATGGTGTTTTGGGGTGGGAATGGAACCCCACCCTATCACATTATTTGCATCCAAAATAAGGGGATACATTTCTATGCCACCTCCAATAGTGCATCAATGATGGATGACCATGCCATCCCCATAGTCAAGAGAAGGGGAACAAAATTCTTGTACTATCACTAATGTTGAATTAGGGGTGGGATGGCCATGATGTCCCCCATCCACACAAATAATGGATTTACTAGCTAGTATGTCCAAACCCATTATTGTTAAAAGTTTTTATCTTTATTTAAATAAAATTAAAATTAACCAAAATGTTTTTTTGTTGAAAGTTAGGTTTTAGACCAACACACATATGTATATGTATGTGTTATATATATATATATATCTTTGTGTGTGTGTGTGTTGACACACACAAACATATATGAGTGTGTTCAAGATCATACCAAGAAAATTGGTTTCCCTAAGGAGAATGAAGAAGATTAATGAAATTAGTAGAAATTTTAACATGATCAAAACTATCTCGTATATTATTATTTAGACAAAATTTACATATTTATAGGCGATTGATCTCCTAAAAAGTTGGAGATAACCTATAACAAAATATTTAACTAAACCATATTCTAAGTTAGATGTTGTAACTATCCAACATACACTCACATGCTTACACTTATATAAGGTTACCATAATAAACAATCCACTAATGTGAGTAATGTAACCTTATTTATAACATTCCCCCTTAGTATGTGTTGTCCAAAATTTTGAACAACTAATTTAAATTGGGACTTAGACACTTTTTGATCAAGAAATCCACGAAACACTAAGTTTTTCTTTCATAGTATGCATGAATGTGGTGTTTCGCGGGTTCTCCTTACCCATTGAAAAGATGAATTAGAACTCAAAACTAAGGCATATTTTTTATGGAGTTAGTGCTTCGTGGAGGTTTAAGTTAGATGGTAGACCTTCACAACATTAAGGACATCAATCTTCTTAGACATCAAAATCAACCTTTCACTAGTTGAAGGCAAAGTCAAAGAAATGTGAGTTTATACGCCCACTAAAAAGTTGGAAAATTGGCCAAGGAAAGGATCCACAGGGAAAAGGAGGGGGGAAACTTAATGCTTCATGGCATGGAAAATACAATGTTGCGTGGGCTTGAAAAATATGAGATCCTACGAGTTATTCAATTCCGTGAGACAAATGATATAATCCTCTAAGGTTGAATGTCGTGAGGAAAAGAAATGGACCACTATGACATGTGGGGAATAAAAATAAATGCGAGTAATGACTATAAAATTTCAAAAGCTCGATTGAGCTCACGAGCACAATGAATGTTACCTAACAAGGAGGAAGACTTCATGGCATAGCGAAAATGTTAAATGGCTAAGAGCAAGAGTTTTCAAAATCCACACAACAATAAATAGCCACGAGAGACATGAAAAAGGCCACATAACATGGAAAAATAGTAAAAAAGGAAGAAATTTGTGGATAAAAACATAATCATCTATATCCATGAATTGTGACAAAATCGCACTTGTCTTAAGCCATACGTTTAACCACGTCAATGACTAAATTTTAATGAAGTATGGGTGACATCCTCCTACATTAGCAATATGATGATGTGTAGATGGGGAAATTTCAAGAACTCCTTCTCTCCCCTTATTCTCTCTCCTCTCTATTCTATAAATGTAACTTGAAAACACACTATAAAGTATCCCTCTTTTGATTGTAATGACATCATTTCAAAATGGTGACCGACTTCGCAGGAGTGTTAAACATCATATTTGAGAATATGTGGTGTGTCCAATTCCTTCTAAGTGTTGTAATGGATTTTTCATCACCGAGATATGATTTGATGAAGATTGTGACTTTTTCTACCCTTCTCTTTGCATTGTTGTCTTCTTTCCTCTCCTTTCATGCATTTTATGTTGTGTATGGATTCTACCTACGGATTCTTCATTTTTGTGTGTTGTTAGAAAATGGAATAGAAATGTTGATGTATGATTGGTATGTGGCATACATATGCCCTCTCCTCTCTATGTTTCCTTTTATTCTTCCCCTCATGGATGGTGATCACCTCTTATTTTTGGTGTTATCGCTTATGTTTAAAATTAGTTTTTATACTTTCCTCTCTCCCC
Organism: Taxus wallichiana var. yunnanensis; assembly: GCA_018340775.1. Taxonomy (NCBI): domain Eukaryota; kingdom Viridiplantae; phylum Streptophyta; class Pinopsida; order Cupressales; family Taxaceae; genus Taxus; species Taxus wallichiana. Next base: position 434,411,706 of record CM031241.1, on the reverse strand, counting down.
CTCTCAACCTTGGTGACTTGGATGTGTTATAGTAGGCTTAGCTTAGAAGAAGTGTTAGTGGTAGGATAGATAGGTAGAGGAACCAAACTTCTCTAGAGGCATGTCTCAAGGAGAAAGGTTCCACATCTTGGAGACATTCCCACGTTACCCAAAAGTATTAATATGGCACAATCAAATCATAGGGTGTTAATTTTGAGCATTAAGAGTTCGCATGCCGTGGGATAACAAATGAAACTATTTACACCTTATTATCACCAATATTTATGTGTTCTTGATGGTATTCATCCTTTAGAGGCATTTCTTAACACATATGGAAGCTCCATTAGTCTAAAACCTATTTTTTCAATCAACAGAACACTTTCCATCATTTCAGTTCTCTTTTCATGAAGTTATGCAATCATGGCTTCATTTCCTCATTGGAATCCTCATTTTTATCAGTAATATCATTCAAATACGCCTCCATGTTTCTAAAATACATCTCCAATTTTACATAACACAACTCTAAATCAACTTTATGATCCAAATAAACATGCATATTCCTATGGACCAAACCCTACAAATCAATATGGTTATCCAACTAACCATAGTGTTATTCAAGAAGAAGGGTATATAAATTTTGGAGGCCATTTCACTCCCGAATATGATTTTGAAGACAAATTTCAACATATGGAGGAGATCATGCAAGAACTCAAGGATCGATTTAAAAGCATAAGCTAAACAACTTGGTTCTAGGCAACCCTTCCATGGGTGATTTCTATACATAGTTGGTTTAGTCATCAACAAAGGCTAGAGGTAATGAGTGAATCCTTTAAATAGATGGTAAATTTTATTACATATTTACAAGCACTAGAAGCCACTAAACTTAAGTTTGAAGAGCCCCACAATGGGGTATTCATTAACTATCACCATGTGGATATATGATACCTCCTTATCAACTTGAACCATCTAAACCCAAGATTCAAGTTCCTAGCTTTCTTAAAGCTTCTCCTTCCATCCCTTCTCCAAAGGAATACATCACACCTCCAAAATCATTTTAACTATTACAAAATTAGTTAGAAACCCAATATCCCATTTCTCTAACATTATAAAACCCATTTTGGGATGAAACTAATCAAAAAATCAGTTTGGGAGGAATCCACAAAGATAATATTTCATGCAAAACTTGAAGGATTGGTTCTCAAATTTTGAATCCAAACAAGTGTTAGACCAAGATAATAACGGCCGATTTCTTTCATTTGCATCAAAATAAGTTGAAAACACTTTGGTTGGGATGAAGAGAGATGTTAAACTTGAGGAGGATCGGAAGGATTAATCAAACTTAGAATTTTCTAATTTATCTTTCGAGAATCAGAAATTAATGAAAAAAATTAGATTTAGAAGCCTTGGATGCAGAGGAGATTATAGAGAGTTTCTTACTCTCTTTTGGTGATGAAAATGAATATATCCACTTGACTTCATCCATGGTGAAACCAAATTATCTAGAGCGTGTAAAATATGAAATCAGACATATGTTGATGAAGTTGAGGATATTTTTAAATGTCACACTTTTTTCTCGAGGAAGAAAGAAATGAGAAACCAAGAGTGGAAATGGGGTTGTTTGCACAAGAAAAAGTAGAACCGATTTCACATCAAATTGCAAACATCTACCATAAAGAGGAAAATTTATTTGGTAGCTCCATTTATGGAGTTGAATGCAAGAAAAATGGGAAAATTCAAAGGATCAGTCCATCAACTCAGAAAATTGTATGCCCTATCAAGTATTTAGCTAGTCTAGATCCAAAAACAAAGTTTCTACCGGTCATGTTCACTTTAGAGCATGAAGAAGAAATTTAAAGCATCTAAGGTCAGTCTATGCACCCATCCAAATGAAATGTAGAGAAAATAGAGGAGGTGCATTTTATTTTCCCGACTAATACTTTGAGCAACAAAGAAGTGTGGGCCACGCTTTCACTTCCAACATTTTATTTAGTTGTAAAACTGATCACATAGCCACATTTTATAAGGGAATCTACTTTCCCAACCTGTATCAGGTTTTTAGCTTTTTTCCTTTTGGTTAGAGTAGGATTATTTTAGGATTTATTATTCCAAAACAAATACTTGTGCACACTCTACTTGTTTCACTTAAAACATGTATGATATCTATTTTCTACATAGTTTTTGTGGGATTTTGTCTTTGTGCAAAGTCTATATCTTTCATTATGGGAAAATTTGAAGGCCACAGGAAATCTCCAAATTTTATTCAAAGCTCCAAAATATCAACTTTAAATTAGTGTTAAGATCATGCGTATTTCAAGGGTTAGTTTCAAAAGGTTAATATTAATTTTCAAGTATATGCTTTGACTCCATGCCCAGTGGATATTTCAAGGCCACTAGTCTTCATCATCTAGTAGGAAGACATCCCCTAGAGGTCACCAAACTATTGTCAAAAATTGCACCCCATGCAATTTTTAACAACGCATCTAAGTTGGGACTTAGGCACTTTTTTCTTAAAAATCCAAAAACAATAAGTTAGTCTTTTTTGGAATGCATGAATGTAGTATTTTGTGGGTTCTCCTTACCCTCTAAACAAAGGAATCAGAGCTTGAGAATTAGGTGGTTTTTCTATGGATTTATCTCTTCATGGAGGTTGAAGTTAGATGTTTTGCCTTCATGGCATTAAAAGGAAGTCAATCTTCCACATCTCTAAAAGGTAGATATGTTGCTCTATCTTTTTTTTTTCTAAATAGATAAAGAGCGATATAATATTGTGATCAATCAAGAATATTATACTGATTTAAATAATTATCCAAATGATATTTCTAACACAATTCGACCAAATCTGGTGAAATCTTGAGAGATGAAAGTTAGACAAATTTGTTTCTTTTATTAAATAGATAGAATCCAAATGTATCCATTATATCACTAATAAGAGATAAAAATCATTCTTTCATGGGTTAAACAAAAATTCAAAGCAACATGAGCTTATACTCCCAAAAATAATAATAAATTCTTCTAAGGACAGGATCCATGAAGGGAAGGAGTGGGAAAACTTAGTGTTTCATGGCATAGAAAATACAAGTGTTACATGGGCTTGGAAAATTGAGATTCCACAGAGTTATTCAATTTTGTGAGACATGATATAATTAGCTAATGTTGAGGCCACGAGGAAATGAAATGGACCACCATGGCATGTGGGGAAGAAAAGTAAAATTGGAGTAATGGCTACACAACTTAAAAATTTGATTGAGCCCACTGAGCATGGTGAATTCCCGCATAACAAAGAGGAATTCTTTGTGGTATAGTAGAAACGTTAAGTACATGAGTTCTCAAAATCTACACAATTATAAATAACTGTAAAAGACATGACAAATGACACAAAGCATGGAAAAATACTAAAAAGGAATAAATCCACATATCAAAGTAGAATCATCTAAATTCGTGAAGCGTTATAAAACTACACCTATCTTAAGATGCTCAACCACCTCAACGACTAGAATTTAATGAAGTATGGGAATCCTCCTCCTACATTACTAATCTAATGGCATGTAATTAGGGTAATTTAATATGCTCCTTCTCTCCTCCCTTATTATTCTCTCTCTTATTTTCTACAAATGAAACTTGAAAACTCATTGTAAAGTATCCCTCTTTTGATTGTAATGACACCATGTCAAAATGGTGGTCGACTTCCCACAAGTTTCAAAACTTATATTTGAGGGTCTGTGGTGCATCCAAAGCCTTCTCGAGCATTGTAATCACTTTTACTTATCCTAAATATGATTTAATGAGGTTTGCGGCTCTTTTCTTCCCTTATCTTTGCATTGTTGTTTTCTTGCCTCTCTTTTCACGTGTTTTATGTCGTGTATGGATTTTACCCATAGATTCTTCATTTTGTGTGTTGTTAATGCATGAAATGGAAATGTTGATACAAGATTGGTATATGGTATAATTCTTCCCTCTCCTCTCTATGTTTCCATATATTATTCCCCTAATGGAGGGTGATCATCCCTTATTTTTGGTTCTATCACGTTTGTTTTATCTTGTTTGTTTATAGTTTCTTCTCTCCCCCTCTCTCAAAACCATGATGACTTGGATGTGTTAGAATACACTTAGGTAAGGAATAGTGTTAGTGGTAGGATAGATAGGTAGAGGAACCAACCTTCTCTAGAGGTTTGTCTCAAGGAGAAATGTCCCCACATTGGAGACATTCCCGTGTTACCCAAAAGTATTGATTTTCCATGATCGAAATATAGGGTGATAATTTTAAGAATTAACAATATAAACATAGGAGAAATCACCACTTATAAATAATTAGCATATCATTTCATAGCTTGCACATGGTCTCAATCATCACCTTAACTATGGGAACTATATCATCCATGAATAAGGGCCCATTAACCTAGTCTAGGGAATACATGAATCGGAACCCATGACCAATTCACATCAATCGAACCGGTCATGATATCAAGAAAAATCTTGTTATAGTATTTGCGGTCTAGATATTTGCATCGTCATACCAATAGGAGAACTATAGAAACCATATTGTACAGAAAAAATAGGGATTTTATCTTCTATTCTTCTTCTTAATCACACACAAAGTAAATAAAAACATGTGACTAAAGAAAAATGTGGCCTTTGTTACCTCTATCCTATGGTCAACATGTTACTTACTTGAATCATTTGGATCTTAAAGATAATTTATTTCCACATTGTTTTAATAATTTTCTCCCCACAATTTGAACTTGGATGTTACGTAAGAAAAATGTGTCTAGTTGAAATGGGCACAATTTTATTTTTGATACTTTTGATGACTATTTACTAAGACAGTTGAATTTTGAATCATGAATAATAATTGAATTTATAAGACTTTAATGATAGAGATGAAAGTTAAAAAAATAATATTTAATTACTTTTTGGGACATATATGAAGATGACTTTAATTATCAAATATTTGAAAAATAAAACAAACTCACACATTTGATAAATGTCACATTGACTTAACACTATATCTCATATTGTTTTGCAACGAGGAATCAATAAACCACGATCTTATATATAAAATATGTAGAACACTTGAGCATATACCAAAAATCCTACTCAAATTTTTTAGTTTAAAAAAATAATTTTACAAACTTGAAAGAATATAGGAATAATATGGTTTATTATAAAAAGTAACTCATAGTATAAATATTATTATAATGACTTAAAAATGAAAAAACTTACTATTGAAAAAACATCTTTCATGGGAACACTAACCACATACAATACATAAAATGATAAACATAAATACACTAAACAAATGACATTGGACAATAATGAATGAACAAAATACAAATATCACTTAGAGTTTTAAATAGACTTTGTGGTTAGTAGGTGGTTTCCAAATGTGGAGTGGCCATATGAGGTGGTAAAAGGACATTGTATACACATTTGAGGGCCATTAAAATGCGGCGGTGAGGATTTTGACTAGAAAAAAATTAGGATGTGGGAATTCTTGGAGGCAACCATATTGTGGGTAGGGTCATGACTACAGAGTTCAATGATGGCTGACATAGAGTGACCAACTAGGAGACAAGGTGGTGGCGGACCTTAAGTAGTAGCCATCTACATCCTTGAGTGAATCCTTGTCTATGACACCGAGTGGAGAATGCTAATAGGTCCATGCAGACATAGATTTTTAAGCCTTTAAAGGCCAATTATCAATTTTGGCTCCTTCCTTCACTTAGTAAAAATGATTCTAAAATGAAAAAGGTGTTTCAAAATACTACACCATCAAACATGTTTCAATTTTTTTCTTAAGGTTGTTAATATATTTTGACTGCAACATGATGATTAGCCTATTATACACCAAGAATGTCATTAGAACACTACCCATAACTCCCTCAACTTCTCACAAGATAGAGTAACCTTGCTTAATAAGTTATATCACCAAAGTAAATATGAAAATACCAATCTCTCGATACCAAATGAAAATGGTACAAAGTTTTATAGGATCAAAATCACCATATATTAAATTATTTGGAACATATTTACATATTTATATATACATTTGATCTCCTATAAATACAGAGATAATATATAACCAAAGATTTAACTAAGTCACATTCTAAGTTGTATTTTGCAACTTTACAACTTACACTCACATGATTACACTAATATAGAATTACCCACAATAAACTACTCACTCATGTGAGTAATAACAACCTTATTTTAAATAGAGAGATTTCAGCTTCCTTTCTAGATTCTTTTTGCATACAAGCATAATAGATAAAAGTCAATAAACTACAAGAAATAAGAGGATGACTTCATTCTTTACTTTTTATAAGTTTAATTTCAACTTCACATTATGTACTTGTTATCCAAAATGCTCCCCTATCCTAGATTATTTTAATAACTTCTACTTCACTTGATATATCCCGTGACATTTGGACTTGAGAAGTATAAACTAATGAGATATGGATAAAATTCATGACAAAGATTTGAGCTTCATATAGGTTTTTTGAGTTAAGGGCATCTCTCTCCTCCCTTCCAAGTCCCTCCATTTCCTTATCAAAAAACTCAAAAATGGGAAAATATGCGCACGTCACTAAGGTCTCGAATGACGCGTCTACTAAGGCTCGCTGACGCGGGCTCACTACATTTTTTTCGACGCGCTGACATAGGAGGTACAATGATATGGGACGCATAGCAGATGCACGACAAAGAGTTTGTTGATGTGCGACACAAATATTTTTGATGAGAAAGCAGACAGGTCGCGATGACTCTAACGCGTTGAAAATCGGACGCGCGTCACTAAGGTCTCTGGTGAACTAAGGTCTTTTGACGTGCGTCACATTTTTTTGGAAATCTCCCGTCGCGCGCTACTGACCTTCATTGGGTCGTGTGAAATTTTTTTCATACAACCCCCAAAAATTTGCCTTCCCGTGAAACCGGTTCCGGGATATTCGCCGTATTCTCCACCTCCAATTTCCAGGAGGTCTCTTAAAATGAACCCTACAATAAAATACAAGAAATAAGAGGATGACTTCATTCTTCATTTTTTATAAGTTTAATTTCAACTTCACATTATGTACTTGTTATCCAAAATGCTCCCTCTCGGATTATTTTGATAACTTGCACTTTCATTTAGACTTCGAGAAGTCTAAACTAATGAGATATGGATAAAATTCATGTTTCATATAGGTCAGAATGGTTAGGGGCATCTCTCCTCCCTTCCAAGTCCCTCCATTTGCTTACTTATCCAAAAACTCAAAAATGGGAAAAATATGTGCTTGTCAAACACGTTCTCAATGAACTATTCCTCATATTTTCCATTAGTGACTCCCGAAATGTTGCACATGGGTGGCCTTTTAGATATCGACGAACCATTTCCTCAAGGGCGATGTTCCCTACATGAGCAATTGGGTAGAAAAGGTTTGGGAGTTGGATGAGCAGATGATGAGGTGAACTTGGGAACAAGTGAAACATTCTCATGTTCTATCGTTCCCGATCAGGTGACATACCTTACTAATAGTGGGGCTGGAGGGACGAGTGTGGAAAATCGTGTAAGTTGGGCCCATGGGGTAAAACATGCATAGTTAAATCCTTCCTCGAGTTCTCCACTGATTGATTCATTTTCCCAATATAAAAATGATTAAAACAACTTCGTAGGAAATTGTGTCATGTTCCTCCCAAGTTCCAAAACTTTATATGGCCATAACTTTCACCTCAGAACTTAGAATTTCAAAATGGACTTATTAGAAAGGTCTCATCATGAAATTCATTATGGAAACAAGAAATATAGAATTTGGTGTCCTTAGGTGGGTGGAAAGAGAAAAACACTCCCAACATTAAAGGAGTATTACCAGGTAGCTCAAATACCATTATTGATGAGGTATGGTGCCCATTCCTTCTCCTAAAAGAAAATTATCATGGGGAAATAGTCTTGACAAGGTGCCCATAGATATTTTCAAATATTTAATGCATTTTTTTATTGTTTGAAACTTGGAATTTAAATTTACTGTCTTTTCCCTCCTCTCTCTCTCTCTCTCCCATCTTCAATAAATTATAAAATGAGGCTCATTTGTAAATGTTATACCCCCTTAGAATATAAGGTCTTTATTCAAAATGTTTTCCAAGTATTTTTGAGTTGTGGGCCTTAGATTCGGACTTCTCAATGTATTCATGCCTCCTTCCTTCATCAGTAATGGACTCTACATCCTTATAAGTCAATAAAATTCATGTTTTATGGATATTCTCTACGTTGGTTGTGTTTTATTACATTTTATTGTTTCTTCATTCATTGCGAGGTAAGTTGTGTATGTCTTAACTCCTTTGTAGGGTTTCGCTTTTGTTGAGCTCTCATGAGGATGGAAGTTTCAATGTTGTCCTTGACTGTGGCACTTATGTCTTCCCTCTCATCCTTCATTTCCCTCCCATTTTACCTCATTTGAGAGTGTTTCCCCTTCATGGTGATATCACCTCCCCCTATCTTAGGATTTTCCCTTTCATGCATCTTTTTGTTTCGCTTTTCCTTAGAGTGGTAGATTAGGAATTAGTTATTTTCATTTATAGTAGTAGGAATAGATTATCATTAGGAATATATAGAGTAACCAACCTTCTCTAGAAGTTTTTCTTAAGCGGTAAGTACCAAAACCTAAAGACAATCCCATGTTACCCAAAAATCATTAATTTCTCAATCATGATAAATTATATGGTGTTGTTTTTGTGATGACATTTTGGTACACCCAATGGGACATCATGATATATTTTTTCTTTCACTAAGTTTTGGTGTGTTTATTATCAAGCTTCGCCTTTTGGAGGCTTTGAAACACATTTGATGAATCCAAACACTCTACCTCACTGGCTTCAATATTTTAGTGCCTTAGGTTCATGAGAAGGATTTAAACGAGGTCTAGAATAATGGAAGAGGGATATTTTGACTACTTACAACTATCACTCGGAGAAGAAGAAGAGTCGATCAGTTCATAGAACACCATATCACCAAAAAGAGTCCTCTCTACTCCTCCTCCCGATAGACCTTCTTTTAGTCCTCTAAAGTTTTAAGACCCATTCCATTC